>OZ020309.1:46522820-47135320 GCA_963971305.1 Arcuatula senhousia | reverse complement strand
ATATATATATATATCCACATATTGTCCCATTTAAAAATCACCCCTGACTTTCTTAGAGGCAACATGGAACTCAATATTTATAGATTTAATGTTTGAAACGAGTGTTTTAAGCATGTTGAGAATCAGACAATTTAAGAACAGTTCATTGTATCCAGAAGATGTCACGGAGATGTTACTCATGTCGATGGATCATGTCGATGGATCATGGGTTAGTTTATGGTAGAACCTTTTTAAACGAATTTGTTAAACTTATTTTAAAACATACAGTTATTTGGGCAGACGTGTAAAACAAGTCCAAAGTGCAACACTTGTCCGTGTAAAAACTTTCCAACACGTAACATTACGATTCCTTACTCCCGGTCATTAAGTTTTGGTTCACTACTTGGTTGAATAGTTCTTTAAAAACATATGGTTTGGCTAATAGTTTCTCTTGATATCAAAACTGAATTTTCGTCACTTGATACATCCAGGCACAGTTTGGTAATTGTATAAAAACGGGTATATATATCTTGGGAATAACATACCAGCTTGTTTTAATTTTACAAACAAATATCTGTTTTGGTATAGTATTCCATAGTCTTTTGTCTTCTTGTGGTTTGGAGTCGACGTTTAAAATGCTGCAAACAGCAGCAAAAGCCATGATAGAGATCAACCGTTCTCTGAATGCCATTTTACCAAGACAGATTTTCGATCTCGGGGTCCTTCATTTATAGTATTTGTTAAACATATTGCTCTGTCATATATTGCTTATTCTTCGTGTGTAATAATTGAAAATGTCATAACAAGAGCAACTCTATTAGAAAGGGCACGGCTAAGACGTCAATTGAAGTTAATTAGTTATAGATAAGTAAGTCTATGTTAAAGACTTCAGAAACACTCTTACCCTATGTTATCAAAGACCAATGATATAAAGACTAAAAGTGCTCATCAATTGAGCCGACGATATCGAATACAAAAGAATTATTAACCCTCCGTGCCCGGTGTTTTTTTTTATATATAAAAGCAATAGTAACCGTAGGGGGTCCTGATCACGGTTCACGGAAAATAAAATTTGGATTTCACAGTTCACAGGAAACTAGAAAATAATTTGAGAAAATTTCCAAAATCACAATTCACAGGAAATATTTCAACTGTAGAGATCTGTGGAGGCATCAATCACAGATCACAGAAAATTATTTGAGTCGAGAACGGTTCACAGACAATGCCCTCATCACAGTTCACAGAAAATTCAAATGGATGAACACGCATCACGAAATTACCCCATCAGCCCCTCACCGCTGTGAGTCGTGCTGAAATTATTTCTTTTAATCATTTCTGCTTCGTCTGGCAGTAGTATCTAATTGCAGGGTATCAGAAAAGGGTCTCCTCTACCACAAACGAGTGTGCAATACTCGGTTAAATGACAACGAGAAGGAAGTGATAATTAATATTTGTATTGGACACCTAAACTTCAAAAAAATCCGTACAAAGAAAGGTATATAGCTGGATCTTCACCATGTTTGAACAACTACAGAGCTGTCCATTCAACTTACTAAGATCTTGTCTGCTGTCAAAAAAGGGCAACAAACATAATGTGGCACTATTTATAATCGAAGTGGTGGTCATCTCAGTACAAAAAATTACGACAAATTATTAATTTCTCTAGCATTGAAAACAAAATATATACTTCACCTGCTAACGGTGTTTATATTTCATAACAAATTTGATATGCCAGGGCTTGTACAAATTTTTCGGACTTTTTTATACACCATTGTCTACGTGACCGACTGATAGACCGACCAAGGTTACAAGAAAATACGTCTCATACGGTTCCTAAAAAAATCTTCCTTCGTTATCAGCCACTGGTGGGAAATTACAAAAATAAGTTGAACGTTTTAGTTAGTGATTGTTTTGATTAGTGTTTTGCAGATTGTTGTACTGAGATGGTCACCTTACTATCCCTATTATGTCTTCATAACCGTGTTTCGTTTTTTACTACCGGGCCCTAAGATCGCAATAGAAGAGGGAGGTTTGGCGCGCCATAAAACCTGGTTTAACCCACCATTTCATTTGTCTGTATATACCAATGTCTGTACCAAGACAGGATCATTGCGATCTATAATTTTTCCTGTGTGTCTTCCATGTTTTTTGTTTTCTCTTGGACATTGAAATTGATCCTCAAAGTTCGGTAACTTTGTTATAACATTTGTTTACACCCATATGATGTGGCAAAATCTAATATCGATACTTTTGCTGCATTTAATCAAGTGGCATCTCGGCATTGGTGTAGTGGACATACCCTGAACACAGGGTCTTACCAGCTATCGTTTACCATCTACATCTACATATTACATTGCACCGTCAATAATGACGACTACGCAACGGCGTGAACAGACAAAACGTTAAAAAAGTTGAAAAATGTGAGAAAAAAAAAAAATAATAATGATAATAATAATCAAAAACAAAAATTTTCAGTTAAACAATCACTGAACAAAAAATACTTTTAACATATTATTATTTACAAAATTATTTACAGGGGTTTAATGACAAAAAAAAAATTTGCTAAATAGGGTGTGACTGAATCAGTGTTTTAAACTGACCCAGTGTGGGGGCTGCAACAATGTCTGGTGGCAAGGCATTCCAGAGAACTACTGTGTGAGGGAAATAACTAAATTTAAAGTAATCAGTTGATGTAGAGAATTGTTGGAATTGAAGACTGTGGGTGTGTCGTGTACTGAGATGTGTAAGTGGTTTAAGGTAAAGTTTTGAATCGATGGCAACTAAATGATGAGTGATTTTGTAGAGCATGGTGACTTTTGCTATATTTCGTCGAGTTTCTAAAGTAGGTAGATGTAGATGGTCCGACATAGAACTGACACTGCTAGTGTTATGATATCTGCCAGTTATGTACCGTGCTGCATTACGTTGCACTTTTTCAACTTGTTCTTTTTGTTTTTTAGAATGGGGTGACCAAATTGTAGAGCAGTACTCGAGATTAGATCTTACTAAGGATTTATATGCCATACACTTTGTCTCTTCGTTTGTAATTTGTAAGTTTCTTCTAAGAAAACCTAATAGTTTGTGTGCCTTCGATGTTACATTATCAATATGAGCATTCCAAGTAAGTTTTGAGGAGATGGTAATTCCAAGATATTTGGCTGTGTCAACAGATTCTAGTGTATGGCCTTTTAGGATGCAATTATGCTTGAATGGTTTTCTTGATCGTGTGACAGACATAGAATTACACTTTTCTGGATGGAACTGCATCCCCCACTGTTGTTCCCATCTTGCTAGAGAGTCAAGATCTTGTTGGAGAGTTATGCTGTCTGTGTGTTACTAAATAGGTCTGTAAAGGATGCAGTCATCAGCAAATAAGCGTGTTTTTGAAGAGACAGATGCAGGAAGGTCATTTATGAAGACTAAGAATAAAAGGGGGCCCAGGACTGAGCCCTGGGGTACCCCACTGACTACAGACAGTTTGCTGGAGGCTTCCCCATCAAGAACTACTTGCTGCATTCTGTTATGGAGAAAAGACTCTATCCATTTCAGTGTGGAGGATCTTATTCCATAGTTGTCTAGCTTGCAAAGAAGTCTCTTGTGGGGCACCTTGTCAAACGCCTTTGAGAAGTCAAGGATAATGAGGTCTGTCTGAATGCCTGAGTGGAGGTTGTTGGTAAGTTCATGAGTGAGTGAAATTAGCTGTGTTTCGCAACTACGCTTGGCCCTGAAGCCATGTTGGCAATCTACAAGGATATCATGGAGCTCAAGATGTTTAACTACATTTGAAACTACAATGTGTTCAAGAACCTTGCAACAGATGCAGGTGAGGGAAACAGGACGGTAGTTACTTGGAAGATATTTGTCACCCTTTTTAAAGACAGGGATGACATTAGCTTGTTTCCAGTCATAAGGCACTTCACCTCTACTAATTGAGATGTTAAAGAAATAAGCAAGATGGGGAGCAAATTCACAGGCATACTCTTTAAGTATGCGAGCAGATATCTCATCTGGACCAGTTGCCTTTGATGGATCTAAGTTTTTCAACAGTTTTTCTACTCCTTCTGGTATTATGGTGATAGTTGGCATACTTGGATAGTTATCATTCAGTGTTGGAATATCTTCCCCAGCATTGTCTACAGTAAAGACTGAATGATACTGCTCGTTTAGAATGGTGGCTTTTTGTTTAGTGTCATCAATAAGTATGCCATCTCGTTTTAAGGGAGAAACACCTGAGTTGTCCTTTTTGTGTTTCTGATAAAGTTCCAGAATTTCTTCTGTTTTTATTCCCAGATTTTCATCGTAGCAAATGATATTCTCCATATATGTCCAATATGCTTTCCTTGTTTCTTTTTGGATAGTTTGTTTGATGTTCCTGTAGGCTTTTTCAGTGTTGGCAGATTTATCAGAATGCATGCGTTTGAATAGTTTGTTCCGCTTGCGAATGAGTGATTTTATCTCTCTTGTTATCCAGGGAAGTTTCTTTTTGGAGTTATTTATAAGCTTTGTTGGTACTGATGTTTCGATTGCTTTAAGTACTTTTAGTTTGAAGTTGTTCCAGATTTCATCGATACTAAAATTCTCCTGATCATTTATACATGTATTTAGATCAATGCTTGCTATGTCTTTTTTAAGTTGTTCTTTGTCTGCTTTGTTATACAAAAATACTTTCCTTGGCGGTTTTTTTATTTTGCTTGGTCTTATGCTGGATTCAATAAACACAACCTCATGATCAGAGATACCAGGTATAACTTCTACTTTGTTTACAAGTGAGCTGTTGTTTGTAAAGAATAGGTCTAAGGTTGATTGAGATGTTTTGGTAAAATATGTTGGTTTGTTTACCATTTGTTCTAAGGCATGATCATTGATAACATCAATAAGTTGTTTACATTGTTTTGTGTTCTGTGCATTTGGGTTAAGTGAACTGTCTTCCCAGTTAATACCTCCAAGATTGAAGTCTCCACCTAGCCATACATGTGAATTGGAGCTTGGTTTTACTCTGTAGATTGATTTTTCTAGACCCTGTAATACTGATTCATCAGTCATATTTGGTGGTTTGTAAAAGCTACCAATATATAAATCTGGGGTGCCTTTGTTTTGTATTTTCACCCATAACAATTCTATGTCATTGTCTATTTTTAGCTCAGCTGGTTCACTACTTAAGTATGTGTCGTTTACAAGGATGAATACACCACCATGTGCATCATTTTTCCTATCTTTTCGGTAGACATTAAAATTTGGTGGAAAGATTTCTGAATTTTTTATGTCAGCATGTAACCATGATTCATTACCTATAACTATGTCAGGTTGTGCTGATTGAATCATGTTTTCAAAATTAGCTTTTTTGTTTTTTATTGATTGACAGTTTACAACTAAGACTCTGATTGGAATATCATATCGTTTGTGCTTGACAGGGTTTACTCTTTTGTGGTTGGTTTTGTGAATTGGTGAGGATGTGGCTGATGGGCTACCAATAGAACTGTCTGTAACAGAAATATCATTAAGTGTATCATAGATGTTTGTACTTAAGAAAACAGTTGAGTCAAATATACATGATGAAAAGTTGGGTAATCCACAAAGATCACAATTCCAAGACACATTGTGTAGGCCCTGATACACAAGTGTGTTCATACCAATGCATTGCTTATGATACCACCTGTCACAAGAGTCACAACATACACCAGGAGTTTTCCATGTGACACCCTTCTGGCATGTCCCACATGGATACTTAGGAGTTCTTGGACCAGGATTTGGTTCAGGGGCATAAGAGTTGGCAAGTAAGATTGTAGCTAAGTACAATAACACAAGTTTATCTGGCTTCAGTCTTGACCTGCATAGTTCTCTAATAATGTATATTGTAGCTGAGGCAATGCTAATGCCAAATGAGGGTCTGTTTTGAGTGCCATTCCAGTTTGATTCATTACACCCAGATAATGATTTACCTGTACTCCAACCTCTATGGATGCTTGAGATAGTTTGTACACATGGCTGTAGACCTATATTCAATGCAAGCAAATTAAGCAACACAAATGATAAAAGCATGGGCACAAAATTCATAATTCATGTACTGTCTGACTGAAATTAAATTCCAGGTTTATTGTTAGTGCTCGAAAATTAGAAGCAGTGAGACAAGACAATACATATAGACACACACAAATGGTTAGTAGTGACACAGTGTTAAGTCTTCTCACGCTGGGCGACTCAGCGTTGGGTTTAGACACCACAGAAAAAAGCCTGTACTTGTAGTCAACGTCAAAAAGTCATGTCAGGGATAAAGCATATATAGTAAAGCAAAAAGCAACCACATAAATCTTTTTAATTTGTTGTGCTAAGCAAGAAATGTTTTACCTGGAGTAAGTTTTTGTTTACTTCCGGATTTCGGAAGTACTCGGGTCTAAACCATCAAATACTGTATTAATGTATCAAAATAGGAGCAATTTCCAAAGTAACTCCAAATCAAGAATTTTACAACTTAATGGGTCTTATTGTACATGAATTATGATAATTAAGCATAAATGGGAAAACAAAGCTTGTTCAAAAGCAAAAGAATAGCACAAAATTTCTTCAGTTGAAAAACACCGCCAGTCTGTTCACGCATACGCACACCTCTTACCGCTTGCAGTCCAAAAAATTAACGCGTGTATGATTTTGACAGAGAAGACAGCAATAGGAGGAAAAGGTAGACAACAGACAAAATACAGCAAAGATAAATTTGCTGATTATTCTTTTCTCTTGTTGTCTTTTTCTTTGTTGAATATTTTTTCGCTACTAGTCAATCGTAGTTTTTTGTGGATAGTAACCCAAACACACTTTACTCAACGATAGTATTCGTCTAGGTGCACAACCGTGAAATTTAAACAGCAACCAGTCATGAGAAAAGAGGGTTCATAGGATTCGTTTCAGAATGTTTACTCACGATGTAATTTGCGTCAATTTCATCAGTTAGAAATTTTGGCTGAAAGTTTTGAAATTTTAGTTATCCCCTTAGTACCTAAAGGTTAATTGCGTAGTTTAAGGTAGTATCCCAGGAAAACTACTTTCTTTTCATTGCTTTCTAGTTAATTCTTGAGACATTTGTATGTTGTGTCTTCCCTTATTTGACTTCGAAGCATAATTAAGATCGACTCAAGCTTCAACACAGCATTTTTTTAATAATCCTACTATAGAAACTAATAATTAATTGGCTTTTGCGGTTCCCCGTTATCAAATAAAAAAGGTCTTATATTTCTATGGCATGTCTGCCTTATTTTGTCTTCTCTCCTTGAACCACAGGCGTTTGGGTCCAGGATTTTCTTTTTTATAATAAATATTTGCATCTCGTCTTCATATGAGTGTGAGCATCCCAGTTAGGTTAGGTTATTTGAACGTAACTGATGGTGTAGAATTTCTACAAACAACTGGTCTCCTTTTACACTTTTATGCCCGTGTATAAATGAAGATGGCATATAATGCTTTTGTTCATACCACAGGCTTTTGGGTCCAGGATTTTCTTTTTTATTATAAATAACGTGTATATAAAAAAAATTCCATCTCGTCTATATACTTTTTCCTCGTGGTTCATACGTCATCCGTCCATCAAATTATGATTGTTTGATTGTTTGATTGTTTTGGGTTTTTTTTGTCTTTCATGTTTTTTGTTGTTTTTTTTTTTTCATTATACAAACCGCTATGATGCACACAAGGCAATTTTGCTCTTTTCTTAAAATTATTATATTTCAAAGAAATATTTCATTAATATCATTCAATGCTTTCGGTATTCCTTTATTTGGTGTTTATATTTTTTTTCATGAATGTCTCAGTGTCTCATGTAAGTATGATGCTTTGTTCACAGTGGCAGGCAATTAATTAAAAATCTACAACGTGACTGTAGAATACGTCATTACAAACTTGTACCAACAGTTGGTGATCGGAAATGGCATCTAGCAACCATAACTACAGAAATCTCTCACTTTATAGCTTATTATGGAAAAGTATTGACAGTAACCTTTGATATAGGCGTCAGTTACACACCTAGTCTCATTATTAATTTCAACCTACAAGATTCTGCAACCTCCTGTGACTCCGACAGGCCTTCTTTTTATTGGAGCTGCTAATGCAAACTCCTTCGCAGTAGGCTTATCCTTCCCGATAAAAATAGGTCATGATTATCCCACTGCTACAGACTCGTATGAATTTCATCAAGATTCTTGATAAAAAAAAATATTTGAATAAATTTTCACAAATTTGCTATAGCTAGCCATGAAAACAAAACATTTTCTGTAATATTTTTTTTCTTAGAAGAATAAATTCAATTTGTTGTAAAACCGATTTAAATGAGTACACACTATTTTAAAGTGTAGTTAGGCTATACTATAAACAATGTGGTTGCGTAAAGCATTTAGGTATATGTGAGTACTTTTCATGGTTAGTAGGGGTCAAAAAGATGTCATTGAAAAAAGCCTGGAAAGCCTGATGCAGTGATTAGTGTACGGACCGCTACGGACGGGAACTGGAACAGTGAGGAGTTTGCTGCTAATGGTGCTCATTCTTCGGGGGGGGGGCTAGATTAATGTAGCTTCTAATGAATTTTTAATACGAATAATGCTCAAACTTTAAACCTCTAAACCTTCTTTTTTTTTTGTTCGTTTCGTTGTGGTTTTTTTTTTTTTTGTGTGTGCGTGTGTGTGTGTTTTAAATGAATAATAAAGATACTGATGAAAAGAATTAAGCTTTTAAATAGCAAATTGCAAATTGCTGCAGAAGCAAATTTTTCGAAACAACAAACATACTTTTTAAGCTGTTATTTTTGTGTTTGTAAGACTTAGAAAACCCCCACATTCTGAAACAAAAACAGAAGACATTTTTTTTTGCTATTTTGATTTATGAAAAGAATATCTTTACAGTTACAATTAAAGTAATAAATTGAAATAGAATACAACAATTCAATTTTAGAAACTTACACATGCCAGAAAATGAATCGAGGTTCTACGCCAAATTTGCATGCACACATGTTCATTAAATATAAAGATAAGATTAAAATATTGAAGTAAACGTTAAGTTATCTCACAAAGACGAATAATTCCACTATTTAAACAAAGTCAAAGATCCAAATTTTTCACCGAAAGTTTGCCAAGTAATATTTTCTCTTCTTAAGTCTTAAAGTTTAAAGTAAAAATCTCCAGTTTGTCCTTTATTTCACACTTCACAACAGCTGCATGCAATCCTTCAGAAAACATGTTCAAATGGCTCAAAGATCCGATAACAATATGTTAAATGTTTGATAGATGCTGCGAGTCCAACGGGAATTTTATACCAAATTCCTTTGAAATAACAAATATACACTTCTTTCGGCATCGAATCCCAGAATTTCTTTTCGGGCACTGGACCGCTATTTACCATTATGACGCTACTCAAAACCAGTAAAGGTATCAAGAACTGACTCAATGCCATAGCTATTACCTGTTCTGTGAATCTGAAGTTCGATCTGATTATATATATGCAGATGTGGGAGGTTACTTGTATAACTACCTATTATCCCTTTAAGCCTAACGTCTTAGATTCAAATTTCATTCTAAAAAAGTCTACATTTGTTTATGTAGTGTAATTTCAAGAGAGATAAAAGGGGGTGAGATAATTCAATGTTAAAATGTCAATTTGGGGAAGGGCACTACATGAAAACCCTGACGGGATCCTCACAAGACATTCAACTTGACATGGAACTTTATTTTTAAATCGAAATACAAGGTTGCGACACTTTCAGCAGCACAAATCTAATGGTTTTTTTTTAGGATTTCCGAAGGATAAGGATAGTCTACAAAATTATCTCTTCCGATTAACTTATCCGTGATACATTTTATCCACCACTGTCTGGTTGTCAAACTATTCGATTTCATGGTAATTACTCGGTTATTCACAAGGTTGGGCGGAGTCTAATTTTCCCAGTATTTTAAGTAAGATTTAAACGAAGAAGTCCAAAATAATTGTTCCGTTCTAAAGTACAATGAACACCAATATGATATTCAAATTTTTCGGGAATCATTTAAGAATCCGAAGCACCACATGATTTTTAGTCAGAAATATAGCTTTCAATTATACAATGAGACGTTGTTCTTTTTTTTTTTCAAAACAATGTTTTTGGTTCGATGTTAAAGTTTCCATTTAAGCAGCACGTTGACGGCTCGGTACGTACCCTATCCGAGACTTCCTTCCTTTGGAAAAATGTTTGGATCTATTTTAAAGTCTTTGAAATAGTATACTCTCTCAAAAAAGAAACGCAACATACAAATGTATTTCAATTACCAAAATCAAAATGTGGTGCCCAATGCTTAAAACACTACCTTTTTTTGGTTCAAAAACCATACGTAAAACGTCTTTTTGTGCTACCATCATTATCATAACGATATTTCCTGTTTTAGGCACGGACCATTTGATTTTCATGGGGGGGGGGGGCTGGGATTCTTTTGAAAAAAATTTCCCAGCCCTGATTTTTGTAAAAAAAAATAATCAGGCCAGCACCTAAGTTGAAAAAAAATAATCTGGTTTCAATCTTTCCAATTGAAAAAAAATAATCTTGCCAACAAAATTTCCTTGCTTAATATGTGTGTGAAAAAAATAATCTGGCCCACAAAGCGGGCGAAAAAAATTTCCCGGCTCAAGGTAAAATCCCAGCCCCCCCCCCCCGAAAATCAAATGTTCCGTGCCTTAGTGATCAAAAGCAGACTCAACATAAGGTTTGAAATATCTCGTAAACGGCACATCAGTTAAAACAGTCTTGATAAAGGGAATTTTCCATCAATTTTTCTTCCAGGGGAGAAATCAGCACCGAAACATTGTACCTTACTAAAAATACCAATTTGTTACAATAAATTTTCCTGCAAAACATTTCAACAGATTACAAACAGTGTAAAAGGGAAGATATATGGATTTTGAAAAAAAAAATGGGAATACTGTGGTGCATCAACAGTCAAATGGGTGCCCGAGAAACATTACCGATAGCATAACAAACGTTTAACATAAGACATCGATGCTTTCCAATGATCTTCTGAAAATTATAAAAAATTTAAAACAAGGCTTCTACTGATCTGCGCATGTACTAACGCCGAATTGCGCATACAAACATACAGGGGAAAAACGCACATTGTGTGTAATTGAAATCTGGTATTAAAATCTTGCGCATAACGTTTTTTATATAAAGTTGAGTAATGTCTTCCAAACAGTGATTGACATAATTCTTAATGCCATGCGCACTGACTCGTTTACAAATTGTTATTTTTTTTAGCAAATAGTAACTAAGTAAAATTTCTTATTAATATTTCAACAACTAATGATAGAAAACACGATGTAATTTTCAAATTTTGCTATGTAGCGTTTCTTTTTTGGGTGAGTATATATCTTAAACATTATGAGATGTAGAATAAGTGAACGTGACAAAGCTCACATAACAAGCGGCAATTTAGAAAAAAAAATAACCGCCAACAGCCATCAACGAGACCAGTGGGCGCTGCTGGCGGTTCCGCAATTGGTCAATGGTCTAGATAAAATGCATACGAAGTAATATGAGGAAGGCATTGCCTAAATGCGAGCACAGCAAAAATATAAGTTGTCAAAGATCAGCTGAATTGTATTTTTACATACCTTTTGAGTTGAAGAAGGCTTCTCCCCTACTCCCCTATACCATGAAACAGCACAGATGGATCAAAAAGATCACAGTCGTTTGGGTTCAGAATTACTTTTTATTAATACTGACGTGTATATATAAATTTTCATACTCGTCTAAATACTATGTGGAAATAGTATATAGACGAGTATGAACATTTTTAAATACACGTTATGAATATAAAAAAAAACTTAACCCAAACGACTGTGGAAAAGACGTGGACACTTTTGATGCAAATGTTAACTGTTGATTGTAGTTATTTTGATTTTAATTTCTGTTCAGTTTGGGACGAGGTACTTGGAGCAAATGAGTGAAAAAAAAAGAAAATGTAAAAAAATGACCAAAATTTGTTTACTTAAATATGAAGTAGCTCATCGTCATCAAAATATTTTTCTCCTTGTTCTATATTTACATAGAAAAATTTTGGAAGGCGAGTAGCAAAAGTGGTAATTATTTTCAAATTCACACCGGACCTGTATAAACTGTGGGAAGCATATCCGGACGAAAAAAAAATATCAGCATTAGGCAAATTTATCGCGGGAACTTGCTGTAGAGCTCTCCGCTCGGCACTTTGTTTTATGGTGTAATTTCAAGAGAGAGAGGGGTGAGATAATTCAATGTTTAAAATGTCAATTTGGGGTTGGGCACTACATGAAACCCCTGACGAAATCCACGCAAGGCCATCAAATTGACATGGAACTTTATTTTGAAATCGAAATACAAGGTTGCGACATTTTCGGCAGCACAAATCTTAAGATTTTTCAAGGATTTCCGAAGGATACGTATAGTCCACAAAATCATCTCTTCCGATAAACTTATCCTTGAAATATTTCATTCGCCACTGTCTGGTTGTCAAACTAATAGATTTTAGGGTATTTCACTGATATCTATTACTCTATTTTATTCACTAGGTTGGGCGGAACCTAGTTTTCTTAGTAGTTTAGGTTTAAGCACCCCATGTTTTAAGTCAGAAATATAGCTTTCAAGATTAGAATACAATGAGACGTTGTTCTTTTTTTTTTCAAAACAATGTTTTTGGTTCGATGTAAATGTTTTCATTTAAGCAGCACGTTGACTGCTCGGTACGTTCCCTATCCGAGACTTCTTTCCTTTGGAAAAAATGTTTGGATTTTTGAAATATATATCATAAACCATACACGATAGAAAATAATGGGATGTGGAATAAGTGTACGTGACACAGCTCACATAACAAGCGGCAATAAAGAAAAACCACATTGGACAACCCCCATAAGCCTTCAACGAAACCAACGAGCACTGCTCACGGTTCTGCAATTGGCCCAAGGTCTAAATATGATGCATATTATTCAAATATAGTCCTGAAATAGTTACAGATAGACCCCTTCTTAAACAAGGAACAGAAAACATCAAAAATACAAGTACAAACACAAAAAGACAAGTACAAACAAAAGCTTTGTCAAAGATTCCTGGCTTAGGACAGTCACATATAAAATGTGGCAGGGTTAAACTAGTTTTTTGGGCCCAACCTTCCCCCTTTGAATGTTCCTTGACAAAGCGCAAAAACTAAACACACAATAAAAATCAAATCGATCAAAGCTCTTTGAGTCGGACCTGCGAGACCTATCGGAATTCGATCTATTCGTTTAATCACATGTAGAGTAACTGTACGTGGAGTCGTACACCTTTGGTTTATTTCAAAATAAACTTTTACGGGAAATGATTATACAAATATTTTTATGTGTAAATGATACTATATCATTAATATGTTCTTTTACAGGATAAGTCACGATTTTGAGTTTAAAAACTATTATAGTAAAATTAAACATAGAAGTCTCATAAACGTCAATTAGGAATTTTATTTGTTATACAAACAATATATCTATTGAAAACTGAATAAAACGATCGGTCTAACACAACTTATAAAATATTTTTGAAATATTTCTTGAAAATAAGCTACAATTTTAGTTTTAGGGAATCCCGGCACCCTCCATCAGCATAAAGAAGGAAAACAAATAAAGCTGAAAACACCTTCATACATGTAAGCTAAGATCGGAAATCACTTGAGCATTGCAAAACAATGTTATTTGAATTATTTTCCGCTAATATTTTCAAAAGTTTCAATCGTGATTTAAGTATTTGTGCTCAGAATATGAATGTGCTGATTTTTAGAGGTGGTAAAAAATGCTGCACAAATGCATCGTGTATGCTTACTGATAAATAAACAGACACGATATCATCCTGCTTTTTTCTGGAAACTAAGCAGTGACAAAATGTCTTTGAAATGATTGTCTTTCACCCCATTTACGACTTAGTGAAAAATTAATGGAAATTTTAAAACTTCTGAGGTGTACGACTCCACGTGCTATTTTTAGCAATTTTTCACGCTTTTGTTACCTTCAAATAATAATCTGTAAAATGGTAACTAACTTATATTTTTCAAAAATATATCGAGTGTTTGAAGTTCTTGTCCACCTCTATATTTTGGAAAAATATTGGAACCGATTCACATTTGCGGTCGAGATTTTAAAAGTTAAAACCTTAAAAGGGGTACGACTCCACGTAGAGTCACTTTATAATGAATATCATAAGTGGATAATGTTGCATCTACTTTAGAGAATATGGTCAAATAATCAAAATAAATAAGGAAAGGGGTCCATGTGCTCATTTTCAGTGTCTCATGTAATATATGGTTATGATGCTTTGTTCACAGTGGCAGTCAGGTAAGAGGTGACTAGAATTATACGTCATTACAAATTTGTACCAACAATTTGTGATCGGAAATGGCATCTAGACACCAGAACCAAAGAAATCTCTCACGTTGTTCATTTTTATTGATAAGTAATGACATCAGTCTTTGATAAATACGTCATTTTTACACCTTGTATTATCAAACTTAATCATGTTCCTTGATTCCGACGAGCCTTCTTTTTATTGACGTTGCTTATTTGTCTCGTTATTCCAGGACGAGGTTAATGTCGTTAATCTTAAATATTAAAAAAAGAAGAATGCTCAAACTTTTAACTTCTTATACCTGTTTTTCTTTTCGTTCAAACAACTGAAGAAGTCTGGAAAAACATGTTTACCAAACATCGACAGGCAATGCACGATGAATGTTTTAACAACATTCAAGGTGATAATTGAAAAATGACACAGCAACACGACAAATACAACCTTAACGGTTGTAGTAAAGGATCAAGAATGGCGACATGCTCCCAAATTCAATATAAGACCAAGAATGCAACAAACTGTTCATAATTGAATTTCGTGATCTTCATTTGATTACTAGTGTGTAATAATTGATAAGACTTACCTACAGAAATGCAATTTTTATGAAAAAAATGATGGTGATTATGGTAAGGAGGAGGAGGAGACGAAGAAAGTTTACTTCGTTTAATAACAAGATAGTTAAAAAGATATGCTTTGTAATTCTGACCTGTAATATAACTCATATCTATTTTGTTTTCCCTATTAAGGTACATGTGAAAAAGTCCGAAAAGGCAAAACCAAGTCCTACGACGACCGTCAATCCGTGTGTCAAATCTGGTAAAGGAAGACAAAATAAAACCCTAAAACAAACCAACATCTGCACTCATCTGAGAAATTGAAATTCCATATTTGTCTATGAGCGCATAATGTCTTCCGTAAAATTTCTTGAGATTGAAATACAGTTTTGCCACAATTTTGTCAACCCAAATTTTTCAAGGATTACCAAAGGATGAGGATAGTCAACAAAATTATCTTTTCCGATATTTTCATTCATGTAATATTTCATCTACCACTGTAGATGTAGATTTGTCTGGTTGTCCAACTATCAGATCTAAGGGTATTTGACCGATGTTTTCAAATCCTTCAAAATTTGAAGCTGAGGTCTTTTCGAGTACATCAAACACTAAAATGATACTCAAATTTTTCAGGGATCATTTAAGAATCCGAGATACCCCATTATTTTATAGTCAGAAATATAGCTAAGAAGAATTCAATGGGAAATAGTTCTTTTTTTCAAAACAAAGTGTACATGTTTTCATTTAAGCAGCAGTAAGCATTGCAGGCCTGTAC
Organism: Arcuatula senhousia; assembly: GCA_963971305.1. NCBI lineage: Eukaryota > Metazoa > Mollusca > Bivalvia > Mytilida > Mytilidae > Arcuatula > Arcuatula senhousia. Next base: position 47,119,674 of record OZ020309.1, on the reverse strand, counting down.
ATATACTTGCTCTGAGCCTACCTCAAAAGATTTTGAAATAAGTATTAATCAAACAGGAGTCTGTCATTTGAAACCTGTGGGAGCCTTTGGGAATTCGTTCAATAGAATGTATTCAAGGATATCAAAAGTGGATAATGTTCACAGTAGCAGGCAGTTAATTAAAAAAAATCTAACGACGTGACTAGAAAGCGTCATAACAAATGTCCCAACAGTTGGTGATCGGAAATGGCAGCTAGCCGCCAGAACCAAAGAAATGTCTCACCTTGTTCCTTTTTATGGATCAGATTGATTAATACGTCATTATTACACCTTGTCAGATTATCAAATTTAACCTACAAGATTCTGCAATCTTCCTTAATTCCGACAGGCCTTCTTTTTTTTAAGTTGCTTATTTGTCTCGTTCTTCGGGGACTAGAAAAAAGCTGTTTATCTCTATAAATTACATTAAACAGCAAATAATTTTTTGAGAAAAGAATGCTCAAGCCCTTAACCTTTTAAACCTTTTTATCCTCCCTAGAAACGAAAAAGACTGAAGAAAAATAATTAAGTTCACAGAAAATCAAAAGGCCATGCACGATGCATGTTTTCAAAGACATTCGAGACAAACAAAAATGCAAGACATAACGCCACAAATACAACAATAATGATTGTAGTAAAAGATCAAAAATGTCGCCAGGCTCCCAAATTCAATTGAACTGTTTTATATGGTCAGTTGATTGTTTATGAGTTTCATGTTCATCTCCCAGACACAGCCGGAGTTGCACTGCTTTGGAGTATTAAATACGTGTAATAATAATCTTAATTAAACAAGTGATTTTCCTTTTCGTTTTTCAAAATTTATATGAATACAGTTAACATATATGTATACATATAGAAACCATTTTCCTTTTCGTTATTCATTTTTCTTTTCGATTTTTTTTTTCGATTTCATTTTCCTATTCGAAATCGAAACGAAAAATGAAAAACGAAAAGGAAAATGGGTCATTTTCCTATTCAAAATATAAAAAAAAATTAAATCGAAAAATGGGTCATTTTCCTATTCAAAATCGAAAAGGAAAATGAATGACGAAAAGGAAAATGTGTTATTTTCCTATTCAAAATAATAATAAAAAAATCGAAAAGGAAAATGGTTTCTATATGCATGACTGTTCCAGACCGTACGCGTATTCAGACCGTACGCGTACGGTCTGACTTGCATTTCCTAGATCAATATTGAATAAAATATATCCTGCAAGAATTCCTAGAAAAGCATGTGCGGAATTTATAAAAGAATGTGTTCGATGCGCATGTAAGAAGCCACAGAGAAACGTTGCTCCTTTATAACCGATAACATCAAAATATTTCATGCACAGAGGTCAGTTAAACTTAGTCTATAAGCGGGAAGATCCAGATGGTGAATATTGTTGGATCGGGCATTACATAGATCATTACACCAAATTTAATTTCTTCTGGCCACAGATTAATAAATCGGCTGATGGAGTGGCACACAATCTTAATTACAAGTTGTCGGACTTCCGTCAATAACGGAAGAAATTATTCGAGAAAACATCAAAACTGTGGCCTAGTAACGAAGATGTTAAAATCATAACGGGTAGGCCAAGGCATCCGAGAACACAGGGATTGGTGGAACAAGTGCACGATTCACTGCGTAAACTTTTGGCGTCGGAGCGAGCCGGGAAACCTGGTTCAGGATGGTTGGAATTTCTATACGAGATACAATACTCACTGAACACACAATGTCATTCTAGTATAAAAATGCATATGACCCCCTTCGAATCTGTATTTGGTCAAAGGTATTTGTGTTATATATTAGCTGTTTTCATATAAATTTTGAAAAACGAAAAGGAAAATCACTTGTCTTAGGTGTAATACTAGATAAAATTACCTGCAGAAACGCTCTTTTATCATAACTGTGGTTGTCGTATTGGGGAAAAGAAGACGAAGAAACATTGCTTCGTGGTTGTTTTTTTAATAAATGAATAAATAAATAAAATAAATGAATAAAATAATTGATTCGATTATTGCAGACCATGTTCGGAGTATAACGACTTCCTTGATAGAACTACACGGCACGGCTGACAAGCAAATTGTTAACACAGGGGTACATTACTCCCTGATTGTTGTCATCACTCAAGAAATTTTACGGAAGACATCATGTGCTTGTAGACCAATACGGGATTTGTATCTCTCGGATGATCACAGATGTTGGTTTGACATATATAGAGTTTGGTATTGCCATCCTTTCCGGATTTGACCAACACTAAATCGAATTTTGGCAACGTGACGGCCGGCCGCACCTGAGTTAAAACTCTTGTTTCGACTTGAGATCGCTTTGCTGAATGCGGTTGTGTTGTTATGTGTTTTTTTTTGGTTTTTTGTTGTTGTGTTTTTTGTTGTTGTGTGGATTGTTTCGTTGTTTCGTCAGAAATATAGCTTTCAAGAATACAATGAGAGGTTGTTTTTTTTTTCAAAACAATATTTTTGATTCGATGTAAATGTTTTCATTTAAGCGGCATGTAGTTGACTGCTCGGTACGTACCCTATCCGAGACTCCCTTCCTTTGGAAAAATGTTCGGATTTTTGAAAAATATATCATAAACCATACACGATAGAAAATAATAGGATGTGGAATAAGTGTACGTGACACATCTCACATAACAAGCGGCAATTAAGAAAAACCACATTGGAAAACCCCCATAAGCCTTCAACGAGACCAACGAGCACTGCTCGCGGTTCTGCAATTGGCCCAAGTTATAAATATAATGCATATTATTCAAATCTAGTCCTGAAATAGTTACAGATAGACCCCTTCTTAAACAAGGAACAGAAAACATCAAAAAGACAAGTACAAACAAAAGCTTTGTCAAAGATTCCTGGCTTAGGACAGTCACATATAAAATGTGGCGGGGTTAAACTAGTTTTTTGGGCCCAACCTTCCCCCTTTGAATGTGCCTAGGCAAAGCGCAAAAACTAAACAAACAATAAAAATCAAATCGATCAAAGTTCTTTGAGTCGGACCTGCGAGACCTATCGGAATTCGATCTATTCGTTTAATCACATGTATATAAATGAATATCATAAGAGGATAATGTTGCATCTATTTTAGTGAATATGGTCAAATAATCAAAATAAATAAGAAAAGGGGTCCATGTGCTCGTTTTCAGTGTCTCATGTAATATATGGTGTTATGTGTTTACTATGATGCTTTGTTCACAGTGGCAGTCAGACGAGATCTACGAGGTGACTAGAATTATACGTCATTACAAATTTGTACCAACAATTTGTGATCGGAAATGGCATCTAGTCACCAGAACCAAAGAAATCTCTCACGTTGTTCATTTTTATGGATAAGTAATGACATCAGTCTTTGATAAATACGTCATTTTTACACCTTGTCATATTATCAAACTTAATCTACAAGATTCTGCAATGTTCCTTGATTCCGACGGGCCTTCAATTTATTGACGTTGCTTATTTGTCTCGTTATTCCAGGACGAGGTTAATGTTATTAATCTTTATAGATTACATTGAACAGTGAATATTAAAAGAGAAGACTGCTCAAACTTTTAACCTCTTATACGTGTTTTTCTTTTCGTTCAAACAACTGAAGAAGACTGAAGAAAAACATGTTTACCAAACATCGACAGGCAATGCACGATGAAAGTTTTCAACAACATTCAAGGTGATAATTGAAAAATGACACAGCAACACGACAAATACAACCTTAACGGTTGTAGTAAAGGATCAAGAATGGCGACATGCTCCCAAATTCAATATAAGACCAAGAATGCAACAAACTGTTCATGATTGAATTTTGTGATCTTCATTTGATTGCTAGTGTGTAATAATTGATAAGACTTACCTACAGAAATGCAATTTTTATGAAAAAAAATGATGGTCATTATGGAAAGGAGGAGGAGGAGGAGGAGACGAAGAAAGTTTACTTCGTTTAATAACAAGATAGTTAAAAAGATATGATTTGTAATTCTGACCTGTAATATAACTCATATTTATTTTGTTTTCCCTTTTAAGGTAATATGAAAAAGTCCGAAAAGACAAAAACAAGTCCTTCGACGGCCGTCAATCCGTGTGTCAAATCGGTAAAGGAAGACAAAATAAAACCCTATGACAAACCAACATTTGCACTCATCTGAGAAATTGAAATCCCATATTTGTCTACGAGCGCATAATGTCTTCCGTAAAAATTCTTGAGTTTGAAATACATGTGATGCAGTTTTGCCACAATTTCGTCCACCCAAATTTTTCAAGGATTACCAAAGGATGAGGATAGTCAACAAAATTATCTTTTCCGATAATTTCATTCGTGAAATATTTCATCTACCACCGTCTGGTTGTCCAACTATCAGATCTCAGGGTATTTGACCGATGTTTTCAAATCCTTCGAAATTTGAGGCTGAGGTCTTTTCAAGTACATCAAACACCAAAATGAAACATAATTTTTTCAGGGAACATTTAAGAATCCGAGATACCCCATTATCTTATAGTCAGAAATATAGCTATGGAGAATTCAATGGGAAATTGTTCTTTTTTCAAAACAAAGTGTACATGTTTTCATTTAAGCAGCAGTAAGCATTGCAGGCCTGTACATATACTTGCTCTGAGCCTTCCTATTATGATCCTAAGGCGGACTTAGGACCGGCGTACCGGGCGCCCCCCCCCCCGTTTGACAAAAAAGATTGGTAAGAACTGTATGAAACAAGAGGTCCCAGAAGTTTTTTTTATAATTGCGCCCCCCCCCCTTTTGAAATTTTCTGGATCAACCTCAAAATATTTTGAAATATTTAATAATCAAACAGGAGATGTCATTTGCAACCTGTGGGAGCCTTTGGGAATTCGTTCAATAGCATGTATTCAAGGATATCAAAAGTGGATAATGTTCACAGTAGCAGGCAGTTGATTAAAAAAATCTAATGACGTGACTAGAAAGCGTCAATAACAAATTTGTCCCAACAGTTGGTGATCGGAAATGGGATCTAGACGCCAGAACCACAGAAACTTCTCACCTTGTTCCTTTTTATGGATTAGTATTGACATCAATCTTTAGTAAATACGTCATTTTTATTATCAAATTTAACCTACAAGATTCTGCAATCTTCCTTAATTCCGACAGGCCTTCTTTTTTTAAGTTGCTTATTTGTCTCGTTCTCCGGGGACCAGAAAATGCTGTTTATCTCTATAAATTACATTAAACAGCAACTAATTTTTTAAGAAGAAGAATGCTCAAGCTTTTAACCTTTTAAACCTTTTTATCCTCCCTAGAAACGAAAAAGACTGAAGAAATTTAATTAAGGTCACAGAAAATCAAAAGACCATGCACGATGCATGTTTTCAACGACATTCGAGACAAACAAAAATGCAAGACAAAACGCCACAAATACAACAATAATGATTGTAGTAAAAGATCAAAAATGTCGCCAGGCTCCCAAATTCATTAAAAGACCAATCATGCAACAACTGCTAAATTGAACTGTTTTATATAGTCAGTTGATTGTTTATGAGTTTCATGTTCATCTCCCAGACACAGCCGGAGTTGCACTGCTTGGGAGTAAAGCAATAACTAACTAACCAAAATACGTGTTATAATAACCTTAAACAAGTGATTTTCCTTTTCGTTTTTCAAAATTTATATGAATACAGTTAACATATATGTATACATACATATAGAAACCATTTTCCTTTTCGTTATTCGATTTTTTTTTTTTCGATTTCATCTTCATATTCGAAATCGAAACGGAAAATGAAAAACGAAAAGGAAAATGGGTCATTTTCCTATTCAAAATATAAAAAAGAATTTAATCGGAAAATGGGTCATTTTCCTATTCAAAATCAAAAAGGAAAATGAATGAGGAAAAGGAAAATAGGTTATTTTCCTCTTCAAAATAAAAAAAAATAAAAAAAACGAAAAGGAAAATGGTTTCAATATGCATGACTGTTCCAGACCGTACGCGTACGGTCTGACTTGCATTTCCTAGATCAATATTGAATAAAATATATCCTGCAAGAATTCCTAGAAAAGCATGCGCGGAATTTATAAAAGAATGTGTTCAATGTGCATGTAAGAAGCCACAGAGAAACGTTGCTCCTTTAAAACCGATAACATCAAAATACTTCATGCACAGAAGCGGGCAGATCCAGATGGTGAATATTGTTGGATCGGACATTACATAGATCATTACACCAAATTTAATTTCTTCTGGCCACAGATTAATAAATCGGCTGATGAAGTGGCACACAATGTTACAACTCACGTATTTTCGGTTATCGGACTTCCGTCAATTCTACAGCACGATAACGGAAGAGAGTATTCGAGAAAACATTAAAACTGTGGCCTAGTAACGAAGATGTAAAAATCATAACGGATAGGCCAAGGCATCCGAGAACACAGGGATTGGTGGAACAAGTGCACGATTCACGGGAAACCTGGTTCAGGATGGTTGGAATTTCTATACGAGATACAATACTCACTGAACACACAATGTCATTCTAGTATAAAAATGACCCCCTTCGATTCTGTATTTGGTCAAAAGGCTAATGATGGTATTTGTGTTATATGTTAGCTGTTTTCGTATAAATTTTGAAAAACGAAAAGGAAAATCACTTGTCTTAGGTGTAATACTAGATAAAATTACCTGCAGAAACGCTCTTTTATCATAACTGTGGTTGTCGTGTTTGGGAAAAGAAGACGAAAAAACATTGCTTCGTTTTTTGTTTTTGTTTTAATGAATAAATAAATAAAATAAATGAACAAAATGATTGATTCGATTATTCCAGACTATGTTGGGAGCATAACGACTTTCTTGATAGAACTACATGGCACGGCTGACAAGCAAATTGTTAACACAGGGGTACGTTACTCCCTGGTTGTTGTCATCACTCAAGAAATTTAACGGAAGACATCATGTGCTTGTAGACAAATACGGGATTTGTATCACAGATGCTGGTTTGACTTTGACATAGAGTTTGGTATTGTCATCCTTTCCGGATTTGACCAACACTAAATCGAATTTTGGCAACGTGACGGTGTGCTATACAGAAAGCAGGATCCGGAGCACGACTTGTGATCGCTTTACTGAATGCGGTTGTGTTGTTATGTGTGTGTTTTTTTGGTTTTTTGTTGTTGTGTTTTTTGTTGTTGTGTGGATTGTTTCGTTGTGATGATTTTTTAAGTCAGAAATATAGCTTTCAAGAATACAATGAGACGTTGTTCTTTTTTTTCAAAGCAATATTTTTGATTCGATGTAAATGTTTTCATTTAAGCGGCATGTAGTTGACTGCTCGGTACGTACCCTATCCGAGACTCCCTTCCTTTGGAAAAATGTTTGGATTTTTGAAAAATATACCATAAACCATACACGATAGAAAATAATAGGATGTGGAATAAGTGTACGTGACACATCTCACATAACAAGCGGCAATTAAGAAAAACCACATTGGAAAACCCCCATAAGCCTTCAACGAGACCAACGAGCACTGCTCGCGGTTCTGCAATTGGCCCAAGTTATAAATATAATGCATATTATTCAAATCTAGTCCTGAAATAGTTACAGATAGACCCCTTCTTAAACAAGGAACAGAAAACATCAAAAAGACAAGTACAAACAAAAGCTTTGTCAAAGATTCCTGGCTTAGGACAGTCACATATAAAATGTGGCGGGGTTAAACTAGTTTTTTGGGCCCAACCTTCCCCCTTTGAATGTGCCTAGGCATAGCGCAAAAACTAAACACACAATAAAAATCAAATCGATCAAAGTTCTTTGAGTCGGACCTGCGAGACCTATCGGAATTCGATCTATTCGTTTAATCACATGTATATAAATGAATATCATAAGGGGATAATGTTGCATCTATTTTAGTGAATATGGTCAAATAATCAAAATAAATAAGAAAAGGGGTCCATGTGCTCGTTTTCAGTGTCTCATGTAATATATGGTGTTATGTGTTTACTATGATGCTTTGTTCACAGTGGCAGTCAGACGAGATCTACGAGGTGACTAGAATTATACGTCATTACAAATTTGTACCAACAATTTGTGATCGGAAATGGCATCTAGTCACCAGAACCAAAGAAATCTCTCACGTTGTTCATTTTTATGGATAAGTAATGACATCAGTCTTTGATAAATACGTCATTTTTACACCTTGTCAGATTATCAAACTTAATCTACAAGATTCTGCAATGTTCCTTGATTCCGACGGGCCTTCTTTTTATTGACGTTGCTTATTTGTCTCGTTATTCCAGGACGAGGTTAATGTTGTTAATCTTTATAAATTACATTGAACAGTGAATATTAAAAGAGAAGAATGCTCAAACTTTTAACCTCTTATACCTGTTTTTCTTTTCGTTCAAACAACTGAAGAAGACTGAAGAAAAATATGTTTACCAAACATCGACAGGCAATGCACGATGAATGTTTTAACAACATTCAAGGTGATAATGGGAAAATGAAACAGCAACGCGACAAATACAACCTTAACGGTTGAAATAAAGGATCGAGAATGCCGACATGCTCCCAAATTCAATATAAGACCAAGAATGCAACAAACTGTTCATAATTGAATTTTGTGATCTTCATTTGATTGCTAGTGTGTAATAATTGATAAGACTAACCTACAGAATTGCAACTTTTATGAAAAAAAATGATGGTGATTATGGAAAGGAGGAGGAGGAGGAGGAGGAGGGAAGACGAAGAAAGTTTACTTCGTTTAATAACAAGATAGTTAAAAAGATATGTTTTCTAATTCTGACCTGTAATATATATAACTCATATCTATTTTGTTTTCCCTATTAAGGTACATGTGAAAAAGTCCGAAAAGGCAAAAACAAGTCCTTCGACGACCGTCAAATCCGATAAAGGAAGACAAAATAAAACCCTACGACAAACCAACACCTGCACTCATCTGAGAAATTGAAATTCCATATTTGTCTATGAGCGCATAATGTCTTCCGTAAAATTTCTTGAGTTCGAAATACAGTTTTGCCACAATTTCGTCCACCCAAATTTTCAAGGATTACCAAAGGATGAGGATAGTCAACAAAATTATCTTTTCCGATAATTTCATTCGTGAAATATTTCAATTACCACCGTCTGGTTGTCCAACTATCAGATCTCGGTGTATTTGACCGATGTTTTCAAATCCTTCGAAATTTGAGGCTGAGGTCTTTTCAAGTACATCAAACACCAAAATGATACTCAATTTTTTCAGGGATCATTTAAGAATCCGAGATACCCCATTATTTTATAGTCAGAAATATAGCTATGGAAAATTCAATGGGAAATTGTTCTTTTTTTCAAAACAAAATGTACATGTTTTCATTTAAGCAGCAGTTAGTATTGCAGGCCTTTACATATACTTGCTCTGAGCCTTCCTATTAGGATCCAAAGGCGCGGATCAAGGACCGGCGTCGGCGTACCGGGCGCCCCCCCCCCCCCCCCCGTTTGACAAAAAAGATTGATAAGAACTGTATGAAACAAGAGGTCCCAGAAGTTTTTTTTATAATTGCGTGACCCCCCCCCCCCTTTTGAAATTTTCTGGATCCGCCTCAAAATATGTTGAAATATGTATTAATCAAACAGGAGATGTCATTTGCAACCTGTGGGAGCCTTTGGGAATTCGTTCAATAGCATGTATTCAAGGATATCAAAAGTGGATAATGTTCACATTAGCAGGCAGTTAATTAAAAAAAATCTAACGACGCGACTAGAAAGCGTCATAACAAATTTGTCCCAACAGTAAGTTGGTGATCCGAAATGGGATCTAGACGCGAGAACCAAAGAAATTTCTCACGTTGTTCCTTTTTATGGATTAGTTTTGACATCAATCTTTGATAAATACGTCATTTTTACACCTTGTCAGATTATCAAATTTAACCTACAAGATTCTGCAATGTTCCTTAATTCCGACAGGCCTTCTTTTTTTTAAGTTGCTTATTTGTCTCGTTCTTCGGGGACCAGAAAAATGCTGTTTATCTCTATAAATTACATTAAACAGCAAATAAATTTCTAAGGAACCCTTAACCTTTTAAACCTTTTTATCCTCCCTAGAAACGAAAAAGACTGAAGAAATTTAATTAAGGTCACAGAAAATCAAAGGCCATGCACGATGCATGTTTTAAACGACATTCGAGACAAACAAAAATGCTAGACATAATGCCACAAATACAACAATAATGATTGTAGTAAAAGATCAGAAATGTCGCCAGGCTCCCAAATTCATTAAAAGACCAATAATGCAACAACTGTTAAATTGAACTGTTTTATAAAGTCAGTTGATTGTTTATGAGTTTCATGTTCATCTCCCAGACACAGCCGGAGTTGTGCTGCTTGGTAGTAAAGCACTAACTAACGAACCAAAATACGTGTAATAAAAACCTTCAGGGACTCGTAAAGAACAAGAAGATGAAAGAGGCAAGGTCATTTAATCTTACATTCAGATATATTGATGATGTCCTTTCTGTCAATAACACTTCATTTGGTAGATGGATTCCTTCAATATATCCTCCAGAATTGGAGATTAAAGAGACCACCGAATCAAATTGCTTCACGTCTTTCTTGGATTTGCACCTCGAATTTGACCCAGGTGGTCATCTCAGTACAAGAATTTACGATAAACGAGACGATTTTAATTTTCAAATTATTAATTTTCCTAATCAACAGAGCAATATACCTACTTACCCTGCATACTTTCTGTGTTATTGTGTTGTCTGTCTTTTCGTGCTGTTCTCGTTGATGTTTACTGGTTTTGTCTTTGCACTTTATCCAAAAAAAAATGTTTCATGAGCGCTTTTGTAGTTTATGGACGGTCCTAAATGTCCCGGTCCGGTGTTTATATTTCACAACTTATTCGATATGCCAGAGCTTGCACACATTTCACAGATTTTTTTATCAGACACCGATTTCTTCGTGACCGACTTTTGGAGCAGGGCTATAAGAAAATACGTCTCATACGATCCCTAAAAAATTCTTTCTTCGTTATCAGCCACTAGTAGAAAAGTTCAAAATCGAGTTAAAAGATATGGTAGTTAATTGTTTTAATTAGTGTTTGACTGGTCTGCTATACTGAGATGATCACCTTAATATCCCTATTATGTCTCACAACTATGTTGTGTTCTATGGTCATTACCGGATCCTAAGATCGCAATGGAAGAGGGAGGTTTGGCGCCATAAAACCTAATTTAACCCACCATTTCGTTTGAAATGCCTGTACCAAGTCAGGACCATTGCGATCCACCAATTCTCCGGTATGACTGATTCGTTTTTTCATTTTCTCTGGACTATGAGATTGATCATTCAAGTTCGGTAGTTTTGTTATTACCTTTACTTAAACAAGTGATTTTCCTTTTCGTTTTTCAAAATTTATATGAATACAGTTAACATATATGTATACATACATATAGAAACCATTTTCCTTTTCGATTTTTTTTTTCGATTTCATTTTCCTATTCGAAATCGAAACGGAAAATGAAAAACGAAAAGGAAAATGGGTCATTTTCCTATTCAAAATATAAAAAAAAATTAAATCGAAAAATGGGTCATTTTCCTATTCAAAATCGAAAAGGAAAATGAATGACGAAAAGGAAAATGGGTTATTTTCCTATTCAAAATAATAAAAAAAAAAATCAAAAAAGGAAAATGAATAACGAAAAGGAAATTGGTTTCCAATATGCATGTATATGTACCAGACCACCGTACGCTTACGGTCTGTCTTGCATTTCCTAGATCAATATTGAATAAAATATATCATGCAAGAATTCCTAGAAAAGCATGCGCGGAATTTATAAAAGGTTGTGTTCAATGTGCCTGTAAGAAGCCACAGAGAAACGTTGTTCCTTTAAAACCGATAACATCCAAATATTTCATGCACAGAGGTCAGTTAGACTTAGTCGATAAGCGGGCAGATCCAGATGGTGAATATTGTTGGATCGGGCATTACATAGATCATTACACCAAGATTAATTTCTTCTGGCCACAGATTAATAAATCGCCTGATGAAGTGGCACACCATCTTACAACCCACGTATTTTCGGTTGTCGGACTTCCGTCAATTCTACAGAACGATGACGGAAGAGAGTTCTGCAACGCGGTAATTCGAGAAAACATTAAAACTGTGGCCTAGTAACGAAGATGTTAAAATCATAACGGGTAGGCTAAGGCATCCGAGAACACAGGGATTGGTGGAACAAGTGCACGATTCACTGCGTATTAGTTTGGCGTCGAATCGAGCCGGGAAACCTGGTTCAGGATGGTTGGAATTTCTATACGAGATACAATACTCACTGAACACACAATGTCATTCTAGTATAAAAATGACCCCCTTCGAATCTGTATTTGGTCAAAAGGCTAATGATGGGTTCGCTGTTTTCATATAAATTTTGAAAAACGAAAAGGAAAATCACTTGTCTTAAGTGTAATATAATAGATAAAATTACCTGCAGAAACGCTCTTTTATCATAACTGTGGTTGTCGAATTGGGGAAAAGAAGACGAAGAAACATTGCTTCGTTTTTTGTTTTTGTTTTAATGAATAAATAAATAAAATAAATGAACAAAATGATTGATTCGATTATTCCAGACTATGTTGGGAGCATAACGACTTTCTTGATAGAACTACATGGCACGGCTGACAAGCAAATTGTTAACACAGGGGTACGTTACTCCCTGGTTGTTGTCATCACTCAAGAAATTTAACGGAAGACATCATGTGCTTGTAGACAAATACGGGATTTGTATCACAGATGCTGGTTTGACTTTGACATAGAGTTTGGTATTGCCATCCTTTCCGGATTTGACCAACACTAAATCGAATTTTGGCAACGTGACGGTGTGCTATACAGAAAGCAGGACCCGGAGCACCTGAATTAAAACTCTCGTTTCGACTTGAGATCGCTTTGCTGAATGCGGTTGTGTTGTTATGTGTGTGTTTTGGGTTTTTTTGTTGTGGTTTTTTGTGTGGTTTGTTTCGTTGTGATGAGTTTTTTTTTTGTCTACCGATTTTGTCTTTGTCTTTTCGGTATAATGATGTTTGGTTACCCCTTTGGTACACCTTTGCTTCTTAACCTAAGAATTCAAATTAAGAATAATTAGTAATAAATAAAATTTGAGATCAAAACATTTATTTTTTAGAAACTTACGCATATTTAAGAAAATGAATCGAGATTCTAAGCAAAATTTGCATGCGCACAAAACCATAAAATATAAAAAGTTACTTAAAAAGTTCAAAGTAGAAAAGCCAACGTTTTCATAATAGTCTCACAAAGTCAATAAATTCCAAGATTCCATTATTTCACAGAAGGACAGTCAAGTCATCATCTCAACAGTTTTATGTAAAAATCTTCAATTCATCCTTGATTTCTTAATCACAACAGCTTTCAAACAGATAAAGGGCTAATACAGCTTGCATTCCTTCAGAAAATGTGTTCAAAAGGTTTAACAATCTGATAACAATATGTTAAATGTTTGATAGTCGCTGCGAGTCCAACGGGAATTTTATACCAAAATCCTTTGAAATAACAAATATAAACTTCTTTCGACATCGAATGCAAGAATTTCTTTTCAGGCACTGGGACGGTATTAACCATTATGACGCTACTAAAAACCAGTAAAGGTATCAAGAACTGACTCAATGCCATAGCTGTTACCTGTTCTGTGAATCTGAAGTTCGATCTCATAAAGTTATATGTAGAAGTGGGCGGTTACTTGTATAACCAACTATTTTTACTATAAGCCTTACGTTTTTAGATTCAATTTTCATCGTGGTGAGAGGGAGAGGTGAGATAATTAAATGTTAAAAGTCAACTGCATGAGGTAGGGGCACCACATAAATACTTTGACGGGTTCTACGCAAGGTAATGATTTTCCCCCTATTTGAATAGTTTCATGGTTGCCACAATTCCATTAACACAAATTTCAAGATTTTTCAAAGCTTTTCAAGGGAGGAAAACTCACTACAATTCTTCTGACTTTGGTGCCCCATTGGTGCCTCTTTGCTTCTTCCCTTCTGATTTCAAAATCATGGGGTGCCACAGATTAAATGATATCCTAATTTGAACATCATTTTTGTGTTAAATGACCCTGAAAGACCCCGGCCCCAATTTTCGAAAGATTTGAAAATACCAGCAAATTACGCTAAAATCTGACAGTTGGGCAATCAGTCGGTAAAAACAGAAGGAAAACTGTGTAGACTTTCCTCATCCTACGAAAATCGTTGACAATATTGTTAGTATAAGTATACTCTGTCGAGCCCTAGGTGCAATGATGTGAATGTGATTAATCTCTTTGAAAAAAAGACGGAAACGCAGTCGTGATCATCGTAAATACAATGCACCAAAGCTTTGCGAAGTAACAATAAAGAACCACTATGGATTCATCACATTCGCGCTATATTGTTTTCTATTCCCCAATCAAAACTTAATTCCTTGTATGAAGAATGTCTTAAAATCCAGTCACTGACCCACATTCCAACCTTAGTTGACCGACCGCTATTGTTCTTGATATTGGTTACAACCCCTTATATTCAAACCTGTAAGAGTGCCACTCGAAAAAAGTATATTCTTTTCTCTCCCTTCAATTTTAAACAAATGTTTAGATGCTTTTAAAAGAAATATTCTACATCATAACTACATCATAAATATGTTACGGCCCGGAACATAGTCTTTCTTGGTTCAAAGTTAAAAGTATTCCAATCATCTCCTATACCCATACTTCTACAATTGCAGCCAAGGTCTTCAACTACAAACAAGTGTTGTGCGATTTCCGAATGAATGACCTCAAAGTAAAATCGCGAGACTGTTCTTGTGAAAAGTTTCCATTCAATTATAGTCCCTCTGGCCACGTTAACACTGGTGACCTCAACATTGTGGAAAATGACTAACTTCGCGATGTTTCGGCTAAAGGACCATACTATTGTGAACCAATGCTTATCAACTGGAACCACAATTTTGAATTCAGTTGTAGTCTGTGTCAGAAAATGGGACAAGAAAGAACGTGAGAAAGAAAGTGACGTTTTGTCAGAGTGGGTTGAAGCTGAGAGGTAATTGAATTTGAAAAGAACACCGTATGGACTCGTGAGCGGATGAAAAGGTGATTCACGTACTTTGAAATGGTTAATAACACACTTTGAAAAGGGATAAATGGATTAAAAACAAAACAAGGTATGTTTGAGTATCATTTTTCGTTACCAAATTCAATTATATATTAAATGCCATGGCTCACGGAACACTTGAAACCGTTCCCTTTCTTAAGATGCATAATATTTTTCGAAAGAATGTTTCAGTTTTCTTCCAACTTAATGACAAAATGATGTTACAAAAAAAATAACAATAAAACATATTTTTTTCTAATGAAATCACCCTTTTTAAGAATATAATGTGCATACACGTGCTTTTAGGAATATGAAATATATCAAAACACCGTTTTTTTAAAGGCACGGATCTTACAATTAAAGTTATGCCCGAAAATTAAAGTAACGCCGTCTGAAAAGGTTATCAACCGGTAACGCATATAAAAATGGTCAAGAAACAACAAATGATTAATGCTGGAGGGGATGGTTATATAACGATAAATCTTTCTCATTCCGAAAGAATCAATAACAACCTGTATTACTCAGTTTATAGATCTACTAGTCAGTGTCTATGTTGATGACTATGGCTGCAAAGAGCAATGTAACACATACAGGCCGCCGTGCAAAAAAACGATACAATTCAAATTGAATCATTATTTTAAAAAAAATACTGCTATGAAATAAAAAGTTGGGAATCCTAATTTTGGTAGAGCAAAATCTAATGTCTGGAACTTTGCTGTCATTTGAATTTATGAAAACTTCTTCTTTGAAAACATGTACAGCGTCTTCGGCTATTCCGTCAACTATTTCGATCAAGCGTATTGAAACATGACATATAAAACCATTTATTTTAAACATACGTTTTAGAATAGAAAGTATTTATCAAATACATTTGACACATATGAACCCGAAACACAAAACATGCCCATTTTAAAACTCCCTCTCTGACCCTTATAAATCGAAGGAAAATTTCTTGGCAAAAGTTATCTTCAAAGTCGACCACATTGTCTGACATTCAACTCCCTTACTCACTTTAAAACAGTCCGCGTACAATTTTGTAAGCACTATACATCAATAAAAAAATAAGGAGTACATTTTTTTCAGGTAATATGCCAATAAGAAAGAAAAGCAGACTATGGCTTAACCGACCAAAACAAAAATGTGGAATTAAAAGACAACAATTAAACCCTACATGTATTCCAACAAAAAGATTTCGCTTCGATTCAGAGTCTGAACAAATCCAAATTCAAATAAATCCTTCTTATCTTATTGTGCAAACGTGTGTATCTGATTTTAACTTTTTAAAATAAGCTAAAGTCAAAACATCAATATTACTTGTACTTACCTCAATCATAAGATTTAGCCCTGTCTTTATGCAATTGTGTGTTGATGGGTCAATATCGAGTGCGCCGTACTTGTTAATCTATAATTAGTCGCGATAGGCTAAATTTAAACAATACACCGGTAAGAAGGTAAGCATACACCATGATTCACACAAATAAATTAGTATCTCCCAATATCTTGACGCAGCGACTGAAAGAATATTCCTTGATACTGTTTTAATTTGTAAATAAATATAGTTTAACTAATAAGTCGCATAATATTAGGAATGACGATTCTTCAATTCTGGACATTGTATGTCAAATTAGAAGTGGCGAAATCAAAATTGCGTCGATTAAATCAGTCTCTGAATTGCCCAGTTTTACAAAAGAAATATATTTCTCAATCAATACAAGCATTAATTTAATAATTCAAAATCGTCAAAAAGCAGTTTTAGTTTGTGTTTTTTTTTTATTTACTGATAGTTTGTAGAAATTAAGCTATGTAGTATAATTTTAAATGCATTAAAAATACTTTCAAATTAATTTTATGCTGGAATTCAGTAAACTATTTTAAGATACTCCTGTCCTTGATTGTTGGTAGTTAAGTTTATAGCCAAATGTTAACATCAAGTTTGATAGAAAAGCAGGCTTATTTAAGACAATCAAATAAATTAAACTTCTACGCGTGCTTTCTTAATTTCACAGCCTCTTTTCGTTTACCTGATAATTAAATTTATTTTCCAAACAGTAACACATATTTATGTAAAGATGTATGTATAATTATGCAATTAAAGATTGGGTTATTCATGATTTTTCGCCGCATGTATATGCAACAATTGATTAAAAAATATTTTATAAGAATAAAAAACAAATATGTAACAAATTTCGCTTTATTTGCATTATTGTGTTGTAATTTAACACGCATTGACCCTTTTTAGCTTTTTCACGTATTTTGTAACCTTTTCGCCCTGCGTTATCGGTGTATCGGCATTTACAAGCGATATATAAGATAAATGTACTCATTTATCATGTTAAGACATTCCATGTGATAATGATTGTTCTAAAAATATTGACCTGTTTGAGCAGAAATGTGTGTAAATATTTTTTTTGTCAATAAATTCATATTTCAAATGAAGTATTGATTTTGTAAAGAGGTTGTGGAACAAATCGTTCAATAATGAATTATGATGCCACCAAAATTAAACACCTAAAGATATGAAGTGTTCCGTGCAATAGCATTTGTTTTTATATAAGAATGCCTACTGGGCTTATTATAGACCTTTTTGATGACATATTGCTATTTTTGAAAATTTTGCCTTTTCAAAGTGTGTTATTAACCATTTCAAAGTACGTGAATCACCTTTTCATCCGCTCACGAGTCCATACGGTGAAAGAAGCAATTCTTTGAAGAGCTCAATGAGCACCTTTTAACAACGCAAAAACATTATCCACCTTTCATGACAAATATGTTGTTGTACCTGCAGACAATGTACTAAATAACACCATTTTTGTGTGCAAGAAACACTACATTGACTGTTTGACTGCTCTTCGCCCTTTCTGCTGATGCTAATAAAGATGACATTCCATCCCTGTATTTGATTCCTAAATTACATAGAAATCCATGCAAACAGCGCTACATTGCGGGGTCATCCAAGTGTACCACGAAACCTCTTTCAGTTCTGTTGACTTAAATACTGATGGCCAAAAAAAAACAATAGAATCAGGCCGCCAAAAATATTACGATTGTTGTTATTCTAGAAATGGTGTCGACCAAATGTGGATCCTGAAGAATTCAAAGGAACCGATGGAGATTCTTAACTCAAAATCGGTTTCATCTTGCAACAGCACCAAAACTTTCGATTTCTCCACACTTTACACTTCTATTCCACACGAATAACTCAAATCACGATTGGCATAGCTGACTAAACGCAGCTTTTTAAAAAGAATGGAAAGCGCAGGTACAAATATCTAGTAGTCGATTAAACTAAGACTTACTTTGTCATCAACGAGTCTAAGAAAAAGAATAAATTTACAAATTATCGACATTCTCAACTTTCTTATAGACAACATATTTGTTCAGTTTAGTAGGCGTGTTTTTTTTCAGCAGACAATAGGGATTCCAATAGGCACTACTTGTGTATCCATGTTTGGTTGCTGATTTGATTCTTCATTCATATGAAGCAGACTTCTTCAATCTCTTTTTGACAACTCTCTCTTTTATCCTCATTTTCCGTTATATTGATCATGTATTTTCACTGAACAATTCTCGAAGGTTGAGCCCAAAATACTACCGGTGTGACATACTAGATTTTCCCCCTACTCATTTTTCCCCCCGGAAAAATGAGTATATACTGAGATTTCCCCCCGGAAAAATGAGTATATACTAGACTTTCCCCCTAGATTTTAAGGGGAAAAAATGAGTATATACCAGATTTTCCCCTTTGGCAAAACCCATACCAGATTTTCCCCCCATCCATAATATCGATTTACTCAATATACATGTATCTATATTTCTCTAAATCAAAAAAGGAAACAAATATGTAAAGTACATTTCGTAAATGAGTAGGGTGCTTAAAAATAAACCCTAACAACACAGTGACCCTTGCATAATGTAGTATTAGTATTCACATATGGGCGATGAATTAACAAAATGGTGATAAAATGATTATGAAATGATAATGAAAAATATTGACTTGTGGCGGGTGGGGGCAAATATAATCCGTCGACCTCCTTTTTGTTTATAATTTTTTTTTTCATTAATGTTTTCTTTTGTATTTTTGCGTCTCCTTTCAATGTAATAAACTAAATGTCTTTTAGTGATTTACACAAGTTACCGATCTTTCATGCGTGACAGATTTGTTATTTAGTCTTTTAGAATTCAATGCATTCGTCTGTTAATCGAATGTACTGGTAGTGTAGCACTACAACTGATTTTAAATTATATAGACTGCTTTGCTAATTTTAAGCCCCTGTGACAACCTGTCGAGGGGTCTATAGTTTTACTCGTGGTACGTCGATATACAAACTTCCTAAATAAAGCATATTTTCAGAAACCGTAAATAAAAATGATCTGGTAGGGTGGTTCAGCTGTGACAAGCTGTACTGTAAAAAGGACTGCCAAGGCTTGTTAAATTTCATCCTAATCCTATAAAGAACTTTAGTGCTTACGGATATGTGAAGAGGAGAACACAAAGAGAGACCGACATTTGATTTGAACATATCTTACTGATAGTATCAAACATATAGATAACTAATAATTAAATAAAGAAAATGACGATAGGATTTGGAAACAAGAAAATACCTTATAATAATCCGTCTCCTTTATATCAAACAATTTAAACATCTATTTGTGTTTCTCCATGCAGTTCTTGGTCGTTTTTACTGATTTTGCTGTCGTCCTTTCCAACTTTTGACACTCGAATGCCCTCCCCCATTGGTGCCCTTTTGCTTCTAATCGACTCGTACATTGACATTTAAGAGGAATGATTATATTAATGTTAAGCAAAAAAAAACCAACATTTTGCCATTCTAAATATTGCATTGACTGTTAATCCTGTTTTTTTTTTTTGTTTGTTTTGTTTTTTTTTTTTTTTTTTTGGGGGGGGGGGTATCCTGCCAAATAATTTCAAATATCACCATACACTACCCCTTTGAAATCAAATGGTTGCTCCCTACATATAAATAAAATCTGATTATTGACCATTTGCAAAGTGACAATCAGCACTCACTGTTTGCTTCAAGGATTGATGACTGTTTTCCAATGTGGATTTTAAATTGTTGCTGTGTGTAGTGCGGTAATTTAATTAAGAAACTAGCTTACATAAGATACAAAAAATTTAAAAAATAAGGGTTGGGTCCAGTGTTGTAAGCTTTCTACCACACTAAGGTTACATAAGACCGATATTTGTGCGTTGTATTAGTCGAGAAAACCACCGATCACATCGAACAAGTATAAACTGAACGACCTTTGATATAAAATTGGACACGCCGTTTTGTACAAAGCATGCACGAATTCGGGACTTTAACCCCACTTACGAAATTCGCCAGACAACTTATCAATCAAGTGACGGCCTGTTGTATATGTAACGCTTTAGGTACTAATTAAGAATGTGGGGGGAAAACTCAGTATGACGGAAAAATAAGTATGTGTTTACACATACCAGATTTTCCCCTGGGGGAAAACGTAGTATATACTCATTTTTCCCTGGGGGAAAATCTAGTATATACTAGATCTTCCGGGGGGAAAGCTGAGTATATACTCATTTTTCCGGGGGGAAATTCTAGTATGGGGGAAAAACTAGTATGTAACACCGGTTTTTAACCCCGCCACATTGTAAATGTACCTGTTCTAAGCCATGGATCTTTATAAAGTTATTCGTCGATTTTCAGTTAATTGGTTTTTTTTTCAAGAAGGGCCAGGTCTTTATTTGACACTTGGACTTGAACCATAGGTATTAAATCTAGGGCCAATTGCAAAACAGCGAGCAGCGATCACTGTTTTTTTTAAATTGCGCCCCCACCCCCGTTTTAAAATTTCTGGATCCGCCACATGAGTTTGAGCAGATTTCACCTAAAAGACTCATGTATGGTCTGTTACCTTGCGGATCTCAGTAACGGTTTGCCAAACAAACAAAGGCTCAGAGAGGTTATACGTACTGGCCTGCAATGCCTAGCGCTGCATATACCAATTGTGGGTTCAGAGGGGGGTTCGGGAAATGAACCGTCTTTTCCATATAGAATTTGTTTTTATTTTTTAGCAGATTTTAGGCAAACCCTTTAGACAAAAGGCGGGAACCCACCCCTTTTCAAAAAAAATTTATCTGGGTGCACTTCTGTATTTACATTCAATAAACAGTTTTGTTTGGGAAAACAAAAACAAAAAAAAACAAAAAAAAAAACACACACAAAAAAAAAAACAACCCAAAAACGAAAAAGCTAGAACATGGTACAATAATCAAGTATATTCTGACTTCAAAATCTTGATTCCCGAAAAAAAACACCAGAATATCAGTTTGGTGTTCAATGTACATTGTAGTTGAAAAGACCCCGAATTTTGAAGAATTTGAAAATATCATTGAAATACCCTAAAACTGATAGCTGGACAAAAAGACGGTGGTAGATGAAATATTTCACGAGAAATATTTATATCGAAAAAAGTGATTATTTTATTATTTTCGCTCTTGACAAATATACTATATCATTGAAAGGCCTTTGAAATGTGTGTTGCTTAAATTTCTATAATTCAGTACTAGAAAAAATAGGAAAATAAAATTCCTGCCAAATAAATTGCCTTGCATGGAACCACCCCTTTTGAAATTTTAACATTCAATTATCTCACCTCTCGTTCTCTGGAAATAAGACCACTATTTTCTAAATATTGTCATTAAGCGTTAGGTTTAAAGAGAAAATAGGTTGCTTGCTAAAGCATTCTTGTACGATTTTCGAAAAAAAAAGAATATATATATATAGAGAGAAAAGCTGTTGCTTGCTTAAATGTTCGGCTCATTAAGCTCTACAAAAAGTTTCATACAATTCCTAACCAATTTTTTTGTCAAAGGGGAGGGCACGCCGGTCCTAGATCCCGCCTTTGGACTCGGAGACTTTTGTAGAGCAAAATAAGCCGAACATTTAAGCAAGCAACAGCTTTTCTCTATCTGCTATTGTTTTCATTCTATAGGCCAGTCTTTCTAGAATTTTTCTAGTATTAGAATATGGTTAAACGTTTGAAATAAGCAAAAACAGTATCTGTGTGCTGTTCTCGTGTTTTAGGTGTTATAATTTTGGCCGGAAATATGCCTTCTTTAGAGTTTTCACAACTTAAAAGAGGGTTAAAATTCCTATTTATCACACATTTAGCGTTTATATGCGTGAATTTGTCCGGATGAAACAGCCGGAAGTGTCCAAGTCATATTTAACCGGTGTCCTGATATCAGTAGGCCTGTTCACGATAGAGCTTGATATGGCTTTTTCCCGGGTCGCTGCTCACTGTTTTTCAATTGGCCCTCGATTGAAAATAAACTGCATATGATTCAAGCCCAATCCTAAAGTGCAATGAAAGACACTCTTCTTAATAGAGACTTTTGAAGAGATTTTAAGCAAGCAACAGCTTTTAACTTTGTGGACTAGTATATATTCATTCATAATTTTCCCCTTTTTATGGGCATAATCCCTAGAACGGTCATCTGACAACTTCATTCTAATGAATACTAATGTATTTTTGAGCTTACTGATTTGAACATTTAAGCAAACAACAGCTTTTCTGTATCACAAATAAAGGCAATGAAAGGCAAAAACACAATATTAGTCAGTTTAATGAGTAGAACCCCTAAAAGGGGTCAACAGACCACTTTGACCCAATACAGACCTTTGTATTTTGTATATTATTTTCTATTATATTTTTTGAACCATTTCAAGAAATTTTAGCACTTTCTTTATTTGGTAACTAGCAGTCATTGATTTAAGACTGATCAAAATCCAGGAACACAACTTTTATTGCATAATACCTACAGGATTAATCATAACAATTTTTTTTAATCTGTTGTGTAGTTTCACAGGAGAAGATTTTGAAACAAGAGGCTCCCAGGAGCCTGAACCACTCACCTGAACTACACAAATACATATATTTTGTAGATATTAAATTTCTGAAATATCTTGGTTAGTTTTCAAGATATTGGGCTTAATAAGAGCAATTTTTTTCAAAAATTACAAAAAAGGCCAATAACTCCCACATCAGCAGTCAGATATTTTCTGAAATTTCAGGACAGGTAGATCTTAATATGCTGATCACTTTTGATTCTTGCATAATTTTGATATCTGAAACCAGTTTTGAGTTATTAGCAAAAAAAATGAAATTTACCCCTATGTTCTATTTTTAGCCATGGAACTATAGAGTTGTAGCATATCAGCTATTAAACAAGTGTGCCAAGTTAAGGTTCAGTTGGTCTTAGGGTGTCAGACAAGTTAATCTTTGAAATTCAGGGGAAAAGTAATGAAAAATGGTAAATTTTGTTGTTTAAAGGACAATAACTCCTAAAAGAAATGGTCCTACAGCTTGGACTGTAGATCTTGATGTGCTTAGTCATATGCAATTTAATTT
The DNA here is from genome assembly GCA_963971305.1 of Arcuatula senhousia. Lineage (NCBI taxonomy): Eukaryota > Metazoa > Mollusca > Bivalvia > Mytilida > Mytilidae > Arcuatula > Arcuatula senhousia. The sequence continues at coordinate 47,096,179 of OZ020309.1, read as the reverse complement.
TTTGAAATATCTTGTATAGTTTTCAAGATATATGGCTAAATAAGTGAAAAAAATTGAAAAAATCCAGAAAAAGGGCAATAACTCCTACATCAATTGTTGGATCTTCTTGAAACTTTCATAGCAGGTAGATCTTGGGATGCTGATCATTTTTGTTTCCATCCAAATTTTGATATCTGTAACCATTTTTGAGTTATTAGCAAAAAACTGCAATTTACCCCTATGTTCTATTTTTAGCCATGGCAGCCATATTTTTTAATGAATCAAAAATCCGAATGATAGAATTGTAGCATTTATGCTATTAAACAACTGTGCCAAGTTTGGTTGAAGTTGGATGTATGGTGTCAGACAAGTTAATCTTTGAAATTCAGGGGAAAAGTAATGAACAATGGTAAATTTTGACGCTTTAAGGGCCATAACTCCTAAAAGAAATGGTTCTACAGCTTTGACCTAATTACATGAAATGTAGATCTTGATGTGCTTAATCATGTGCAATTTGAATTTTTAAAATATCTTGTATAGTTTTTAAAATATAGGGCTAAATAAGTGCAAAATTTTTTAAAAATCCAGAAAAAGGGCAATAATTCCTACATCGGTTGTTGGATCTTCTTGAAAATTTCTGGGTAGGTAGATCTTGAGGTGCTGATCACTTTTATTCTACCAGAATTTTGATATCTGTGACAGTTTTTGAGTTATTTGCAAAAAACTGTATTTGACCTCCCTGTTCTATTTTTAGTAACAGCGGCCATGTTTTTTGACGTATCAAAAATCCCAACACAAACTTTTTGCACAATACCCTAAGGAACAACCATATCAAGTTTAGCTGCATTTAGCCAAGCAGTTTCAGAGAAGAAGATGTTTGAAAAAAGCTAACGGACGACGGACGCCAAGTGATGGCAATAGCTCACATGACCCCTCGGGTCAGGTGAGCTAAAAATGGTAACAGACCGTGATAATGTACATCCTGTGATGGCAATAGCTCACCTTGGACAAAGGTAAAAAGGTTTTCCCTTGTTAATTTTGTAACTGAAAATTGATTTAGTCATTAAGCTGTCAGTAACATAGTTTTGTTCAGTAAATATTTATTTTTTTAGTAAAATTTTTTTCATTTGTTCTTTTCATCAAATATTTGACAGACTATCATATAGTACATGAGAAAACAACAAAATAATTACCTTACTACAGTTCAATTCAGTTTTAAATCAATATGGTAATACTTGTTAAACGGCAAAATTAATTCATTTCTTTTAAAGTTTAATCCAAATATATTTTTGCATTTTTGAAATATTTCAAAATACTTCAGATGGTATATTGATCAAAAAAAGAATGTTTTGCATAAACTTTTTTTTATAAATGTATTATCTACATGTGACAAAAGTTAATGTGCAATAAGTTTGGTCTTTTGGTTACTTTAAAGCATCTATACAATATAATTCAAAGGAAAAGAATCTTAAAAAATATGATTGTTCAACATAAGCAAGTTTTTGAACAAATGATGGTGGCTTTTTTCCATAACCACTGCTGCTGAGTTCATGATGGAACTATCTAAAGTAATCAATATCATGAACCAATATGTATCATTAAAAAAGCTTTAAAAAGTATAAATATTTTGGTTACGTATAAAGAAAAGCTATACAAATACTTTTTAAAAATATACAATATATACATACAGTTTTAACTGGATTATAAAAAAATCATTAATAAATATCCCTCACAAAACAATTCAATCAAAAAACTCTCATAATACATACTTTAAAAATCTGAAATGTACAATGTATATAAAAATTACATTAATAATTCAAATTAAAGAGCACCTTTTTTTCAAAATAAAAGTAATACACCTAAATGCAAAAAAAAATGTGAAATACACGCAAATATAAAATTGTTCCATTTATGATGGGTTACGGGTATATATTCTCTCAGGTTCTACTGGAATGCAATCTAAGTAGTTATTATAAATATAATCTTTAAAGAATTAGGAAAACCACTTAAAAAGTTTAGGAATTAGAAACTGAGAACTACAAACAATAAAATATTATAGAAATATATAAGTAATGTTACTTCTACGAAAAGATGATCATTGACAATATTCTTTCTTGAACATTAAAAATAAATTGCTGTACATTTTCAAGGTTTTTTTTCCTTCAAGTTTAGAAAATCTACTTGATATGTCAAATACATAACAAAATTATTCTTTCATAGTATTGCATATGACAATCATTTCAACAACTTTACATACAGATTTCAATATTATCTGTACAGCAAAATAATTGTGCTTTTAAAAAAAATCCAAAGGACAGAATTTCTAAATATTCAGTAAATGAACATGAAATCTCAAGCCAATATAAAAAATTTGTTTTACTTCCTCACAAGATTGAAATTTTTACTCTTTCATCTCTAAAGTTAAATTTCAAGAAATACAAAAATAATGTACAGCATATTTGTACATGTAACTATGAAATAACACATCAACTGCTGTATTATTATAACATGTTAGCACTTAATTTTAAATATTACATGTATCTTCAAACAATGAATAAAAGCTAAGACAGAGAGTTTCATTTGATTTTTTTTCTCGCACATTAATATTCTTTAAAATAGCACTCTACACATTCGCAAAATTCTAACTCATATGATAAGTTTCACATCTTGAATCCTTTTCATCTTTCTATCACACTTCCACAAAATGTTATAATTATGAAAATATAAGATTGCCAACTAAAATGGTTACATTAGTTACATGATTTAAAATTGTGACAATGAATTGTATTGGTTAATTGAAAATGATTTATCACAAACATGCACCACATGATTATAACAGTTATCTCCCTTTACAGAGCTCTCCAAGGTTATATGCATAGATTTGGCACATTGGAATGTTTCACTGCTGTAATTCCACATAATTTGCTGGAAAAAGTCCTGTTTTACCTCGGCATTCGCCTCGCCACCAACCATCATCAATCTGTAGATTGGTTAAAAAAATAAATTGATAAATATAAATATAATTTGAAATCTTTGTTTTTCATGTCATAAAATAATTTTGTCAAAATTTTTATTGAGCTGCAGCACGACCTTATGTCAGACCTGTCAGGCCTGTCAAGTTTCACACAGGTAGCATTTGAGTCGCCCATCTATTCCCCAATTTGACGATTATTTTCTTTGATTTTTCAAAGTTATCCTATGATCTTTTAATTTTTTGACAAATTGCACGTGAACCACTTACTTGACAGCACTGCCCAATTTGTTGTACAATTAAGTCATTTCCCATATATTAGGATGGTTTTTGTGGATCATAAATTTTTGTTTTATTCATGAAAATTTAACATCCAAAATAATCATAAGTTAAAATAAGTGGAGGTCCTATACATTAAACCTCTCTTTATGCAAAAATAAAATTGCTATTTTCATAATAACAAAAGAAATTTTCCATCCTAAAAAAAAACAAAACCAAAAAAGTACACTTCAATGGTATTCAGAGCACGGCTATCATTTACAAAGGCAAACTGAAGACAGTTAATGGTGTATGATTTTTGTCAAGAAGAGAACAATAGAAGAGAAGGCATACAACAGACAAAGGTTAAACTGCTTTCTATTTTTTCTCCTCTTGTTCTTATTATGTATTTTAATGTTTATTGTAACAGTTAGTTATCTAGTTTTTATGCATTAATGTTTAAAACAAAACAGAAATAATTATCAGATTTGATGGCTTAGATATTATTGAATTAATATAAATGTTAGAAATAAGGGAAATTAAAATTTAGTTATAGTATGATCAACAATAAAGATATGGTTGCTGGAGAGAAGCTGACTTGAAGGATCTAACAAAAACATTGTTTTCTACCTTGTATGCTTGCCACAAATTTAATTAATTAACAAATATTCTTTTAATGTTTCAATCTTTTTGCATTTTTTGGGAAACCTATCATTGAGTATATTCTATTCTATTTACTATTTCTTGGAATCCCATTTCAACATATATAACAGTACACAAAGAAAGAAAAGATTTTACATGCAGATCAAATTTTTTCATGTTCAAGTTTGACAAACAAAATTTTTTATACCGATCCATCTGTCTGAAAATCAACAATCAAGAACCATCAGATAAAGTCTGTTTGCCAATAGAATGCAAAAATATCCTGAACTACTACCTTATATTGGGTTAATTTGGCGTGATGATTATTTTGGCTATGTCGGTGTGCAAGAAAAAAAAAGCCAAAATAAACATCACCGTCTTTTAATTCTTGTTTAATTAAATGGTAAAAAATTTTAAAAAACCACCAAAATAAAACCTGCAAAACTAAAAGATCAAACACTAAAATTTTAATCCGCCAAAATAATCCGATATACAATATTTCAGGATACCAATTAACTTTTGGTTTTTAGGTTCAAATATATAAAGGTTGATGGTACTCATAAATCTGTAACCTTGCTACATCATGTATTGTAAATTTTAAGGTCATTTAATTATGTGCAAAGGTCAAGGTCAAAAGTTTGGGATGCAACTGCATTAACCCAATTCTTAAGCATATATATAACAAATTCAATCAATCTAGGACATCCAAATGTAGTTACTAATATATAGAGGTTAAACTTATGTATATGTCTCATCCCTCTTCGCAGGCCATAGAACAAACAAATGATAATTTGCATGTGTGCAGTATAATGTACAACAATTCCTATTACCAGAAGTAAACTTTAAATACAGACTGATTTATGACAGTTTTGTAATTCAATTTTTTTTAAATGCCTATAAAACTTAATTATGAATTACACCTTTGATAGGCTTCTCCTGTTTTTAGGCACTTAAAAAGAATACACACGCTTTAATTAAAACAAGTGTGGCCACTAAAAGTATGTCTCGCCTGCCGGCACCATCACTAATATCAACTACCTAAGCTTTCATTTCTTGATATAAACACAAAAAGTGTCTGTATACCCAATAACAGATGCCTAGCTATTATACTATTCAAGCAATCCATTGTCCACACAAGTACAATGTATTACAAAAAGTTTTCTGTCTGAAATAAAGACCTAAGTTCACAGAGTCACTGGAGCGTAAAAATGGGGTCATGGTCACATGGCATGGTGACAGTTGCGTTGTCCATAACCGCAACTGTCTGTATACCCAATATCAAATGCCTAGCTATTATAATTTTCCAGCAATTCATCATCCACAAAAGTCTTACAAAAAAGTTTTTCAGCCTGTAAAAAGACCTAAGTTCACAGAGTCACTGGAGCATGAAAATGGGGTCAGGGTCACATGGCATGGTGACAGTTGCGTAGACCATAACCTGAACTGTCTGTATACCAAATATCAGATGCCTAGCTATTATACTTTTCAAGCCATTCATTGTCCACAAAAGTCTTACAAAAAAGTTTACGACGCCGCCACCGTCGCCGTCAAGTAATACCTATGTTTGCCTTCCGCGACTATTCGTCGCAGGCGAGAAAAAAATGATGCCTTAAATGATTTGTAAAGGTCAGCATAATGGTATAGAAATATATATACTTACAAACTCAATATTTGTAATAATATCATCTGGGTCAAATGTCAACTCATCATCATCACCTTTGAACAGAAATAAAATGTAAATCAGATATATTGATTTTGTTTAAAATTAGTGCAATGTCTCTGATTTATGCTGTGACTTCTGGGTATACAAGAAGAATATAGAATATAAACTTAACAAGTGTTTTACATTATGAACTAGATAAGCCATGATACATGGGATAAAGCTGTAGGACAAATATCAAGAGCCCACTTCTTGTTCCTGCTGAGAAACCAGTTATGCCTTTTTAATTTTTTTTTATCCTGACAACACAGCTGAGATAAAAAGATGGAAAGTGCCCCCTATATGACAACTCTGCTACAGGTAAATGAGAGTAACACAAAAAATATTCAAGAAAGAAAAAGGAGGGACCAATGGGGCATTCAAATGTCAAACGTCTGAAAGGGTGAAGACAAAACCATAAAAAGGTGAAAAAAGAGAAACTATGAATTTTAAATCTTACAAAGTAGTCTTTCCTCCCTGAACAACAAAAAATTGACAGTATTCAGAAATCAAATAAAACATCAATCAGTTTTGGGGAAGTTGCATTTACAGGAAATATGGACAGACCACCATACAAACAGTTTAATTCCCATATATCTCTATAGAAGTCCATATTTACCAGCTTGATAGTCATATAAAGCCACAGCAGTTTTGCCACTGTCCCCTGCCGATTGCTCCTCAGGGTCCTGGTGTTGCTCTGGTTCCTGGTGTGGATCGGGTTCCTGTTGAACTTGTACATCATCATAAGTATCCTGTTCCTCCTCCTCCTCTGGCTGCTGTGAGGGAGCAGCTACATCACCATACTCATCTGGGTCATACTGGTCTGTTGAACTGGTCCCAGCATAATCTGGATTGGCAACCATCACTGTTTCCTCTTCCTGTTGAGCCTGTGCAGCAGCAGCTTCTGCTTGTTCTTGTTCCCACCTTTCTTTGTTTTGCTGTTCCTGTAAATGAGATAAGCAGTATAACAAAGGAATAACCATTTACTTAATATGAGGCAGGTTAAACCTGTGATGCTCCCGAAGTTACAATGAATCATTCTTTTTGTTCGAAAATAAAAACAATCTAGCTTTTCTTGTGAGTCACGCATGCGTTTAATGGCGTTGAAAACAGCGTTAAAAAGACGCCGAAAGTTCGGGAAAACAAGTGTGCTAAACCGGAGGTTGCAGGAAAATTCAGCTCATAGTACAACTAAAATATTGACATTTCTTCCATTATTGCTCCCTTCGGTGGAGCATATTAACTTCTAACCATTAAGCATCCATTAGTTTGTCTTTAGACTTGTCGTCTTCTTAAAAGTTGCTTCAATTTCCATCAATTGTATATTTCATGTTTGTCTTGTTAATCTTGTAAGTTATTCTTTTCCCAGTTTTAGCCTTAGTTTTGAATTTGTTCAATACATTTTTGTTTTATACTTTGCTCATCATATTCAAGTCTATTTGGCCTTCCAGTTTTGGGCTTGAATGTCTCTGATGAGTCTTTATGTCAGACAGTTTAAAATTTTCAGCTTGGTACTTTGTTGTAATTTTGCTTTGATTCTTGGTCCATGTTTTTGCTTTTCATAAGATTTAGTAATATATTAACTAAACAAATGTTAAGTCTATAAAAACTTGTTTATCCTTTAAATCAGTGCTTTAAGTGTTGTTGGCTGCTCCTTAGTTTTTTATGTATTTTGTGTTGTCTGTTTCTTGTTGCTGTTCTTGTTTGTGTTTACTGGTTTTGTCTCTGCCATTTTGGGAATTAGGACATTAGAATGCCCTATTGGTACCTCTTTGCTTCTTTCAATTAGCATATGCTTTTTCAAAAATTAAAGAGGATGTTCGTAAAAGATGGGATTGAAAAAAAGTAATTTGAAAATTAACCTCTTGCTGTTTCCTCTGCATCTCCGCCTCTTTCTCCTCTCTGGCCTTCCTTCTTGCTCTCTCCTCATCTGCTTTCTTCTTGGCCTCCTCCTCACCAGCCTTTGCCATGTTTTCAAACCTTGATCTTAAACTCTTAGCACCACCTTCTGACCCTACCAAAGTGTACGTAATCATACATATATTTAAATTGGTCTATATATTTTTTTAATTATATATAAAATATAATGAAATAAAAAGCTACGCCGAGCGCAGCATCAGATACGACCGCAACAAGTTGAACCCTGTACATTGGAGGCCCAATATGGATAGTCTATTGCTTTTGTCACATACAGCCCATGGTGGACTTACAAAGATTTTTGACACATGCATCCCATGGTGGAATTTAAAATGCACATTTAACACATATATATTTATATTAACATTTAATAGAAAAATGTTATTTCTATATTAATTGACATTTTTGGCCCGTTTTAGCCATCTTTTGGCCCTTTTTTTTTTAAAGGTTAGGACCACAAACCCCAAATGCAATAAAAAGCTTCCTTCAGTGGATATAATCATCATATTTAAACTTCATATCAATTGGCTGGCCCACTACAGCTAAATTTCCTGTTTAAAAACATTTGCCTTGAGCTACTTTTAAAAATGGCATTTTTTGCCCCTTTGACCCCTAATATCTCAAAAACTGTAAGAGATATTGCAAATCTGATTAAATATGCAGGCAGGGATTTTTACAAGGATTCCAATGAAAAAAAGATTTTGAAAATCGGACCACAAATAAAAAAGTTGATTTTTTGGGTGTGGCCTATCTTAGGCCCCCTGTAGCAATGTAACGGTTCAATATGCATCAAAACCTTTGACACATTTTGTTGAAAGAATTTAATGAGGAATTCAATAAAAAAAGAATTTTAAAAATCAAATGAATAATAAACATTCTACAACAGTTTTGTCAATACACCCGTTTTAGCCCCTTTTGGCCCTTTTTTCCAAAACGGTAGGGGCCACCAACCCCAAATACAATAGGAACCTTCTTCTAGTGGTTAGAAACATCATATCAAAATTTCATAACAATTGGTCAATATTTACTCAAGTTATCGCACGGAAACCAAATGTCCCCAGACGACGACGACGACGACGGCATCGCCATACCATTATACGATTGCAAAAAATTTGCGGTTGTATAAAAATTGTAATTTTATTAAAATTCATTTGTCTACAGTATTTTTGAAATAGAAAATTATGGGTTTTTGTTTTGTTTTTATAAATACAAGCAACTAAGATTCATTTACAATTAAAAATGTCTACTTGACAAGAGGCTCCCAGGAGCCTGAATCTTTCACCTGCACTACACAGATACACATATTTTGAAGAAATTATGGTGCTTAACCACATCTAATTAAAATTTTTGTAATATCTTGTAAAGTTTTCAGGATATGGGGCTAAATAAGTGCAAAATTTTGAAAAAATCCAGAAAAAGGGTAATAACTCCTACATCGGTAATTTTGGATCTTCTTGTTTTTTGGTAAGTAGTTGATGGTTATTTACCTGAAGACACCCTTGTTTTTTATAAGCAGTTGATGGTTATTTACCTGAAGAAGCCCTTGTATTTTGATATGTAGTTGATGGTTATTAACCTGAAGAAGCCCTTGTATTTTGATATGTAGTTGATGGTTATTAACCTGAAGAAGCCCTTGTATTTTGATAAGTAGTTGATGGTTATTTACCTGAAGAAGCCCTTGTCTTTTGGTAAGTAGTTGACGCTCCCTGCATATCACCATATCCACCTGCAGACTGAAACATAAAACAAGTCATATTGTTAACAGAAACTTTAAATACAAGATTTTCATGAATAAAGTGTGCATTGAAAAAAGAACATAGTATCTCTATTATAACAAACTTCAGAACATAACTTTTCAAATAAGTTGTGCCACAGTACATGTAAATGAAATTCTTTAAAAAACATCTCCACTTGCAGTTTAAACAAATAATCAACGGAACAAATACAATGGATTGGTAGACCTTATTTAGAAATACTTAAGCTGCATTTCACAAAATAAACACCCCACTCTGCAAAGATGAAAACAATTTAAGAAAGGTTCACATTTACATTATATAAGAAAGGTTCACATTTACATTATATAAGAAAGGTTCACATTTACATTATAAAAGAAAGGTTCACATTTACATTATATAAGAGTCAAGGGGCTAAGAGGGAATAGCAAATAGAAAAGTGTGATGGACGGTAGGATTGACAGATCTAACCAACACTTAGTCTATATATCTGCTCCTTATAAATCAGAGGTACTATACAATGACATTCAGGAATATTTGTTTCTAAATCCAATACCTGATCTTGTCTATCATCCTCCACACCAAACTTTCCTCCAAAGCCTCGTTTTGAATCTGTTTGTGAGGAATGTAGTGCAACTTTTTCATGGCTGTCATAACCAGCAGCTGATTGGTCAACTCTGTCTTTCTGTACACCATATTTACCTCCAAAACCTTTAGAGTAATCTGCAATGAAGATGAACTTTTTTATTGTCTGTTATGAAATTACATAATCATAATTTTAAACTTAATTTACTGTAGATTACTTTTATTAATTTGAAACTCTTGGTAAAGCGTAATAATATATTGACCAAATCAAAGGTTAGGAGAATTTAAACTTCACCCAAAATGAATCTCCTTAATATTTGGTTTTCCAGAAAATTAGAGAAACAGTGTCTTACATCATTTCTTGTGGATTATCAGATTTCTCAATCTGGATAGTTAAATGACAGAATTTTAAGCTCTCGACAAAGTCTCGAGCTTAAAATTCCATCAATTAACTATCTTGATTGAGAAATCTGATAATCCACTTAAAACAATGTAAGAAGCTATATTTCTAAAATGATTTGAAGGCATTTTAAATTGAGATGAGAAGCTTATTCTATTAATATTTTTAAACTTAAGATAAGACTTGAAGTCAAAAATCGGCAGTCGTCCATTGGAACAACTCCAGACATTTGGTCCGGAAATTTACATTTTTTTACCGGACCCAAGGAATTTTTACCGGATTTGTCCGTCGGTCACTTCTCCCTGTCCCTCCCCACTTCTCCCTAATACCAGTCTGAAAGAGAAGTCACTTCTCCCTATTTTTCTTAAGTAGCTTGAGCCCTGTTTACACCAAGAATCCAGATACAGTTGACTCTCCTGTATTGCTAAAAAACCCAAAATGAACTATCTTTGACCACAAACCTAATAAGGGCTGTTCCATTTAAAATGACGTGGGACGGGGAGGTGCTGTTTTTTTTATTTTTCTGTTGGTGGTGGGTTAAAATGCCTTTTTTTTGTGGATGTGTAATGATTTTTTTATATTGGTGGGGGGTCTTGAACAAAGTGTGTCCCCCTCCCCCACATCAATTTAAAAGGAACAACCCTAAATGAATGACTTGCTCAGGTCCAATGATAACTCTATAAGGGAGGATAACTCTATTATGTTCCCTTCTTATACAAGGTTAGGACATAAAAACAAAATCTTCTTTATCATTTTTTTAAAATGAACTTGACTTCAATATGTAATAAATATGAGAATTTCATTTATGCACTTATTCCACAAAATAGTATTCCACAACTCAATTAAGGTGCATTTTCAAACCCAAAACACAAATATTATTTTTTTGAAAGTTAATTTTCCCATAAAGCTTCTATCAATCTACAATAAGTCAAAACCATCTATATAAATAAACTAAAAGTTCCTTCCTTGCAAGGGGCATGCACATTATTCAAAGCTTTCATAGCCATAAAGCTTGTGTCAATCTTTGTTTGTCAGTCTCAGTGAATGTTTTGTCTGAAATCAGATATCTTTTTGACATACTACCTTTCTGTGATTCATGTTTCTCTAGTTTTTCTTGGTGATCGTAACCTAAAGCTGACTTGTCAACTCTGTCTTCCTGAACTCCATATTTACCACCAAAACCTTTGGAATAATCTGAAACAGAAATTCAACAAATTCACAAAATTAATATGTTATACAATAATTTCCCTTACTACCTTTAGATTCTAGAGTATACCTCAAATAAATGCCTTTTGTCCATGAATGGCAAGACTACACAATTGAAAAATAGTTGTAGTTTTAAAGGCAAAATTATAATACTAAATCTACCTGTTCAACAGCTGAAATACTCAGAATATTGACAATACACTGGACAAATTGATTCAGTCACAATAGTACCCCCCTTTTATGCAAACAAAAAAAAATTAAAAAACACAAAAGAACTTATCTTATAGATATATCAACAAATTTAAGAAACAATGCAACATCTATTGTAAGTATTAATGCAATCCCAATGTTTATGGATTTACCCATCCACGAAAAGAAGAATCCAGAATTATCAACATGTGCAAATAACAAAATAAAATCAAATGGAAATAAATAAATCCAAAGTAGTTATTTTTAAAGCCTGAAAAGTCTATGATTTCCATATCTTTTGCAAAAATTAAAAAAAAAACAATTTATAATTTAACAGAAAAATGTCTTAGACTAGTTATTTTTTTTACTTGAAAACATAAGAACTGAAGAACTAAAACTTAAAACGTTAGGTGAGACATGAGATGCTTTGCTCATTTATGAAATGTTAGAAACAAATATTTGCACCTAGTTAGTAGTTAACCAATATGGATAAAAACAAAACATAAATGTCACAAAATTCCATAAAGAAAACATAAATGTCAAAAAATTCTATAAAGAAAACACAAATGTCACAAATTTCCTAAAGCATGCATAAACTAGTGATTTTGAAAACACTCCTTCACCATAACACAACTGTTAAAAATCAACATAAACATGCACACAACATAAAATCACACCACACAAACAACACCATGTACCTGTCTGAGATTCATGTTTTTGTAATTTTTCCTGGTAATCAAAACCAACAGCTGATTGGTCGACCCTATCTGTTTGTACACCAAATTTACCACCAAAACCTTTAGAATAGTCTGTGAGGTCACAGAAATAAGAAAAGTAAATAAGAGGATGATGAATGATTTTAGTAATTAAATTGATGATGAAGAAAGCATGCATTACTGTATTTTGCCATGTATAGTGCGCATTTATATACAATGCGCACCCCCATTTCATTATGAAAATCTGGGGAAAAAACGAAGTTTTGTGTAAAATGCGCGATCATTTTCTATGACAAGGAACCCTCAAAATTTGTCTCTTTTTTCAGAAAGAAAGACTACAGATGAAGATTTTTTTAATGAAAATAAAATTGTTTTGTAATTATTGTGAAAATAAAATTAAACTGTTATACTATTTGTGTATATTACGACAGCGAAATTGTAAATCCCGGTAATGGTCTCCCTTTTCAATCAACAAACAACAAGTCAGTGTTAACCCAAACTCACATCTTTTGATGAAAACAATAAAGGTGTCAAAACAGTGATGATCAACAAATTACTATTCAAACAATCCTGAAGTATTACAGCTGAATGGCTTTAATTGTTAATTGTCCAAGCCTGTTTACAAAAGATCGATGTTTTGTGCAAATTGGCCTCAGGTCATTAGCCAAGGTGTCAAAACAAATAATTACCGGTAAATCTAAATTATCTGCAGCTTGGGATGAGTATTTATTCACAAAAAAATAAGAAAATGGCTATCTGTTGCTCAAATAATTACATGAAAGAAAATACACAATCATGTAAACAAACCATTCTATTTTTAGAATTATTTAAATGAGGTTACTTCGGGGAATACACATTATTGATCCAGAAAGGAAACAAGTAAAGGAAGAATGAATAAATAAATTAAAATCATATTTTATTATTCTAATTTTGAATAAAGAAATTGGATAGAAGTATTTTTTAAGAGTACAAATAGTTTTACCAAACTAACAATAACATTAAACCAAAATGGCGGTCGATATGAAAATGAAATTAATAAACAAACACATGAAGACACTGGAATTAAGTTTTTATTTGATAAAAGCAGGATAAATTTTATTTAGAGATACTTATAATGAACAGGATTCAATAGAAATCACAGAGTTATGATTCTTGTATTCAATCATGAATAAATCTTGTGTCCAAGGTCGGACAAACATCGATCTTTTGCCGTTGCCGATGTCTCATATAGGGATGTATTGTGCGCACCCCTACGTTAGATTCTGGAAATTATTTTAAAAAACTGTGCACTATACACGGCAAAATACAGTAAGTATTAATAAGTATTTTATTCAAATTAAGTTGAACCCATACATACTAGTAGATATTATCTGCCTATTATATCTTATTTCTAAAAAAACTTTGTTTCAATTTCAACAGAATTGATCACATAACAAGAGGCTCCCAGGAGCCTGAATCCCTCACCTGGTCTTGATGTCAAACCTATGAAGACTTTTGTACAGCTAATTGAGGTGAATGTTTAAGCCAAAAAAAGCTTTTCTCTATCTGCAATAGTTTTCATTCTAAATAAGCAAAAAAACTATTATTCAACTTTTAAGGGGCTCTGACAACTTTGACCCCATGGAGAATTTTGTAGAGCTAAATGAGCTGAACATTTAAGCAAAAAATAGCTTTTCTCTATCTGCAATAGTTTTCATTCTTTAGGCCAAAAACACTATTTTTCGCCTTTAAGGGAATGTATTTCCTATAAGGGGTCATCTGACAACTTCGACCCTGTGGAGACTTTTGTAGAGCTAAATGAGCTGAACATTTGAGCAAGCAACAACTTTTCTCTATCTGTAATAGTTCTATAAGCCAAAAACATGAAAAAATGCTATTTTTCACCTTTAAGGGGTCGTAACTCCTAGAAGGGGTCATCTGACTAGTTGGACCCAAAAGAGACTTTTGTAGAGCATTTAATTCTGAAAAGCCTAAGATCCTTCAGATTTTTTCTATCTGTTATGGTTGCTGAGTTATAAGCCATTTTAAGTGATTTTACCCTATGTTCTTTTTTTAGTAACAGCGGCCATGTTTTTTATCGAATCATTTTAAAATGAGGATCGTTTGTTGCCAACATGTCACACATCATTCCTGCAAAGTTTCAGTTAAATTGGTTCTGTGGTTTCAGAGGAGAAGATTTTTGAAATCGTTAACGGACAACACACGACGACGGACGGCAAGGGATGACGACGGACGCATAGTGATGGCATATAAAGCGCACATGGCCTTTGGCAAGGTGAGCTAAAAAAGGGTTGAGGTTCATTGTCTTATACATATATTCCTTTACACTTGAACATAATGTGATTACCTGATGGATTACGAAGGATAACTTTACATGATATAAACAAGGGGTCTGAACAAAATTTTTCATAGTTGGAAAGAAAAAAAAAAGAAAATAAAGGACAAGTTTGGTTTTCAATAAAATCAGAAAAATACTTTCATGTAAGGCCACTTATAATATTGCTTTTTGTTAACTTTACAGGGTATTAATTAAGGTCATGTGAAGGTCTCTTTTGGATACTCTATTTTCATGTGAAGGTCACAATTGATGCCCTTTTTCATTACCTTTTTGTGATTCATGCTTCTCTAGTTTTTCCTGGTAATCAAAGCCTACAGCAGATTTATCTACACGGTCCGACTGTACCCCATATTTACCCCCAAAACCTTTAGAGTAATCTGAAGCATGCAAAATAGACAGAAAAGATATCTGTAAGCATGATGTAACATAGAAAATTATCATAACAGTAAATATGCATTCAAGAGATAGAAAATATACATTAGAAAGAAGTGATTACAAGCAATTATCATTTTTTATTATATTGATAAAAGAAAATATTTTTTTAAAAATATCATTAAAGTCAAAGCAGTATATTAATAACACATAAATTAAGATAAAGATCAATTTAAAGCATCAATAATTTGTTATCATTTTCTGCAACTAAAAAATTTATTAATTATGATTTTAGTGATTCTTGATATAAACTAAATTGTTGTTCATGAAATATTGATGTCAAGAAAATATTTTGCAACTGTACATGATTAGAATAACCAAAAATGCAGTCCTCTGTGTTGCCTGCTTTATAAAACTCAGTACACAGGAAGTATATAGGTAACTGACATGCTATCACTTTACTCCATGTAAGTTCTGAAAGAACTGTGAAGGAAGTCTTTGTGAAACTACAGTTAGAATATGCAGTACACAAGACAGAAGACAGATAGTGCCAAATTACCCCTATCTTGAACATCTTGCAGGGAACATAACAATATTCTTGATATGGTTTTGCTTCATCAATACCTTTTTGAGACTCATGTTTCTCCAACTTTTCCTGGTAGTCCCAGCCCATAGCACTTTGGTCCTTCCTATCTGTCTGTACCCCATATTTACCCCCAAAACCTTTAGAGTAGTCTGAAAGCATGCATATAGATATTGGTAAAGCAAGAAATGCAGATTATCAGAAAAAAATCATTATAAAATAAGTCAATCAAAGATAACATAGATATAAATTAAGTTTCAGAAAGTATTAGAATAGAAATAACCATATCCAAAAAGAATACAGTTACAGATATAAAACAAAAGGCTCCCAGGAGCCTGAATCGCTCACCTGGTCTTGATGTCAACCCTATGAATACTTTTGTATAGCTAAATGAGCTGAATGTTTAAGCAAGAAAAGCTTTTCTCTATCTGCATTAGTTTTCATTCTAAATAAGCAAAAAAACACTATTATTCACCTTTAAAGGGACTGTAACCCCTATAAGGTGTCATGTGACAACTTCAACCCTATGGAGACTTTTGTAGAGCTTAATGAGCTGAACATTAACGCAAGCAACAGCTTTTCTCTATCTGCAACAGTTTTCATTCTATAGGCCAAAAACACTATTTTTTGCCTTTAACGGGCTGTAACCCCTATAAGGGGTCATCTGACAACTTTGACCATATGGACGCTTTTGTAGAGCTTAATGAGCTGAACATCTATGCAAGCAACAGCTTTTCTCTATCTGCAATAGTTTTCATTCTATAGGCCAAAAACACTATTTTTTACATTTAAGGGGCTGTAACCCCTATAAGGGGTCATCTGACAACTTTGACCCAATGGAGACTTTTGAAGAGCTTAATGAGCTGAACATTAAAGCAAGCAACAGCCTTTTTCTATCTGCAATAGTTTTCATTCTACGGGCCAAAAAAATGAAAAAATGCTATTTTTGACCTTAAAAGGGTCATAACCCCCAATAGGGGTCATCTGAGAACTTCGACCCAATGGAGACTTTTGTAGAGCTTTTGATTCTGAAGAGCCTAAGAACTTTTGGATTTTTTCTATCTGTTATGGTTTCTGAATTATAAGCCATTTTAAGTGATTTTAACCAGTATTCTATTTTTAGTAACAGCAGCCATGTTTTTTATCGAATCATTTCAAAATGAGGATCGTTTGTTGCCAACACATCATTTATCATTCCTGCAAAATTTCAGTTAAATTGGTTTAATGGTTTCAGAGGAGAAGATTTTTGAAATTGTTAACGGAGGACGACGGACGACAGACGACGACGGACGCATAGTGATGGCATAAGCTCACATGGCCTTTGGCCAGGTGAGCTAAAAATAAAGTATTGTCCTTTGGAAAAAAATTCCCTGTAAGTTTGCTTAAGCATAAAATAAATCTGCAAATACTTTTTTTGTCAGCAAATATGTTAAAAAAGAGTTGCATGAAAATGTACCATATTCAGTACAAAGGCTTAAACTCAAACAATGAAAAATAAAAAGTGATGTTGATTAATATGCACAGAAAAATTGTCCCTGTAGATGTAAATCATAGCATAGAAAGACATCAAAATACTTGAGAAATAACCAGTTTAATATGTGATTTTGCTATAGACAAAACTGAACAAGCATAAGAAGAAACCTCACAAGACATTTGACTTAAATTATGTTTCAATAATTACCAGGATGTTAAGTACTTAACAACTCATACAATACAGTGGTTTCATTACCATTCCTGGTGTAACAATTTTCATTGGAAAATTACAAAACTATCAAGAATATATCTAATGAAAATAATGCTCCATCTCTCAACATTTGGGACAACAAACGGATGGACAAACAAATGGACCCGAACACTAAATGCCCCCTACTTCCATAGATGCTGCATAAAAATTCAACGAAATGTTGTTTGAAAACATAAAATTAAGTGAATCAACAGCAACAGAGGCACACTGAATCTAATATGCCTTTGTGTACCTTTTTGTGACTCATGTTTTTCCAGTTTTTCCACATGTCCAAAACCTACAGCTGATTTGTCTACTCTGTCAGTCTGCACACCATATTTACCACCAAAACCAGTGGAATAGTCTGAAATTATCAACAAAATAGAATCATTTAAAATGCAGGAATGTCTGATTTCATCTAAATGGTCATGTTGTTACATATATATTAGTGTATTTTCGTGTGAAGAATTTTTCGAGTTTCTGTTTAAAATGGGATAAATTTATTTTCTTGTAAATAATTTTACATGGATATATGTGAATATTATTCTTATCATTGCTTAAAAATAATTTGCATGTTTAAAATTTGGGCATCCTGGTGTTTGCTACCAACTTTCACTTTCTCTTTGAAACTTAAAATAATATGAGCCAGGTTTAACCTATGATGCTCCCAAAGTTACAACATATCTTTCACTATTTTACAAACTAAGTTGAATTTTAAAACGTATACGATGCCATGAATTGAAACAATTTATATCAACAAGAGTATGTCTCGCCTGTCGGCGCCATCACAGAACTAATTGAAGGTCTAGCGGGCCCCTGGAAAAGTTAAGGTCAAGGCCATGTGACAGGTGACAGAATTCCATTTAACCATCTCAAAAATGTCTGAAGTGTGTTCTAGATACCATAGTTATTGAGAAACAATGAAAAAAGACCAACATTAATGGTGACATCTGTTGTGTATACCATAATTCCCAAATATCAGATGCCTAGCTATAATATTATACTTTTCACTTAACTCATTTTCCACCCAAAAATCATCTAAGTTCACAAAGTCACTGAACCATGAAAATGGGGTCATGGTCACACAACATGGTGTCAGTTGTGTAGACCAAAACCCTGAATGTCTGTATACCAAATATCAGATGCCTAGCTATTATACTTTTAACTTAATTTATTTTCCACAAAAGTTTTAATTGTTCCAAAAAATCTAAGTCGACAGAGTCACTGAACCATGTAAATTGTGTCAAGGTCACAGGACATGGTTTCAGTTGCATAGACCATAACTCCAGGTGACTGTATACCAGATATCAGATGCCTAGCTATTATACTTTTCACAAAAGTCTTACAAAGAGTTTTTTGGCCCCAAAAATCATCTAAGTCCATATAGTCACTGAACCATGAAAACGGGTCAAGGTCAAACGGCATGGCACCAGTTGCATAGACCATAGCCCTAAATGTATGTATACCAGATATCAGATGCCTTACTATTATACTTTTCACTTAATTCATTTTCCACAAAAGTCTTACAAAGAAGTTTTTTTGCCCCAAAAATAATCTAAGTTCACAGAGTCAGTGAACCATGAAAATGGGGTCAGGGTCAAACGGCATGGCACTGGTCGGATAGACCATAACCAAAAGTGTCTGTATACCAGCTATCAGATGCCTAGCTATTATAGTTTTCACTTAATTCATTTTCCACAAAAGTCTTACAAAGGGGTTTTTTGGCCCAAAAAAACATCGAAGTTCACAGAGTCGCTGGACCATGAAATTGGGGTCAGGGTCAAACGGCATGGTGCCAGTTGCGTAGACCATAACCTGTACTGTCTGTATACCAAATATCAGATGCCTAGCTACTCTACTTTTCTTGGAATTCATTTTCCACAAAAGTCTTACAAAAAAGTTTACGCCGTCGCCGCCGCAAAGTAATACCTATGTCTCGCCTTCAGCGACTAAAGTCGCAGGCGAGACAAAAATGAAACCAAACTAGCTCTTCTCTTAGTACTACAAAATATTGGCATCTCTACAATTATTGCTGCCAAAGAACTTTTAAATATTATTACATTGTAATGAAACTTGAACATGTTCTATAATACAAATATCATACATCAAACTTTCATTCCACAACTTTTTATGTACTTGTTTTATCCTGTATTTAAGTAAATGGCATTGTTTCAGAGGAAGGAGATACAACCTAAGTCATGTGAAACAAATTGTAATTTCAGTCTTATCAACATGATCAACACATTAAACAAAATTACCTTTTTGTGAAGCATGTTTATCAACTTTGCCTTCATATTCAAAGCCAACAGCAGCCTAAAATGAAAGTGATGGTGTTAAAGTAAAAGTAAACCAAATATAACAAACAACCCAATAGATAAAGATAAGTCATTTCAATTCAATAATTAAACGAGCCCAGTAAGTGAAAAATGAATGCTTTGCAGATCATTTTCACCACTAAAGATGGTAAATCTAAAATATTGTACCTTTATTTTTAGAAATGTTGTTAAAACTCTTCAAATTAATATATTTTCCACAATGAAACGAATGATGAACACATTGTTCGCCATATAGACATCAAACATAAGGTGAACAAATGTTTTAAGAGCAAATGATTTATGTAATGATAATTTTATGTTTTTGCAAACACATGTCACAATTATTCCTGAGTAAGCTGTGGTTCAAAGTTTAAAGTTTAAAATTCAAAATCTATCAGATTACTGTACTTGAAGAAGAATACTTTTAAAACTTTCTTTCTGAAATTGAAGAACATGTGAAAATGATAAAATCTGTCTCAATAGTATACACTAAAAAAAAGATATAACAGTAAAGGCTCAGTGTATTTCAAGGTAAGTAAATCTTGCACAAACATCGTTTGGAGTTCACATGCTATGATTAATGTACCGGTATACAACATTTCAAACCACACACTATTTTATTTGGTAGAGTATTAGTCACTCAACTACTTTAAAGTTAAAATGGTTAATTTTTAATTCAAATGAAACAGTTTTTAACAATTTTTTTTCTAATTACATACATTTTAAAAATCACTATGTTAACAGATAAACATATAAATGCATTGTGAAAATCAACTAAAACAGGATTTGCTTTATTTTACTTATCCTGCAGAATTATTGAGCACAAGCAAAACTAACACTTTTAAATATTTGCTTTGGTTCATATAACTACAACAGCGTCATGGAGCATTGACACATTATAATGAGTTAAGATTTGAGCTTTCTGAGGAATCATCTTAAACACAAAGTGTTTAGATTTACACAGAGGTGTATTTTATAAAATGAGTTAGATTTTATAAGTGTGTAGATCATTACTAATTTGTGCTATTAAGTTATTCCTAAAATGAAAACATCGTATGTTTTTGAAGTGTCTGTTGTGTTTTCCCTGCAATAAAATTGTTTAGACCTATGCCAGTACAAAATGTATATACACAGTAATACATGTATGAGACTTACTTTGTCAGTCCTTCCTAGTATGTACAAATAACTGTAAGTCTTACTTGTAGTTTATTTCTCATTTCAGCACATGTGTATACAAAACACATAATGTATTATAAGACTTTCCTGGCTTTTTCTAATACTAGTTTATATAACATCTTGTCAGCTTTATTTGTTTCTTCCTATAGACAGGCGGTGTTCTCCACAGAAATTTTTAACAGCATCCTGGTATTTTCAGTTTTTACAATAGCATCTTTTGGCTTGAAATTATAGCATCACATTTAATATGAAATATATTTAGAGAATTTCAGATAGCATCACATTGCCATAATGCCAAAAGGGTCTGGGGAGAACACTGGACATGTACATGTATATAACATATTGCAAGTCTTACTTTATCTTTCCTATCTTTCTGAACTCCATATTTGCCTCCGAATCCTTTAGCAGCGTCTGTTTGACTGGCATGTTTAGATAAGTCAGCATGATATTCATGTCCCACTGCAGACTAATGGTAGAGAATACAGGTTATACAAGGCATTAGGCCAAAACATAAAGTATATGTGTTTCCTATTACATTTTTACTTGAACTGTATCAGTTTTTTTATTTTTTATGCCTATTATTTTTTTTTTATGTAATTGTACTAAAATAAGCAATATTTCCACCCATTTAATACTTATGTAATAACTACATGTACCAGACATGCCTTTTTTCAAGACATGTAATAGGAAACACACTTGCTTATGTTTATTTGGCATTACAGTGTCCATCCCAAAAATTTTAATCTCGTCTTAAAATATGTCAAAATTTGAAAGTAGAAGCTTTCAGTCAAATGATATAGCAGCACTTTTTTTTCTCGGATGCCAAACAAAATTTAACAAAGAGCATATCTCACTGTTCAAATGATAAAATTTCTGGGAAAACACATGTAAATCTAGCAGCAAAACACAATGGCTTTTCCAGAGTACACAAGACATTTGTGTTGTTCGAACAAGCAATCATGAAATCATATACAGAGTAATTAAAAGATGTTTTAAAAACTGTGAAAACGACCATTTATCTAACTACCAGGTAAGCTTTATGATTGTATTCAAGAAACAAATATGTTCCTTTTGTGGTATAAAATGCTACAATAAAATGTCTAGAAAGTGGTTGGGAATGAACATTTTCTTCCATTGGAAGAGCCATTGTTACTTTTCAAAATACACACACACACACACTTTTTATGATCAAGCATGCATTCAAATGCAATCCAGATTAAAAGTTAAAGAAATCAAATATTCTTATTTTGTGAAATCAAGTACAACAATGAAACTTTATATGTTAAGCATTGACAAATCCAGGGGAGGCATAAAGGGCATATCCCAACCCATTATCCCCTCAAAAATAAGATAGATGAAATATAGCTTCTACAACGCGATCGAGTTGATTATGGAATTTCTAACATCCAAAGAAATAAATTTGATCATTTTAATGGCGAGGCTTGCCGAGCGATTAAAATATCAAATTTATTTCTCCAGATGTTAGAAATTCCATAATCATCGAAAATTAAGATGTAGAAGGTTTTTCTCTAATGTTAACAGGTAAGGAATTGCAAAAGGTCGCTCATCAATTGCGCGTGCGATTACGCTGAGAACAAATTTCTCTCTAGAGGTGAGAAATATTTTTTCACAACTGGTTGAGAGGTTTATAAATCAGATGAAAATTAGAAAAATACAATTCTACATTTTTTTAAAGAAAATATAATATATATTTTCAAAATAGAAGCTTAAAATAATCATCTTTTACCCTAACCTTTCAAAAAGGACCTGTCCCTGTTAAGTTATTCTTAAACAAAACATCAGCATTAAGAGAAGCAATCTTGATATTAGTTTTCATTTTCTCTACAAAAACAGTTGAAAATGAAGTGCAAATAATAATAGAAAGATAAGGAAATATGAATAAAAATACAACTAAAAATATTTATGTTTTATATGTAAAAGGAAGGTTGGATAATTCCAAATCTTCTTTTTAAGTTACGAAATTTTTTTCTCCAAAAATCGCAACAAATTAACATAGTCATTCTACAAAATCTTGTATTATACAAAACTCATACTGAGTACCTAATTTCATACTTTTTGTTAAAGAAATTCATGTTAAATAGCTTAGTCTACATTCAAAATTCGATGAGATAAAATTTGAAATATATAAGTGGAACTCCTGCTTAAAGCAAATTGAAAAAGATGTCTGTTCATATTAAAAGTCAAACCAAAGTCCAATTAAAGTCTAGCCTAAAACAAAACTCCATAAGTCAAACCATTTAACAGAATCAATGCTTGACTTCCATTTTTTCTCCAATTTTCAAACCATTTCTTAAGAATTTCATGGTTCCATACTAACTTTATCCATTCTATCTGTCATTACGCCATATTTTCCACCATAACCCTCTGATGCTTTTGGTCCTTTCTCATATTCATCTTTCTTCTTCTTATCATCATCTGCTGCCACTTGACTTCTTAAATCTTTAAGACTGAAAAACATATCTTTTTTTTATAGTTTAAAATACACAAAAATTTCTATTTTCTCATGATTAAGAGCGAGCAAGGTGTATTGACCAAGGGAAACATATGTCTTAGATCATTTTTTCTAATTTCAAGGCAATAGTTTTATTGGTAATGGTAATGATAATGGTCTAGCAGAACTTATAAAATAAATGAAGAAATTGTGCATAAAAATTACCAAACCCTTTTTAACCAGGTCAGACCCTTCTTCTACATTGTTATTTCTATACTGTACATTTTACAGGAATTAACTGAACACCAGACTATCTATACTACTAAAATAACGAAGAGTTTTTTGTTAGCCGGGTTGCAGCCTAAACAACAAATGCTACAAATAAGCTTCATGTATCAAAAATAGGAGATGGTTGTGCCCCTTGAAAATTCCATTAGCACATATGCTATTATGTCTGCAGTTTGCTAATTAACCTAATTAATTGATCTGGAAACGCTTTAGCTGTCATCGTTCCGGAATTTCCCCCTGCTTTTTTAGAATGTTTGAAATTATTTCTTCCCCTGTTTTCAGACAATTACTAAAAAATCCAACAAAACTTTTCCATAGATTATGTTATATATCCAAATGATTTTATATGATATATTATATTGGTAAGTTTACTATAAAAATGTATGCAAAACATGTTTAACTGTCAAAAATTGTAACTTCATAGAAAAATGAAAACCATATTGATTTTCCCCCCTACTTGTAAAAATTGCGTAGCGATTGTACCACTTTTCAGGAGGACCACGTCGCTGCAGACCTGTATCTAGGTATAGTCACGACGATAAACTCCCCAGTCAGTCAGTACCACTTTTCAGTCTTGCTAATTCCGACCAGTACTTCCCCGTGCATGGTGGAAGACGAACCCTGTTCCAGCGACGACAAAGGATACTCTGGAGCAGCTAACAATGGCGGTGGTGTGTCATGGGTTGGACGACCCATGGCACATAGCGAGTCTTTAGCAGGTTTACTGCAATAGTCACGACTATGAAAACCCATCAGTCAGACCATTTTTTCAGGAAGGGTAACAAATAAACGTATATAAACCTACTGTAGAACTTTTATATGAGATTAGCAAAACCATGTAAGGTAATGCAATTCTTTTATTGTGTGGTATATTTTTGAAAGCAACGCAACGATTGATTTTCACGCGAATTCGCGGGTTTTTCCTTGTATAATATATTCCATTCCAAAAGTCAAAGTATATGTACTGCACTTTTTGTGGAATAAAAAAAAAGTTGCAAAAACTACAGTACAAGTCTCTAGTTGCACATTTGGATATCTCCTTACTTCAACGAGGCCTGGTGTCCTGATCCTTCGATAGTTTTAGCTCCCCATCTTTGGTCTTGTTCACTTACATCATTCTGAAATGAATGAGGTATTTTATAGTAAACTTAACAATACAGCATTCTCTCTAGAATTTTTGTTGTAATGTATTCTGGTACTTTCAGTTTCCATAAAATAAGTTAAGATGTTTGAAATTCAATAATCACCAAGAATTTTGTTTTTTCTCTAATGAGTACAGGTAAACAATTATAAAAAAATGTTAATCATTTATTACATGTGCATGCATGATGACACTTGGAACAAAACTTTCTCTAGAGTTGTTATCATATAAAATTTCTACAACTAACTGACAATTAGTAACAAACCAGCATAAAATAATACAATACCACAAAATCAGCATCAGTCTCCCAGTCATCATCATCTGCACCATTTGAGGTCTTCACATTCACATTTGTTCCTGCTGTTGCTCGCCACATTGCTAAAATAATACACATATATTATTTAAACATTGTCTCTTGGGGATAATTCTTATGTCTTTGGTGACCAGTCTAACAAAACTGATGAACCAATAACAAAGGTTTGTCATACATCTAACATGTACATTGTATTTATTCTAAAATTGGTTTAGTACTAGTCTGACATGTCTGATATATATTCATACATGTATGTGTAGTGAAGGTCATTTTCAATGATTTTATTGATGTACACACCTGGCAACTCACTCAAATTAGCAGAGTCAATAACCAACATCTGAATTATTGATAACACCTATATGTATATCTACTATCTATAGGGGTTCATGGGCTAAAAATTCAAGCATAAAAGATGGGCAAAACTTGAGGATCTGACAACAACTCCAAATTATGAGGGAAAAACCATCTTAAACTATCCCATTAAACACACAATAATAGAATGAGATGTGCATATATGATAAAAGATCTCGATCTGACTCAGGCTGAGCATAGATACCAAGATTTCGAATGATCTTTTAAATGCAAATGAACATTTTACAGTACCACCATGACTATCAGTGTAATAAAGACCCTAAGACCAGACCTACATTTGGCTACATGTACATAACTGCATTATAATGAATCATGAATGAATCATTACATTGCATATACTGAGATGTTGTACAACGACTACAATAGATTAAAAAAGCCTCTAACATGTGTAATCGTAAAAAATATTTGATCTTTGTTAATCATTTGAATTTTTGCTGGTACTTCTAAATGTTAAATACCTCAAAAGATCATTTTAATGAATCATGAATGAATCATTACATTGCAAATACTGAGATGGTGTACAACGACTACAATACTAGATTAAAAAAGTCTCTAACATGTCTAATCGTAAAAATATTTTATCTTTGTTAAACATTTGAATTTTTGCTGGTACTTCTAAATGTTAAAAACCTCTAAAAGATCATTTCCATTCATGATTATCTTCCACAGTACAATTACTACAAAATTATTTACAAATCTGAGCATACCCGGTTTATATTATATTTAATGTAAAACGAAAGATTTTCTACTTTTCTCTCGAAGAGGAATAACGAGTGATTGTCGAAATTTGTGTAGGCAATATATAAATCGATGCACAATAACAAATGAATAGGTAAATCTTTTAAAAACACTAACTTCTAAGTTGTTGACAGTTCTTCCTGAATCAACTTCCCACTTCCGTTTTGTCGATATCACGTGACCGAGTCTTCCACTAGTTTTAGAGTCCTACACGGTAGAAGAGGACGGTGTTTTCGAGTTTTATCATAATTTTTACCCACCGAATTAGTAATATGACCGGTAGAAGATTTCTCTTTAAACACTCTCGCTGTTACTGAAAGTTAGCTTTAATGTCGGACGATATCAAATGACATATCTCCAGATTTTCATAACGATTGGCAGACGTCGATTTCGACGTTTTCGCTGTTGGTCACATTTTACGTGTAAAATCAATGGTATTTTTTTGGGGGGTGTTCATTGATTATTATTTTTTTTGTTCTATAACGTTTTGTTATTTATGTGTCTTATATATTTTGAACATCTTTTGAATTGTGGATTTCCTTTGTTTGGGTTCTTGTGCGTGGGTGGTAAAGGGTTTTTTTCGTGCATCGTGTTGAGCAATTTTTATTTCCCGTTCAACCGTGCATGGAGGTTCATCGTGCATCGTGTTCTTCTATTTTATTTTTCGTTCATCGTGATTATCATTTTTTTGTTGGCCGTTCATCGTGATTATCATTTTTATTTGGTCGTTCATCCGTGCATGTACCCCCCCCTTTACCACCCCCTTGTGCTGCTCAGTGATGAGGAATAATTTTCCGAAATGGCCATACAGCTCATAAAAATTAATTGCAGTGGAGTTAACATATGTGTTGTGGTCTCATGTTCATTTATTCCATATCCTTTCTTAAATTATTTATATGTAATTTAATTTGCACTTTACATGTATAGGCAATGTTAACGAACCCCTTCCTTAAAAACGAAGCCCGTGACATATCCTTTATTTTCATTAATGCATCGCAAATTTTCCATGGAATAATATGTTAGGTTTTTTTTGGTCATTATTTGGATTTTGTGTACAAAAAGTTAAAATAAAGGCACAGGATACGATTACGGCAAAACCGTAACACCAGTAGTAGTATCAGTTTAATTGATCACATCTATACCACAAGACCAGAGTTCATTATCAATGTAGTAGTTCCATCTTACTGTCCAGGTGATCATTATCCAGTCAGTTGTACTCTTAGTAACAAAGTCTTTAACAGTGATGGTAGAAAAGAATCACACAAAATCATTAAATATTATAATTTTAAACATTTTAATAAAGAGCTATTTATTCAAAACTTAAAAGATCAAGATTTCAACTCCATTCTTCTTACCAATGATCCTGATATAGCACTTGATATTTGGTATGATAAGCTTTTAAATACTTTAGATCAACATGCACCTTTTGTTACAAAGAGAGTAAAACGAAACATGCAACCTAAATGGCACAAAAAAGAGTTCTCAGAATTGCGTAGGGAAAGGGATTACTATCACAGTATTGGAGATTTTGACAATTTTAAGAAAACCAGGAATAAATTGTCGTCTGCAATACGATCTAGTAAAAGTGAATATTTTTCTAACGCAATTAATTCCGGAAGTAATGTTGGAGAGTTATGGAAACATCTAAAAGATATAAACTCACAAACCCGAAGTGAGATAAAATCTGTTAATGTTGACGGCATTGAGTATGTGAACATCAATTACATTTGCGATCAATTTAATAACCACTATGCTTCTATTGCACAGCGCATTCTTGAAACCCCTAAAAATTGTATCATGAATGACAAGCTCAATGACTGGGTCAAGTCTAAAGGTGTACCATCAGAATTTTCATACTTATGTATTGCTCCTGAAGAAGTTCTTACTGAATTGTTAAAACTAAATATTCATAAGAGTAGTGGTTTGGATGGTGTCAGTCCAAATATTTTGAAAATGTCAGCATTTGTTATTTTTGAGTCATTGACACATATACTCTTCAAAAAAAGTTACGCATAGATAAAAAATTTCCCGTACGTTTAATGCAAATCGAAACAATTTCAACCGATTTTCACGAAATAAAATCCAGTAAAAAGAAAACAAAATAAAGATTGTTTGATTAATTTTGACCAAAACCCTAACTTCAAAGGTTTTTAAGACACTGTGAGTAGAACACGACTAATGTTTTTCACGGAACATTTTGCATTGATTTAAACGGGAAATTGAATCGTAAAATGTACACTTGAGTTCTACTTACAATATCTTAAAAAGCAGCGATGTTACGATTTTACTCAAAATTAAACAAAAAAACTTTATTTTGTTTTCATTTTACTGGATTTATTTCGTGAAAATCTGTTGCAGAACAGCTCGGCAATAATGTTTTGAAATTGTTTCGATTTGCATTAAACCTACGGGGAATTTTCTATCTATGCGTAACTTTTTTTGAAGAGTATATTTTTAATCTTAGTTTGTGTACTGGCAAGTTTCCATCAAAATTTAAAACTGCAAGAGTTACACACCAATCTATAAGTCTGGTGACCATTCTGATATGAATAATTACAGGCCTATATCAGTACTTCCAGCATTATCCAAATTATTTGAAAAACTAGTTTATTCGCAGGTCTACGATCATCTTACAAAAAATGATTTAATTCATCAGAATCAGTCAGGTTTTAGATCCAAGCATTCTTGTGTTACAGCTATGACAAAAATTGTTGATGATCTTTTAAAGGCAATGGACAAGGGAAATCTAACAGGAGTTTTATTTCTTGATTTCAAAAAGGCATTTGATATTGTTAATCATTGTCTTCTTTTATCAAAGCTTAAATGTTATAAATTTGATGACCTATCAGTTCAATGGTTTAAATCCTATTTATCAATGAGGTCTCAAAGAGTTGTAATGGACAATATAGAATCAAATTCTAGTAATATTCATTTCGGTATCCCGAAGGAAGTATTTTGGGTCCTCTTCTTTTTCTTTTATATATTAATGACTTGCCTCTGCACTTGGAACATGGTTCTTCAGACCTATATGCAGATGACACAACAGTACACCTCTCATCAAACTCATTTTCTGATATTAACTGTAAACTGAATGTAGATATGTTAAAAATACATGAATGGTGTATCAGTAATGATATGGTTATTAACACTAACAAATGTAAATCAATGTTGATCGGGTCAAACCAGAGGTTGCAAAATTTAGATGGTGTTCTTAGCGTTGTTTACAACAATTCTGCTCTAGAGTATGTAGAATATGAAAAATTACTGGGTATAACCATTGATAACACATTATCATGGTCACAACTTATAGGAACCTTAGTCTCCAAAATATCATCTAGGATTGGATTGATGTCTCTTTTGAGGACATACCTACCGAGGGAAGGGCTTCTATTATATTATAATGGGTATATTTTACCGCTTTTTGATTTTTGTTGTATTATATGGGGGGAAGCCACGGGTACAAATATTGATAGGGTTTACAAACTGCAAAAGCGTGCAGCAAGAATTATACTAAATGCAAAACATCATGCTACTTCATTGATTCTATTTAAAGAACTTGGGTGGTTAACTTTCATGAATCGTGTACACTATCACAAAGGTGTATTAATGTTCCAATGCATTAGAGGGTGTGCTCCTATATACTTATCCTGCTTACTTGACAAGTCTTCAGACATCTCCTCTTATTCACTAAGATCCCCTGAGTCTGGCAAATTATTTGTTCCCAGACCAAATTCTAATTTTATGAAGAAAACTTTTCATTATTCTGGAACTATCATATGGAATACTCTTCCTCAACAATTAAAAGATATTCAGAGTGTTGAGTCTTTTAAAAAACAATACTTGAAATTCTTGTTAGTACAACAAGAAAATAATATTGAATGATGTTTAACATTTCATGAATGATGTTCATTATACAAGTATAATTTTGTTTATTTGATATTTTATGTATTTATAATATTTTATTGTACATACAGTATGAGGGCCTCAGGGAAGATTAGTTTTTGTACTAACTGTGTTACCCTCTTTAAATAAAGTGTTTACTTACTTACTTACTTACTTACTTACTTACTTACTTATTGTTACGGCAAAGACGAAAACCGGGAACGGATGACGGGACAGAGACCGAATCATTTACGACCGTAACAATAAGAACTTTCTTATTATTACGGCAAATCTCGCGTTAGAGTTTTACCAAACATAAGATAATTTATAATTAACTTCTTCCGCAACTTTTTAACATTTTTACTAAATATGATACTTAAAACAAATGCAGAAGTATCGCTTGTCTTATTGATGGCAATAGAATCGTTACCGAAAACATAACTAAAGCTGAGGCAAGTGACTTGCCGACGAAAAATGACAAAAACATTTACATAAGTCGAGAAAAGCGGTTTTACCCCGAAGGATGGAAGGAACTCAAAATGCGTATTGATCTAAGGAAAAATGCAGAAATGAACCAATGCACAGTCTGTTGCACGCATGTCCATACTGCGGCATCCGTAGTCTGAGATAGATGCCTGGAATGGTTTCACCCGGTATAAAATAAAACCCGAAAACCACATATTGGTTGTGTCGCATGTGCCATTAGTTATCAAAATTACTTTGAGTTAAATCTAGATTATTAAAATTTTTCGCCCGCTTGTATTACTCTATTTTATTCACAAGGTTGGGCGGAGCTTAAATTTCTCAGTCTTTTAGGTAAGATTTAAACGAATAATCCCGAAATAATTGACCCGTGACCAGCGCGGTCAATAAAATAGAGTAATATAATATGAATTTAGAAATGTTATGTCACTCTTTATTTCACATCATCACAATATCGATTTGCCGTAATTATAAGTGCCGTAATAATAAGAAAATTCTTATTGTTACGGTCGTAAATGATTCGGTCGCTGTCCCGCCATCCGTTCCCGATTTTTGTCTTTGCCGTAACAATAAGAATTTCTTATTGTTACGGTTTTGTCCAAATTTGCCGAAACTGTATCCTGTGCCTAAAATAAATGGCGTTGAATAAAGCTGTGTTTTTCGTACATGTCTTTGTTCAATTTCCGCCAAAATTGCAGTTTTCCAAATTAATTTATTTAAAAAACGAGGTCCGTGACCCCCATTTTTTATTTCATGTTTGAATGTACATCACTATGAACTATATCACGGTAGGTCCCGTGTCCGGCGACAGGAATGTTTTTTCGAGAGGAATTGTCCAGTTTTTTCGAGAGAGGTCCAGGTTTTTTCGCCTGTCAGTTTACAAAAAAATGCTTAAATTCTTAATTGTAAGTGAAACAAAACAAAAAAGGGAAATAAAAGTATTCAAAATGTTCGAATTATTACTTTTCTTCCAAAAAAATCCGTAAAGAAGCATCAGTTAATGATTTATTAAAATTGATCAGGTTTTTTCGAGAGGCACAACAACTTGTCCGTTTTTTTCGAGAGGTGTCCTGGTTTTTTTAAATTTTAACAAAAGAGAGGCACTGGATTTTGTGGAAACTATACGACTTAAATGGAAACTAATATCCCTCCTACTCAATAAACATACATTTAAACACATTACATGCAAATTATCGAGCTTGTTTCTAACTTTAAAGCATAAGTAGGCTGCCCAAATGTTTTATCTTTGAAGACTAAATTAGTATTTGACAAAATTAGTTCAATTTTTTATGGTACATTTGTACATTTTTGACTTTCTTGATGTGCTTAAATAAATTACTGGTTTCAAAAAGAGCGATTGTTACGTAAGGTGGGCAAAATTTTGAAAGGTAAGTTGCAATATTGTTTTTGTGCCTTTTCAAGTCTTTGAAACTATAAAATCTAAATGTATGTCAGAAACAAATAAATACGAAAAGAGCATATTCCACTGGTGCATTCTGTTATTTCATGAGTTTAAGGGTGTTTTGGAATATGGGATATTTACATATTTATTCATGTGATACGGGATATTTGAGGCAAGACAAACTGGGATACAGAATATTTAAATCTATTCTATTTACAGGGATGTGGGATAAGAAAAAAACCTGTATTTTAGATACGGGATATTTGATAAAAACATTAGGGAATATGAGATATTAGAACCCCTTAACGTATACATATGTATGTAAAGATACAGAAACTAAAATAGCATTTGAATCTCATACTCTTATGTTTGTTTTATGTCCAGTCGACACTATTTCAGTAATAATCAGCAGGCCAAGAGCTAATTGAAACACCAAAATGTATTCTGTAGACCCACCCAGGACACAGACCCATGTATGTCATTCGAAGGACCCATGCACGACCACAAACCAGAAGTAAAACGAACCAACTCACAAGATAGGCCAATGAACCCTTAACGCACCAGAAACCTGACATCGGGTCAGGCCGCTTTGCCCACAAAGCGACTGGGATGTGTGCCCCAGGTGGTTGAATGGGGCAGCCCTGACAACGAGAGATGCGGGGTCGTCAGGCGATAATGCGAAAAACCTGACCGCAAACCATAGTGGTGCACCGTGTTGGGAAAAATGTCACGTTCCTCGCATGTTAAAGAACCCTGCTGCAGGTTTCGGTAAGAGTAGGACCCGTAGGATCCTCATGCAGGAGGCTAAATTTCCCGTCCCTATCCATCACTCCTTTTTCCAATGACAGTCTTAGGTAGTACTCCACAATTAGGATTTTTTCACAGTATTGTTTTCGTATGTGGCCCCTGTGAACTTTTTTGTTAAATGAAAATATTGATTCGTTTTGGTCTTAAAACAAGACAAATAAAAAATCTGGACCCGTTATATAAAAATTACGATCCACGGTTATTGTTTTAAAGAATCATTTCGAAAAAATCAATACCAATGATCATAAAGCGTCGCTTCCGGCTGTGCATGGTGACCAGCGGATGAGCTTAAATTTAAATGTGCTATTTTTAGATTTTTAAGTTTGAACAATTTTAGCGGAAAAAAGAGCCGAAGTCGGATAGGTTTATTTGGTCTTAAAAGAAAGGACTGTTTTCGGGCTTTCATTTCATACATGTTACGTTTCACCTGAACCGAAAGCTCGACTACTGACAACGTTCAAAAAAAGGACAAAACCCCGATTTTTGCGTATTTTTATCCCCAAATTTTTGACAAATGTTAAGAGTTGCTAGGGGCAACGAGTACAACAAAGAAACCAAATACGGCACTAAACACGACTAAACATGCCCGGAGTTTGGAACACCACCTAGTTTAAAGTGCAAATAGCAGTTTAAGCGATTACAAGAACCCGGGACAAAATAGTCAACGTCGAGCACATGCAAAAATGAGCTAAATAAATTAATTGTGGAGTACTACCTTAACTCTCCTACCCGATTGGCCTTGTGTCCCCATTTCCTCCGCTTCATCATCATTTCATGTTCATTGTATCACCACTTTCATGTTCATCTCCCGGATATAGCCGAAATCGTGCTGCTTGGGAGTAAAGCAATAACTAAATAACTAACTAACTAACGCACCATAGGCCAATGCATCCAGAAAGTGACGAAATCCTTCAAAAGTTTCGCACAAGTTGGAACCCTTCCATATGGTGACTGACAATGAAGAACCCTTACCCGAAATGAGGTCATACTAGATGGAACATCTACCTGTGTGGGATATAGCCAACTCTTACCCAGTTTCACATAACCATCCTTTATCTGGCGAAAATACAATGCTGAATCCTGTTTGAACCTATACTCACTGAGAGAGAGAGAAGCGGGGTTGGAGCGGAAAACAAAGGATCTGTAAATTTTGAAGATCAACGGAAAAGGGAAGAGGTAGGTAGGTTCGGAAAATTTAGCCTTTGGCGGTGCACAATGGGATATTTTACGTGCGTGAACCTTGGAACTCTCCACGCACGTTGGTACAATATGGTTTACGGTCAAGTTTTCGCATTAGTATAGCCTGATGAACCGGCATTTATTATGACAGGGCTGCCCCATTCAACCACTTGTGGCACACATCCCAGTCGCTTTGTGGGCTAAGCGGCCTGGAAAGATGACAGGTTTCTGAGCGCTCTTTAGTGGACTTTTATCGACAAGCTTAGCGCTGCTGCCAACCTATTCGCCTTCCGGGTCCCGCATGGGAGCATACTCTTATGAAGTTTTTGTTGGAACTATAATATATACAATGAATACATATGTGTAAAAATTAAGACGTACTGAAAGGGCATTCGGGCTTATATAATCCTGGATAAAACAGCAGACATGAAAGTAGACGACTCTATGATACAAACAAACACATCCAAGAAACAACTACAAGTCAAGTTAAAAGAAGGTAACACAGGAACTGTAAGCATTTTCTGCTTGTCGCAGCACAAACATTTTTTTCCAGCCAATTATTCAAGGAGGCTATTTTCAATTTATAACAGTTGGTAGTTATGCTTGGCCAATAGAATAATGGGTTCTGGTTGTAGGCGTCAATTATATGTGCCTGCCTGTTTATATAGGCTAGATAAGGTTGAATTCATGACTTTAACTGACGTATTCTAGTCCAAAACTCTTAATATGATATTACCGTATTCTTATTTTTTTAACAACATACAATGTCTTTTAAAATATGATTTAAGAGGTAAACAACACGCACAACTTGTCTATCTAAAGTATGAAAAAACCTGGACCTCTCTTGCAAAAACCTGGACGCCTCTTGAAAAAGCCTGGACATGTATTTTTTTTTTATTTAAAAATATGTAAGACGCAACTTTTTGACATCAATGTTCAGGATGCCATAATATAACATTGATGTTCACTTATAATGGTTAGCAAACTCGTTCAATATATTTGTCTTTAAAAGGGCGAAAAATGCAAAAAGGTAAAAATTCAAAAAACAGCCCACAATTTTATTTAGGAATCGCATTTTCTATTATAGGAATTGGTCTTGTTATACAATATGATAATACTAAAATATGGCTACCCGTTGGTAGCATTTTTTCTTCGCTTTCAATTAAAAATCACTAAATATCACCAAAATTTACATTTTTATCGATTATTCTCTTGAAAAAACCAGGACAATTGTAAATCCCTCTCGAAAAAACAATCCTGTCGCCGGACACGGGACCTACCGTGTATATGTCTACCAATTTTTATTAAAATCTGGATATATATCATTTGGTATCGTCCCACCTTAAAAAAAAAGACACTTAGTTAAAAAGATTATTCAACTTCAAAAGTAACTGTATCAAGTTATCAATATTTCTACCAAAACTTCACTAGATTCAAACATTTAACCAAAATATTCTCATCCTTCGTGTAATAGATTTTGAAGTCAGTTTTTCATTTCCAATGGATTTTTTTTTACTTGTGTGCTTTATAAACAACATTACCATAAAATTCAGGATGTGATATTCCTTTTACTATCAGAAATCGCGACGTGATCACAATTTAATTTTTCAATATTTAACACCGATACTTGTGAAAGAATTTTGAAAAAAAGATTTTACTAACGTGTGGCATCGATAACTTTGTTTAAATGATATTTCATTAATAAAATGGTTTTCATTATTAAATTTAGAAACACCACTACAGATCCGAGCATATCTTACTAACTGTGAAATGTTAACCCTGTAAGACGGTGGTAGTGGAACATCTTCTGCAAGAAAAGGGAAATTTATAACCGGCAATGGTCACCCGGTGCACATGACACAAGTATGGTGTCACTGGCACACTTTCTATAATAAAATAAGATTGAAAACACAAGTCTAACCCGGGATTTCAAACGTTTCGATAAAGGTCTGTTTGTTGGGATCTTTTTGTAGTTTAGACCTTATAGTTATAGCCATGAAAGTTAAAAACCTGATCTCTTAGAAATCATAGACACTGTTAAATCAGAAATAAAATTAGGCACTAAACCTGGTTAGACCCAAATACATCCTCAGACATGTGTACAGACATGAAAGAACACCGAGCATTATAACAATCAAGCTATGGTAGAGCACTTGTAGCAATTTCAATTAATAAGAGCCAAGTTCACAAGTATGGTGTCACTGGCACACTTTCTATAATAAAATAAGATTGAAAACACAAGTCTAACCCGGGATTTTTAAACGTTTCGATAAGGGTCTGTTTATTGGGATCTTTTTGTAGTTTGAACCTTATAGTTATAGCCATGAAAGTTGATAAACTGTTAACACAGAGACATGTCTCGCCTGTCGCAACTAGACATAGTATAAAATGAAGTATAAAAATCCTCCTTAAACTGATCTTAACTGATGCTTAAGCAGCTGCATACCAAATATAAATGGTGAACCATAACTGCTTAATATAAAACACTCATGACATAAGTAAAAAGTTAAAAAGTGTAAAATCTCAAAGTCAGTAGACTGTGACTGCAGGATCATACAGATAAAATACTTTTGAAATTGATCTGTACTGATGCTAATGCAAGTGCATATCCAATATCAATGATGTACCATAACTGCTTCATGTTAAACAGACGTAAGAAAAAAAAGGTTAACCTCGGCCAAATCGGTATAAAATTTCTAAGTCAGTGAGTAGACCGTGACTGCAGAAGCATACAGATGAAATGCTTTTGAAATTGATCTGTACTAATGCTAATGCAAGTGCATACCCAATATCAATGGTGAACCATAACTGCTTCATGTTAAACAGACTTAAGAAAAAAGGTTAACCTCGGCCAAATCAGTGTAAAATTTCAAAGTCAGTAGACCGTGACTGCAGGAGCATACAGGTGAAATCCTTTTAAAACAGATCTGTACTGATGCTGATGCAACTGCATACCAAATATCAATGGTGTAACATAACTAGTTCACACAAAACAGACTTAAGCAAAAACTTTAACCAATTGTGGACGCCGCCGCCGCCGTCGCTGCCGCCGGAATCACCTTACCTAAGTCTCGCCTTTTGCGACATTCGTCGCAGGCGAGACAAAAACCTGATCTCTTAGAAATCATAGACACTGTTAAATCAGAAATAAGATTAGGCACTAAACCTGGTTAGACCCAAATACATCCTCAGACATGTGTACAGACATGAAAGAACACCGAGCATTATAACAATCAAGCTATGGTAGAGCACTTGTAGCAATTTCAATTAATAAGAGCATGTCCAATAAAACCAAGATATGTTAAACAGGAACCAAAATAATGACTAAGATTGACCTCGATCTAGAATGAGATGGACCCATGACCGAGGTAGGAAGAGTATCAGATTTTTGAAAATTCTGAAATCTAAACGGATAACTTCAAATAAAACAACTCTTAAACGGTTGATCTGACAATTTTGGCCCTAAATCATTTTAGTAGCTCTCAATAAGCTGAACAATTTTGCAATGCTAACTTTTCCTCTTTCAAGATAAAGTCCAAAAACTGTGAAAATGGTCAATTTTGACGATTAAGGGGAAACAACTCCTATAAGGAGTGGTCCAACAACTTTGACTCAATGGAAAATTTTGTAGAGCTTTTGATGCTGAAGGTGAATAGTTGCTTCGGATTTCCTCTATCTCTTATAATTTTTTTCGTTATAAGCTAAATTCTATGGGCTGACCCCCCTTGCTCTATTTTAGCAACGGCGGCCATGTTGGTTGGTTCACGTGCACAAATTTCACAAACTTGGTAGAGGACATCCTAAAGATCAAGTGTACAAAGTTTCAAAGCAATGCCTTCGGTGGTTTCAGAGAAGAAGATTTTTGAAGAAAAGTTAACTAACGGACTGACGCTTAACGATGACAATAGCTCACCTGACCCGAATGAGCTAGAAATATAACAAAGTTAATTAAAACTCTTTAAATATATAGTGTCTTTAGAAACGCTTTAAACTGGATCTCAGCTTTTCTTGAATTAACACAAAACCAATCACTTCTCAGTGGTGTTCGACAAGGTACATTATCAAGGCCTGCCTTATTTCTTGTCTATAGACTACGCTCATTTGCCGATAACAGTATCATTTAAATGTCAATCAAAACCCAGAATGACCTTCTAAAATTTCAATAGCTGGTCTTGATGCAGAAGCAAAATGGGAAGATAATGGGATGTGGAATAAGTGTACGCGACACAACCTACAATATAAACGACATTTATAAAAATCCACAACGGAAAACAGCCAGCAGCCTTCAATCGGTGACCATGCAGCGATCGCTGCTCGCTGTTTTGTAATCGTCCCTGGATTGAAAATAAATTACATAAGATTCAAGCCCATTCCCAAACTGCCAATGAAAGACCCTCTTCTTGACAAAAAAAAAAAACAAATAACATAAATTCGACAAACTTTGATAAGTGTTTTCTCGTGTTTTCGTGTTGATGCACTTAGTGGTGCTAAGCACAAAGCATGCTTCGGATAGATAGATAGATAGATAGATTTATTTCGATTAAATATCAACATAAATTCTACACACATTTATACATACATGGTGTGAAACAGCACAATGAGTATATAATGTATCCATAAGCTACATTCATATAAGTATAAATAAGCCATAAACATATAATTTGTAATATAGCTACACTTAAAAAGCACATTGATACAGGTGATGTTAAAAATCAAATTTTGACCATAAGTTGATATTTAACCAAGGATATCCCATGAAAGCCTGTTGGCTTATTTCCAATGGGGTCCCCAGATGTCAAAATAACTTAAGGTTAAAAAATAAAAATAAACAAACAACCGGTTCAAGACTTAGGCAGTGCAGATATAATCTGGAATTACCAGATATGTAAAATTAAGAATTAAAATCTTAAAATCTCAAAAATGTATAATCAATTATCTAGTAAAGGCATCATAAAATGTTTCCTTCATGTTATCAAACAAAAAACATTTAACTTTATTTTTAAATTCATGTGTGCTCTTAATTTTCTTAATGTCAGAAGGGAGACTATTCCAGTCTTTGATGGCATTATAGTAAAAAGTATTTGCCGACTGCCCATTTATAGGTGGCACATAAAAATTAAATTCATTATGTCTGGTGTTATTAGTAACAATATCTCTAGATTTTACAAAATTAGATTTCATATAATTTGGACATTTATTATAACATATTTTATGAGCATGGTTGAGTCTCATTTGTCTGACTCTGTTGTATATATTTAAAAAACCAACATTCTTAAATTCATTATATTCTATTCTATGTCTAAAATCTAAACCATTTACAAATCTTATAATCTTATTCTGCATAATTTGCAGTTTATTTTGTAAGGTTTTGTTTATATTATTAAACCATGCTGAGCAGGCATAATCAAAATGGCATTGAATTATAATGCCATACAAAGTGTTTTTCTTGATTGTTCAGACAAACACTTTGCATTTCTATATAAGAATTTCAGTTTTGCATTGGCTTTTTGCAAAATACCATTTACTATAATGTCACCAGATAAATACTGATCAATTTGTAGGCCTAAATATTTTACACTATTTTGAGATAAAATAGTGTGATTGTTACATGTAACACTAAACTCTTTTATTTTTTTGAGTTTTCTTTTTGTGCCAAAAAGTATGCACTCCGTTTTTCCCAAATGGAGGCTTAATTTGTTATCAACAAGCCATTTACTACCAGAATGGAGTTCATGACTTAGTTTTGCAGATATAAAATCTGGGTTTTTATCAGAAAATAAAATTGCACTATCATCTGCATAAAGTAACAGTTTGCAGTCAGACCCTACACTGGCAGACATGTCATTAACATAGCATAAAAATAATAAAGGACCTAGTATGCTTCCCTGCGGTACCCCACGTTTGACATTAAGAAAATCAGATTCTATGGAACGCCAGGACTGCCTTATGTTGGTCACCATAATTATACTCAGTCGTAACGTCATTATACTCAGTCGTTACAACTTTATACTCAGTCGTTACAACTTTATATGCAGTCCTTACTACATTATATTCGGTCGTTAGAACATTATACTCAGTGGTTAGAACATTATACTCAGTCATTATAACATTATGTTCAGTCGTTAAAACATTATGTTCTGTCGTGTCAACATTATACTCAGTCATTTCAACATTATACTCAGTCCTTAAAACTTTATACTCTGTCGTTACATTATTATATTCAGTCATTACAGCATCATACTCTGCAGTTTTAGCATTATACTCAGTCCTTTCTTTAGTTTACTCTGTTGTTCAATATAATACACTGTCGTTACAGCGTTATATTCAGTGGTTATCACATTATACTCAGACGTTACACCATTATACTCAGCTATTACACCATTATACGCAGGCGTTACACCATTATACTCGGGCCTTACAACTTTATACTCTGTCGTTTCATCATTTTACGCTGTTGTGACAACATTATACTATGTCGTTACCACTTTATGTTCAGGCGTTACAACATTATTCTACGCGGTGACAACATTATACTACGTGATTACAACTTTATACTCAGTCGTTGGATCATTATACGCTGTCTATTCAACATTATAATCTGGGGTTACAACATTATACTCTGGGGTTATAACATTATACTCTGTGGTTGCATAATTATACACTGTCTTTTCAACATTATACTCTGTGATTACACCAATTTATACTATGCTGTCACAACATTATACTAAGATTGTGCAACATTATACTCAGTACTTACAACATTATACTATGTGATTACAACTTTATACTATGCATGCTATGTGCGTACATCATTATACTATGTGGTTACAACTTTATACGCTGTCGTTACAACATTAGCCAATAGGTGCTCTTTTAAGTGGTTGTTACTCGGGGGAAATCGGAAATCAACGACAATTTCCGAAGTCGGATATTTTTGTAAGATTAAATTTCACACTCACCCGTGACAGCCTAACAAAATGGCAAGTATGGAGGCGGTTCTGTTTAATTTGGGAATGGCCACTGTCGCCGAGCGTTTTTCTTGAACAAAAAATTGATTGAAATTTATTTTTACGATTTAAAAAAAAATCGTCACATCACCGGTTTTTAAGATATCAAAAGTAGAAATCAACTGTTAATTTTATGCGTCAACAACCCGTTTAAATCAACCAACATTTTCCGTGTAAAAACATTGGTTATGTTCTACCCGCGTTCTATCAAAAACCGTAACAGCTAGGATTTTGCCCAAATCATAAAAAATAAACTTCACTGGATTGTCTTTTTCTTGGTTTTTATTTTATAAAAATTGATTGAAAAAAGGCTTGGCAATATCAATTTGTAATAAGGTAGGTTTACTTAAAACATATAGTGAAATTTTCCACTGTTGCATAACTTTTTTGAGAGAGTATATTAAGAATCATTTTATTCAATAATCAAAAATAAAAGGAGTAAATAAAACCTGAGAAAACTTAAAACTAAATTGAATGATCTCAGATAAAACTCACCACACGCAAATATACAAACAAAGCTAAGCTTACCACTTGCGAAGCAAACCGTAACTTTCGGTAAACATTCTACGATCCTGGTACTGGCCCTCAGTGAGCTGAGATATTTGATAATTAAATTTTCTCGGCCGGGGGGGGGGGGTTATAGGTACATAGGTGCGACCTAAAGGGTCTACTTTTTGAGTGTGCACTATGTTTTAGTGTATTTTGATATGAATTTTATTGGATTCGAACGTTATCCCCAATAGAAAAGGAATGTGTCCATGGGACACTGATTTCCCTACTTGTCCCAAAACATGATAAATACTAGCAAATACACGAATGAAAGCATAGGTAAGTTTCGGGTCGGATAGTGGTTGTGCATCAACAATGCAACAATGGTAGAACAAAAACCCGGGATTCACATATCCCCTCTAGGAAAAAAAACAAAAACAAAACCAACAAGAACGGAATTCCTGGTCCCCCCTCGCCGTGTGGCAAAAACTTTAAGTCCGTTTGTTAAACAGGAGGTAGGCAAGCGATAAACATGGAAATGCTTCCCATCATATGAGACCCCTATCTAAAGCTGCATACCAAATATCGAAAGCCTACGAATAGTTATTGCTAATAAATGTTGAACGAAAATTTTTCCATTATGACCCTTAAAAATGCTAAATCAGCTCGTTAAACAGGAAGTAGGTAAGCCTCAGACCTGGAAACGCATCTCACCACATGGGACCCCTGCCTAAAGCTGCATACCAAATATGGAAAGCGTACGATTAGTAGAACCTTAGAAATCTGTTACGAAAAAAAATCCATTTTTGACCCCTACCTAAAGCTACATACCAAATATAGAAAGTGTACGATAAGTAGAACCTTAGAAATCTGTTACGAAAAATTTTCCATTTTTGACCCCTACCTGAAGCTGCATACCAAATATGGAAGCGTACGACTAGAAGAAGCTTAGAACTCTGTTACGAAAATTTTTCTATTTTGACCCCTACCTGAAGCTGCATACCAAATAATATAAGAATTTTTTATTAGCTAATCAAGAACCCATGAAGGGCATAATGTAACAAACAGTTAAATGATTGGACAGATGATATGAAAGAAAAAAAAACCACAACAATAAAAAAATCAATGAGACACAGGATCAGAGCCATTGAAGTACCATGTATACATTGTAATATATCAAAAATAAAGATAAAAAATAAAAGAATAGATTATAAACATGGACCATAATACAATTAGTGTGTTAACATTTAGTAACTTTTTATTATTTCTTTTGTTTCCATTCAGATCTTTTCTCAAAACATTCAAGAATAAAATTGCCTAAATAGTTTAATGCTTCTAGGTTCTCATTAGTAAATAGCCAGAAATACTTAAGCTCTGGGGATAATGATTGGAAATTTTCACAGCATTTATTTATTTTGTCAAAAAATATGCTACGCTCCTGTTCATATAAAGGACATGTTACTATAAAATGTGATTCATTTTCAACCGCATGGATGTCTTTACTCAAACAATAGTGACATAGTCTTTGAGATCTCTCAATATAATTTTTACTATATCTATCTTTTTCTATTCTCAAATCATGAGCACTTATTCTTATTCTACAAATTGCTCTTCTAATTCTAAAATCTTTAATTGATAAATAAGCCTCTGGGATAAAATCAGTTTTAAGACTAAAAAGGTTTTCTAATTTACTGTTTCCCTGTGATAAAATTTCTGTCCTTTTATTTTGCCAAAAAGTCTTAAAGCTGTCACTCAATTTTGATTTGACTATCTTGACAAGTTTACCTAAATTAATCTTTAGAGTGTCTATATTTAAAGACTGTAATATATATCTTACTGATGAGAACCAGCAGTCAATATTATTTATATCTAGTTGTTTATTACATAAATAAGCATCATATAATAAGCCCTCCTGTAATTTTTCAAGTCTATGTGCATATTTAACAATAGATAAAACTATAGAGAAATATAGAGGAAATCTTCCTACCTCTGATAAAACAGCTAAGTTAGAGGCCTTTTTATTTACCCCTAAAATATATTTAAGAAATCTTATATGTGACCTCTCAGAAAAGTCATTATTATATATCTTTTCAAAAAAATAATCATTCTGTTTTTTACAAGCTGCAGAATTTACTTTGAATATACCACTTATTTCGCAACAATATAATAAAATTGGTTTTATTGTGTGATCATACAGATGAATCGATGTAGCTATACTTGGACTGCAAGATGACAGAGATTTTTGTAGCTTAAATATTGCTTTTAGAGATTTTTTATATAATTCTTCTTTTCCAAGATTAAAAAGTCCACTTGAGGTGAAAGTAATTCCTAAATATTTATACTGATTAACACATTCTACTTCTTCATTATTCAAATGTATATACTCTTTCAAAAATTTTCCAGAATTGTTAAAAATCAAAACTTTTGTTTTTGAGAGATTTACATCTAGACACCAGTCTTTACAGTATTCATTTAAAATATCAAGTCTACTTTGTAAACCATTTTTGCTAGTAGATAATAGAACAATATCATCAGCATACATTAAACAATTTATATTTCTACCATTTATTTCAACTGCTTCTGAACCTGCTTCTAGTTTTAAAGGTAAATCATTAATAAAAAGCTTAAATAGGTTAGGGCTTAGTACATCTCCTTGTCTCACTCCAATATGTGACTTAAAAGCAGGAGTGAGTTTGTTTTCAACTTTTACTGAAATATGGTTTTTCACATACATGTCTTTTAGAATATTATAAAATTTTCCTGAAATATTATTTTTTAACATTTCATATCTAATACCATAGTGAATAACTCTATCGAAAGCTTTTTTAAAATCAACAAAACAAGCATAAATTTTCCCTCCTTTTCTGTTGGTATATTTGTCCAATATTGTCTTTAAAACAAACATATGGTCAGATGTCCTGCTTTTTTTAAGAAAATCCTATTTGACATGGGTGAATAATTTTATTTTTTTCCAGATGAGTATCAAGTCTTATGTTAAGTATGCTATTAAAAATCTTGCTAATGGAGGAATTTATAGCAATTCCTCTGTAATTTTCAGGATTTGAAGGACAGCCAGATTTAAAAACTGGGCATAAATAAGATAAAGCCCATTTCCTGGGATATATTCCAGAACAGTATATAGAA
Source organism: Arcuatula senhousia (assembly GCA_963971305.1). NCBI lineage: Eukaryota > Metazoa > Mollusca > Bivalvia > Mytilida > Mytilidae > Arcuatula > Arcuatula senhousia. The sequence goes on along the minus strand of OZ020309.1, from coordinate 47,051,680 downwards.
TTGAAAAGTTTTTGAAGAACTGGTGCTAACATGCTTGCACCAGCTTTAAAGATTTCATTGGGTATACCATCTAATCCTACTGCTTTGTTGTTCTTGAGGTTTTTTATAGCCTTATGCACCTCCTCTAATGTAATTTTGAAATCCATTTCTCCGAAGAATGGATGTTTTTCAAGCTTTATAGTTTCTTCCAGAATCTCATTTAAACGTTGTTTGTGTTGGTCGGTATTCATGTTAAGAGCTTTAAAATATGAGAACCATGCATTACTTTCTATTGCCTTTTCTGGGCCATCTAAATCATTCTCTTTTAAATCATTGATGAGATTCCAATAACTTTTTGGATTATTATCTCTAAGACTATCAAGGCTGTCAAGAATTTTTTGTTTAAAATTTCTTTGTTTGTACTTCCTTAATTTGTTATACTCCCTATAACATTTATAATATGACCCTTTTACAATTGGGTCTCGTGGGAATTTTGATAATAGCTCTCCCTTATGTATAAGATTTTTACGTTTTTGTTGGAGGTCGATATCAAACCACTTTTTAGCTCACCTGGACCGAAGGTCCATGTGAGCTATTGCCATCACTTGGCGTCCGTCGTCGTCTGTCGTCTGTCGTCTGTCGTCGTCTGTCGTCTGTCGTCGTCTGTTAACAATTTTCAAAAATCTTCTCCTCTGAAACTACTGAACAGAATTTAATGAAACTTGGTATGAATGATCCTTAGGGTGTCCTGCACCAAACTTGTGTTTCGATTTTTGATCTGCCAAAAAACATGGCCACCGTTACTAAAAATAGACCAGGGGGGTCAGACTACTGTTTTTGGCTTGTTAATCAAAAAGTATAAGAGATAGAGGAAATCTGAGGCCACGCTACTGATTCAGCATCAAAAGCTCTACAAAAGTCTCCATTTGGTCAAAGTTGTCAGATGACCCCTTATAGGGGTTACGGCCCCTTAAAGGTGAAAAATAGCATTTTTTCATGTTTTTGGCCTACAGAATGAAAACTATTGCAGATAGAGAATATCTGTTGCATGCTTAAATGTTTAGCTCATTTAGCTCTACAAAAGTCTCCATAGGGTCGAAGTTGTCAGATGACCCCTTATAGGGGTTACGGCCCCTTAAAGGTGAAAAATAGCCATTTTTCATGTTTTTGGCCTACAGAATGAAAACTATTGCAGATAGAGATTAGCTGTTGCTTGCTTAAATGTTAAGCTCATTTAGCTCTACGAAAGTCTCCATAGGGTCGAAGTTGTCAGATGACCCCTTATAGGGGTTACGGCCCCTTATAGGTGAAAAATAGCCATTTTTCATGTTTTTGGCCTACAGAATGAAAACTATTGCAGATAGAGATTAGCTGTTACTTGCTTAAATGTTTAGCTCATTTAGCTCTACGAAAGTCTCCATAGGGTCGAAGTTGTCAGATGACCTCTTATAGGGGTTACGGCCCTTGAAAAATAGCGTTTTTTTCATGTTTTTGTCCTACAGAATGGAAACTATTGCACATAGAGATTAGCTGTTGCTTGCTTAAATGTTCAGCTCATTTAGCTCTACAAAATTCTCCATAGGGTCCAAGTCGTCAGATGACCCCTTACGGGGTTACGGCCCATGAAAAATAGCGATTTTTCATGTTTTTGTCCTACAGAATGAAAACTATTGCAGATAGCGATTAGCTGTTGCTTGCTTAAATGTTCAGCTCATTTAGCTCTACAAAATTCTCCATAGGATTGAAGTTGTCAGATAACCCCTTATAGGGGTTATGGCCCCTGAAAAATGGCATTTTTTCATGTTTTTGTCCTACAGAATGAAAACTATTGCAGATAGAGATTAGCTGTTGCTTGCTTAAATGTTCAGCTCATTTAGCTCTACAAAATTCTCCATAGGATTGAAGTTGTCAGATAACCCCTTATAGGGGTTATGGCCCCTGAAAAATGGCATTTTTTCATGTTTTTGTCCTACAGAATGAAAACTATTGCAGATAGAGATTAGCTGTTGCTTGCTTAAATGTTCAGCTCATTTAGCTCTACAAAATTCTCCATAGAGTCGAAGTTGTCAGATGACTCCTTATAGGGGTTACGGCCCCTGAAAAATAGCGATTTTTCATGTTTTTGTCCTACAGAATGAAAACTATTGCAGATAGAGATTAGCTGTTGCTTGCTTAAATGTTCAGCTCATTTAGCTTTACAAAATTCTCCATAGGGTTGAAGTTGTCAGATGACCCCTTATAGGGGTTACGGCCCCTGAAAAATAGCCATTTTTCATGTTTTTGGCCTACAGAATGAAAACTATTGCAGATAGAGATTAGCTGTTGCTTGCTTAAATGTTCAGCTCATTTAGCTGTACAAAAGTCTTCATAGGGTCGAAGTTGTCAGATGACTCCTTATAGGGGTTATAGGTGAAAAATGGTGTTTTTGGCCTATAGAATGAAAACTATTGCAGGTAGAGAAAAGCTGTTGCTTGCTTAAATGTTCAGCTCATTTAGCTCTACAAAAGTATAGGGTCAACATCAAGACCAGGTGAGCGATTCAGGCTCCTGGGAGCCTCTTGTTATGTTTATGTTTAGATGGTTTTTTTGCTTTAGTTTTCCTAAAGGTTAAACATTTACTCGCAGCATTGTTTATGATATTAAGACATTCATCAGCAGCATTTTCAATGCTGTCTTCAGTTAATGAGTCCATTTCTGAATTTAAGAAATTAGAGATACTCATTTTAATTTCTGGTGAGCAGAGTGAATCTTGCAATTTTTCAGAGGAAGTATCCGACCAAATGTATTTACCTGGAAATAGAGTATTATTTTCTTTTTCTATTTCATCTATTTTATATTTAGCTAGTACACCAAATGTTAATTTACAATGGCAGTCTGAAAGGGTTGGTAAAAAATCATGTACATGAAAAAATAATGTATCCTCTAGTAAACTTTCTGACATAATAACATAATCAACAACACTGTTTCCTATTGATTTTATACATGTGAACTTGCCATAAAGGTCGCCCCAAGTTCTACCATTTAAAATACGTAACTTTGTTGCAATACATAAATCTAGAAGCTGTTTACCTCTTTTATCTATCTTTGTATCATAACTATATCTATTTTCTTGTATAACATCACAACTATAATTATCAAACATTGGTAAGTGAATATCTAATACATCATTTTGTATAAAATCAGGCTCTGATCCTGTTCTTGCATTAAAATCTCCACATAAAATAATACTACCTTGTTGGCTAAATGTTATAATATCTTTTTCAATGTTTTCTAATATATCATCTTCAGACTGTTCAATATAAAATGAAGTAACTGGAATTATATATGCCAAACATAAGTAAATATCAGTATTCAAATTGAAAAAACTTCTCTCTAATTTTAAAATATTGAAAGCCCTGGATTATTAGTAGCTGAGAAATATGTTACGGGCAAAAGTGCGACGGACAAACGGACGGATGGACGCCCGACATTTTTATATGTCCGCTCCGCGTTTCGGCGGGGAAGAAATGAAAAATGACTAAAAAAATAACAAAAACAAACACAGAAATCTAAATAACCCTACAATAGAGAAAGGTCCTATTCCTGTTGGTAGGAGGAAGTTGCTTGCTACTTTTGCGCTGTTTGTGAAAGTAGAGGCGAATAAAGTAAATTGATGTTCAGGTTCGTTCGTTCGTCCATCTGCCCTTAATAAGAATGCCCACTTACATGGTTAAGTTAGTTTTAGATTGAGAAGTATTTATTGTCGTGAAGGTTTATACAAGGTCATATGCATCGCATCTGTTTAACCTCAATGTTGGTTGCATTTTTTGCAAGTTTGACAAATCTTTTTCGCCTTTGCTTTTTCGTCCCATGTTTGTGTTATATATAACCTACAGTTATTCATTCGAGACAACATAGTAGTACATTTTTGCTAAAGATAATCCTTCGAATTTTCAGTTTTCTGCTTCACCAATATTGTCAGAAGAATTTACTTGAACTAGTATACGAAAAAGCTATTATTAGCTGTTACAGTACCTTATGCTAAATCCCTGTACCCAAATTTTGTACGTTTTAAACTTAAAAACGTAAGACCTAGATAGGAAATAGAGAATAATGAGATGTGGAATAAGTGTACGCGACACAGCCCACAATTAAACGGCAATTTAGAAAAAGCACAATGTACAACCGCCAGCAGCATTCAACGAGGCCATTTGGCACTGCTCGCGGTTCTGCAATTGGCCCATGGTCTAAATAAAATGCATATAATTCAAAGCCGGCACTGAAATAGTCACAGATAGACCACCTTCTTAAACAATGAACAGAAAACATCAAAAAGACAAGTACAAACGAAAGCTTTGTCAAAGATTCCTGGCTTAGGACAAGAACAAGTAATAATAATCCTTGGACACATTTTGGTGGGAAGCCATATTTTTATTCTGTCCGTCCGTCTGTCTGTTTGTCCTGTCATCTGTCCGTCACACTTATTCCGCTCAGCTCCTTAAAGAAAGTTGATATGTAGCAAGGACATCATAAATATGTAGTTGTGCAAAATTAATAGGAAATTTCAATCCTTAATTCTTTGTGGGATTTATTGCCTATTGATCTAAAGACTTTTCCATAACCCTTCTTAATAGGTTTCCGATCTCAGCTCATCAAAAACTTCAAGTACTACAAAAACTAAATAGAGAAATCACTTTTATTAAAAGGTCAACAAGATGTACAAGATGTACTTTAACGGATCGCATCTGTTCTGTGTTCATGATACAAAAGTGAAAATACGAGTTTTTCCCCCGTAGATTGACTGAAATTAATTTATTGATAGATCAGATACAATATCACTGCTCGTAAATGGTTCTTCTTTATCTGTCGGGACGGTGCACGTGTCAGGCTTGTGACTTCGTCAGCGATTCCCTTAAACGGATCCTGTCCCCTATTGTAACGACACCAAGAGCGGCAAGTTCGTCGTCTGATAGTTGCTTGGCGATTTTTATATTAATTTTTTGTTCAAGAAAACGCTCGTCGAGAGTGCCCTTTCCCAAATTAGACAGAACCGCCTCTATACTTGCCATTTTGTTAGGCGGTGAGTGTGAAATTTAATCTTACAAAAATATCCGAGTTCGGAAATTGTCGTTGATTTCCGATTTCCCCCGAGTAACAACCACTGAAAAGAGCACCTAATGTTGTAACGACAGCGTATAAAGTTGTAACCACATAGTATAATGATGTACGCACATAGCATGCATAGTATAAAGTTGTAATCACATAGTATAATGTTGTAAGTACTGAGTATAATGTTGCACAATCTTAGTATAATGTTGTGACAGCATAGTATAATGGTGTAATCACAGAGTATAATGTTGAAAAGACAGCGTATAATTATGCAACCACAGAGTATAATGTTATAACCCCAGAGTATAATGTTGTAACCCCAGATTATAATGTTGAATAGACAGCGTATAATGATCCAACGACTGAGTATAAAGTTGTAATCACGTAGTATAATGTTGTCACCGCGTAGAATAATGTTGTAACGCCTGAACATAAAGTGGTAACGACATAGTATAATGTTGTCACAACAGCGTAAAATGATGAAACGACAGAGTATAAAGTTGTAAGGCCCGAGTATAATGGTGTAACGCCTGCGTATAATGGTGTAATAGCTGAGTATAATGGTGTAACGTCTGAGTATAATGTGATAACCACTGAATATAACGCTGTAACGACAGTGTATTATATTGAACAACAGAGTAAACTAAAGAAAGGACTGAGTATAATGCTAAAACTGCAGAGTATGATGCTGTAATGACTGAATATAATAATGTAACGACAGAGTATAAAGTTTTAAGGACTGAGTATAATGTTGAAACGACTGAGTATAATGTTGACACGACAGAACATAATGTTTTAACGACTGAACATAATGTTATAATGACTGAGTATAATGTTCTAACCACTGAGTATAATGTAGTAACGACCGAATATAATGTATAGTCCGTTTGAGTTTTATAAATCAACGAAAAATGGCTTGTAAATTTATGTCTTGCAAAATACTTTAACTAATTTAGTATGTCATGACTTTTCAATGGCATACGAACTCAGGCAAAAAATATCAAAATTTTTGCATGATTTATAAAAATGTTTTCCATAGACCTTAAAAGTAAAAATGGACTAAAAATTCATAGAAATCCATGGGAGTACAACCTAGTGACGAGGAACAGCATTTGCTCCCTATACCTTTAAAAATCCTTTGTGGAGCTAATTGGTCATCTGATCTCCTATTGTTAGTCCTTTCAATTATGTTCAGGTGGGCCCAACACCTGGCTGTTCCGTCAGATAAACACACCATTTTAGGTATTATTGAAATTGGTGAAATATTTAGCATTAGACCATATGGAAAACTTTTTTGTTTTAGAAGATAACATCTTGGTTTTTGTTATCAGAGTTCGTATACTAATAAAAAGTTTATTTGTGTTAAAAAAATAAATTTTATTTCAGAGACAAAAAAATTTAAAAGAATTTTCGTTGATTTATAGAACTCAAATGGACTATAGTAAGGACTGCATATAAAGTTGTAACGACTGAGTATAAAGTTGTAACGACTGAGTATAATGACGTTACGACTGAGTATAATGACGTTACGACTGAGTATAATGATGGTGACCAACATAAGGCAGTCCTGGCGTTCCATAAGATTCAGTGCCATTAGCACTAACTTTCTGTTGACGGTTAGTTAAATATGATTCAAACCATTTAATTGAGATCACTCCCGTGGTTTGAAGCTTTTTACAGCTGGCTGTGACCTATATTTTCCGCATGGATGACCACTTACAGAAGAATTTAATGGTTAAAGTCTATACCCGCTTACTGACAAATACCACATAATCTAAAGTAGGATGGTAAGGTGCACCTAGAGATTGTAAGAAAGATGCATGCTTCAGCTGTTGGCTTCTTTTTGTGTGGATTGAGCATTTAAAATTTTGATAAGTTAAAGTCAGTTCCCACTTAGTGACAATAATGCGGAACGAGGTAAGCTTCGTAATCGATAGATTGCATATGCATATGTTTTCTCGTGTTTTCGTGTTGACATGGTTGTACGTGCCCCGTTTTTGTCTGTATTTTAGCTCCGTGTTTCGTGTTTGACCAATTTCTCGTGCGTGATCGTCTTTTTTGCTTTAAAATCTGGAACGTGTTGAAATCAGTTTAAATTCTCAAAAACTTTTAAAAATCAAAAGAATTTGATTTAATTTCACAATTATTCAAAGTCATGTGGTCGTGTTTCGTGATTGGCAATTTTTATAACTCGTGCTTCGTTTTCGGCATATTTTTAGCACGTGTTTTCGTGTTCGGAGCCCCCTTTTGACCACCCTCCTACTCTCTGTACAGACTATCAAAAGCTTTAGTTTTAGGAAGCCATGCAATGAACACTTGATAGATTCTTTGGTTGCTCTGAGACAATAATTAAAGTAAAGAGATAAGTCTTCACGATAAATCCAAAATAACAGTGTCTCCGCGCTAATTCGTAAATTCAGATTCGGCCTGTTGAAAGAGGCACTTTCAATACAAGCGAGTAAACTTTTTCATAATGAATCTTACATATGAAATATATATATATATATATATATATATCGTTGAAAAGAGTATATGTTGCCGCTTTGTTTATACTATTTTTCTTTTCATGTTTATCACACATTTTTTCAAAGGAACAGTTAAGTCAATGATGAATCGTTCATTTATTTCCAACTTCAATCTTAGAAATAGATCTCTTGTAAATCTAATACATTTCGTATCAAATCTTACCTTATAGTATCTTATTTAGTACTGTTAAATAGAATGATTATCCTAAGAGCCATCACACTCCAAGTAACTAGATTGTATTAGTATTGGAGGTGAAAATTTGAGGAGCATCCAGTTCCTGGAGTGTGAAACACTGGTCAAATAAAACAGGGTGGGGCGGTGGGAAAAATTACAGATTCATAAGCCTCAACCCCTTCATAACCACAACCATAGTCATAGCCACAGCTTAATCGAGAGAAAAGAATCACTTTCAATCCATAACCTGACTGCGTTTCGAAGAATGATTTAAATTGATAGATCTCGTGACTTCTCGTGTGATGTCGCTTAGGATAAATGATTATCCTAAGAGCCATCACACTCCAAGTAACTAGATTGTATTAGTATTGGAGGTGAAAATTTGATACGCAATAATCATCCTTTGTTATGTGAAATCAGTAACTATTTCACACTCACCACAAAATCCCCAAAACTCAAAACTCACCCAAACTTGTATCTTAAATATGTCTAGCCAATATACAAAAGTAAATTTTGAATACAATTTTGAAAAATTACCCATAAATTGACCTACAATGTATATTCATTTGATTAACATGCAACTGTATACCAAATATCAACACTGTAGACGATAAAGAGATGAAAGAGATGTGAGATAGGCATACGCAACGCAACCAACCCAAAACAAAATCATAAAAGGAAAACAGCTAGCAGTCACCAAGATTACCAGATCACCGGTCACCGATCGCCGTCTTGCGTTGGCCCGACTAAGACTAAAAATTTTATACACAAGGTTGAACACCACTGCCAAAAATTATCACCGAGACAGACGACATATGAAATGTACCATTATCTATTCGCATAGACTAGAAAAAACATTAACATATAGCCAAAGGAGCAAGAACCCTTATAGTCAGTAGACCATGTAGGGGCGTATATGTAGATGATATCTTCCTGGAATAGACCAGTACTGATGCTTATGAAACAGCCTACCAAATATCAATGATATGTCATAAACGCCAACGCTATTTGTTAAACGGACAGAAGAGTATGCCAAATCAGTATACAAAAATTCGTAAGTCAGCAGTAGACCGTGCAATATATATATCACCTGCCTGTATACCCAATATCTATACTTTTCAAGCCATTCAATGTACACAAAATTATTTCAAAATGTTTTCCGCCTGAAAAAAGACCTAAGGTTATCGAAAATGAGCGTGAAAATGGGGTCAAGGTCACACGGTATGGTAGACCATAACCTCAACTGTTTGTTTACTCAATATCAGATTCCTAGCTTTTATATCACCAAGTAATTCATTGTCCACAAAGTTCACGGCCTGAAAAAACGACCTAAGTTCAGAGTCACTGGAGCGTGAAAATGGGGTCAATATCACACGGCATTGTGACAGTTGCGTAGACCATAACCTTAACTGTCTGTATACCCAATATCAGATGCCTAGCAATTATACTTTGCAAGCAATTCAAGCAGTTTTCATTGTCCAAAAAAGTCTTACAAAAGGTTTACGACACCACCGCGGGAAAGTAATACCCTAGGTCTTACTATTCGTCGCAGGTGAGACAAAAACTAAATTTGCACTGAAGCTAACGCAATTGCATAAAATCAATGGTGTACCATGCCTGCTTCAAGTTTAACAGACTTGAGAACAAACTATAGCATTAAGCCAAATCAGAAAGAAATCACAAAATCAGTAGACCGTGGTTGCAGGCGCATACTAATGAAATGCTTTAAAAACTTATCTGTGCCAACTCTAAAGCAACCACATACCAAATATCAATGTTGCGCCATAACTTGTTCACAAACAAATATAGGATAAGTTTGAAATAAAGTAAACATGTGTAAATTGTGCCCGATAGCGGCACCTTTATTCTCATTTTCAGCCACAGCTTTACTAACGAGTCTTTCAATGAAACGTAGACCATCATTTTGACCTAATCAAAAATTTGCTTACACTAATTCAAACCTCATCTCACCCTTTAAATGTTCTTAACGCATAAATCCAATTTTAAAATAAAACAAATAATAATGCAACAACTTTATTCACAAATATACAGTACAAACTGACAAAGGAAACGGCAAAACTATCAGTCAATATTTTTTGTCCCCGGGTTATCATTCGCAATATTGAAAATAAGCCCAGTTTTATATCACCAAAACGTTGATAGCAATTAACCGATATCCCAGGCTAAATCCAAAACCCTACTTATAAATATATGGCCACCACAAAATAAAGTTGAGAAAAGGCTTGTCCCTATCTATGAAAATAAATTTGCAAACTTTCAGCATTCAGAATCGAAATTTCACCGAGAATTTCCTGCACATTATAACATAACAAAAGATTTAGCCTGTATAATAACATTTAATCGGTCTAACTAAAAGGCTTCTTCCTTAGCGTTTCCAAATTTCAACATTTCAACAATGATTTAATTGATTAATGTGAACGTTTGTCCCCCAATACTGTAACTTTTCACAGGAAATTATTCTTCATAAAAATTATAGTTTTCAAAAACATTCTCTGCTTTGTAAAACCGATTAGGAGGTTGAAGAACTTCTCCTCTGTAGTTTCAACAAAAAATTCATGGTCAACAAAAAATAGGATCAAAAGAAAATCTCAACTTCAATTGATTGACTAATTTTAGCATGATCAGTTTACAATAAAAATGTTATAAATATATCATTGTATAAAGAGATAGATGTAAAATTTTCAAAAGGAAATTACAGAGAAAAAGCTCTCCAACCCCCATTCCGCGTGACATAAGCCACTAAGGATTAGATTCCCTGGAATGGAAATTAGAAAACTATCTCAAGTCAATTATTCTTTGAGTAAACGTAGCACTTGAAATTTCTGAGTATACAACAAGGTCCTTAAAGTTAAAATAAGTTACAAGTATCATCATGCGCTTCAAATTGTTTATATGCCTGCAAAGCTTTACTATAGAACTCAATTTCCGGATGATTCGTTTTATGATCGAGCACTAAGCTATAGAACCTTCAAGGCGGCATCAAGGACACAAACAGGCATCAATTTAGGTCTTCCAGTCATAGCTCTGACGTTTTTACGTCTTTGCCTATCATCCAAATCATTTTCCAATTACTGATGTCTCCCTTCGAAATCCCAATACTATAATTACTTGCAGACGTTATATAAGTTACACCTGTGTTGTTAACCGAAACTGGCTCCGATCTTTCAATGCCTACAAAACGACATAATATGCTACTAAATATATATAACTCAATATACCTATAAGAAACGCAGACCCTATGTCACATACAAGTATCTGTTACTAAATCATTTAAACATACTAGACATTCAACTTTAATTTCCAATTTGTACAACACACATGACATACATGACAATTCGGGACGAGATAATGCCCCGACGCAAAAACATGAACTATCTATATGTAGAACATAAAAGTTCTTAAAGTCCCTCAAAGAGCCAGTTTTTTTTCCTTTATCTTTTCCCGCGATGAGAAAACATACATGAAACTAGATTGTGTTCAACAATATCTTAAACTAAAGTATTAATTACAAACTTTTAAAAAGCCTGCTCTCTAAACACAATATGCATTGCTCTACAGCATCTAAATCTTACCCTTTCGATCCTTCAACTAAATTAACCATTAAGGAGCCAACTGCTAAGAACTTCCAAGGTGATGTTCAACCATCTACAAGTAAATTAAAATACACTACATAAACATAATTGATCCAAGCATTCGTGAGTCGATATATTACTGGACGAGAACATGTTTTTTTTTTTTTTTTGTTTTTTTTTACATTTAAGCCGCTTCAGAATATACATATAGAATATAACCAATAAAATCAGCATCCATTCTGACCACAAGAATACAACAAAATTGTACCAGGTTAAACCCCAATCATATCAAACAGCGGTGGCACAATCCACTCTTATTTCGAGGTCCATACTCCGAAACGTAATTCAACAACCGAGGCGACACTATCCGCTAAATGATTTTTAATTCTATAATCAAACGGACGACAGCATCCGCACTTCAAAATATAAATTGCCAAGCTACGTATTATACCATCCGTACTAAAAAATCAAAATATGAACCAAACGAGCAACACCATCCGTACATCCAACTGGACAACATGCTCGTACTTCAAAGGGAAAAATCATTAAAACGGACGACACCATCCATGCTTCTGAAATTATAAATTACCAAGACGGACACCATGTGTTTACTTTAGTCAAAATTAAAAATTCACCAAAAAACACACCAAGTCCTTGCTCCAAAACTATTGAATTTACCAAACGGACACCATGCTCGTACTTCAAAAAATAAAAAATTAATCCTACAGACACCATGCTCATACTTCAAAATAAAAATTTAATCCTACAGACACCATGCTCGTACTTCAAAATAAAAAATAAAAAAAAAAATTAATCCTACAGACACCATGCTCGTACATCAAAATTAATCCTACAGACACCATGCTCGTACATCAAAATTAATCATACAGACACAATGCTCGTACTTCAAAATAAAAAATTAATCCTACAGACACCATGCTCGTACTTCAAAATCAAAAATTAAACCGACACCATGCTCAAAAATTAATCTTACAGACACCATGCTCGTACTTTAAAATAAAAAATTAATCCTACAGGCACCATGCTCGTACTTCAAAATCAAAAATTAATCTTACAGACACCATGCTCGTACTTCAAAATAAAAAAAAAAATTAATCCTACAGACACCATGCTAATACTTCAAAATCAAAAAATTAATCATACAGACACCATGCTCGTACTTTAAAATCAAAAATTAATCATACAGAAACCATGCTCGTACTTTAAAATCAAAAATTAATCATACAGAATCATGCTCGTACTTCAAAATCAAAAATTAATCATACAGACACCATGCTCGTACTTCAAAATCAAAAAATTTACCAACTGAACACTAAGTCCTTGGCCTTGCTTCAAAAATAAAAATCAACAAAACGGACACTAGGTCATTTATATTGCTATAAAATTAAAAATTAACCAAACGGACACCATGTCCGTGCTTCAAAATGAAAAATTAATCATACAGACACTATGCCCGTGTTTCAATTTAAATAATTAACAAAACGGACCATGCCCGTGCTTCACAATTAAAAAAAAAAAATAACCAAACGGATCCATGTCCGGGCTTCAAAATCAAATATTTACCAAATGGACCCATGTCCGGGCTCCAAAATCAAATATTTACCAAATGGACCCATGTCCGTGCTCCAAAATTAAAAATTAACATAACGGACCCATGTCCGTGCCTTATAATTGAAAAATTAACCAAACAAACCCATGTCTTTGCTTCAAAATTAAAAATTAACCAAACGGACCAATCTCTTTGCTTCAAAATTAAAAATTAACCAAACGGACCCATGTCCGTGCTTCAAAATTAAAAATTGACCAAACGGACCAATGTCCGCTTCATCATTAAAAAATTAACCAAACGGACCCATGTCCGCTTCATCATTAAAAAATTAACCAAACGGACCCATGTCCGTTTCATCATTAAAAAGTTAACCAAACGGACCCATGTCCGCTTCATCATTAAAAAATTAACCAAACGGACCCATGTCCGCTTCATCATTAAAAAATTAACCAAACGGACCCATGTCCGTTTCATCATTAAAAAATTAACCAAACGGACCCATGTCCGATTCATCATTAAAAAATTAACCAAACGGACCCATGTCCGTTTCATCATTAAAAAGTTAACCAAACGGACCCATGTCCGTGCTTCAAAATTAAAAATTAACAAAACGGACCCATGTCCGTACTATAAAATCTCTCAAAAGGACCATAATGTCCTCACAAGCATGCAAATAAAAAGAAAAATATACTTACATAAAAGCAATGGATAATTTCCGAGACCGTGTAATACAAGGCAACGACTTGCACGTGCTCAAAAGTACCGCGAAAAGGAGGGTGTCTTCTCATTTATCCAACTTTTTAAAAATTGGTATTCCCATCTATCCAACTTTAATTTTGTTCACCTGTTGGGTTGTTTATTTAAGTGATTATAAGGTGCCATGAAGAAATTATGACAGTGAATTTGTTCCAATTTATTGGTAATTAGTACAGATGAAAGCCACTTGTTGATCAATTTTATGGGATTGAAATAAAAAAAAATTGCCTTTTTAAATTTTATTTTATTTTGAATATTTAACAAAATAGTTTACATCTCTTTGTCATTTTTTCAAAGTAAAGTAATGAAAAAAAAACTGATAACATCAGTATATTTCTATTATTATTATAGGGACTGTGAAAAGAAAAAAAAAACACTTGGAATTTTTTTTTGCGTATATGTAACTTAAAATCCCTGTAACTGCATGTACATCAAATTATTCACCCATCCATTAAATGAAAGCAAAAAAAAAAGAAAGAAAGGAAGAAAGTACTTTTGTTTTCCCACTCTTTGTATGGAACTTTGTTACAAATTCAAATATATAAAACTGGTACAAAAACAATTAGAACTTTAAGCACATGCTTAAATTATACATGTAACAAGTATATTCCCAGTTTTTTTAGTTTAGAATATAACTATTTGTAATTGTTAAGGATGTTCGCTACTATTATTGAAAATTTTATACCTTAAATGAAAGAATAATAGTAAAAGGTATAAAATAAGCAAAAAATTTTGATAGGTTCGTGATCTCTTTTTCAAGATAAATATCGTTATTAATAAAGTTTTTGCGGGAAAAGGTTTTCTCTGAATTTTTCATAGGTTTAGAATTAGCACTATTTAGCTGGAAAACCCCATGACAGAATAAATAGGATTTGATTAAACTTTGTTTATAACCTCTTTATGGCATATTTAAGACATTGATAACAAGAAAATAGGGGGTTTGTGGGCAAAAATCTTAGCCCTATTTTGATGGTAAAAACCAGAGGATTCTGAATAAATGACAGAAATTCTACTGAAAGTTAAGACACCAAACTTTTTTTGTAAAAGTTCCTATTTTTGGGTAAAAAAAAATAAATGCTTTGAACATCAAAAACTAAAATTTATTTATCCCTATCATCAGTCATCAGAAGAAAGATTGATTGGGAACATTATCTATGATTTTACATGCGTGTTTAAAAGAAAGTTTGGTTCATTTTTTCCTCTAGATAATATAATAAACAACATAAGAAACGCACCACTTCCATTCATTTCTTTTGACTTAAAAAAAATAATAGCAAAAATCTCTTAAAGTAGTAGTCGGAATGATCTGAAATTTTGGCACAGCATGTGTGGGGTCCTTGACACCATTCTCTGCAAATTTTAATAAAATGAGATTTTCGTTTTAAAATTGAAAAAAAAAACGTTTATTTTAACCCACAGATGAAAAATTCACAATTTTTTTTTTTAAATTGATGCTTATCCAAAGGTGTAACCATAATATGGTGGACAAAGCTTAAATTTCGTATAAACTGTCCAAACTTTTCAGAAACATGCAATGTTATTATATATTCTTATATTAACATGGACAAAATTTTCTGTTACAATTTGACCTTACACACAACCCAATCTCTAATTAAATTTCCTTTGTTCTAAATTGCTTTTGATCCCACTTATCCAACTTTTAATTTTTTACCTGTACTACCAAATTTTTAAAAAGTTGGATAAATGAGAATGAACCAAAAGGAGAGGACAGGAGAGCGTCTGTCCTCGCCGACTGCGTTTCGAAGAATGATTTAAATTGATAGATCTCGTGACTTCTCGTGTGATGTCGCTTAGGATATAAAATGATTCGAGAATATTCAGGTGAAATTTGAAGGTAATTTGATAAAACCAGGTCAACTAATTAACAGTTTGAAATTGGTCAATTTCCTGTTTTAACAGGACGCCCGCTGGCCGATAACTCTCGATATAAGGAAATTTGTTTATTGTGACAAATATAAGTCTGTTCGCGTGGTGTTTGATTTTTTTATTTTTCACCATCCTTCAGATTTTATTAAATTACAAACAAAATAAATAATAAAACGCTTCGAAAATAATATCAAACAATGTACGAGATATATAGCTATCTAAAGAAACGTTATGATTGTTTTATATTTTGGATTTTATGCTTTTTAATGTGTTTCAGGTCTAAAAGCATGGGCAAATTCAACCCTGATTCTCTCGGATTCAATGAAATGAAAAATACTGATTTTAATCTTTTTTTTTTTTTTGGCGGAACCTTCGGTTTTGGCGGTTTAAATGAATTTTTTGTAAAATTCATTTTGATTTAGTATTTTTAGTTGACATACTTTTAATAATTGATCTATGATGTTTTGTTGAGAGTTTTTGTATAACTTTGATAATTGTATAATTTTGATTTGAAATACATGTGACTTGACTACCATTAGCCTAAATAAATAAAATGAATAATTTTTATTCTACAAAAGATTTCTGAGTTAATTTTGATATTTTTATTTTTATAAAAATAATTAATTAAGGAAGATCTAATTTTGAGTTAAATGATGTTGAAGTTATTTTTGAATATAATTAATGAAATTGTTTTGAGCTTAAGTTCATCGCATTATAAGGATCTACAGTTCACATGTAAAACTTTATTTACTTTTCTTTAATTGATTTTCTTGGTTGAATGCTTTTACTCTAAAACCAGTTTTTCTAGTTGTATTCCCCGTTTATAAGGGGTGATCTTACCTGTGCTTGTCCATGTTGTCATTCTTTTGATTAACATCACTTCAGGTAGTCTGTTACATGTATTCGAAAATGTTTAAATTAGTTGTAATAAGTTTTGTTTTTTCGCATAATGAATTTTATTGAATTTATAGTTTACCCGCCCACCCTCCCATTTTTTAGTTTGTGTTTATGTGTTGTAATTTTGTGGTTTAAATGAATTTTTTGTAAAATTCATTTTGATTTAGTATTTTTAGTTGACATACTTTTAATAATTGATCTATGATGTTTTGTTGAGAGTTTTTGTATAACTTTGATAATTGTATAATTTTGATTTGAAATACATGTGACTTGACTACCATTAGCCTAAATAAATAATTTTTATTCTACAAAAGATTTCTGAGTTAATTATTAATTTATAACGACTCATATGTCACAAAATGACAAATTATTAATCAATGTGAAAATTAAGCTTGCACGGCCCGGGTGTCGATCACTATAGGTGAAAGGACGTGCCGCTGGAAAATCCTCTTCTGTCCACAGGGGCCCCTGTGCTTCTGTCGGCGATATCTCCAATCCCACTTATAAAAGTTATCTTCATCTCATGTGATAAGGTCAGTCTAAACACTTGCATCTGTTGATGGCACTTTCCCTATTTTTATTTAACAAAATTCACAGTTATTGTGGAATATAATTATTTATCGAGATGGAATGCAAGGAGTATTTTCCCGCCAAAAACTGAAGGAAAAAAATCGCCGGAACAGATTCGGACTTTTGTTTTCGCTTTTAGACAGCTAATATAAACTTCCTGTTTTGAAATTTCGTTTTCCCCGTGGAATTTTTTTGTTTCTATTTAAAGATGTGACTGCAACAAGGAAATATAAAACGCAATACCATTTTGTAGCTACTCAAAGAGTTCTTGGTAAGATGTGATTTGATTTTGTTCCGTTCTTTTTTCCACTTGTTACCTAATTTAAACAGGATGATCGTCTGACATTCTTTTTAGACTTTTATCAATATCAATCAGAACTTATACCTGCTGCAAGATGAAAGGTACAAAGGTACAAAGGTTGGGTGTATATACAATATAGTTTATTTGCACTATACATATACAAATGTAGCTCATTTGATGGCATTTAGAATCAAGTCAAGTGGATTATATTTTTCATAATTGAAGTAAAAAAAAAAAAAACTTGATATTTGAATTTTTTGGTTACATTGTGGCAAACATACATGTATGTACATGTATATGTTCGGTTAATCATTTTTTTAATAATGAGGCAGGTTTAACCTAATATGACGGTCCCGAAGTTAAAACGTATCTATAAATATTTTACAAGCGAAAATAAATATTTTTTTTAAAAATGTTTAAAAAGAATTGCGATATGAATTGAAACAAATATATTCAAGACTAAAACAAACTAGCTTTTCTTGTGGCTTATTGAACGTTCGAAATTTGAACAGAAAAAGTGTTAATAAAAAGATGCCGAAAGTTAGGGAAAACAAGCATGCTACACCACCAGACCTTGAAGGAAAATTCAGCTCATAGTACAACTATGATATTGACATTAATCTACCATTATCCATTATCGTTCCCTTCGGGAGCATATAAAGAACATGAAGAAACATGATAGTTACATGTATTTCAAATGGTTGTTCTTGGGAAATATACAAAATGTAACTGGAGCTTGTGTTCCAAAAATTACATTTAGGCTTGAAATTATTTATAATTTACTAATTTACCTTAAATTATCTTATCTGATCCTATCTTACTTCTGTATTTTGATTGTAAGCTGAATTGTTATTACAAAACAACAGAAAGAATGTTAAAAATTAAAATTAAAAAAACTTGAAAAAGACAAAAAAAGTTGAAGAAACAATTTAAAGATGTTTTTCTCGCACAAACCAAGCATCTAAAAAAGATCCACTGGCTGAGTTTTTATTATAGCCCTGATGTCATGACAATCTCTCAGACTAAGATTTTAGGATACCAGTATGCAATTATAAGCACTTATTATATTCATTGTTGATCTTCTTCAGCTAATTTGATTGTAAAGATGAATTTTGGATCATCATTTGTGTATGTGTATGATGACCCTGAATATGAAGTCATCTCAGATGAAGAGCTGGATGAAGGAATGAACCTAAGGTATGTGCTATAAAAAGTTGATTTATTACTTGAATCTGTTTTGTCAATTGAATTTTGTAAATTTATACTAATAATTAATTAATTATTGATTAATAAAATCATATGATATTGCTGTGTACAAGTCTACATGTTCATTTACATTTAATTGTATTCATGTTTATATAATCATTACATGTATCTTTGACCTTTTTGCTTTACCATACTTGATAGTGGGTAAATTCTGTGGGGTTCTACATGTATATCTGCAAAGTCAAGAGACAGAAATAAATAAAAAATTGCTTTAGCATACATTATCCTGTCTTCTTTCTACAGTCTTCACGAAAGTTGAAAATTCCTCGTCTGACCAATAACAAAGGTCTGCATGACCGACTGAACATTTTAATTGTAAATTTGACCGAATTCACCGGACCGAAGCTAATTTGTAAATTTTTCACCGGACAGGTCAGGCACATTTTGTGAAGGCTGCTTTCAAATAAAAGATTTTCTAACATTTAAACCTGTTAGAGAAAGGTATTGTAAAGCCCAATTTTGAATTCAAATTCTTAAAAAAGCTTTTTTTCATGTGTTCTTTACTACAATGCATTGTGACTAACTTTTGTCTCTATATTTAGTGATGACTCAGATTCAGATGAGTTCTTAGATGTCATAGAGGAACAATCTTTGACAAAGACCCAGCAAGCTCATGCTGAGGCTGCTCTCAAGAAACGAGGAGGGGCTCAATCCAGCGCAGATCCCAATGTAATTGATGGGGCAAATGTTGCTGATGCACTCAGTTTATCAACTGGTAATTGTAACTTTATTAGGGTTCAAAATTTTTTTTTACATCACATTACATGTTATACTTACAATATTTTGTAGCACATAAACAACACATAGGTCTGGACATTTACTCTGTGAAGTAAGAAAACATTGTGAACTGTAACTTGTAAAGTTGCTAAACATGTTGAAAAAAAACCATTAATCTCAATGATGAAAAGGGAAATAATAATAATGTCTGAATGCACTGTTCACATGATATCTTACAAAAACCAAAATTAGTAACAAATAAAGGCCTTTTCAAAGAACTGTAAAGAAGTGGAAGCTTTAAATGTCTAACAGCAAAATTATTAAATAAGCAATGGAGAAGAGATAACCATATCGACCCCTAGGCATGTTGGTTCTACTTTACCATAAGATGTGTGTACTTTGATTTTTCAGATGCATCAAAACCCCCAGATTTGCAAGTTATTCCGCCACCACCACCTGTACCATCAAGAAGGTCTGCTCCTGCACAGTTACTCAAGAAAAAGAAAGGACACTGGAGAAATGTGAAATCTAGAGATGAGATGTGTTAGTAGTAAATTGTTGTAGCATAGATTGTGTATAAATAAAGCTTAAGATAAAGATAAACACAGAAATGTAAATGGGGTAATACTCTACAATTTTAAACCACAAATACATGTAAATACTTTTTGTCTTGCCTGCGACGAAAAGTTGTGGAAGGCGAGACATAGGTATTACTTTCCGGCGGCGGCGGCGGCGGCGACGGCGTAAACTTTTTTGTAAGACTTTTGTGGACAATGAATTGCTTGAAAAGTATAATAGCTAGGCATCTGATATTTGGTGTACAGACAGTTCAGGTTATGGTCTACGCAACTGTCACCATGCCGTGTGACCCTAACCCCATTTACACGCTCCAGTGACTCTGTGAACTTAGGTCTTTTTTCAGGCTGTAAACTTTTTTGTAAGACTTTTGTGGACAATGAATTGCTGGAAAAGTATAATAGCTAGGCATCTGATATTTGGTATACAGACAGTTCAGGTTATGGTCTATGCAACTGTTACAATGCCATGTGACCCTGACCCCATTTTCACGCTCCAGTGACTCTGTGAACTTAGGTCTTTTTTCAGGCTGTAAACTTTTTTGTAAGACTTTTGTGGACGATGAATTGCTGGAATAATATAATAACAAGGCATCTGATATTTGGTATACAGACAGTTCTGGTTATGGTCTATGCAACTGTCACCATGCCGTGTGACCCTGACCCCATTTTCACGCTCTAGTGACTCTGTGAACTTAGGTCCTTTTTAAGGCTGTAAACTTTTTTGTAAGACTTTTGTGGACGATGAATTGCTGGAATAGTATAATAGCTAGGCATCTGATATTTGGTATACAGACAGTTCAGGTTATGGTCTATGCAACTGTCACCATGCCATGTGACCCTGACCCCATTTTCACGCTCCAGTGACTCTGTGAACTTAGGTCTTTTTTCAGGCTGTAAACTTTTTTGTAAGACTTTTGTGGACGATGAATTGCTGGAATAGTATAATAGCTAGGCATCTGATATTTGGTATACAGACAGTTCAAGTTATGGTCTACGCAACTCTTACCATGCCCTGTGACCCTGACCCCATTTTCACGCTCCAGTGACTCTGTGAACTTAGTTCTTTTTTCAGGCTGTAAACTTTTTTGTAAGACTTTCATGACTTTTGTGGACGATGAATCGCTGGAAAAGTATAATAGCTAAGCATCTGATATTTGGTATACAGACAGTTCAGGTTATGGTCTACCCAACTGTCACCATGCCATGTGACCCTGACCCCATTTTCACGCTCTAGTGACTCTGTGAACTTAGGTCCTTTTTAAGGCTGTGAACTTTTTTGTAAGACTTTTGTGGACGATGAATTGCTGGAAAAGTATAATAGCTAGGCATCTGATATTTGGTATACAGATAGTTCAAGTTATGGTCTACGCAACTGTCACCATGCCCTGTGACCCTGACCCCATTTTCACGCTCCAGTGACTCTGTGAACTTAGTTCTTTTTTCAGGCTGTAAACTTTTTTGTAAGACTTTCATGACTTTTGTGGACGATGAATCGCTGGAAAAGTATAATAGCTAGGCATCTGATATTTGGTATACAGACAGTTCAGGTTATGGTCTACGCAACTGTCACCATGCCGTGTGACCCTGACCCCATTTTCACTCTCCAGTGACTCTGTGAACTTAGGTCTTTTTTCAGGCTGTAAACTTTTTTGTAAGACTTTTGTGGACGATGAATTGCTGGAAAAGTATTATAGCTAGGCATCTGATATTTGGTATACAGACAGTTCAGGTTATGGTCTACGCAACTGTCACCATGCTGTGTGACCTTGACACCATTTTCACGCTCCAGTGACTCTGTGAACTTAGGTCTTTTTTCAGGCTGTAAACTTTTTTGTAAGACTTTTGTGGACAATGAATTGCTGGAAAAGTATAATAGCTAGGCATCTGATATTTGGTATACAGACAGTTTAGGTTATGGTCTATGCAACTGGCACCATGCCATGTGACTCTGACCCCATTCTCACGCTCCAGTGACTCTGTGAACTTAGGTCTTTTTTCAGGCTGTAAACTTTTTTGTAAGACTTTTGTGGACGATGAATTGCAGGAATAGTATAATAACAAGGCATCTGATATTTGGTATACAGACAGTTCTGGTTATGGTCTACGCAACTGTCACCATGCTGTGTGACCCTGACCCCATTTTCACGCTCTAGTGACTCTGTGAACTTAGGTCTTTTTTAAGGCCGTGAACTTTTTTGTAAGACTTTTGTGGACGATGAATTCTGGAAAAGTATAATAGCTAGGCATCTGATATTGGGTATACAGACAGTTGAGGTTATGGATAACGTAACAGTCTCCATGTCATGTGACCATGACCCCATTTTTAGGGTCCAGTGACTCTGTGAACTTAGGTCTTTTTTTTCAGGAAGAAAACTTTTTGCAATACTTGTGTGGACAATGAATTGCTTGAAAAGTATAATAGCTAGGCATCTGATACTGGTTATACAGACACAATTTGTGTTTATATCAAGAAATGAAAGCCTAGGTGGTTGATTTTAGTGATGGTGCCGGCAGGCGAGACATACTTTTAGTGGCCACACTTGTTTACTTTTACATATTTATGTAGCATTTTGATATTCCATGAACATATCCCCACAAACATGACAATTTTTTTTTTAGAAAAACCATTTCATTATGTACAAAGAATTATATTATATTGCATCCAATTTCTTCACTTCTATCTTATCTGATGATAAAACAAAACTATAATAGAACCAACAAACTGCATAGGACTGTATACATCATAATATTCTGAAGAAAATAAATCATACATACTATATATAAATTAAAAACAAAAAATGTTTGAAAGAAATATTTGTACAGTCAAACAATCCAGGGTTAAAACTGGTACCATTTATATATTTTAGATGAGCAACCAGTAGACCACCAGGTACCCAGTGGTAGGAAGGAGAGAAGAGCTGATACCAATGTTGTGTCTATAAACTTCTCAGAGCTGGTAACACCCAGTCACATGTTTACTGGCGATCCTGTCTACTGCAAGGACTGTAAAGCTCTGCTATCTCACCTCAGTAACATCACCAAAGATGGAGACCAGCAGGTTAGCTTCTTAGGCTATTATTTAGTATATGCTATTGTACAACTGAACTATAAGGTCTCTATTGATTCTTGTTCTACATGTATCATAAAATAGAAATATATTCTAAACTGAAGCATTTGATAATAGAAATAGAAATAGCTTTATTCCAATTAAGGGCCCTATAATAGAGCATACAATTACATAATTATAAGTTATTATGACAATTTGTGACAGTAAATAAAATTATAACAGATTTGATAACAACAACTTGATAATTTGACAGGATAATAAGTTTGAAAGTTTTAAAATAAGCTCACAATTTTTACAATAGGAAATTATTTAAAAGAATTTCTTTTAACGTATGACAGAATAAATTTGATAATAAGTTAAAAAATAAAGTGTTGAAAGAAGCTCACAATTTTTACAATAGGAAAATTATATATATAATTTCTTTTAACCTATGACAGAATAAATAGGAATAAATAAACTTTTGTGAAATGGCTTTTTATGATGTAACAAAGACCTTATTAATCAAAAGAAATTAGGATATTGCTGGACAAAAGACATATCCAACTAATTATAAAATGAAAATCATAGGAATATAAAATTTGACAAAAATCTCAAAAATAGACCAACAAGCTTCCTTTACTGTTTTACTTCCTACCAACTAGAAAACTAGATATTATCTTTGCAATACTTCAATTCAGTCAAATTTGTTCTTACTCATTTTGTTGTTCTCATGTTTCAAATCTGTAATTTTGTAGAAGTGGACATGTGAGTTTTGTAACACACCAAATGATCTTGAACTGATGGAAGAAGAGATCCCCAAGGATGAAGATGTTACGTTTATGTTAGAACCTGCCCTGTCAACAACAGCTTCAGGTCCATCAGGGACTGACGAATCGTTGGTGATATTCTGTGTAGATATATCAGGAAGCATGTGTGTAACCACTGAAGTAGGTCACATATATCATCTAAGGAAATAGTCCTGCAAAACTAGATAAAATAATATTCATGAGCTATGAAACAATGTGATATTATCTCATGCCTGAATGTTGTTTTTTGTGCTTCTAAATTTAATATATACTGGGTACTGATTTTCTTATGGTATTTTTAAATCCTTGCAAACAAAGTTTAGAGGTTACACAGTTATCACCCTGTAGTCTGTCTGTCTGTCTGTCAGCCTTTCCATATACCTAAAGTTCAATGTGAAGGTAGGATGTCTGCTTGTTCAATAGTTATGGCCTGCCTGCATATGTTGTTTGGATATTATATATGGTTATTGAAAGAATATTGAGAAATATTGTCACGAGCAAGTGTTATATTGCTCGAATAACACTAATTTAACATTAATGTAACACTTATTTAACATTAATGTAACACTTATTTAACATTAATGTAACACTTTGTAACACTTATTTAACATTAATGTAACACTTATTTAACATTAATGTAACACTAATTTAACATTAATATAACACTAATTTAACAAAAGGATAGGCTGGTCATTCCTGACTTAAACAATTAAGTTGTTGTGAAAATAACATTTGATATTCACAATGCACTTTTATCAGCATAAATTTTAAAGGGAAAAGAAGTAAGACCAAAGAACATAGCATTGTTCAGTTTTTATAAGTCTTGTTACAGGCTAGGGGGAAACATAACTAGCCCGTAGTTAAAACTTTGAATAAGGCTGATCAAAAACACGTCTGCTGCCATTACAACATTTATTCTCTCTCTAAATTACGTCACATGTACAAACAATAATGTGGGAAACGGGACACAACTCTAAATTACAAAAACAATTATGACCATACAATACAACTACATAACATCCCGCCCCTTAAACATAAAATTTCCAAAATTTTATATAATGGTCTAAAGGTTTTTTGAAATAACAATTATATATGCAATAAAAGAAAATACACAACTACATAAGAACATTTGAAATTACTGAATCGAACTCTCTTAAATTAATCCCTCCCTAAGACGAACATACAAGTACAAATATGCAGAAAAACCGGGAGTCTGGCATCAAAGTCAGCCGCCAGCTTACTTCATGCACGCATTACTCCCACACATAAGGGTTGAAGTCTGGCACCAGGTATCCAACTAGCCGGATCTGCCATGCACGCATTACTTCCACACAGACAATATGTACAAAGACGTTACAGAAAAAAACTATGCATAAAGTACTTTAACCAAACACATCTTTGGGAAAATTGTCTATTAAAATAGCCGTATAAAAATGATATAGCCATCAGAGACCTTTGAACTCTTAATGATATAAATATATCGAGGTTTTATTTATGACATAAATCACACTGCTATAGACAATATCTTACAAATCAGACGAAATTCAAATTCAGGAATACAAAAATTCTATGTAAATGTCAAAAATTTAAACATTTTTATAAACATCATGGAAATGCTATCATTTCCATTCAAAATAGTCAACCTTTTAAATCTGGAAATCCGCTGCATTCTGATTTTTCTCAAAGTAGAACTTAATTTTCTTCTGTAAAATGGAAATGCAATCATTTCCAACCTTTATTCTGTAGAAAGTTAATCTTAATCTTCTGAATAAAAGTGTTCTAAAAACATTGGAACCAGGGAAATACAATTATTTCCACTACAAACTTAAAACGGGTAGACGAAAATATTTGTAACTTTATTAATACAATACTGCGCCTTGTCATCGCGGGTCAAACAGGTCAACGTTACACAAATGTCACATATAACGATGATGGCAAATACACAAAATATGAACATACTTCATTTTTTAGAGGGTAGCATCCAAAAAAGTCCGTTGTTGAAATTCTCAAAATGATATTCTTCGATGAAATGATCCTAAATTGAAGCCATAATCCAAATTGTGAAAATTTTGTAAGCCACGTGGTGCAATTTTCTTTAAGTTCCCATGCCGATTTGGAAGCGACAAGTCCAATAATGCACAAATAAAGTAAATAAAACATTAAACAGGATCCCTTTTGAGGTTCTCCACCATGTTACAGGCTAGGGGGAAACATAACTAGCCCGTAGTTAAAACTTTGAATAAGGCTGATCAAAAACACGTCTGCTGCCATTACAACATTTATTCTCTCTCTAAATTACGTCACATGTACAAACAATAATGTGGGAAACGGGACACAACTCTAAATTACAAAAACAATTATGACCATACAATACAACTACATAACAGTCTGATAAATTTTAATCTTTCATAGGTTCCTGGTAAAATCAACTTTAGAGGATCTCATGGTATGTCTCGTATCCAAAGGACTAGGGAAGACCAGAGAGACCAATACCTGCCCCGTCAGAGACGTGATGTCACTTACGTCTCCCGTCTCCAGGCTGCTCAGGCTGCTGTTGATCATCAGCTAGAAGAAATGCTGAAGGAACATCCAAACAGAAGGGTGGCTCTTATTGCCTTTAATAATGAGGTAGCAATGCATAACGATTATAGATTTAGTGTTGTATGTTAAAAAAC
Source organism: Arcuatula senhousia (assembly GCA_963971305.1). Classification (NCBI taxonomy): domain Eukaryota; kingdom Metazoa; phylum Mollusca; class Bivalvia; order Mytilida; family Mytilidae; genus Arcuatula; species Arcuatula senhousia. The sequence continues at coordinate 47,025,251 of OZ020309.1, read as the reverse complement.
TCATAATATGACACTAAGATAGTGATGCTTAACAATTTTAGGGAATAAGTTAAAAAACTGGTTATGGGACAATAAGTTAAATAAAATTCCAACAATTTTATCACATGCATCAAAATTGTAGACTAGAGAAGAATGCCATGAAACAAAATGCATAAATAAAGAATTGACCATGTTTGTAAAGGGGTAGGGGCTCTAAGACCCTATTTTGGCCCCATAATTTCAGTGTATTTATTTGAATGAACTATGTTTAATTTGCATTCTTAAAATGATGCAAACAAAGTGTTTGGCAATTATGGCATTGTAAGTTGAGAGCTTTTCTCTACACAGGTCTTTTAAATATGACTATTTTATAGAATTTGTCCAAATTGGTGAAAAATGTCATATTTTAAATTGGTTTTTGTTAAATTTGAATGCCTCCACAGGCCTCCACCAAAATGAAACTTAGCAAAAATATGCAAGATGACACAATATTGCAGTGTGTGAAATATCTTTTTGGTGGAGGCATGCGGAGGTATTTAATTTTTTGAAAAACTGGTCTTACATTTGTGAATTATGGCCGTTTTTTAGCTTTTCTTGAAATATGACGTCATTAAGCAATCAATTAAGACATCATGTCAATGATGACATGTGTATTTCAGCTTGTTACATTACAACCATACATAACATCAATTAATTACGCTATAAACTCTATCTGTTCTCCAAATTTATTTTTATAACAAATTTGGGGCCAAATAAGCACCTTATAGCCCCTACCCCTTTGTTGGCTTACATCTGATTGCATTGATCTAAAAAAAAAAAAACAGGGAACAAGAGTTTGTATGCCGTCTTCAATAGAGTAGCACACGTATTCATGTACATGTACATATGAGAAATATAGTCTTATGTTCCTATATTTTTTTGTAATGTAGGTCACTGTAATTGGTGACGGTAAAGAGACCCCAGTGACTGTAGCAGGAAGTAAATTAACAGATAAAGCAGAATTAGCTCAGATAGGAGAAAGTCTGAAGATGCCAGTGGCCATTAGTGAAACTAGGAGGGAGCTTGGAGAACAAGTTTTCAGGTAAGTGTAGATGAATGTCATAAAACAACAAACAGTTAATAGAATGTCAAAAGAACTGCTTCTAGAAGGTGTTTTGAGAAAAAAGCTCAAGAAGCTGAAGTAGCCAAAAATGTAATAAGTCTCTTTATGTTAAGTTTTATATTTTGTATGTGCTTAGTTTATTAACACAAACAAAAAAGTGGTAAGTAACTTTACATGAATTTGTTATGACCAATATGTTAGTTACTAAAAAAAATGTTTTTTAAAAGTCAATAATCACAAATGTTTTACTTACAGTTTAGAAGAAGGAGGAGCCACTGCCTTAGGGCCAACTTTGTTAATAGCCAATAAAATGGCTTCTCAGCATCCAGGTTCTAAGGTCATTATTTGTACAGATGGAATGGCCAATGTTGGATTAGGAAGACTGGATCAAGAAAATGAGATGGATGAAGGGGAATTCTATGAAGAGGTTGGAGTTGAAGCTGCATCAAAAGGGTAGGTCAAAAACAAGGAATGAGATCTAGAAAAAAAAACCAACATTATCTTTAAAATAGGATCCCAACTAATATGATAGAAAAAATTCTGCCTCAGATGCATAATTTATGATTTAAATGCTTGGTGACATATATATATTTAGTTACAGCAAAAGAGATTTCCAATTTAAGTATTAGAAAATTGTCCAAATGACACTAAGACAAATTTCTAATCCTTTGCCTCAATTTAGTTATATATAATTGAGCTCAATAGTGAAATGAAACAAAAGCACAATAGTTAATCATTTTACCTGTAATATAAATGAATAGGTGGTAGATAAATGGGCTTAAGAACTATTGACAGGCTTAGGCTTAATAAGATGACATTGACCTTAACATTATTGTTTAAGGAGACTTTAAGTAGTGCCTACTGGCCTTGTTGAGACTGCTGACTGTTTTTAGCAAGGATAATTGCTGTATCGATTTGCCAGGGCTATAGATATGATAGCCTTTCAGTAACTGACCAATCAAAAGCTAGCTGATGGTCCTAGTGCCTCATCACATATCAATTTACATATCAATATACACACTCACAATATAGTACCTTTTCCAATATCAAATCACTAGTCTACTTTTCTACTAAACCTAAACAATCTTTAAAGTTTGTAGATTATCTTGGCTACCAGTACTTTCAGTGCTTAGATTCATTGTGGTTTTGAATTTCTGGTTGTTTATGTGGGCTGTGTTGCATACACCTTTTTCATATCTCATAATTTTCTATTCTAAAAACATACTATATGTTGGAAAAAAAATCAGAAAATTTGAGACAGATATGCAGAAGCTCAATATTTGTGATGATCTTTACCAAAAATACCATGTTCATACTTTGTATAAAGCTATTCATACTTTATTCATAATTTCAGTGTCACCATTTCTGTGATAAGTATAAAAGGCACAGACTGTAAACTTGTACACCTAGGAAAGTTGGCTGACAAAACAGGTGGACAGGTTTGTACCAGTTAACATTAGTTACATGTGACATCCTTTACCTAATATATTGAAGAGAAATCAATCAAAAAAGCCATACATCTTTGATTTAATGGGTTCCTTGTATAAGGAATACTTTGTACAAAAATGTATATATGAAGATTAAGTTAGATTTTCTCTCCCCAAAAAGATGTTTTAAAAATCAGTTAGACAAAATAACTCATTTGGTTTGGGCTGTTCCAGAATTAATCGTGTGGGGAGTGGGGAGGAATTTCTATTACATATATGGTGGGTGGTGGGTGTTTTAGAAATATTTTGTGAAGAAACAATGATAAAAATTAATTATTTTTTTATGAGTGTTGGGGTAAAGAAAAAAGCTGGACCCCCCCCCCCCACACACACACATTTAATTCTGGAACAGCCCTTATGATCCAACTTATTTACTGTAAAGGTGGAAATTTTTGCAGGATGATATTTTTGCATTTTGTTGAGTCAACTATTCGTGTGAGGGGAAAATTTGTGGTTGCCCTGGCTATTCATATATTTATTACTCAAAGAATTTATTATTTTCATGGGGAAACTTTTGCAGATAGCTTGAGATCGTGAATTAAAAATAACCCCCTCACAAAAATTTCCATGTTTACAGTATTATTGTTAAAGAACAAAACAGCTCAAACTTTCATAGTAAAAAATATTTGTATATATTATTAGTTATATTAAAGTGTAAAGGTGAAACAGAAGCAAACTTTTATGGTGCAGCCCTCAAAATCATATGTATATACTTTTAGGTAAACATAGTTGACCCATTAAAGTTAACGCAGGAATTTTCCACCATCTTGGCTGATCGTATCATAGCAACAAGTGTTGTGGCAACCCTTTTACTCCATAAACAACTGTAAGTACAATATCATAAACTGTTTCTAAATTGTTAAATATAAGACCACTCAATTTGATTTCATTTATTGTTTTCAGGCTATATTGATCAAAACCTTTTGATTTAAATTTAAAGATGAGATTCTTCCTACCCCAGACATGGGTTGATTATCTTGGTGGTAGTTTGGTTCCCCAGTTTGGTATTTTGGGTTTTATTGTTCTATGCTCTTCATGTTCATATAGTGTTTGGCGTTTTCAATGTTTTTGGTAGAGCGCCTCTGGTGAGTCTTGAATAGATGAGGCGCGCGTCAGGCGTACCAAAATTTGTTGTCTGGAACTTTGTTGTCATTTGTATTTCCATTGTAATGAACTTTTATGATTATTGCGCACTAAGAGAAAGTGACATGATAATAAAACTCTATAAACATGATACTGATTAAACATATACCAGAACTATTTATAGTCCATTGGAGTTCTATTAATCAACAAAAAATCCTTTTGATTTTTTTGTCTTTCGAAAAAAGGTCCTAATTGAAAGACAAATAAAAGTTTTAATATTTTACGAACTCTGACAACAAGAAACAAGATTTTATCTTCTCAAACAAAAAAGTTTTCCATATAGTCTAATGGTAAATAATTTACAAATCTCATTAAAACATAGAAATGTGTGTTTATTTGATGGAACAGCCATGTAATTGGTCTACCGGAACATAATTGAAAGGACAAACAATAGGAGAGTAAATGACCAACTAGCTTAACAATGGACTTTTAAAGTTATATCAAGTAAATGCTCTTCCTGATCACTATGCTGTACTCCCGTTGAATTCTGAGAATTTCTGTTCTATTTTTATCATAAAAGTCTATGAAAAATATTTTTATTTATGCCCGAGTTCGTATGCCTTAAAAAAATTACAAGATGGAAAAATAGTCTAATCATTTTGCAGGACAAAATTTTACAAGCCATTTTTCGTTGATTTAAAGAACCCAAATGGACTATAGAATAGTTTTCTGAACACTTTGTTGTAACTGCTTTTAATCTACAAGTACAGAACTACATAAATTAATTGATTTCAGATAGTTATTCATGAGATGGAGCGAAAATGTGTGACACAAACTCCCATAGTTCATCAGCCAATGAATAGTTCACAAGGCATAGACAAACTTTGATAGAGAATTTGTGTAAAATCAAATATATCAATCAAGGCATCTTAAAAAAAGATTTTTTTTAAATGGAGAATTTTTTTCTTGTCAGATTTGTTGAAGAAAATGGTGTAGAGGTTAGCAAGGTTGAGAGAATAATCGGTAATGTTACAGCTGGTACAGAAATCACATTTGAATATGGAATACGTACAGGGAATAAACAAGAGGATCAACCTGTTCCCATGGAAACAGAAGAGCAAAAATCAGAAGGTATGATTGTTCCCCTCGTTAGAAATGTCTCAAAATATATAAATCATAAGTTTTAACAAAAATTGACAGCTTGAACATAAATAACTTTTTATGTAAATATAAGTATTCTCTTGAGTTTGGTTATCAAACTTAATTGTTTTGCATCTAATATAGACAATTATTTCTATTCTGTTAGAAGCAGCAGCTGGTGGTTCTAAAGATGAAAAGTCAAAGTTCAAAGTTGAAGTCCCAGATGAACTTCCATTTCAACTTCAGATCAAGTATACCGATACAGAAGGAGCAACTGCTCTTAGGGTATTAACAAAAAGTAAACCAGTCACAAGAGACAGAAAGAAAGCAGAACAAAGTAAGATAACAATACCAATCATTCATGCAGATTTCATTCACTGGAGATTCACATGAAATAGCTTCACATAAAGCTCATGTGAAATTCACTTGAAAATCACATGCATTTTATCTCAAACTGTCACATAGAATGATAATATGAACTTTTCACATAAACTTGATGTGAACTTATTTGTGAAACTCATTTAAAATGTAAGAGGCCATTTTAACTTTTCATTTATAAGCTCATTTTGTTTGAAACTGAGTTTTTTGATGTGATTCATGTGTAAAGAAAATGACTCAATTTTGACTGTGTGTTATAATTAACAATTTTTATTTTGATATTTTTGTCATTCTTCCAAATTTCTTCTTACTAGAGCTAAATTTATTAATTTATTAAGGTCGTATACATGTAAATGAAATTTTAGCCTGAAAATTATAAGATTTCATATTAACTTCATCGTTTTTTTTTTAAATAAAAATAAAATGATGGCAGAAAAAAGGAAAGTTTTGTACCTCTTATTTGAAACACTTTAGCCTATTGATTAATATAAACATATATAAATTTACCATTCAGTTGTTAATCTACATTTGTATATTTATAATCAAGTCATGGCTTTTAAGTACTCTTTCTAAATATTTTATTCTCTTTTTATCTTGTAGAAACCAACGTACGAGTGATTGGTACCCATGTACAGAAACAGACTGCTGCCCTGGCATTAGATGGGATGTATACAAAATCTAGATCTACTGCTTTAATGAATCAGAGACTTCTGTGGAGACATAAAAAGTGAATATACTCATATATCATCATAATTGGGGGTAAAGATTGTTGGCTAGATTTCACAAGGTTGAAATCTAGGTTATAAAATGGTAATTGTCAGGCTGGGACAGGGAAAATATTTGGTATATTTCAGCAACTTCTTTTTAATAAATAAGGGGCCTAGGTGGCAAAGTGGTCTAAGGTGCTTGTTTAAATACCACACTATTGATCACTGGCTGATCACCTTAGTTGGAGTTCGTGTCATGCTTCTTATATACAAAAACGGGATTTCCCCACCTGTAGGTGATCAGGTTTGTCAGTTACCTGTCCAAGGTCGGTGGTTTTCTCCGGGTACTATGATTTCCTCCTCCACCATTAAAAATGACTGCCCTTTATGGCCCTGGTGCGTTAAAAAGGGTAACCCTAACACAACACATACACACACACTTATATCAAAATCATGGTATTTGGTATTCAGCATCAGCATGGGTCGTATATTGAAAGTTTTTCTTTCCTGTCTGTAGCTCTCTCTCTTTTTTAAACAAATCATCCATTTTTGCCTATGACAGATTTTGGTTAGTAATAGGAAAAATTATACATGAATAATATATGTAAATTTGCATTTCTATATGCTTTTGTATTAGATCAGTTAATGCATAACACAGTATGAGGTGTAAAGGTTACCAAAGACATTTTTATGACTTACGCACTTATTTAGGATCACCTTTATATAACCAACATGTTTATAGTGTTGCAAGGGCATAAAACACCAACTTACTCACTCATTTATGAATCAATATAAAAATCTACACTTGGAGGTAAATCTGCAATAAAAAAGGGTCAATACATATTATGTAATAAGTAATAAAAGGACAAACAATCCTTAAGCAAAAATGTCTTCATTATAATCAATTTTTAGCCAGATTTCAAGGAGTGAAAAATACGGGTTATAAAATTGTGAATGTCAGATGGCAAGGCGGGCAGGGAAGAAATTTACGTAAACAGTTTTTTCAGCAACTACTAATCACAGCCAACTGATATTTGGTTTTCAGCATCGTGGTGGGGTCCCATCACATGGGATCTGATTTCAGGTCTGTTGTTCATCTACTTCCTGTTTAAAGAAATCCGGCCATTTTTTACTTTGACAGATTTTTTTGGTCATTCTTTTTACAGATCAACACCAAAAGAATCTGACTCACGCTCAGAAGCCAGAGAGACTTATAATGAAGTCTTAAATCAGGTGTCAAAGTTGGAAAAGAAGGTCAATATAGCTCAAAAGGTAAACACATACTGTGGTTTCATTTTTTTTTTGTAGTTGGCATTTAATCATGATAATACAATCAAGTGTTAATTTTATATTGACATGTGTAAACTGTGAAATATCTTTTGGGGTAAACCATTAAAATGTTGCCCATTGAAAATAAATTAATCCTTAATGTATCAACCTTTATAGCCCTTTTGGTTGAGGAATTTTATGCAAAGACCATTCATTTCATAGACTTTTGTGATTGTTTTTATCTCAAATGAAAAATTGTATTCTCTTAAACAGTTAAGGACGGAATAGACCCCTAATATGAGTTAATATAGACTTTACAGATGTATGATGGTATGATGCTGTTGTCTTTTGTTCTAATTAGAATTGATATAATTTTGTTATAACATCATACTTGATGTTGATGTTGCATCATTTAAGCAGTTTATATTTTGACATTTTAGAGAGAAGTTTCATTGTTTGGTAGTACTAGGAGTGACTCTGAAGACTCAGATGAAGAAATGCCACCTCCCATTCCATCTTCCTCAAGGAAGTCAGCCCCTGCTCCAAAGTCTAAAGGGTTTTTCAAGGCAAAGAAGGTGAAGGTATGATTCCCTTAAAACTTTTTAAGTTTCACATATACAAACTACTGTATTTTCTGGTGTGTAAGGAATCATGAAGATTGGTTTGTTTTAGAAAGAAATATTACCTTGCATTGTACATTGTACTTATCTTTGTGATAGAATTTACACAAAGTTTATATGACTTTATCTACAAGCCCAATATAGTTTGTTTCATTTGAAAGTTTCTGCTTTTACATTTAAGTTGACAACTTAGTTCATATCTAGTATACAGGGTATGATCAGAAGTCTTGGTATAATTCAATTCGATGCATAGGGGTAGTAGATCAGTATCCAAGTGAAATAAGTTTACTTAAACTTATATTTGAGTGATTTACATTAAGTTCATATTTTGTATCATATCTCAGCATATATACATGCATGAGGTGTAGTAGGTCAGCATCTGGGAAAAACTAGGTCACTGTGATCTATATTTGGTTTGAATGTTGCATATATGTACTATGGTTTCATTATTATTGGTAGGGTATCAATTTTTCGCGCTTTTTGTGGTTGGCCTTGACCCACTAAATTTGATGCCCCACAAAAAGGAAATTTTACATTGAACTGTATGCTACAGCCTTCAGAACCACAAAATTAAGAATCCAGGGACTATTGCTTTTTCATCAAACCATGAAAATTGGTACCCACAAAAATAAATGAATCCACAGAATTCATATTCCTTCTTTTTCAATATTGTAAATTGTTTTCATTTCAGGCCCTGAGATCAAGAGACATGTCAGACTCTTTTTCAGTAGAATGTTACCAACAGATGCAGAAACCAAGAGCGGCTCCAAAACCAGTAGAGATACCAAAGACTAAATCACCAGAAAAAGATAAGGACAAGGACAAAAAATAAACAGCTCTCTCTCAGCCATTATGTAAAATGTGATGAAAAGGATTTTCAATGAAACATTTTAAAATTTTGTATATTACAAAAGAATAGTGCTCTTTTTTTTTCATTGTTAAAGTTAGCATTTTAAATAACACTGAAATACTTCTATATTATATGTTTTGTTTTGAAAAATAATATGAATTAAATCATTTTGTTGTAAAACAAATTATTTAAAAACTTTATTATGTTGAAATGTTTCTGTTCCAGAAAATAAGGCATATGAAATGAGCATTTACTAAGATGTTTTTCTTTGTCAAAAAGTCAGTTACATGTATACCATAAGGAATGTATAAGTGGGGGTTAAGGCACTTTTTTTTCTAGACCTAATATTTTTATTGATTTTTATGTTGCATGGTAAAATATCACCACCCATTGAACTTTATTTAAAGTGCCTTCCTACTCCCCATAACAGCTTTAACATTATAGATTTTGTTTGAACACCAATATGAATTTAAAAAGAAAGTACTGTGATTTCATTATTATTTGTGGGGTTTCAATTTTCATGGTTTTCATTGGTGGCCTTGGCCCACAAAATTCAATACCCCACAAAAAGGATATCTAGCATTGCTTTGTATGCTTTGGACTTCAGAAACACAAATTTAAGGATCCACAAACTTATCTTTTTTCATCAGACCACGAAAAATGGTACCCAGAAAAACAATGAATCCACAGTAAAATAAATTGAAGTAAATATTCTGAAACAGTTATTTTTAATTAATGGTTGCTATTTCAATATTTGTTGATTATTTCTGACAGAATTCGTTAAATGTTTTGAGTGGTTTTTGTCTCGCCTGCGAAGCAGAGCGGGACATAGGTGTTACTTTACCGGCGGCGGCGGCGGCGACGGCGGCGACGGCGGCGGCGACGGCGGCGTTAACTTTTTGGAAAAGTTTTATGAGCACCTCCATATCTCAAGAACTATAGGTCCTGGGTTGATGAAACTTGGTATGCATATGCCCCAGTAGTAGCTTAGCACAGTTGCATCCCCATCTTTTGACCTTGACCTTGATTTTCCGGTTGAATGACTTTGACAATTTTCAATACATATAATAGCAATGAAAAAGTTTTGCGAGCACCTCCATATCTCAAGAACTATAGGTCCTAGGTTGATGAAACTTGGTATGCATATGCCCCAGTAGTAGCTTAGCTCAGTTGCATCCCCATCTTTTGACATTGACCTTGATTTTCCGGTTGAGTGACTTTGACAATTTTCAATACATATAATAGCAATGGAAAAGTTTTGCGAGCACCTCCATATCTCAAGAACTATAGATCCTAGGTTGATGAAACTTGGTATGCATATGCCCCAGTAGTAGCTTACCACAGTTGCATCCCCATCTTTTGACCTTGACCTTGATTTTTTGGTTGAGTGACTTTGACAATTTTCAATACATATAATAGCAATTGAAAAGTTTTGCGAGCACATCCATATCTCAAGAACTATAGGTCCTAGGTTGATAAAACTTGGTATACATATGCCCCAGTAGTAGCTTAGCACAGTTGCATCCCCATCTTTTGACCTTGACCTTGATTTTCCGGTTGAGTGACTTTGATTATTTTTATTGCGTATATTTGCAATGTTTAAGTTCTATAAACATCTTTTGATCTCAGGAACTGAAAATCCATGTAAATTCAAAATATAGTAGAAGTAAGAAAGAATAATTGTTTCTGATGGTGCCGGCAGGCGAGACATACTTTAGTGTTAACTCTTGTTTTTTGTACATATGTTGTTGACTTTAAGCTGATGTTAACAGATGTTAATATAATTATTTGTTAACTATTGAAACTTATTTGTTAGAGATTTGTTATTGTAGTGTGTTATGTACATTGTATTAAGAATAAAACACTCTTATAAAAGTTAAATTAGTAATTTTTGTCTCGCCTGCGACGAATAGTCGCGGAAGGCGAGACATAGGTATTACTTTCCGGCGGCGGCGGCGGCGGCGGCGGCGTAAACTTTTTTGTAAGACTTTTGTGGACAATGAATTGCTTGAAAAGTATAATAGCTAGGCATCTGATATTTGGTATACAGATAGTTCAGGTTATGGTCTACCCAACTGTCACCATGCCGTGTGACCCTGACCCCATTTTCACGCTCCAGTGACTCTGTGAACTTAGGTCTTTTTTCAGGCCGTAAACTTTTTTGTAAGACTTTTGTGGATGATGAATTGCTTGAAAAGTATAATAGCTAGGCATCTTATATTTGGTATACAGACAGTTCAGGTTATGGTCTACACAACTGTCACCATGCCGTGTGACCCTGACCTCATTTTCACGCTCCAGTGACTCTGAGAACTTAGGTCTTTTTTCAGGCTGTAAACTCTTTTGTAAGACTTTTGTGGACGATGAATTGCTTGAAAAGTATAATAGCTAGGCATCTGATATTTAGTATACAGACAGTTCAGGTTATGGTCTATGCAACTGTCACCATGCCATGTGACCCTGACCTCATTTTCACGCTCCAGTGAATCTGTGAACTTCGGTCTTTTCCAGGCCGAAAAACTTTTTTGTAAGACTTTTATGGACGATGAAATGCTGGAAAGTTATAATAGCTAGGCATCTGATATTGGGTAAACAGACAGTTGCGGTTATGGACAACACTACTGTCACCATGCCATGTGACCATGACCCCATTTTTACACTCCAGTGACTCTGTGAACTTAGGACTTTTTTTCAGACAGAAAACTTTTTGTAATACTTGTGTGGACAATGGATTGCTTGAATAGTATAATAACTAGGCATCTGTTATTAGGTATACTGACACTTTTTGTGTTTATATCAAGAAATGAAAGCTTAGGTAGTTGATTTTAGCAATGGTGCCGGCAGGCGAGACATACTTTTAGTGGCCACACTTGTTAACTTCATAGATTGAGTTATATGAATATTATATTACTGTCATTTTAAATTTATACAGAGGAAAATTACTGCTTTATTTGAATGTTCATAATTGTACTGTGATAAAATTGTATTAGTTTGTTATTATTTAATCATGTTGAAATTTGTAATTGTTATTTTTTGTCAACTTTTGTAACAAATTAAAACTTCAAATTTGTTTTACTACGTATAAGGTTTATGCCAATTTGTCTAATGTCAAGTTATTTGTTGCAATATCACCTATTTTGAGTATTTTTTTCAACATGAAAGGTTTTATTTTTTTTAAATAAAAAAACTCTTTAAATATAAGTTAATAAAAGTTTTAAAAGTTGTTTTAGGGTGGTCATAAGTAATAAGCTTTTTCACTAAACCTTTTTTGAAAACTACTTGCATCCAGCTTTTATTTATATCAATTAAATTTGAGATTTATATTATTAAACACAATCTACTCAATTGATTTTTATTTTATGAAAATTGTTAGGTATTTACCTTTTACAATTCTGACACTGTGTACATACATATTCACGTACTTTGGATATAAAATTTGCTTTACTGTGTAAATAAAACCAGTATGTAACTTATGAAAAAAGTCAATCACTGAGGGCAGACTGAGAAGCATATTTTAAATGTAAACTATTATTTATTGAGTTATATCTTTAAACTCAGGAAATATAATCTACCCAGGGCACACTAGACAGAGGGGGTAATGAAAGTGTCCTTTATGTTGTCATTTAGAGTTTTAGAGCATATTATGTTTTATTTACAAAATATCTCCCCTTAAAATGTAAAAATCAAAAATAATGTCTTAGGTGTATTGTATAATTTTAAAACCATTACTTGAAAGCTTACTTTATTACAATCATAGTTTTGAAAAAGAAAAACCTCATACTCATGTTAAGTGCTCAACATAAAAGATTAAATCAATAGATCTTCACAGCTTTATATGAATACAACATGAAACATAACAGAAATGATATAAAATTCAAAAGTATGCAGTCCTGGATCTGTCAATTTATAATATATTTGCAAGTTTACTAAAGTAGAAGTTTATTCATGGTTTGTTTCTAGTATCTGTTTTCCAATCATGTATATTTTTCAACCTTTTTTCAAGCTTTTGCTTTTTGTTTATATTCTTTATATGTTAAAACTTTATTATAGTATCCACGTTACTATGCTACTACTGTGTGCAATGTTCTGTTGAGATCTAATGTTTGCAGAACACTTTGGATCATAAAATAAATATTTTTCTTGATCTTAGATATTATATTCTGTTACAAGTATTAGATAATATTGGGGATTTCATACTGATTATATATGTATTCTATTACATTTAAGTTCAAGTATAATATAAAGTTGGGCATATATCATACTGATTATATTCTATTACGTTTAAGTTCAAGTATGACATGAAATTGGGTATTTCACTCAGTATGATAGATTTAAGGGCATTCTTCAGAACATCACTTAAGCCATTCTTCTCAAGTTTTTTATTCTTTTACGGTATTTTTATAATAATTACACCAATGACAGATGTCAGTTTATTCATATTCATAATATTGAACCTGATATTGTTTTAACCATACATTTAAAAATCTCAAACTTAAATGTATGTATTGTTTTTGATGTGTATATTGATTATATTACCATGTTTAATTAAATAAAAAAAAACTCATTTACTTTGAAATACCTTCCGCTAAATGAAGCTTGAGTAGCAACTGATAGAATTATATTTCTAGAAGAATTTTTATGACACTACTACAAAAGAAGAGGTCATATAGTGTTTGTGTCCATATGATATGTTCTTCCAGTCAAAATTAGGTTTACCTTCAGGTTGTAAAAACTTTTCCATGTTTGAAGTAGGCATTTTGCCTTTTGCACATATTCTTTTTTTTTTTATCTTTTCCTCTTTTGTACAACCCTCCTGATTATCCCAGAGGCCAACAGAGTTGGGGAGGGGATATAGTATTTGGATCGTTCATACGTGCATGAATAATGGTTTTTGTTATGTCAATAACTTGGGAACTATACATCATAGAGGGATGATATTTTGTCAGTGGGTACTGCTGTACATCTTTGATGGTAGTCAGCATCAGTACCAAAATTAAGTGACCTTGACCTATATTTTCTGCATGAATGACTCAGGTTTTCACCAAACCACGAAAATTGGTACCCACGAAAATAAATGAATCCACAGTAAATAATTTGCAAACTACCCAACTACCCAACAACTGAAATGAGTCATAATCTTACATGACACTATTAGTTTCCAGAGAGAATTGCAAGTTAAGTTGACTTTTTCTCCAAAGAAAACAAAACAAAAAAATTCATTAGAACTTTATAACGGTATATGAGTGTGTATCTTGATCAACTAAAGGAAGTTTTGCCTACAGAATCAGTAGCAGATCCAGAAATCTGAAAAGAGGGGGCACACTTTGGTCACGTTTCATGAGTCCTATATATTCAACCAAATTTTTCCGCCAAAAGGGTGGGCCGCTCCCCTGGATCCGCCTATGAGAATGGTCAATACACAATACATGTATATTAAAAAAAATACCAAACAGATCAATAGGATCAGAATCCACTATAACTGGAGAGCATGAGATGCTTCATCTAGAATTTGACCCTGCTTCCCAGGGTGACAAGCCAGCTAGCTCATTACCAATTAAATGAGCTTAAGATTTAAAAACCTCTAGCCAAGATATTAACTTATTCCTTAATATTACCTGATACAACATAAGTCTTTGAACCCTCCTAGCTAGCTATTACACCCTCACCCTACAACCTCATCTTAGAGTCTGCAAAACTCAATGAATGAATGATCTCTTAACAACTCACAACTAGCTCTCTTAACCCTGTGGGATTTTTAGTTTTGCCCCAAATGAATTGGAGAGCATGATCCACATTACCACCACTGGAAATCAAAGTGACAAGCCAGCTCATTACCAAGTCATGAGCTACAGATTTAAACCCAGGTTACCTAGTTGATAACTTATTGCATGATTGAAGGTACATTGTTATAGAGGTCTTTGAACTGCTCCTCCAAATAGGTTGGCTGATGGTGTAAGTGGATCAATAGCTCACTAGAGCTTATGTGACTTGTATGTTTTTATCAACTATAAATAAAGCTTATTTGATTTGATATGGGTTTTTTTAGGCTGTTGGACACTGACACTCCCCTAATTCCTCCAAAATTGCTTAAAAATATTCTGGTTGATTAAAAGGAAAATTGGTTAGGAATCTCTGCTTTCATGTACAGTGTATTGTATATGAACCTTCCCCCTTCCATTGATAAATATCTGGAAACCCCCCCTTTTTTGGAAGATAAGTACAGTAGACATAAGCATAGCTTTAAAGTTTCTGATTTGCTAGCTTTATCCTTTAATTTTATATATATCCACTCTTTTATGTACATATTGATTGATAAACATTGCATTTATTTTTGAGAGGTGCTCCTACTTTTGGGAGGAAACACATATACGTAGGAAAAGTGTTGTGAAATCTACTTTCGATTTCTAAAAATAGCCATGACAGATATGGAAATATAAAACAACTGGACACAACTGTCAACGACAGAAGTACGTTATCCAAAGAGTTATTAACGAGTTGTTGAACATCTGAAAATAGTATGTTATTGAATTTATGAAGATATATTGTATGATTGTAACTTATTTATTTTTGTGACTTTAAATTCCCTGTAATTTCAATTCAATTTAATTTCAAATTTTCTTTAGTGAACTCAAATATATAACTATCCTGGTATATAAGACATCTGATCACTAATTGTTACTTTGTAGCTGTGGTTCCTATCTCTATTCTGATCTATTTTAATCTTATGTATTTTATTTTTAATCTTTGCCCAATGCAAGACTGCTGGCTGTCTTCCATTTTGGATTTTTTGGTTTATGTAGGTTTTGTCGTGTACACTTCTTCCAAATCTCATTATTTATAATTGATAGATTATACATATGAATGTGACAAATAAATTGATCAAAGCATGTCAACCGACTCGTCATGCATTGCATGAGTTTTGAAAAATGTTTGAAATTACATAGAGGACTGATCGAATTACCTACAGGGATGATGATGACCTTAAGGTTTTCATCTAAAGTCTCAGCCACCCAGCTCCAAGAGATATATTAGAAAAGCATCAAAAATTGAGAACATAAGTTCAACTAAGGGACCAACCATTTAACTTGAATGGGGGGGCCTTGGTTTTTTCCTAAAAAAAATATTCTGATAATTATTTTTGATGAAAAAAATATTTTGGCTGCAGAGGGTAAGAAAAAAAATATTCTGAAAAGGATTTTTGCAATATAAAATAAGGTAACCATGGAAAAAATATTCTGTCGTGATCTTTCGAAAAATAAAGATTTTTTTCTGACCAAAACAAAAAACCTAGCCCCCCCTTCAAGTTGAATGGGCTGTCCTAAACTGTGTGACAAAGGAAACATTCCTCTTAGTTAAGATACTGTTCAGTGCATTTGGTATTAGAATGTGGGGACTCTCAGGTTTTAAGGTTTTTAAGTCTCATCCAAAAATATAGTGTTAAAGGTTAATGTAAAGCTAGATTGATTAACATTGTGTAATCCAATTTGCATTTCATCTTTGCTAGCCAAGGGTTACGATCCGCTATATCAAAGATGAGAAATAGCAGATCATAACCCTTGGCAAGCGAAGATGCTTTATATTTATGTTTCTATTATATTTTTTTAACATGTACTTGACAATGAGTTAGTGGTAATATATATTTGGACTTTTTGCAGAAAACCACTCAAAGTTCAATTCAGATGGAGTTTGGATCATCATTTGTATATTGGTATGATGAGCCAGAATATGAGGTTATTTCTGATGAAGAATTGGAGGAAGGTATGGATCTCAGGTAATTTGAATTATTGATTTATTTATAAACCGTTATTAAAAAAAATAATAGTGCATTCAATAGACAATATGATAGATGATAATAAAAAGAATAAAATTATGTGGGAGGGGGGTTTCCATGAAAAAGAAATTAATTCTTGTCAAAAATTACAAATTCCTAATAAGTTTATGGTCTTATGAAAAAAACCTATTTTTAGCTCACCTGACCCGAAGGGTTATGTGAGCTATTGCCATCACTTTGCGTCCGTCGTCCGTCGTCCGTTAGCATTTTACCTCACCTGACCCGAAGGGTCATGTGAGCTATTGCCATCACTTTGCGTCCGTCGTCCGTCCGTCGTCCGTCGTCCGTCCGTCGTCCGTCGTCCGTCCGTCGTCTGTCGTCTGTCGTCCGTTAGCTTTTTTCAAACATCTTCTTCTCTGAAACTGCTTGGCCAAATGCAGCCAAACTTGATATGGTTGATCCTTAGGGTATTGTGCAAAAAGTTTGCGTTGGGTTTTTTGATACGTCAAAAAACATGGCCGCTGTTACTAAAAATAGAACAGGGGGGTCAAATACAGTTTTTTGCAAATAACAAAGGGTAAAAGTGATCAGCACCTCAAGATCTACCTGCCCTGAAATTTTCAAGAAGATCCAACAACCAGTGCAGGAGTTATTGCCCTTTTTCTGGATTTTTTCAAAATTTTGCACTCATTTAGCCCTATATCTTAAAAACTGTACAAGATATTTTAAAAATTCAAATTGCATATGATTAAGCACATTAAGATCTACATTTCATGTAATTAGGTCAAAGCTGTGGAACCATTTCTTTTAGGAGTTATGGCCCTTAAAGTGTCAAAATTTACCATATTTCATTACTTTTTCCCTGAATTTCAAAGATTAACTTGTCTGACACCATACATCCAACTTCAACCAAACTTGGCACAGTTGTTTAATAGCATACATGCTACAATTCTATCGTTCAGATTTTTGATTCATTTAAAGATATGGTCGCCATGGCTAAAAATAGAACATAGGGGTAAATTTCATTTTTTTGCTAATATCTCAAAAATGGTTACAGATATCAAAATTCTGATGGGAAACAAAAGTGATCAGCATCTCAAGATCTACCTGCTCTGAAAGTTTCAAGAAGATCCAACAATTGATGTAGGAGTTATTGCCCTTTTTCTGGATTTTTTCAAAATTTTTCACTTATTTACCCATATATCTTAAAAATTATACAAGATATTTCAAAAATTTAAGTTGCATATGATCAAGTACATCAAGATCTACATTTCATATATTTAGGTCAAAGCTGTAGGACCATTTCTATTAGGAGTTATTGTCCTAAAACAACAAAATTTACCATTTTTCATTACTTTTCCCCTGAACTTCAATATTCACTTGTCTGACACCCTAATATCAACTGCATCTTAACTTGGCACACTTGTTTAATAGCTTATATGCTACAACTCTATCGTTCAGATTTATGATTCGTCAAAACTCATGGCGGCCATGGCTAAAAATAGAACATAGGGGTAAATTTCATTTTTTTGCTAATAACTCAAAACTGGTTTCAGATATCAAAATTGTGCAAGAATCAAAAGTAATCAGCATATTAAGATCTACCTGTCCTGAAATTTTGGAAAAGATCTGACTGCTGATGTTGGAGTTATTGCCCTTTTTCGTACTTTTTGCCCAATTTTGCACTTATTAAGCCCAATATCTTGAAAACTAACCAAGATATTTCAGAAATTTAAATCACATATGGTTAAGCACATTAATATCTACAATATATATGTATCTGAGTGGTTCAGGTGAGCGATTCAGGCTCCTGGGAGCCTCTTGTTGCACTTATTAAGCCCGATAACTTGAAAACTAACCAAGTTATTTCAGAAATTTAAATCGCATATGGTTAAGCACAATAATATCTACAAAAGATATGTATCTGTGTAGTTCAGGTGAGCGATTCAGGCTCCTGGGAGCCTCTTGTTTTATAAAGAATTAATCTTTTAATGTTAGTGAATGCATTTTCCTGTGCATAACTAATAATGCTAGCCTCAGATGATTTAATTTTAAGCTCATTTTAAGCTGCATTTGCTTTCAAAATACATTTTAAACTGAGCACTTAAATTTGAGAAAAGTCACTCAAATTAAGGTTCATGGTTACACTTCGTATAAAATGGTTTTATTCTATATTTGGGTGAACTGAAAACCGCAAAGAAAATGCCCCGGCAAAACGGATCAAGTGTACACGTACAAAATACTAAAAGTTTATGCAAAAATTATTTATCTAGACGCTGCTACGCCTTATTAAGCAATTGAATGTGTAGTTTAGGCTCCACATAGACTAAAAAAGAAGTAAAATATCGGTCATTTTTTCCGAAGTGTAAAGATGAACCTTAACATTACTGATAAGGAAAAAATTATTAGACAATACTGGGATGTGGTTAAGAGTATGCACCAAAACCTACATAAGCAAACAGCAATTTAAAAAATCCACAATGGAAGACAGCCAGCAGTCTCCAACTTGACCAGAAAAAATACTATACATGTACATGTAATACATGTATCTATGATTTTGTAATTTTTGTATTTTCTTATTTTTATGCAGTGAAGGATCCTGCTCAGAGGACAGTGGTAAGTTTTTATAAAGATATAATTGAATGTTGTGAATTGGTCTCATAATGCAAGGTAAAAGTAAAAAAGAGATAAAAAAATTTGCATGTATTTGTAGGTAAAACACAAATCAGAACATAGAAATATATAAAACAGAATTAAAAAGAGCCAAAATTTTCACCAAACCTCATTGTGAGAGGCACCAAATACCAGTGGATACAAATGTACCACGTTCCTTTTGTTGGAAAAAAATTGGCTGGATAGATGCATGACCAGATAAATTTCTGGATTCACCAATAAAATTAGAAAAAAGAAGATATAAAGCATGCTAATACAACACCCGATAAATGACAGTTTATAGTTCACCGATTTAGACAGTGGTTAATTATTGTATCTCAAATTAAGAACTAAGATAATCAAATATCACACTAAAATATAAACCTAAGAGATAATAAAATAGAATTAGTTTATTGTTGATAGGTTGTAAAGTTATTTTCCATCTATAATAGTCCAAAATGAGTTACAGATAGATGATAAAAAAATGTGGAATAAGTGTACGCGACACAACCAACATTAAAGAAACGGCAATTTAAAAAATCGCAATGGAAAACAGCCAGCAGTGTGTTATGTATGCAGAGAATGTTAAATTAACAAATAGACGTTAATAAAATCATTCTTATTAAAACTAGACTTATAAATTGTATTTTTTGTCAGATTTAAATCAAATTGTTTTTTTTTTCTAGATGTGGAAGATAGCATGGAGTTTTTAAACGCTAAGAAGCATAACTGGAGAAGAGTAAGGTCTAAAGACTTGTGTAAGTCAAATATAAGTTTTCTTTGACCAGTGGATGTTATTTAAAGTTTTTAGCTCACCTCGACCAAAGGTCCATGTGAGCTATTACCATCATTTGGGTTCTGTCATAGTCGTCTGTTGTCTGTTAACAATTTTTCAAAAATCTTCTCCTCTGAAACTACTGAACAGAATTCAATGAAACTTGGTACGAATGAAATGATCCTTAGTGTGTCCTGCACCAAACTTTTGTTTTGATATTTGATCCGTCAAAAAAAATATGGCCACCATTACTAAAAATAGACAAGGGGGGGTCAGACTACTGTTTTTGGCTTGTAAATCAAAAAGTATAAGAAATAGATGAAATCTGATGCAATCCTGCTGCTTTAGCATCAAAAGTTCTACAAAAGTCTCCATTTGGTCGAAGTTGTCAAATAATCCCTCATAGGGGTTACGGCCCCTTGAAGGTGAAAAATAGGGTTTTTTCATGTTTTTGGCTGATAGAATGAAAACTATTGCAGATAGAGAAAACCTGTTGCTTGCTTAAATGTTCAGCTCCTTTAGCTCTACAAAAGTCTCCAAGGGTTGAAGTTGTCAGATGACCCCTTATAGGGGTTACAGCCCCTTAAAGGCAAAAAATAGTGTTTTTGGCCTATAGAATGAAAATATTGCAGATAGCGAAAAGCTGTTGCTTGCTTAAATGTTAAGCTCTTTTAGCTCTGCAATACTCTTCACAGGGTGGAAGTTGCCAGATGACCTCTTATAGGGGTTACAGCCCCTTAAAGGCGAAAAATAGTGTTTTTGGCCTATAGAATAAAAACTATTGCAGATAGAGAAAAGCTGTTGCTTGCTTAAATGTTCAGCTCATTTAGCTCTACAAAAGTTGTTGTAGGGTTGAAGTTGTCAGATGACCCCATAAAGGGGTTTCAGCCTCTAAATTAACATGTTTTTATGTTAATGGCTTATATAATGAAAACTATAGCAGATAAAGAAAAGTGGTTGCTTGCTTAAATATTCAGTTCATTAAGCTCTTAAGAAAAGTTTCTTTAGAGTCAAAGTGTTCAGACGGCCCTTAAAATAACATTTTGCACGTTTTTGGCCTACAGAATGAAAACTATTACCGAAAGAGAAAAGCTGTTGCTTGCTTAAATGTCCAGATTATTTAGCTCTACAAAGTTCTTCATAGGGTTGACATCAAGACCAGGTGAGTGATTCAGGCTCCTGGGAGCCTCTTGTTTATTATCATCATTATAAAACATGCATGCATCTTCCTAATCTAAAGACAAGGAGGTGTAGTATGATGTTCTGTTAGAAAGGTGAGGAGGAAAAGTTCAAGAGGGTTTATATGTATGCTCTATATAAAATTATTTCTGCCAGGTTAACTCAATTTATTACAATTGTTCTTTTAACTCATCCAAAATAAATGCCTCATTTGCAAAGTAACCAATCATGGAATCTTAAGAAACTTTGTATACTGATTATGGATTTTGATTTTTAAATTTGATGGAAAATTTGAGCTACACTTTGCTTATGCAATTTCAAAACTAGACACTATATATATACATTAGATGAAAGTAATGTTTTTAAGGAAATGATTAACATCATATCATCATTACATGTCTGGCTTTACTATTCTTCCTGCTTATAATAGTGTTATGTTTCTTTTTTATATAAGACAAGTCTAAACAGCATGCTGACACACCTGGAACTAGTGTTGGAAGGACAGTTAGACAAGCTGACACTAATGTTATCTCTGTCAACTTCAACAAGATTGTAGAACCTGGTTATATGTTCACTGGCGACCCAGTGTTTTGTCAAGGCTGTCAGGCCATTCTGTCACATGTCAGTCATGTGATCAGAGATGTTCAACAGGTGTGTTAACTTTTAACTGCATGATCATATATATTAAAAATATTGTTAGAGATTTGTGATTTCTGTGCATATTCAGCTGTGTGATGAAATATTTATAAAAGATAACTGGATGTGGAATAAGTGTACATGACACAACCTTCATTTTGAGATGAAAATTAATATATTCTCAATGAAAAGCATCTTAAGCGGCCTTTTATTTCCATGTGACTTATGGTTACTCTCTTCCATTTTATAATTTGTTCTGGATAATGCACCCTACAACAATAAGTCGAAAGATTATAAAAAATGTCTTGAAATTGTATTTCAATCCTCTACTTTAAAGTCTTATAAAAGGATCCATCGTCATAAGCAGAATTATATGATATTTGAATAAATGTATGAACTTTAAATGCTATAATAAAAGAACAAATTAGTTCAGTAATCTTTAAAAAGACCATAACATGCACCTATTTCTAAGAAGAGTCTTTAATAAGAGTATTAACATTTCAAAATAAATTCAGTGTTTGATGGGTTAGATCGTAAATGTTTAATTTTGTTTTCATGGTACATTAATTTTACAGACATGGAAATGTGAATTCTGTGGTTGTTTAAACACCATTGACATCCAGAATGAAGAAATCCCAAAAGATGAAGACATTACTTTTATGTTAGAACCAGCACCCCCAAAGTTATCTGAAAGTTCATCAGGGGAGGATAACTCAATTGTGATATTTTGCATTGATGTGTCAGGCAGTATGGACCTGGTACACAAGGTGAGACTTACCATATTATATTTTAATATTTCAAATTTTCATTTAGATAAAGAGGAAACCCATCTAAAACTTAACATAAAGGATTGAAAATTGGTATTTTTATGCCCTATTTGTGAAATTAGAGGTGCATATAGTGTTCAATCTGTGCATACACCTGTCAATCCATTCGTCTGTTTGTTCATTCCATGGAAGTATTAAATTGACAGGAATTACAACAATAAATTAACACAATTAATTTCCCACTATTTATCTGTAGATAATAAAGGTACCGACTCAGTTTATCAAGTAGGCAATAACACGCTTGAAGACGGTCTGCGTTTCCGCCACCAATTTTGAAGAAAGAACATCACGTGGGTTTACTATCGGTGGCCTTTATCAGTTACACTGTTAATAAGGATACAGGACCGCCTGTGGTTCCCTTGCGGTGCAATTACCTGGTTGCAACGGCTTCTACTACCTATTCGAAAGTAAAGATTGAAAAAATGATAAAAATCGGTCAACATTGAGCAAAGTTATGGCACAATGAAGATAAAGAATCTGCTCAATCATTGATTATTTGAAGAAAGCACAATTTTCTAAAACTGTGATTACTTTTACATCTGATCTTTTCTGATAGGATAAAGGATGTTGTAGGATACTCCAAAAACTAAGAAAAAGTGAAACAAATTTATCGTGACATACAGAAATTTTTGTAATTTTTATACGACCGCAAAAAATTTGCGGACGTATTATGGTATGATGCTGTCGTTGTCGTCGTCGGTGTCTGTTAACTTTTTAGTGTTTCCACAATAACTTTTGTTCCAGTTATCCGATTGCTATGAAACTTTACAATGATGTTCCTTACCATAAAAGGATAAATGGGATTGATTTTGGGGGTCCCCCCATTTTTCGTTTAGAAATTAGGGGCCAAAAAAGGGCCAAAAATACTACTTTTTGGTTTGTTTCCACATAACTTTAGTTCTAGTCATCCGATTGCTATGAAATATGACAGTGATGTTCCTTACCATACAAGGATGAATGGGATTGATTTTGGGGGTCCTCCATGTTTTTGTTTCAAAATTAGGGGCCCAAAAGGGGCAAAAAATTCAAATATTTTACTTGTTTCCACCATAACTTTGGTCCTAGTTGGCCTATTGCTGTGAAATTTGTCAAGAATGTTTCTTACAATAAGAGAATAAACATGATGAATTTTTGTGCCCCCTTTTTCTCCGTTGTGTAATTAGGGGCCAAAAGGGGCCAAAATAAAAACTTTTTTATTTGTGGTCCGATTTTGAAAATTTTTTTTGCATGTTTGTTCTTGTCAAATAGCGGATACAAAATTAAGAATTAATTTTTGCGACCCCCCCTTTTTCCCCCTATTACGTAATTAGGGGCCAAATGGGGCCAAAATCGAAACTTTTTTATTAGTGGTCCGATTTAAAAAAAATTTTATTCTTGTCAGGTAGCGAATCCCAATTTGAGAATTAATTTTTGCGACCATCCCTTTTTTCACTTGTTTTGTAATTAGGGGCCAAAAGGGGCCGTAATCAAAACTTTTTTATTTCTGGTTTGTTTTTGAAATTTTTTTTTGCAAGTTTATTTTTGTCAAGTAGCGAATCCAAATTTGAGAATTTATTTTTGCGACCCCCACCGCTTTTTCACCTGTTACTTAATAAGGGGCTAAAAGGGGCCGAAATCGAAACTTTTTAAATTCTTGTCCGATTTTGAAAATTTTTTTGCAAGTTTATTCTTGTTAAGTAGCAGATATATTTTCCTGTCCCCCTTTTTTACTGTTACGTTATTAGGGACCAAAAGGGGCCAAAATTGTAACTTTTTTTATTTCTGGTCCAATTTTGAAATTTTTTTTGCATGCTTGTTCATGTCAAATAGCGGATACAAAATTAAGAATTAATTTTTGCGACCCCCCCTTTTCCCCCTATTACGTAATAAGGGGCCAAATGGGGCTTTTTTATTTGTGGTCAGATTTTGATTTTTTTTTTTTGCAAATTTATTCTTGTCAGATAGCGATTCTAAATTTAAGAATAAATTTTTGGGGCTGTAATCATAATTTATAAAAAAATTCTGGTTTGATTTTTAATTTTTCCCCCAAACATTATTCTTTTAAAGAGTAGAATACAACATTCAAAATTTATATTTTTACCCCCTGGGTCGAAACTCAATCAGAGAAGCATGTGTCAAAAACCTTTGTCAGTCCACCATGGGCTGCATGTGTCCAGAGCAATAGACTATCCATATTTGGCCTAAAACGTACAGGGTTCAACATGTTGCGGTCGTATCATGCTGCGCTCGGCGAAGCTTTTTATTGTAGTTATAACACTGAATATAACACAAAACACTAGACCCGCACCATGTTATGATTTTACAAAATTCATATTATTATCTACAAAAAAAGAAATCATAAACTGAATTGTTGTAGTTTTGTCAGATTTTCTTCCTAATTCTGTCTTGAAACTTGAGAACAAAAATGTAAAGAAATTTGACAAAATGTATCAGAATTTATTAAAAGAATGACAACGCCGTAAGGTAAAATGAAGAATACAATAGCAACGAATTTATTTAAACATATTTTAACTGAAAAATCAAAGGATGCAACTGCAAACAATGAAGATAGACCCCAAATCTTATAATATTTATATAATCGCATACTTATAAGGACTTGACTCCTAAAATAAAATTAAATTAAAGCTGTTGTTTACTTAGTTAATACACGCAAATTGCTCTAATACATATTCATATTTTACTACTTGCATTTTTTTCAAAAATCAATAGATACTCTATTTGTGCGGTCATAATTTTTCGATAATAAAACCACTCATAGTTAAGGATTTCGACTAAGAAGATAGGCAAAACTTCGATCAGTATGACGTTATTAGTAGGTACTTGACGATTTTGCGGTAAGGCAGATGCAACGTTTGAAGTGAGGCTGTTGTAATTCCTGTCAATTTAATACTTCCATGTTCATTCCAAGATTGTGAGGTTAGGCATCATGTCTTTCTATGTTGATGTGACATCAAACTTACATGTTTATAATCACCTACAACCTGCTAATTGACTGCCTCAGAATCACCTTTATATTCTCATGTTTTATTTTTGAAATAATTTCTGAATATTTACTGTCAACCACTTAAAGTGTAACTTATACTTTTTCTGTGATAATCAGGTACCTGGAAAGATAGATTGGATTGCAAACTTACCTAAAAGTAGAGATTCATGGAGAGAAGCAACTGGATATGATGAAAGGCATAATATTACTAAAGTATCAAGATTACAGGCTGTGCAGATGGCTGTCAAGTACCAGATCGATGAAATGTTAAAGGACCATCCAATGAGACGTGTAGCTTTGATCACATTTAGTGATACTGTAAGTCATCTTTGTTTATAAGTCTTTAATGAGACGTGTAGCTTTGTGTCTTAATACTCAATATGGTTTAATATTTAAAACTTTAATATTTTATTGTTGTTCATGCGGATATCAATTTTTGTTGTTTTTGTAGGTGGTGTCAACCCATGAATTTTGGTTCCCAACTAAAAACAAATGTAACATTTATTGATATACTGAAGACTTCAAAACCACAAACTTAACTTGTAAGAATCAACAAACTGGCACTTTCTCATCAATCCATAAAAAATGGTACCTACATAAATAAATCAATATCATCATCCTTAAGTCAGTCATAAAGTTCCAGTCCTGCCTTCTTATTTACAACAGGATTGTAGAACTCTATAGGTGATGTTACCAGCTTCAAGTTGATGGTTTCCTTTGTACATTGAAATGACAACACCAAGTAGTTCATCTGATCAACTTAATTGAAATGTGATTGTAGAAAAAGTTTAATTTGATAGTGTCCTGTTTTAATTAAATTGAACTGGTAGAAAATAATGATATGTGGAATAAGTGTATGCAACACAGCTCACATAACAAGCAGAAATTTAGAAAAACCACAATGGAAAACTGCCAGCAGCCTTCAACCAGGCACGTAGAACTCCTCACCATTTTGCAATCGGCCCAAGGTTTAATTCCTCCTGGAATGGAAGAGGAGGGTATAACCCAACTGTATGCCTCAGTAATTACTTGTTAGCAACTTATGTCCATCAGTAAATACATACATTAATTTTTTGAAGACTATGTTGTAATATTTCCTGTATTGTTATTTCCCTATTTTTAGAATTTTATTCTTTATTACAGGTAAATGTTATAGGTGATGGTAAGAAGACAGTTACAATTGCTGGAAAAGATTTGTATGAGGAGGAGAGACTAATCAAGCGTGGGGAGCAGATTGCAACACCCAAAGCTCTTAAAGACACAGGCGAAAAATTGAATAAAAAGGTTTTAAGGTAATAAATTTAGGCAATAAAACTTCATGAAATAATTCTCAGTAAAGTGATTCCAATCAATTAAAAAAAAAGGTAAGAAAAACAACCGAAAAAAAAGACCCACACAAATAGGCAACTATTCTTTATATTTATACTAGATAAAAGGGTGTTTTCTGTTTAAAGCCTTGCTTCAAATATATGTAAGGCATAATTTAAGCCAAATTAACCTTGCTCTCTTTTCATTAGAACATTTCAGAATTTTTATTAAATTTTAGAAGTACATAATTACCGGTAGATAGAATTAATGTCAAGTATTCATCAATTGCAAAGTTCCTTTTTTTAAGATCTTTCAAGACCCTTCTTTCTGTTTTACTTTTGAGGCAATTCAGGAATGGGCCAGATGTACATAATCATATGCATATTGGCTTATAGATAAGTCTTTTTAAAATACACCTGACCTTCAACAAATAAGGGTTTTTGAATGAAGTGCTAGATTAAAGGGGTTATTTTTTGTCCTATATTTAGTAATAGTCATCATGACCTTTTCATTTGAACTGTATTATAGGCTAGTAATTATGCAATGGTGACAGTAAAATGCCAAAACCAAGAAAACTCATTGAAAGGTTACAGAAAGAAACCAAATTGATTTACATAAAATCTAATGATGCATATACAGCAATGTTCACCTCAATATAAACAATATCTAAAAAAAATTATACCATTTATTTAAGTCTAACAACAGAAGGTGCCACTGCTCTAGGACCAGGATTGTTGATTGCTGTTACCATGGCAGGGAAGTGTCCAGGTTCAAAGGTCATCATATGTACAGATGGGATGGCAAATACAGGAGTTGGAAGTATATATGCTCGACGTGGAGACGGGGAAGATTCAGAGCAGTTCTATGATAATGTCGGAATAGAGGCAGCTAAAAAGGGGTAAACTAACTTTCTTCATACTCTTTTTCTGGTAGTTCAGAGGTATTAAACTGCTCATTCTATTTGCACATCATACTTTTGACTGACCATTATCTAAGTTGCTAAGATTTCGGTAATTTCATTTATTTTATAGGGGAGATAATTATATATTGGTATTAAAATAATTTGGGAGAAGTTATGTTCATAAAATTTTCAATGTTTGTTTTGTTATAAATAAAAAAAAACATTGCATGGGTTTTCTAGTGCCAAAATTGAAGAAAAATGTGTACTATAAGAACAAAACTAAATGATGTGCCTCCAATCTATCTACAGTCAAACCTCATTAACTCGAAGTCGAGGGATCCATTGAAAAGTATTCGAGTTATCAGAAGTTCGACTCATCCAAGTTAAGAATAAACTCGAAGTAGAATCTTCCGTCGTTTGTTAACGTAATTTAAAATAAAACATGTTTTAAAAATTCATTCCAATCTTGAATCAACATCATATG
This sequence comes from Arcuatula senhousia, assembly GCA_963971305.1. Classification (NCBI taxonomy): domain Eukaryota; kingdom Metazoa; phylum Mollusca; class Bivalvia; order Mytilida; family Mytilidae; genus Arcuatula; species Arcuatula senhousia. The sequence continues at coordinate 46,997,120 of OZ020309.1, read as the reverse complement.
ATGCAATCAACCATTCAAACATTGAAAATACAAAATCAGTTACGAAACGAATTAATACGTACAAAAATGTATGTTGTAAGTCACTAGTAATGGTGGAAGTTGAGTTGAGTTTCTTCTAGAGATGACGCCGATTTATTTTATTTTATTAAAAATATCAATTAATCATTGAAATTTATGTATTGAAACTAAAACATGATTAAAATACCGGCTTTGCTGATTAAATTCGTCTACTCAGATTAAACACACAATTTACCATGATGTTTAAAACGCTTGGGTGATCAGATCAAACAGTTACACATGAATACACACGTGTCCAATCATTAAATAAACAACTCATGATTAACACCTTTTGAAGCCATACAGCGGTCACGAATCAATTAAAATGACATCAAAGAATTTGAAAAGTCGGCTTCGAGTAATCAGGGTTAATTACTATTATTGTCAAAGCGTGGGACTGCCAAAATACATCGACTTAACCGAGATTTCGAACTATCAGAGTTCGAGGAATCAAAGGTAAAAATGCATTGGGCTAACGGGAATTTTGCCGGGACTTTCAAAATAGTTCGAGTAAACCGAGTATTCGAATAATCCGAGTTCGACACATCGAGGTTCGACTGTATACCTTATGGAATCAAAATCATTTTTCTGATTTAAAAAGTTATCTAGCAAATGAAACAGTGAATTAAGGCAACATCATGTTAATCAATAGATTCTCATCTACTTAGGTTGAAAATAAGGGGAGGGGCGGCTATTTTATATATATATATATAAAAAAAAACAACTTGTATATTTATTAGAAATTGTATGAAATTGAAAGAATTTTGTAAAAATTTCAAAATAAAATTAAAGTAGCCATCTTACATATGAATATTTGATATGTCACAATGAAAAATTTTGACATAATAATCTAAATGTACAATGGTTATAATAAATTCTCAATTAAAGTATTGAAGTTTTATCATTTTGACCCAATATCTTATATTAATAGGACAAGTATATCTGTAATCAGCTTCAAAGGAGCAGATTGTAAACTGGTGCATCTTGGGAGAATGGCTGACAGAACAGAAGGTCAAGTAAGTTCAATTTTTATTTGTTCTTTCTCAATTAAAGCCATTATGAATCATCACCCGTCATATCATCAATGGGGTATAATACTAAGTAGTAGCATTGCTCATAAAAAATACGCATCAAACAAGCACAAAATACCTAGTAAAATCCCACAAGAAATGTTGAATAGGAATATTTTTCAAACATATTTTAAAGGTTATTTGATGCCAAAAATGTTCATTTATACAATAATACTTTATGATTTTACTCTCTTTGTGCATTTTTTCTAGTTGAACCCTATAGTAAACCAGGTATAAGCATCTTAATAAAATCTATTCATTATTTGTTTTAACTTCCAGGGTAATGTCATAAGACTCACTTAAGAAATGATGTTGTTTTATACTGTAAACCATAAAAGACATTGGTATACTAATAAGTTCATACATGTACTTTTTTTTTTCATTTTCCAGGTAAACATTGTGGATCCAAGTAAATTAACCAATGAATTTTCCAGTATCCTTGGAAGTCAAATCATAGCCACAAATGCTGAAGCTACCATTATTCTCCATAAACAGCTGTAAGTCAAATACTTTTCACTACTGTGGATTTATTTATTTTTTTGTTCTTTGATGAAAAGGTAACAGATCATGTAATCTTAAATTGATGGTTCGGAACTCTGTAGCATACTTATAAATGTTGAATTTCCTTTTCATTTGGAACCAAATTTAATGATTTAGACCCACCTGTAAAACAACAAAAATTGATAACCCACAAAAAAATAATGAAACCACAGCTAGTATTTTAGTTCATTCTATTTTGCTGTCAGAATAATTAGCTAGGAATCACCATTTCTATCCATTTCTCCACTTATCTTGCATGCACAAGTCCTATAAATTTGCTTGATGGAATTTGTAAAATTAAATGAAGTAAATACATCATATGAAGATCTCATTAATATTTCTTGGATATCATTCAAGGGAGATAATTTGACTTAATTTTTACAAAAATAGAAATTGGTTTGGGTAGCCTTCAGTGACCTTGCTTGCAGCAATAGATTTCAGTAAAAAAATAAAGTAAGGGTATTATAATCTGGAAGTTAAAGTTGAATTATTTTTAATTCTGTTCTGCTCTTTTTACATGATCAGGCCTTTATCTAAAGCCATGGCTAAAGGACCGAGAACACATTTAATTTTCCCTCTTTGTTCAATAAAAGAAAATTTCAATTTAAAAAAAATTGCACCTTTTCAAACCAAATAATTTTAAACACACTTTCTCATTACCACAATTGCAAACAAATAATGCAACAAATTCTCCTTTCTCAGATACCAAACTTTTTTGACAGTTGAAAATTCTGGGGTCCTAGAGGGGATAAAATCTGAGAGCTTCCGAAAAGCAAAACTCGCCCCTTTTTGTGCAATAAAGAGCTACCTTTCCCAATTGAATTTTTAAGGATGTCATTCAATTTCTTCATTACTGTGACATCAATTTGAGACCAAATTCAACCTCTAAAAGTGAATAGAACACACACACACAATACTTGTTCATAGGTACTATTTTTATAGCAAGTAAAGTCGAACAATCCACGACCTTGGGTTGCATGACCCCGGTGAACTCTGGTAAACTTGAGAATAATCTCTCTGTTGAAATTTGCAACAATGGAACTTGATCTCTTTAAAGTAACAGCTATACAAACAAGATTATCTTGTTTTAGGAAAGAGAAATTTACCTGTATGAAAATTTTACCTGTTTGAAAAATTTACCTGTAGAAATTGAATAGTACGAACTGAACTAATGAAATGCTATACAGACTACCTGTAGTAGGTTACATGTTTTTTTTTAGGAAATACTTGTTATTAAAAACTATTTTCTATATCAGAGTACTTTTAGCATATTAAAAATATTTTTTTATGAAATGCTTTAATAATCAATTTTTTTTATGGTTTTTACAACTCTATTCATCATAGTTTGTCCTCAGATATATCTGAAATATCTGATATTACTGATTATTCAGATTTCTTATACATTTTTAGTCATAAACGAGGTCATTCTTATCGAAAGTATACTGTTGAATGACTTTAGATTGCATTGACTGTTTAAGTGTCTATCTGTATATATAGTTTTTGGGCTCGTTTAGAAGGGGTACCAATATCTCCCCCCCCCCCCAGTTGCAATCTTTTATCAAATATTCCATTTCCGAAAAAAAGTGTTTGCCAATATCCCATATCAGGATTGAAATTTCCCATTACGGGAAATAAAATATGAGCAGAGGCGGAATCCATATTTGCTTCATGTTATACATGTATTTTCAATTCTATGTGAATTAAATGATATGGTCTTTGATGGTGTAAAATGTAAATGATGCATAAGTAAAAAGATTTTGTCCTTAGTGTAACATTATATTAAACAGATTTTGATTTGAAAAGTAAAAAACTATCAAATTGATGGTCATATTACCATCTTTGATGTAGGAGTTTTCTTCCTTCAGAGTAGGAGTTTTCTTCCTACAGTGTAGGAGTTTTTTTCCTTAGTGTAGGAGTTTTTTTCCTTCAAGCAAAAAAATTCATACCCATAACAAGTTAATCTCCTCTGTATAGATGTCAATTTAACTGATCACGGTAATCATCTTCCATTGTTGCAAATTTCAATAGAGGGATTAAGTTGTAGTTTACCTAATTTCATTAAGGAGTACCAATATAAACACGGGGATTATAATTCTTTATTAGCAGTAATAGAACTATATTTGTGGACAACGAAAATCCAAGGGCGATAATTGTGTACTCATACCTAAAGGGAATTTCTTACAACAGCCCAATTTTTAGATTATATAACAATTTTTTCTTATTTTCATTGTAGATTTGTTCAAGGAGAAGAAGAGAAGGAGAGCAGAATAGAGAAACATATTGGGAACGTTACAGATGATACTGTGTTAACTTTTGAATATGGTATTAGGACAGCATTGGAAAAAGATGGTGAAGTTCCCATGGAGACTGACTCAGAAAATAAAGGTATGATTAATTCTTATAAAAAAGGACCATTTTTTTCCTATTTCTTCTTTTGTTGCAGACTTTTATTGTCAATATATCCAACTCTGCTGCTAATTTTTGTATACCATGAATACATAAAAAAATGAAAAAGAATACTGTGGATTCATTTATTTTTGTGTTTTTTTTTAAATTTTTTTATGAAAAGGTGTCAAGTTGTGGATTCTTAAATTCATTGTTTTAGAGTCCTAAGCATACAGATCAATTCTAAATTTCCTTTTCGTGGGATATCAAATTTTGTGGGTAATTAAGCCCACCCACAAAAAACATGAAAATTGATACCCCACAAACAATAATGAAACCACAGTGTACTGCCAGTAAATTTTTAAATTATAAATACAAATGAAGCTTGGTATTGATTGTTACTAAACATTTGTATTTGTTGTATTTCTTTATTTCTTATGTAGAAAGCAAGGATGAAGATGACAAATGTACTAAAGATAAACCAACCAACAATGATATTCCAGATAATCTGCCCTTCCAGCTACAAATAAAGTACACTGATAAAGAAGGGGCCACTGCTTTAAGGGTGTTCACTCTGGTCAAAAAACCAACTCAGAACAGAAAGCAAGCAGAGCAAAGTATGTATCAAGTGAAAATTTTTAAAAAAATTTAACACACAGATGAACTATATTATGCCATTGATAAATCTCAAGTCTAATCTTACAAGAGCAAACCACTGCATTGATAGCAAGAACAGAGACTTTCATATGCTTATCAGTGGCCAGATCCAAGGAGGCTCTTTCTTTAAAATAGATTTTTGGTTCAATATTTAATTGAAGTGCCCCCCTCTTAGTTCAGTCAAAAGCCCGCCTCTTAGCTTAATTTCTGGATGCTTTTCTGTTATTCAAACATTTTAAGATATGTCAATCTATTTTTGCAGATAGTAATATTGATGTGATTGGAGCCAATGCACAGAAACAGGTGGCAAACCTTGTTATGGAGGGATCATACACAGACTCTAGAGTCAAAGCTCTGACCAACCAAAGACTTGCATGGAGACACAGAAAGTAAAATTTATAAAAGTAGCATAACTAATTTATGGTAATTTCTGCTGTGAATTTACTTAATACTGTGTGAAGAAGACATCATATGGATGAAGCTTGTAAAAAAATCACAGCTCTGATTACATGTACATACTGTAATATCATTTATTTTTGTGTGGATCAAATTTATAGGCTGAGAGTGAACAACTGAATTGTTGGGGACAAATTTTGTGTAGATTTTTATCTTTGAAATACACTCATCAACTAAATATCTTTAATTCATTTGGATTTAATTTGTGGATTTCTCTTGCCCATCCATCATGGAAATTTCTGCTTCTAAAAGTATCATTCAGGGGAGATAATTCGGTTCAAATTATTATAATGGAATAAGGATATCTTTTGTGACCTTGAAAGAGGCTAAAGTTCATCTAAACAGTGTTTTTTTTTAGAACTTAAATCATTGCTATAGGTCCAGATATGAATTAGATTTATATGGCCCTTGAATATATAACTATATTTCATATATATTCTCTCCACTTACCTACTCAGTATTTGTTGTTGTTGCAAATTTAATGATATTGCATAATAATCCTTATTGAAATATCATGTTTTATGGAACATTTAAATCAGATATTGACACTCAATGCCTTGTGCAAGACCAATTAAGTGTTCCATGAAACATGTTATTGTTTAGAAATATTCCCCAGAGAAAGCAATTAGACTTCATTTTTCAATGTATTTTGATATTGCACTATATAAAACCAAATCTAAAACCCACTTTCTAGCATGATTTTGGTATCTGCTATATAATAAATGGGTTATTACAAGAATATCATGGAATATTTTCACTCATAGAATAAATATTGCACTTGTAAATTTGTGCAATATATAGTTTTACTTGGTTAAATATTCCCCATTAATCATACAATAACCTTATAATATAAGATATGATGAGCTGCTATAATTGTATTGATAATATAAGTTCGGCATTTAACATGAAACAAATTAACATTCCATATTTATTGTTCTTTTTACTAGAATTGCTAATACTGAGGATGAAAAAAAGGAAAGAAAGAAGAAATACAAGACAATTTTCAAGAATGTCTCAAAACTGGAACACAGAGTAATGAGAGAACAAAAGGTATAGTATCAAATTATTTCTTATTTACCATATGACACACTCTTAAAGTCAGGTGACCTCAGGTAGCATGTATAATCTCATGCATTAAAGGTAAATTTTGTGTTCATAACTTTGGCACATTTTGTGCATCTATTATAATTTATTCGACATTTAAATTGTTAAGAATGATGCTAGCAAAATCAGAAAAACAAAAACAAAAACAAAAACACATCTCAAATTTTATAACTGATATTTCCTGTACCTTTGAAGGGGAGATAATCTGATTATAATTAATAGAGAAAAAAGAAATATTGTTAATTAATTTTTATGCCCTAGCTACCAAAGTAAGGAGCATATAGTTTTCTTGTCAGTATCTTTCAATGTTAAAGTTTTATGAGCACCTCCATATCTCAAGAACTATAAGTCCTAGGTTGCTAAAACTTTGCATGCATATGTCCCTATATTAGTTTTAGCACAGTTTCATCCCCATCTTTAGACCTTGACCTTGATATTCCAACAATTTTCAGTGCATAACAATAGCAGTGTATTTTTTTTTATGAGCAAGAACTATAAGTCATAGGTTTATAAAACTTGATATGCTTATTACTCGGTGTTAAACTGTAACAAACCCATCCTCACCTTTAAACTTTGACCTTGATTTTCCAGTTGACTTACTTTGATAGTTGTCATTGGTATTTTGAGGAAATGTGAGTTCAGGTTTGTGTTTTGATCCCAATAATAAATGAATAAATTAATGCACAGTGGAATCACTAGGTATTCTGGTGGTACCTGCAACCAAGACATACTTAAATGTTAAGTCTTGTTCAAATCCAGTTTCCTTGAAATTCCTATGGTGACCCTACAGCAAATTTGTCTGTTTACACATTTTGTGAGACAAACTTCTTTATAATGGTTTGATGGATTTTGTTGAAACTGCATTAAGAGAAATATATAGGAAGATATGCTTTTAGGATTTTATTGCCCTTGGATAAATTATGGTTCAGGGTACATACTGGTCTTACTTATATGTTTTTGGCAATACACTGTATATGCTCATATCGTAAACTTCTTGATAAATTTATGAAACTTTACATAAAAGAAAAACATCCTTTGAGATCATTCATGAAGATGTTTCACAGCTCTTGGATATCAATCAAGGGGGACTTTGATTTTTACCAATATTACAGTAATCAAATATGACGTATGGATGTTCCTTAATTATTTATCGTCTAAGTTTTCTTGAATTTTCATTGCTACCCTCAGTTTTAATTTACTCTTTTTAAAATAGAAAGAAAAAGAAAAAATAGGGAGAAATCTGAGTGAATCAGAAGAATCAGACGATGAGAGTGATTCAAGGTCACGAGCAAGATCAAGGTCAAGAAGTAGAGGAAGGAAACTCAAGAAAAAGGTATGCATATACTGTATATGTATTCATATTAAAAATTAATTTTGTGAATTGGGTAAAAAAAAAATGATCATCATGGCTTTTTCACAACTATTTCTTATAAATTAATGGAAAATTTTCTTTCGATGGGGACCCACTTTTATAATTTTTTATTTTTTTAACATTGGTACCACATAAAGAATTATATTCTTACATGTAAGTGTGTTTCAGTTCTAAGACATTTTAACTTGTTTCTCTTATTTTAAAATTATAAAATAATTTAATAGTGTCTTAGTTAATTTTGAATGTTCCTTTTGTTACTGACAACAAGCAGATATGCAATCAAAATGTAAGAATTTAAGATTGTTAATGTTTTTTTTTAAAGCAATTAAGAACCAATATTATGTCTGATGCATTCTCCAAGGCAGTTTACAGAAGCAGAAAATGTAGGTCACTAAGCAGATCACTAAGCAGATCGCTAAGCAGATCGCTTAGTCGTTCAAGGTCAAGATCAAGATCACCATGTCACAACCGATCTAGAAGCCCATGCTATTCATTTAGTTCCTATAGCGATTCCTTATGTGGCAGTAGATCTAGGTCAAGATCACCCAGAATGAGAAACTTGAGAAGAACTAGGTCACCCAACTACAGCAGGTCAAGGTCACCCAAAAATAGAAGAAGGTCACGCAGCTTCAGCGGGTCAAGGTCACCCAAAAATAGAAGAAGGTCACGCAGCTACAGTGGGTCAAGGTCATCCAGAAATAGGAGGAGGTCACACAGCAGTAGTGGATCAGGGTCAAGAAAACAGTCTTCTGGTAAAAGAGATAAGGACAAATCACCACAAAACAAAAGAAAATCTATTTTGTCAAGAATTAAAAAGGTTTTTAAATGAATAAAATGTTATTTACTAGATTTAACTGATGGTTAATAGGAATCTGACATGTTTTGCAGTGTTTATACTTAATCAAAAAATTTATGTCTATATTAATATTACTGATAATCAAGATAGGGATAGCCTCTATTAACTGTAGTTGTAGTTGATATTATGCCTCCCCTTAACTTCTTATTCAGTGAAGAATTATGGAACTTTACATGTATGTATTAGGGAATGCACAAACAAAATCATAATCAGTCCCTCATCAACTTCATAATTTTTTGATATTTCACTGAAAAAGCATGTTGCAAGGTGGAGCATCATCTTTTTTTAACATAGAATAGTTTGTTAAATTTTGTGATATATTCATATTAATAGCATTATATAATGACCTATAATGTAGTTATGATATTTATGTCTCCCCCCACTTTTGTGGGGAGACATATTGTTTTTGTCGTGTCCGTCCGTCCGTCTGTCCGTCACAAAGTTTGTCAGCGCAACTCCTCTGAAACTACTAAACCGAATTCAACGAAACTTGGTATATAGGAAGAACATCATATGTAGTTGTGCATATTACCAGGAAATTTTGATCCTCAAATTTTTGTGGAAGTGATGGCCCTTTGAACTTAGAAATTTGCTGAAAATCCTCATTTATCATCTTGTCAGCGCAACTCCTCTGAAACTACTGAACCAAATTCAATGAAACTTGGTATATAGGAAGGACACCATATGTAGTTGTGCATATTACCAGGAAATTTTGATCCTCAAATTTTTGTGGAAGTTATGGCCCTTTGAACTTAGAAATTTGCTGAAAATCCTCATTTATCGTCTTGTCAGCGCAACTCCTCTGAAACTACTGAATTGAATTCAACGAAACTTGGTATATAGGAAGGACACCATATGTAGTTGTGCATATTACCAGGAAATTTTGATCCTCAAATTTTTGTGGGAGTTATGGCCCTTTGAACTTTGAAATTTGCTGAAAATCCTCATTTATCATCTTGTCAGCGCAACTCCTCTGAAACTACTGAACCGAATTCAATGAAACTTTGTATATAGGAAGGACACCATATGTAGTTGTGCATAAAACCATGAAATTTGATCATCAAATTTTTTTTGGGAGTAAGGGCCTTTTGAACTTGGAACTTTTTGGGGAAACGGGGGGAGACATCGTTTTTGTAGGCAAAAACAAACTTTAATTCTTATGTATTTTGCCAGATTTCACAAAGTGGAAAATCTGTGTTATAAAAGGATGAAGGTCATCGACGGGTGGGCAGGCGGGCTGGAAGGAAATTTTCTTAAGTTTTCTCAGCAATTACTTATCACAGACACTTGATATTTGGTATACAGGATCAGGAAGGGTCCCTTAATGTGGGGTTTTATTTCAGGTCTGTCGCTCACCTACATCCTGTTTAATAAAATCCGTCCGTTATTTACTTTGACCGATTTTTAAATATATTTATTTGTTGACTGTTATGACATGTATTTTGAAATATTTATATGTTGAAAACATGTATAAAGAAGTTTTGATAATTATTTGTTAACTTTATAGGTTTATTATATTTATTTGTTATAGCAAGTCAAGTCTAACAATCCACGACCTTGGGTTGCATGACCCCGGTGAACTCTGGTAAATTTGAGAATAATCTCTCTGTTGAAATTTGCAACAATGGAACTTGATCTCTTTGATCAGTTAAAGTAACAGCTATACAAACAAGATTATCTTGTTTTAGGAAAGAGAAATTTACCTGTATGAAAATTTTACCTGTTTGAAAAATTTACCTGTTGAAATTGAATAGTACGAACTGAACTAATGAAATGCTATACAGACTACCTGTAGTAGGTTACATGTTTTTTTTTAGGAAATACTTGTTATTATAGTAACTAAAGTGATATTGTGATCCATTCGATTTATTGACTATTTATATGTTGTTATTCTCCCACACACTTGTTATAATATGAAGAGCATAATACAAGTACCATCTTTATATCTACATTTGTACATATTTCCTAAGCACTGTTAATAATTCTTGGAAATCCATCTGGGGTGATAATTGGACTGTAACCAAAACGAATGGGGATATCCTCAGAGATTGTTTGTTGTTCTAGTTGTTTTTCTGCATTATATAATTTTTATTGTTTTTACCAGTTTTTATTTTCTTGATTGTATTGTTTTATATAGAGAAAAAAATTCTGTGATAAAATTTTAGTTATTTATGTAATAAAAAATTTGTTTAAGCTGTTTTGACTACTTTTTATGAATTATCAGAAGCTGGCCTTGAGAATCATTAGACAAGATCACACAAACATCTATAAATGTTCATGATTTCATGTTATCTGTTTTACTGAAAATTCTTTAGATGCTAAAACCCCCTTCATAATACCTCTGCATTAAAAGGGGAGGGGGTATTTAGTGAAAGGGGTGTCTGTCCTTCAGTTACCCATCTCTTATCCACTACTCCTCTTACATCAATCAAAAATGTCATGAAACTTGCACATAATCTTTATGTGCAATTCCTATTTTAATATTTTATCAGAATGATCTTTGGGGTTTCCCATATCAAAACATGGACTTTTTCCCCAATCTTTCTTGGCCTTAAAATAAAAAAAAAAAATGAGAAAACATTTCTATCCCAACATAACTTTTTACTGCAATCTTTGCAATTTGAAACTGAATCAAAACGAGTTACTCAGTTGCTACAGAAAGGAAAGCAGTGTGTAGTTTTTGTGCATCAAGACACAGGTGTTGCGTTTTTTGGCACCTTCTTACCTCAGAAACTAATTCCTTTTTAGCTCACCTGGCCAAAGGCCATGTGAGCTATTGCCATCACTTGGCGTCCGTCGTCGTCATCCGTCGTCGTCGTCGTCGTTAACTTTTCTTCAAACTTCTTCTCTTCTGAAACGGCTGAAACATGGCCGCCGTTGCTAAAAATAGACCAGGGGGGTCAAACTACTGTTTTTGGCTTGTAAATCAAAAAGTATAAGAGATAGATGAAATCTGATGCCACGCTGTTGCTTCAGCATCAAAAGCTCTACAAAAGTCTCCATTGAGTCGAAGTTGTCAGATGACCCCTTATGGGAGTTACTGCCCCTTAAAGGTGAAAAATAGCATTTTTTCATGTTTTTGGCCTATGGAATGAAAACTATTGCAGATAGAGAGAAGCTGTTGCTTGCTTAAATGTTCAGCTCATTTAGCTCTACAAAAGTCTCCATAAGGTCAAAGTTGTCAGATGACCCCTTATAGGGGTTATGGCCCATTAAAGGCAAAAAATAGAGTTTTTGGCCTATAGAATGAAAACTATTGCAGATAGAGAAAAGCTGTTGCTTGCTTAAATGTTCAGCTCATTTAGCTCTACAAAAGTCTTCATAGGGTCAAAGTTGTCAGATGACCCCTTATAGGGGTTACAGCCCCTTAAAGGCAAAAAATAGTGTTTTTGGCCTATGGAATGAAAACTATTGCAGATAGAGAAAAGCTGTTGCTTGCTTAAATGTTCAGCTCATTTAGCTCTACAAAAGTATTCATAGGGTCAAAGTTGTCAGACGACCCCTTATAGGGGTTATGGCCCCTTAAAGGCAAAAATAGAGTTTTTGGCCTATAGAATGAAAACTATTGCAGATAGAGAAAAGCTGCTGCTTGCTTAAATGTTCAGCTCATTTAGCTCTACAAAAGTCTCCTATGGTCGAAGTTGTCAGATGACCCCCTATAGGGGTTACAGCCCCTTAAAGGGAAAAAATAGTGTTTTTGGCCTATGGAATGAAAACTATTGCAGATAGAAAAAAGTTGTTGCTTGCTTAAATGTTCAGCTCATTTAGCTCTACAAAAGTTTCCATAGGGTCAAAGTTGCCAGATGACCCCTTATAGTGGTTACGGCCCCTTACAGGCAAAAAATAGTGTTTTTGGCCTAAAGTAAGAAAACTTTTGCAGATAGAGAAAAGATGTTGCTTGCTTAAATGTTCAGCTTAATTAGCTCTACAAAAGACTTTTTAGGGTCGAAGTTGTCTGATGACTCCTTTAAGGGGTTTTTGCCCTTTAAAGGTGAAAAATAGTGTTTTTTGCTTTGGAATGAAAACTATTGCAGATAGAGAAAAGCTTTTTATTGCTTAAACATTCAGCTCATTTAGCTATACAAAAGTCTTCAAAGGGTTGACATTAAGACCAGGTGAGCGATTCAGGCTCCTGGGAGCCTCTTGTTACCTGTGTCGCCAAAGGCGAAAGCAGGTCTAGTAGTCGGGTCACTCCGTCCGTCCGTCTGTCCCGTTATGGGGTGCCTGTGTTGTGTAATATGAATCTCAAAAACCAAAAACTAGATCTTTCTGAAATTTTACAGTGATTACAGATATATTGAAGATGTGCACCTCCCCTTTTGGGGCCAAAACAGCGACTTTTTAATTTTTTTCCACAATAACTTTTGTTCTGGTTGACCAAATGCTATGAAACTTTACAGTAATGTTACTCACCATAAAAGGAAGGTTGGGCTGATTTTGGGTGTCCCCTCTTTTTTCGTTTAGAAATTAGGGGCCCTAAAGGGACAAAAAAAGTGACTTTTTTTATTTGTTTCCACAATAACTTTTGTTCTGGTTGACCAAATGCTATGAAACTTTACAGTAATGTTACTTACCATAAAAGGAAGGGTTGGGCTGATTTTGGGTGTCCCCTCTTTTTTCATTTAGAAATTAGAGGCCCAAAGGGGGCCAAAAAACAACTTTTTAAATTTTTTCCACAATAAATTTTGTTCTGGTTGACCAAATGCTATGAAACTTTCCAGTAATGTTAGTTACCATAAAAGGAAGGGTTGGGCTGATTTTGGGTGTCCCCTCTTTTTTCGTTAAGAAACTTAGGGACCTAAAGGGGCCAAAAAAGCAATTTTTTTATTTGTTTCCACAATAACTTGTTTTGGTTGACCAAATGCTATGAAACCTTACAGTAATGTTACTCACCATATATTAAAGGGTGGGGATGATTTTGGGTGTCCCCTCTCTTTTTGTTTAGGAACAAGGGGCCCAAAAATGTGACATTTTTTATTTATGGATCGATTTAGAATTTTTTTTAGCTCACCTGGACCGAAGGTTGACATCAAGACCAGGTGAGCGATTCAGGCTCCTGGGAGCCTCTTGTTTTATAAGTTAATTTTGGTCATATATTGGATACAAAATGGAGGATACAATTTTTTCTTGACCCACCTTTTCTGTTTAGCAATAAGGGGACCAAAAGGGGAAAAAAATAGAAACTATTTTTTTGTCTATTTTTACAATATTGGGTGGCATGAGACAAATATGCTTTGTAAGTCCACCATAGGATGCAAGTGTCAAAATATTTTTACTGTCCATATTGGGCCTAGAACCTACAAGGTTCAATATTTTGCCGTGCGAAGCAGGACCAGACATCGATTGGTCTTGTTATGCACAATACATGCACCAGCAGTTAAGCACAACTGCATCTACCTTATAAACTTGATCTTGATTTTCTGGTGAAATGAGTTTGACAATTTTCAATAGTAGTGTTCAAGCACCAGAAGTAAAAGGTTAATGAAACTTGATGTGCATATGCCTCAGTTGCATCCTCAGCTTCTCCATGGCTATGGCTTTTTTGTCTTTCCAAAGTACCATAATTCTTCTAAGGGGTCATTTAACAACTCAATCAATTTAATAAGTAGTGTAGATAACAATTAGCTGAACCTTTAAGCAAGCATAGGATAGCTTTTTTTATTCTTCAATTTGGAACAACTAGGAAACATACCTGTGGCCAATTGCATGAATTGGGGATCGTCCTAATCTCACTTTGTAGGAGAAAAAAAATATTTTCTTGAAACAAGAATATGTCTAAAAGATGTAATGCCCCATTTCACATCATTTGGGATATGCCCCCTACTTTTGTAGATTGGGCAGAAAAATTGATTTAGTACCAAAGAGTGTACTAGCAAAGTCTGAGAAATTTTAACCAAAGAACCATCCTTAAAAAATTCCGACTATCAGTATATGTAACAATCATGAAGGAACCTTAGTGAGCATGCTCACATACCCCACACATTTTGCTATTGGACTACAAAAATTAACTTTGAGCTTGTAAACTTTTGCGAATTGAAAATTTGTGGTAACATACACAATAAAATATGTCGTACTTCTTGCATACAAATTTCATTAAATTAAAGTTTGTTTTTACCTACAAAAACGATGTTTCCCCAAAAAGTTCTAAGTTCAAAATTTCCTGGTCATATGCATACCTACATATGGTGTCCTTCCTATATTTCATGTTTCATCAAATTCGGTTCAGCAGTTTCAGAGGAGTTGCGCTGACAAGATGATAAATGAAGATTTTAAGCAATTTTTTAAGTTAAAAGTGCCATAACTCCCACAAAAATTTGAGGATCCAAATTTCCTGGTAATGTGCACAACTACATATGGTGTCCTTCCTATATACCAAGTTTCATTGAATTCGGTTCAGAAGTTTCAGAGGAGTTGCGCTGACAAGATGATAAATGAGGAATTTAAGCAAATATCCAAGTTGAAAGGACCATACATGTAACTCCCACAAAAATTTGAGGATCAGCAATTTTCTAGGTTCAAGGGGCCATAACTCCCACAAAAAATTGAGGATAATAATTTCCTGGTAAAATGCACAACTACATGTGGTGTACTTCCTATATACCAACTTTCATTGACTTGATTCAGTAGTTTCAGAAGAGTTGCGCTGACAAACTTTGTGACGGACAGACAGATTGACACGACAAAAACAATATGTCTCCCCACAAAAGTGGGGGGGAGACATAATTCTGTTCAGTAGGTTAGGAGAAGTTGCGTTCACAAACTGTAATAAGGATTTTCTGCAAATTTTTAAGTCCAAAGTTCCCTAACTCTCACAAAAATTTCTGGTAATATGCACAAGTGCATATGCATATGGTGTACTTCTAGCATACCAAGTTTCATTAAATTCTGTTCAGTAGTTTAAGAGGAGTTGTGTTCACAAACTAAAATCAGAATTCTTGCAAATTTTTAAGTCCAAAGGCCCATAACTCCCACAAAAAATTGGGGATCAAAAACACCTGGTAACACGCACAACTAAATATGGTGTTCTTCTTGCATACCAAGTTTGGTTAAATTCTGTTCAGTAGTTTAAGAGGAATTGCGTTCATAAACTAATTAGGATTTTCTAAAAATTTCAAACTCCAAAAGACCACAACTCCCACAAAAATTTGCAGATCAAAATTTCCTGTCAATATGCACAACTACATATGGTGTACTTCTTGCATACTAAGTTTCATCATATTCTGTTCAATAGTATTAAGCATTCACAAACTAAAATCAGGATTTTTTTTCAAATTTCAAAGTCCAAAGGGCCACAACTCCCACAAAATTTTGAGGATCAAAATTTCCTGGTAATGTGCACAACTAAATATGGTGTCCTTCCTATATACCATGTTTCATTGAATTCGGTTCAGCAGTTTAAGAGGAGTTGCACTGACAAGATGATAAATGAGGATTTTAAGCAAATTTTTAAGTTCAAAGAGCCATAACTTGTACAAACATTTGAGGATTGAAGTTTCCTGATAATGTGCACATTTACATAAGGTGTCCTTCCTATATACCAAGTTCCATTGAATTCGGTTCACTAGTTACAGAGGAGTTACACTGACAAGATGATAAATGAGGATTTTCAGCAATTTTCTAAGTTCAAAGGGCCATAACTCCCACAAAATTTGAGGATCAAAGTTTCCTGGTAATATGCACAGCTAAATATGATGTACTTCATATATACCAAGTTTCATTGAATTCGGTTCAGTAGTTTCAGAGGAGTTGTGTTGACAAGATCATAAACATGATAAATGAGGATTTTAAGCGAATTTCTAAGTTCAAAGGGCCGTAACTCCCACAGGAAACTTACCAGGAAAGGAGAGGCAATGTACAACATCCAATCATGCTAGTGCTGTCTAACAAATTGGAACCAATCCCTTCAGTAGAAGCCAAACAAGAGGCTCCCAGGAGCCTGAATCGCTCACCTGGTCTTAATGTCAACCCTTTGAAGACTTTTGTATAGCTAAATGAGCTGAATGTTTAAGCAATAAAAAGCTTTTCTCTATCTGCAATAGTTTTCATTCCAAAGCAAAAAACACTATTTTTCACCTTTAAAGGGCCATAACCCCTTAAAGGAGTCATCTGACAACTTCGACCCTAAAAAGACTTTTGTAGAGCTAATTAAGCTGAACATTTAAGCAAGCAACATCTTTTCTCTATCTGCAAAAGTTTTCTTTCTTTAGGCCAAAAACACTATTTTTTGCCTTTAAGGGGCCGTAACCACTATAAGGGGTTATCTGGCAAATTTGACCCTATGGAAACTTTTGTAGAGCTAAATGAGCTGAACATTTAAGCAAGCAACAACTTTTCTCTATCTGCAACAGTTTTCATTCCATAGGCCAAAAAACACTATTTTTTGCCTTTAAGGGGCCGTAACCACTATAAGGGGTTATCTGGCAAATTTGACCCTATGGAAACTTTTGTAGAGCTAAATGAGCTGAACATTTAAGCAAGCAACAACTTTTCTCTATCTGCAATAGTTTTCATTCCATAGGCCAAAAAACACTATTTTTTGCCTTTAAGGGGCTGTAACCCCTATAAGGGGTCATCTGACAACTTCGACCCTATGGAGACTTTTGTAGAGCTAAATGAGCTGAACATTTAAGCAAGCAACAGCTTTTCTCTATCTGCAAAAGTTTTCATTCCATAGGCCAAAAAACACTATTTTTTGCCTTTAAGGGGCTGTAACCCCTTTAAGGGGCTGTAACCCCTATAAGGGGTCATCTGACCACTTCGACCCTATGGAGGCTAGTGTAGAGCTAAACCAGCTGAACATTTAAGCAAGCAACAGCTTTTCTCTATCTGCAAAAGTTTTCATTCTATAGGCCAAAAACTCTACTTTTTGCCTTTAAGGGGCCATAACCCCTATAAGGAGTCATCTGACAACTTTGACCTTATGGAGACTTTTGTAGAGCTAAATGAGCTGAACATTTAAGCAAGCAACAGCTTCTCTCTATCTGCAATAGTTTTCATTCTATAGGCCAAAAACATGAAAAAATGCTATTTTTCACCTTTAAGGGGCCGTAACTCCCATAAGGGGTCATCTGACAACTTCGACTCAATGGAGACTTTTGTAGAGCTTTTGATGCTGAAGCAGTAGCATGCATCAGATTTCATCTATCTCTTATACTTTTTGATTTACAAGCCAAAAACAGTAGTCTGACCCCCCTGGTCTATTTTTAGCAACAGCGGCCATGTTTTTTGACGGATCAAAATACCGAACACAATTTTTGTGCAGGACACCCTAAGGATCAATCATATCAAGTTTGAAGAAATTCTGTTCAGCAGTTTCAGAGAAGAAGATTTTTTTAAAATTGTTAACGGACGACGACGACGACGGACGCCAAGTGATGGTAATAGCTCACATGAAAAATTGTATCAGACAGAGTGATTCCAATATAGCCCTGTCGAGTGTTTACACTTCCCAAACCCTGTGTTCACTTGTTTTTTAAAGCAAGTTTATATTATTTCTTTCTAATATTCATCTGTATCAACTTCTACCGTTTCTGTCTGTTTTGGACTTCAGAGATTCACATGCCTTTTTCATACTTCTTTGTCATTTTCTTAACACATTAAATTTAAACTTTTAATTCTTTGTCAATTAAGATGTTAACCCTAAAACCATTCAGAACAAACACCTTTTTACTATTTTTTTTTCAGTAAAAAGTTTTTGAGACTAAGATTTTCTGCAAGAAACTGAATTCAACACTTTATCATGGAACAATTACTATTCCAAACATAAATCAGCCAAGTTTACTTTTCCCCATTTATTTATGCACAAGAATCTGTCCTCTAGAACATGATCATCTGTCCCTGTAAAATAAAAAAATATAAAATCATAACTATTTGATAGCATTATAATTTTGTTTTTGCACAAATATGTTTAATAGCCAATTTAAAAGTGTTTCATTGTAGAATAAATATATGAGAATTATATCAACTCACTTTGAGCCTGTAATTACCACTTACAACACAAGTTGGAAGGGAGAAAACAGCTTTGGTATACAATAATAGAATTTTAAGCATGGTGTTTTGTTCATGTTTTAAAAATTTACATCTACATGTCTTTTTCCTTTCTTTTTGAAAATAAGTCTTCATGAATATATCTATTTAAAGCATGCTACATTTTTTTTGGCTTCTGTCAATTTGATTTCTTTGGTACTCTTTTTCTCTTTCATTAGAATAATGCTTTTTTTTCTTGTTGGGTAATTTTGTTGCCACATAAATTTCAATTTCAATCTTGCCTTGAAATATATTTTATAAAGGTTCCTTAATTTAAAGGCCAAACCATAATGTACAAGTACCAATGATGATCAACTAGACAAACATACCTTTCTCTTCTTTTCACCTCCCAATTCAAAGTGTTTACATCTCTTAATGGCCAACTGTTTCTTTGTTTTACAGTCTGTACATTCCATTCTCAATGTAATTTTCTTTGTTGTTTTAGCCTGAAATTTACATAACAATTGTTAATAGGAACAAGTATTATAGTTTAACTATAAATGAGAGCTGGCGAAACCAATTTTAAGGGGATACGTTACTTTGGTCGACCATCTTACTTTTCTAAACAAATTTGTGTAATGAATGGTAATACCATGACAAATCGAAATTTTTATTTGAAATATTAGGTCATGGGTCGATTTTTCAAGTTATTTCACTTTGAAATTATTGTTTTTGGCGGGAACTTTGTATAGAAGTAATGGGAAAAGATAAAAAAATTTCAAAACTTTGTTATATTCCATTGATTAAAACAAATTTTTTCATCACATTTCAACCAAAAACTATAACAAGAAATTCCAAATCTTTCTATAAACAACGATATATAATTTGTCATAGAACATGGACCATCTTAGATAAACATCAAAGATAAACAATAGCCTTAAAGTTCAACGCTGTTCAAGTAAAATTGACGCTGCGTTTCAAATCGTAAATGGACGTTATTCTGTTTCACAGGTAAATTTTATCGACAACGTCGTTTTTAACATAACATATCCCCTTAATATCAGGAATGAGGAATAACACAATGATGAAACAAGAGTTTATAATCCTATATTGTTCTTCAACACATTGTGACATTGAAATTGTTATTCTCAATCCTGACTCAGTTATGCTATTTCTCAGAAAGCAATTTGGGATACAGATGACAAAGCAATCATCAAAATAATGAAAACTTTAGAAAATTATTAATCGATGATTTGTATATTGCAGAATTTTTCACCAGAAACTTTAAACAGGCTTTAATGAATTCTCATGCAGATTAATTTAATCCTGAAATCTCTGAATCTATGTCCTGCTTCTCGATTTGGAATATCAGAGTACATCAATAACCATGGACAGACACACAAATTTCCAAACACAATGTCCTAAACATCTTTCCGCAAAGTTTTGGAGTTTCAGAATTCACCCCCAAAAAGTTTGTACTGGATAGATAAACAGATGGACAGACTGACAAGGTGATTGCAATATAGCCCCTGTCATGAGTAGGGTTATGTATAATACCTTTTTTCTGAAGATAGGTTTGGTTTGACCTCCGTACCCACTCTGCTTTCTGTCATATCTTCTCTTTCCTGAAAAACAAATAAATCAGTTTAAGGGAAAGCAAGTTGCACTTGATAACTTTAATTATCAATGTAGAATTTCTTGGGTCATCAAAACCCTAAGGGTATCATAGTCATAATCAATGTTTGAACAGCTTGTAAAAGCACTGGCAATATAAATTTTAAAATTTCCAATATTCTGTTAATCTGTTTATCTTGACTTTAAGACTTGAAAAAGAATTTCCCTGGCTGACTTTCAGATTCTCATACAAATAAAAATTTAATTGTTTCACTAGACTGTAACATGGATTAATCAAGGAGGTACAAAAACTGTACTTATAAATTCAAAACTGATCATAATTATAAAACTAACCCTGTGCATATAATGAGGCTCTTCCAGTCTTGTACTGTGTAACTTTGTGTAAGGTGTGCTTTCGGCAATCCTTACTTTTACAGTAGGTCCTTCTTTGTTTGGGTACGTTAACCTGAAAATACAACGACAAACCATTTTTTTGAAAGTAAAATGTACAGGCAAAAAGGAAAAAATACTTATTGATAAGTTCAAAACCATAGTAACAGATGTACTTATATTTCATGCAAAATTTAACCTGCATAAAATTGAATTAAAATCTTCTATACCGTTGCAATTCAGGGAAACAATAGGGCAATTTGTCATAAAGATTTTTTATAATATGAACAATAATTAGAAATTGAAACCTCCAAATATTATACAAGAGTTTAGTTGAACTTTGATATACTAGGAGAGACTACATTATAGCATGACAGTTTTGAGATTGCACAAAATTGCAGGTGAAATTTTTCTAGGCATGACCTGGTGCATCAAAGATCAAAATAAATACTGCCTTGTTCTTTAGAAACAATGATTCTGACAATATTTCAACACATGCAAGAATATTTGTTCTCTCAATTAAGGTTTTTACCTTTTATATAAATATCATTATACACAATGTAATCATAATCTTTACAAACGGCTTATACGCTTTTGCATAAGTCTACAGGGAGGGCAGCAGACCAGTTTGACTCACAAATAAGTCCCTTGATAATTTTTTTATTATTGACAATTTTTTATGGAAATATTGCCAAGACTGGCACAAGAGAATTTTTTTAAAACACATATTGTGACCATGTGGATATATGTATTGGAAATACAATCAAGTCTTGAAAGATAAAAAGAATGCAGACCTTTTAAGGTTCTTCTAAATGAAAATGGCTGCCATGCATTGTCAATGCAAAACTTTCAAAAAATACACAGATTGAGCAAATGATGTATTTTGTTCAAAACCTGTCTAATTAGATTTAACTTACCAATATCCAGAGCAAGCTAGTATTTAAAATCCCACAATGAGTCTTAATTCAATTTTATTTACATAAACATGTAAGGTGCGTCTGATTACTATCCTACTATTCGAGCACACCCTTACAAATATTTAATATTCTACCTTTAAAGACAGTTTTTATATGCAATTATTTCTAGCTTGCTTTAGATAAGATTGTAAAGCATTCATTTCAATATAATTTTAGCAAAATACTTATTTCATCTAGGCTGTGTATTTTTTGAAAGTTTTGTATTGACAATGCATGGCAGCCATTTTTCATTTAGAAGAACCTTAAATAGGCATGTAGGTACATGTATCATTTTAATTAAGGAGTTGCAAGAACACACAGCTTTGTCAGATATCGCTACTTCTGAATGAAACACTACAGTCAGTGCCCACTTGCCCACCAATGATGTGGGCATAGGGTGGACAGTGGTTGGCATCAAATTAAAACAAACCTACACAGTTAACAAGAAATTTTTGGCCATGGTTCTTAATATTTTAGATTAGAATGAAGATATTTAAATTAGTCTGCAAATAAAAAATTGAAGTGGATAGCTTTATTTATTTTATCACAATTTGAAAATTAAAATTTGTAAAAACCAAGTTGACTGTGTGCTCTTGACCACTATATGGACGAGTGGGAAGTTGAAAAAGCAACTGACTGTAAGGTATATTTAGAGAATGCCGCTATTTTGATGAAGCCTGAATATTGATTCATGGCTTGGTATCCTGATTTCAGGTATCACAATACGTTTTCGAGGACTGACACCGAAATCAGGTCGTAGTATATACCAGATTTCAGGCATTTAATTCCAACCTGTTCGATTGTATGTTTGAATGATCGAAAAGAGGAAAAATGATGCCAACAAACGTAGGTGCAATAGAAGTCTACTGTTAATTTGTTTTCTTTCTAGGAAAATTGAAAAGTTAATCTCGTTGGTCCCAACTAATTGAAAACGTGAATCAATTCTGCTTTTAAACTTGAATGAGAGACAGTTGTCTCAATTATAAAGAAATGAACAAAAGACCTGCAATGTGACAGTCTCTACTGCATACTGTAGAAATTACAGAATAAATATTCCAACTTCATTTATGTATCAATTGATGTTTCAGATTGTGCCTGGATTTTATGAGTCTACAAGGACAGTACTGATAGAATATTGGTTCTTAGAAGTAACAATGTTCTTATTGTTTATTTAGACACAAAATATATAGTAAAATTGGTTGTTTATATAGCGGATTGGTGTGGATTTTGACACGATTGCTACAAAATCATTCTCTTACCATTTTGTTTAATTCAAGAGGAAGTTCGTAGCAAGGTCAGCTGGGAGTTTTATGTCAGGTTTTATATTTCGTGCTTCTATTAAAATGTTAGAACTTTTCAACAACAATTTTACCTCTAAACCGAATAATAAGCAACATTCAATTCAATCAATTAGAAATCTTTGATTTACTTGTGTATTAACAAATAATTCACATAAATTTATACTAAACAAGCATTAGATTGACACCGATTCTCGAAAATGAAAGTAGAAAAGGAAAGTAGAAAAAGAAAGTAGAAATGGCCACAACCGACAAGAGTGACATCGTTGTTTTATCAGCCTGTAGAACAGCAATAGGTGAGGAAATTGTTATGCCGTGATGTTTTTATTAAGTGAGTGACGTTTCGGAATAGGTACCAATGGGGAATCCGTATGTCAAAGTACGAAGGGGCAGAGACAAAACCAGCAAACACAAACAATGACAGGACAAAAAGACAGACAACATATAAAAATACAGAAACACAAAAACCGTGGAATATCAATTAACAATGCCAACTGTAGTTGTAATGGCAGTGAACTCAGGTGCTCCAGAAGAGTAAGCGATTCCTGCCTGCCTGCTATAGCATACCCCTCATGTACCAATTTCCAATCCAATGTGTCAAATCCAGTAAAGGAAGACAAAACAAAACCCCATGACAAACCAACATCTGAGAGAGTAAACAATTCCTGCTTGTATAGCACACCCATCAAATTGTCAATGATCAATTTAGTGTGGGTGAAATCTACCTCTGAGATGGGAGTGTGATTGATTGACAGCCGTCCTTACAAAACATTTATTCTGTTCTCTCAGTCACAACCAAAAATATCACCTCCATAATCTGTCTCTGCTGCTAAATACTTTGAAATCACTTCCATCCAGATCTGAATAGGGTCAGCATAATTCTGGCGTTATCAGTACATTTTACATCATTGATTGATTGATTGTTATCTGATAAGTTTCCCATCAGTGATATTTCAACCATAATCAGGACATAAACAAGTTAAAATATACATAGAACATAGAACATATTTTATTTTCCAATCAAGTGCCCAACAAGGGGAAGCATGAGTATACATATAACATTTAAAGAGAAAAGAACAATAATTAAAGAGTTACAATCACACATCAGAGTAGCAAGACAGATTTCATAATATTCATGATGATTCTATATAAATTTATAAGTATTTAAAAATAAATTCACCCACTGCATTTAACACCATTGGATCTTCAGAAGTAAGTAAAAAATAAAAAAAATAAGTTTTTGTTCAGAGTTTAGACTTTCAAAATTTTTATTTTCTTTCTTAATAAATGAAAATAAAATATTATAACTAAACCAGTACATCAAAATCATAAACACGACCATTGGCTTAAAAACCAACCACCAGCACACAACTAAGTTTTTAAATATCCTTAACTTAGGTACTCCTGCTCAGTATAAAATTTTAGGCTTGGGATTTTATATCCAATAGACAATTTTAAAATGCTATAAAATAGTAAACATGACTTATTGCTCTAGCATGTATGAAGACAAATTGTAGGTTCTTATATACTTTCCTATCCTCAGATGCTTTACAAAATGTATCAAAACAACTTTAAATAAATATTTGTCTTTTTGTACCTTAGAGGCCAAAGAATGTTATTATCTAAAGTGAACTTTTATATTGATATTCTTTTAAAAAATTAAGGCTACAATTGTAAAGTAACTACCTGACAGCTTTTACATTTTACCATTGGCATGATTCACAGGTGTTTGTGTATAGCTAGACAATTGCCAACCAACTGTGATTTTACAGTGCATGATTGAGATATAAAAAGCTATTTGAATTTAATTTTACCATAAATAAAGAATAAATAATTCACTTATTTCTAAAATAGCCATAATTGAGGGTCTAGGTTGTTCTACTGTTAATACCATATTGTTGAACACAATTTTACATTTCAATCAATTTGCAGGGAGTTTCCTGGGATCACTGTCATCTATACCAGCACATGAGTTAGGAGCTGCTTGTATAAAGGAAGTACTTAGCAGAGGAAAAGTGCAACCTGGAGATGTGTCAGAGGTCATCCTAGGTCAAGTCTACACTGCAGGTAGAAAAAAACCATTATATGTCATTGATCTTAAACCAAACAAATACTTTTCAGTTTTAGTACATTGTACATTGAGCATTTTTAGATGCCATGGATATATTTGTCTGTTTATACCCATGTAAGCACAGCTCTTCCTAATCTGGTTGATTGGCTTTTATTAAATTTTACATGAAGAAACTATATCATATTGAGAAATGCTTCCATTGCTAACAGATGTCGTTCAAGGGAGATGATTGGATGCTATTAAGTTTTATATGATACTCCTCCTTAACCGCTAGATGGATTTTAATAAGGCGTTATAGAATAGAGTTAGAGAAGCGTTAAGGAATATTACATCATATGGAGAATTTCATTACTCTCAGAAGTTTTTCAGGGGAGATCAATGAGAGCTTTGGTTTTGTTTTGCAATATAGAGTTGAAACAATTTTGATAATCTAAAGTGTGGAAAGGGGGTATATTTTTTTATGGTCCTGCTTACAGTATTTTCTTGTCAATACATATACAATCAATTATTTTAACTTTGGGTACTGGTACATCACATACATAAATCAAGTTTCTGCTTAACAGTGGGGAAAGGTTACCAGGCACCCAGGGGGCTAGTTTGGACCTGTTACTGAGCCAGAAATCTTTATTGAGGCTGATGTTTGTGCTCGTCAACTCTGTGTTATTTGTTCTTTGTCAAGAAAGGGGTCTCTATTTGACAACTTAGGATTTGTTTTAAATATGATACATTATATTTATAATCTAGGGCCAATTGCAAAACAGTGAGCAGAGACAACTGCTTACATTGAAGGCTGTTGCATAACATAAAGCATAAAAGTTTATTTAAAGTCGATGGCATTAAATACATAACATAAGCTCTATAGAGCTTTTTATCGACTGTTGGCTGTTCTCCTTTGCAGATTTTTTAAATTGACGTTTATATTGTAGGTTGTGTCGTGTACATGTACACTTATTCCACATCTCATTATTTTCTATTTGAATGTATACCTATAAACATTGAAATTATCATGTTTTATAATGAAAAGCACAGGGCCAGAACCCAGCCAGACAAGCCAGTGTAAAGGCAGGTGTACCTTTCTCTGTACCAGCATGTGGTGTCAACATGTTATGTGGGTCTGGTTTACGAGCTGTAGTACTAGGGTACCAGGCTATCAAAAATGGAGATGCTGATATTGTTGTGGCAGGAGGGCAAGAAAACATGAGTCAGGTATGATAAGGATGCTAGACACTGCATCAATGTTAAAGCCATTGGTGGAAAAATTCAAAATTATGTTGGACGAAATGGTTAGTGTTTGTTTTGATTGGTGTTTAGCTGGTTGTGGTACTGAGATGATCACCTCAATATCTCTATTGTGTCTCACAACCATGTTGTGTTTTGTATTACTACTGGACTCTAGATCACAATGAAAAAGGGAGGTTTGGCACCATAAAACCTGGTTTTCTTTTGAAATGCCTGTACCAAGTCAGGACCATTGTGATCTTCTATTTCTCAGGTATGTCTTCCTTGTTTTGTCTCTTGAAGACTTCTCTTAGATATTTGAGATTAAACCTCTAAGTTTGTTAGTGTTGTTATAACCTTTATTCAATTATACATGTTATAACTAAAATCTGCACTGATGAAAAAATATGATGAAGATGATATTAAAACAGCAGGTGAAATGGAAGGAAAACTATTGTTAAACAGTCAAAATTTAAAATTTAAAATGTATCATATAATAAAATATTTTAAGATGTTCTCATATTTATAATAACTTGTTTAAAAAAAATCTTAGGGAATATATTTTCTACAGATTAAATAATTACTCATGAAATATCTCACACCTTTACAAAGGCTCCACATTGCTGTAACATTAGGAATGGTACAAAGTTTGGTGATGTGTCTATGGTTGATAGCATGTTAAAAGATGGTTTGACTGATGCCTTTCACGACATTCATATGGGAATTACAGGTGAGGGGAATGAGTTTTTTTTAGGAATATATAGCAGTCATAACATATTGTATAGCACCTTAATTTGGTGGGCGTAAAATTTATTTATTGGGTGCATAAATTGTAGCTATTTTTAGCATATTTTGTCAATTAAGCTGGTTTTATGATTTTTTGCACATGCATTAATTAGCAAATAAAGGTAATCACAAAACTACTGAACTAATGAATGATCAATCTCATAGTCCAGAGAAAATGACAAAAACGAATCAGTCATACCGGAGAATTGGTGGAGTTGAGTTCATTTTCTAAAAACCAATGACTCGTCTCCCATCAAATATAACCTTTTAATTACAAAATCCTACAATTACAATTAAAAAATCAAAATATGCACAATCTAGGGGGCCAATTTGTTAGGACTTATTCTACCTTGTACTTGGCACTCCATCAAAATTACCCTTTATGAAGTACAAAGGGATATTTGACATGGCAAGAACAAGGGTTAGAATTTTGAGGCAGTAAATTGAGGATAATGTGCTTTAATTATTTTTTATTATTGTTTGCAGCTGAAAACGTTGCAAAGACATGGAATGTAACAAGACAAATGCAGGATGACTTTGCCAGTAAATCTCAACAGAAATGTGAAGAAGCACAGAAACAAGGACATTTTAATACTGAAATCATTCCTATAACTGTCAGTTCAAGGGGAGGTAATCAACTGTAAACTGGTTTATTTGTTTAAGGAATTGTTTCTATATTTGAACATTTTATTCAATTCTAGCATAGTAAGTAAGGTCCATTTAATACCCAATGAAAGTATGATTAAGAAAAACATTGACAATAAATAGCAATAAATATCAATTTGATGCCATTTGGATATCATGTTAAGGATTTTTTCCTGACTTCACCAAAGTAGTATGTTGATACTCAGTACTAAGATCTTATGTCTTGGACAGCTTTTATTTTATTGTTGATTCTATGTTTTAAGATGTTCTTTAAGTGTCTAAAAATAGCACAAAACATTCAAACTAATAAAGTGTGAATCTGTTTAACAAAAACAGATGCAATTAAAGTGTATAATAATCAATGTCTAGAGATGCAATGTAACACACTATAATTACACAAATTTAAATCTGGCCAGAAGAAAAGATCTTGAGGTCTTGAAATATTGCCAAAATTGCCAAAAATTCATATCTTATTTTAATTTAAAACACAATAGTGTGTTACATTGCATGATACATTTGTACATCTTTT
Organism: Arcuatula senhousia; assembly: GCA_963971305.1. Classification (NCBI taxonomy): domain Eukaryota; kingdom Metazoa; phylum Mollusca; class Bivalvia; order Mytilida; family Mytilidae; genus Arcuatula; species Arcuatula senhousia. The sequence continues at coordinate 46,969,150 of OZ020309.1, read as the reverse complement.
TTTCAAAATTATCAGGTTTAAAAAAAATGCATTTTTCAATTAAACATGAAAATTCAATTTACCTTTGATACCATCTCATCTTTCTCACTATATTTTAGGTAGTAAAGAGATAACAACAGATGAGTTCCCCCGTCATGGCTGTACTGTTGAGGGTCTTAGTAAACTTTGGCCAGCATTTGACAAGGCAGGGTCAGTTACAGCAGGAAACTCTTCTGGTATGATATGTGATTTTACTGCTTTAGGACTGAAATTCAAATTAATGAATTCTTGGCATATTTTTACTGCGGTCCTACCTTGATGCAGTAATACATACCGTATAGTGTGTTATTTTCGCGGGTGGAGAGAAATCGGGAAAATAAATTCCGCGAAAATATCCGTCTTTTAGAATTCATATACAAATGCATTCACAAACCACGAAAATAAAACCTGCAAACATTTTTCACATACCTTTTGACACAAAAACCGTGAAAATTTACCCCCGCGAAAATAGCCCCCTTTACAGTATTCCCCCTTAAACATCATGTGTTTAAAAAAAATAATTTCATATATTTAAACAGTAATAAAGCTGGCAAGTATCTGTGACAACATTGAGGCAGACTTTTTTTAGAAAAAGAGTACAAATTCCATATTAAAGCTCACAGCTTGTTTGTATAAATCAATTCCAAAAAGCATATGTACAGTTTCAAGTCAAAAATACAGCTATTGAAGATACATATCACAAATGTTAAAAGCAGTTTTGTCCCATCTTTTACATCCCAGCTCCTTTGTTCTAACAGGGATGATATGAACCGGATCATCCGTCAGAATACCCTGTTCTACTTTTTCAACTCTATTGTCCCTTTCCTTTTGTTTTTCAAAGCGCGTTTTTTGAGAAATGTTTACATTTAACTTAGGAAAATTATAAAATCAACAACAAAGTATTTTTGAAGATTGAAAAATAACATGGTGTCCACCAGGGTTTGAACATCAGATCTCACTGTTCCAAGTCTACCTTCATATCCACTAGACCACAAATCCGATGGAAAATCTACCGGGGTGATCTTTTACTGACACACCGCGTCATTATGTAATAACTATTGCAGAAATAAAGAGATTGAGTTTATTATACAATGCAAAAAATCACAGAATAATTGTTGAAATGAAGTGTAACAAAGCAAAGGAATAGCTGCTTTATAGCTGTTTTTCATCCTAACGTCGCAGTGATAACTTCAATTTGGATCTAGTGCTCACACCTCTTTTCAAGTTCAGAACAGCCTCTATCACTGATTTTAGTAGAACTCTTTGCTAAATGTCAATAATAAACACCTGTGTTACATCTATAATCCATTTTTCAATTTGAAAAAAAACAAAAAACATATAGAGCTTTTTTAAGTTCCCCAAATTTTAGTGAATAAAAACTTACTGACTGTAAAAAAACAACAACTTCTAAACAGACAAAAAAGTTGTTAGATACTAGAAAATGAAAATTGCAATGATCCTGACTTTCAACTAGCATTTCAATTGAATTTGCAGGTTGCTTTAGGTTATAATTATGTTGTCAAGCAACAAGATGCAAAATAAACTGTAACTCATTGCTTATTTGAACATCAATAATTCATTGTAATTTCTTTACAGGACTGAATGATGGAGCTGCAGCTGTATTACTGATGAGAGCCAGTGAAGCCCAGAAAAGGGGCCTGTCCCCTAAATGTAGAATAGTCTCTTGGGCACAAACAGGGGTAGAACCAGATATTATGGGCACAGGTCCTATATCTGCTACCAAGAAAGCTGTAAGTCATACATGTTATAAAGTTGTCTAGTATGTCTATTAGTTTAGAATAGTCTCGGAGGCACATAGAAAGAGCTAGAAATAATGGTCACAGGTCCTGTATATGCCACCATTTTAAAAATGGTATATGACATTCATTGGTATTGCTATATGACATTCAATGGTAGTTACTGCTAAGATGAAAAATTATTTAAATTATTCAAAAGATGAAAGATTTTTTTTAATCATTACCGGTAAATGATTATTACATGAATTATTTTACATCATAGAATTAGGATGAATATAACATCTGACAATTTTTCTATTTTTTTTTACCTAGTTAGAGAAGGCTGGCTGGAAGATGGAAGATGTAGATCTGTTTGAACTGAATGAAGCATTTGCTGCTCAGTCTTATGTTGTGGTTCAAGAATTAGGTTGTGATATTAGTAAGGTATGATTAATAGATAACCACCACACATGAAATTGTGCCTATATTTATTTTTGACAATGATTTCAAGAGGCTGTGGCATGTAGTTGTTTAAAGAACTGTGCTGTGGGGGATACAGAAATCAAACAGGATGGCACACTATTAAAGAAAATTTTCTAGGACCTCTTATTTCAGACAGTTCCCAACCAAAGGAGTAGGGCGATAAGACACATTTTATGTCTAAATTTTACACAAATCTCAACCTTTGAATACTGCTGTCAGATGCTGATAAAATATTTATTAGATGTCCAAAAATTACTGGCAAATATTTTGAAGAGTTTTTATATGATTGATTTGATGAAAAATATGACATGAAACACCTTCATTCAGAAAATCGCCAATTAATTTTCATCAATTTTCTGCATTTTTAAAATATTTTTAGGACTAGAAAAAATCTCTGAACACCAGAAACAACTACATATTTTTACACGTGGTAAATATGGCTTATACATGTATAAACCTTCTCTAAAAATATTAACTTGTTTCTCATGTGCGGACGATGTTTGCTGGTTCAAAATGAACCTCGAAAACAACCAAAATTTCTAAGTTTTTGCCATTTTTGGTAAAATCACTAGAATTATGACGTCATTATAATGCTTCAATATCAAATTTTAGATTGTTTTGACCTGTTTCCCTTTAAGGCGAATTAACACTATATTCTGGCCAGAAATGGACACTTTTGCATAACCTAAATATTTTTAGGCTAAATAAGGGGCTTATCGCCTGTCAAACAGTAGGGCGCATGCCTGGCACGATGGCTCTAAATCAGCCTTTGCTGTGGCAGAAATTTTGTATTTACCAATTTACACCATAAAGTTCTATTTGGTGAAATGTAACCAAGAGAATAGGAAAAATCAGGCATAAAATTTACTTCACACCATGTAGTATAAAAGCTGCATGCTAAATATCAAGAGGCTGTGACATGTAGTGTATGGAAAACTGTGACAGATTTATTGTGCACCCATGCAGCAAAACAAGAGATAGTGCCAAAGTCACTCCTTAATGTCACTTTGCAACATGTTGCATGGTGTATATCTATTTTATGCTCCTAGGTAATCTACTTCCTGTTAACTGAATACTTAGGTTTTACACATAATGGACATAAAAGCAAAATATTTGTCACAGTTTTCCAAGCAACTACATGAGATTTTTACAATTTTTTGTGCTTGAATCATAGTATTAGTATTTAGGGAGCTTAGTACATTACTTTTATAAATACTTTTGTAAACTATTGGATTTGAGTCTAGTTAGGGCCCCGCATCCAAGATGTGGACGCCCTATAGTTTTCACTTTGTCCGTCTGTCCGTCCGTCAACAATTCTTGTGAACACTAAAACTCAAAAACTATTAACAACACAGTTCTCAAATTTTCCACAGTTACTTAGTAGCAAGTCATAATTTGCATATTAAAATTTCATGCAAAAATGTGAAATATTTTTTGGAAACAAAAGGCTCCCAGGAGCCTGAATCGCTCACCTTGTCTTGATGTCAACCCTATAAAAACTTTTCTAGAGCTAAATGAGCTGAACATTTAAGCAAGTAACAGCTTTTCTCCATCTACTATAGTTTCATTCTGTAGCCATAGGCCCAAATCATGGAAAAATGTTATTCTAGGGGCCATAACTCCTATAAGGGGTCATCTAACAACTATCACCCTATTAAGATTTTTGTAGAGCTAAATGAACTCAACATTTAAGCAAGCACCAGCTTTTCTCTATCTGCTATAGTTTTCATTCTATAGGCCAAAAACTTGAAAAAACATCATTTTAGGGGCAGAAACCCCTATAAGGGGACATCTGACAACTTTGACCCTATGGAGACTTTTGTCGAGCTAAATAAGCTGAATATTAAAGCAAGCAACAGCTTCTCTCTATCTGCAATAGTTTTCATTCCATAGGCCAAAAATATGAAAAAACATTATTTTAGGGGCTCTAACCCCTTTAAGGGGTCATCTGACAACTTCGACCCTATGGAGACTTATGTAGCGCTAAATGAGCTGAACATTTAAGAAACAACTACATATTTTTACACGTGGTAAATATGGCTTATACATGAATAAACCTTCTCTAAAAATATTAACTTGTTTCTCATGTGCGGACGATGTTTGCTGGTTCAAAATGAACCTCGAAAACAACCAAAATTTCTAAGTTTTTGCCATTTTTGGTAAAATCACTAGAATTATGACGTCATTATAATGCTTCAATATCAAATTTTAGATTGTTTTGACCTGTTTCCCTTTAAGGCGAATTAACACTATATTCTGGCCAGAAATGGACACTTTTGCATAACCTAAATATTTTTAGGCTAAATAAGGGGCTTATCGCCTGTCAAACAGTAGGGCGCATGCCTGGCACGATGGCTCTAAATCAGCCTTTGCTGTGGCAGAAATTTTGTATTTACCAATTTACACCATAAAGTTCTATTTGGTGAAATGTAACCAAGAGAATAGGAAAAATCAGGCATAAAATTTACTTCACACCATGTAGTATAAAAGCTGCATGCTAAATATCAAGAGGCTGTGACATGTAGTGTATGGAAAACTGTGACAGATTTATTGTGCACCCATGCAGCAAAACAAGAGATAGTGCCAAAGTCACTCCTTAATGTCACTTTGCAACATGTTGCAGGTGGCATAATAATGACAGCTAAATCTACATTTCTACAATTTAGCTTACCTAAATATTTCATATCAAGATATGTTTAACAAGCTATATCATGGGTAGAAATAATACAAATTCTTTCCTGGAGGAAAAATTATTTTTTTTGCTTGCACTTTTAATTTGTATAATTATGCCCTGCTTCAAAGAAGAGGGGGGTATACTGATTTACCATTGTCCATCCGTCTGTTCATCAGTTATTCCATTACATAATTTCTGTCACAGTTTTCTAAGCAACTACATGAGGTAGAGGTCTGATATTTAGTTTAATATTCAGCGTTATCCAGTACCTTATGGTGTATACTGATTTTATGCTCTTAGGTAAGAAGAGGAGGGGGAATACTGTTTTACCCTTGTCTTTCTGTATGTCCATAACATAATTTCTGTCACAGTTTCTAAGCAACTACATAAAGTAGAGGTCTGATATTTTGCATATAGCTTTATCCTAAAGTACCATATGGTGTATATCTATTTTATGCTCCTAGGTAATCTACTTCCTGTTAACTGAATACTTAGGTTTTACACATAATGGACATAAAAGCAAAATATTTGTCACAGTTTTCCAAGCAACTACATGAGATTTTTACAATTTTTTGTGCTTGAATCATAGTATTAGTATTTAGGGAGCTTAGTACATTACTTTTATAAATACTTTTGTAAACTATTGGATTTGAGTCTAGTTAGGGCCCCGCATCCAAGATGTGGACGCCCTATAGTTTTCACTTTGTCCGTCTGTCCGTCCGTCAACAATTCTTGTGAACACTAAAACTCAAAAACTATTAACAACACAGTTCTCAAATTTTCCACAGTTACTTAGTAGCAAGTCATAATTTGCATATTAAAATTTCATGCAAAAATGTGAAATATTTTTTGGAAACAAAAGGCTCCCAGGAGCCTGAATCGCTCACCTTGTCTTGATGTCAACCCTATAAAAACTTTTCTAGAGCTAAATGAGCTGAACATTTAAGCAAGTAACAGCTTTTCTCCATCTACTATAGTTTCATTCTGTAGCCATAGGCCCAAATCATGGAAAAATGTTATTCTAGGGGCCATAACTCCTATAAGGGGTCATCTAACAACTATCACCCTATTAAGATTTTTGTAGAGCTAAATGAACTCAACATTTAAGCAAGCACCAGCTTTTCTCTATCTGCTATAGTTTTCATTCTATAGGCCAAAAACTTGAAAAAACATCATTTTAGGGGCAGAAACCCCTATAAGGGGACATCTGACAACTTTGACCCTATGGAGACTTTTGTCGAGCTAAATAAGCTGAATATTAAAGCAAGCAACAGCTTCTCTCTATCTGCAATAGTTTTCATTCCATAGGCCAAAAATATGAAAAAACATTATTTTAGGGGCTCTAACCCCTTTAAGGGGTCATCTGACAACTTCGACCCTATGGAGACTTTTGTAGCGCTAAATGAGCTGAACATTTAAGCAAGCAACAACTTTTCTCTATCTGTCATAGTTTTCATTCTATAAGCCAAAAACATGAAAAAAATGCTATTTTTCTTTTGTGGAGCTTTTGATGCTGAAGCAGCAGAGTGCATCAGATTTCATCTATCTCTTATACTTTTTGATTTACAAGCCAAAAAGAGTAGTCTGACCCCCCTGGTCTATTTTTAGTAACAGCGGCCATGTTATTTGGACGGCGGTCACCATTTGTGCAATCTTGGTAGAGGATAACCCACAGATGAAGTGTGCAAAGTTTCAAAGCAATCCCTTCAGTCCTTTTGGAGGAGAAGATTTTTAAAGAAAAGTTAATGACGATGACGGACGACGATGGATGCCAAGTGATGGCAATAGCTCACCTGGACCTTCCCTTCGGTCAGGGTGAGCTAAAAAACTTCATTTTTATCGAAAATCGCAGATTTTGAGAATTGGACTTTGTGAACACTTAAACTCAAAAACTATTAACAATAGAGTTCCTAAACTTTGTACAGATGCTAAGTTGCATGCCATGGTTTGCATATTAAATTTTTGTACAAATCGGTGAAATATATTTTGAAATCACAGAATTTGAGAATTTGATTTTGTGAACACTTCAACTAAAAAACTATTATTAATACAGTTCTGAAACTTTGTACAGCTACTAAGTAGCTTGTTATTATTTGCATATTAAAAATTTGTGCAAATCTGTTTATTATTTTTGGAAAAAAAACTTCATTTCTGATGGAAAATCACAGCATATTTTGAGAATTGGAATTTTTTAACAATAAAACTCAAACATGTCAAATGGTATTAACAATACAGCTCTGAAGTTTCATACACATTCCATGGAGCATGCCTAAGTGGTTATAATCAAATTTCTTATGATTTTGAAAACACTTATGTTTTTTGCCGCAGGGCCCTTTCTTACTTTGTCAGTATTCTAGTTCAAATTATGTAAACCATTTGGTTTTCTCTTTTGTCATGTTACACAAGAATTTTAAATGAAATTCATAATCAGTACCTATCTACTCTGTTTTCAGGTAAACATAAATGGTGGAGCCATAGCTTTGGGACACCCAATTGGAGCCTCAGGAGCAAGAGTTTTAGTGACTTTGATTCATGCATTGGAAAGGACAGGCAAAAAGAAAGGTGTGGCTGCATTATGTGTGGGAGGAGGGATGGGGATAGCGATGTGTATCGAAATGTTTTAAATGAACAATGTAATTATTTAAAGGTGGACAATCCTAGTTATATATTTTTATAGAGGGATATTAAATTTTATTGATATTTTAGTGTTTAATGATTTTTAGTCCTCATGACAAATATATATTATACCCCCACTCGTAAGCTATATTGCAATCACCTTGTCTGTCTGTCTGTCTGTAACAAACTTTTGTAACAGATTTCTCAGCTTGTACTGAAGAGATTGATTTCATCTACTTCCTGTTTTCTGAGTGGTCAAGTGGGGGTATCCTTACCACAACTAAGTGCAACCCCTTGTTTTACATTATAACCGCATTCAATTTATCTGATATTAATGACAGCCATTTCGATTGGTTAATAGTACTTCAGTAAAGTAGTTTTATTTTTGATGAAAATCACCAGCACTAAGGGCGTTGACAAGAACTTATGCAGAGTAATTTGAAAAGATGAAGTATTTTTTCAATTTTTATACAACTGCAATTTTTTTGCGATTGTATTATGTTATGGTGGTGTCATTGTTGTTGTTGGCATCGTTGTCTTCTGTTCACACTTTGGTTTCCAAGCGATAACTTCAGTTGTAGTGAACCAATTGTTATAAAATTTTGATATGATGTCTGTTACCACTTAAGCAAGGTTGGTTTGCATTTTGGTTTCTTGCTCCTACCGTTTCAGAATTAAGGGCCAAAAGGGGCTAAAATGGGTGTATAGACAAAATGTCTTTAGATAATTTATTTTTTATCCATCTTTGATCATTCTATTTTAATTGTATTTCTTGATAAATTCTGTTAATTATTCTTGTTATTTTGGCATAGGTAGTCAATTTGTTCAAATTGCTGGTTTATATTCACCACTGGATCACTAGTAAATAAACTATCCAAATTGATTTTTAATGATCACCCACTGAAGTTTACAATAAGTTTGCTCAACTTCACATCATAAGATTACTCAGCTACCAGTTTTGTTCCCACAAACAAAGTTTGGAAGTGTATCCTGTATCACCCTATATGTCTGTCCATCTGTCCATGTTTCTTTAGCGCAATTTATCAAAAACCACTTGATGGATTTTGATTAAAAAATACAGGACAGAACTGCATCATTTGAAGATGCGCACAGGCTTTCAACTGGCCCTAATTTTTCTAAATTTCTTCCTTATTGGAAGCAGTGTTAATTTTCCTAATGCCCAAAAATTTTACCCAAAACAAATTTACACTTCGCTTGGCATTTGTTGTCGTCATACAAACTTGAAATTGGAGCTTTCATGAATTATAAATCAAGATTTATCATTTCATATTCTGTAAAATTAGGATATAAAGTTACTGTACTTCGAATTTATAGGAAAAAGGTTTCCAAAAGAGCCCTTATTCTAACAGGAAAATTCCTAATTTATTCATAAAATAAACCTTTTTTTTTTAAATGCCCTTATTTTATACTGAAAGTCAGTTGAAAGCCTGTGAGCAAAAAGAATTTTCATTTCTGTCCCAATATTGTTCAGGGGAGATAATCAGACTTATTTTGCAATGGTCTCATTAACCCCTTCCGGGTCAATTGGTCCCTCCCTCAAATAGTCCATTAAAAATAAAAAGTGCAGTGTTATTGTTTGTAATTGTCAAAGTTTTATTGGATTGATAATGGAATCATGTGTACAATCAAATGAAACCTAAAGCTTCACTCATTTTAATTATCCTTGAATCATTTTTGACAAGTGTATGAATTTTGTTTACATGGCTGTGTGAAAAGGCTCCATGTGGAAGACCGGAAAGCATGGTAAAAAGGGTATTTTGAGCATTTTGTAAACGATCCAACTTTGCGAAAAAAGTAATCCTTGATGGTGAATGTTTTATACCAGCATTAGACAGAAAACTTTATTAGCTTCGCAATGATATATAACATGTGTACCATCTTACCCGTATTTGTTCAAGCAAAAATTTCAAAAATGCAGATTTTAAGTTGAAAATGAATGTGAGCGTCAAAAGGGTTATTTGAGACCTTAAGAATACAGCTTATTTGTGTCTTCTGTAGGCTATCCTGGTAGTTTCACAATGGTACCCCCTTAGCAACCATTGTATTTTTTGCTTTTTGTCACTATATTTACCCTCATACAGGAATAGAAATATTGTTTGATGCATATTTTTTTCCAAACCTCACTTTTAAACAGAAATTTAGGCTCGAACGATTGAAAATAAAGAGATTTTCTTGCTCGCGACACGACAAAATGTTGATTATATCATATAATTATGCCTGTTTTTATTTTTTCATAGAGTTGTCTGCCCTTAGACCATTAAAATAAATTCACTGCAATGTTACTCTACCTATAAAAAATGTTTTAATTATGAGAAAGTGAATAGAGTAAAGTCTTATCTATTTAACATAGAAAACTTTATGCGACGTCAACCTTTTAAGGTTTTCTCATGGTACACCCCTATTTCAAATGCCCATAAAATCAAAACCGCACAACTCCTTGGCTTGTATGAGGGCTTAATAAATTCAAAAAATCCTCCTCTTTTAATTTTCATTTTCAAATATGATTAGCTGGTGCATTGTGTTATTTTAAGGTCTCATTAACCCCTTCCGGGTCAATTGGTCCCTCCCTCAAATAGTCCATTAAAAATAAAAAGTGCAGTGTTATTGTTTGTAATTGTCAAAGTTTTATTGGATTGATAATGGAATCATGTGTACAATCAAATGAAACCTAAAGCTTCACTCATTTTAATTATCCTTGAATCATTTTTGACAAGTGTATGAATTTTGTTTACATGGCTGTGTGAAAAGGCTCCATGTGGAAGACCGGAAAGCATGGTAAAAAGGGTATTTTGAGCATTTTGTAAACGATCCAACTTTGCGAAAAAAGTAATCCTTGATGGTGAATGTTTTATACCAGCATTAGACAGAAAACTTTATTAGCTTCGCAATGATATATAACATGTGTACCATCTTACCCGTATTTGTTCAAGCAAAAATTTCAAAAATGCAGATTTTAAGCTGAAAATGAATGTGAACGTCAAAAGGGTTATTTGAGACCAATGTAGAGTTCAGTATTCCTGGTATCTTCCCCTAATAGGACCAACAAAACTTCATGTGTTAATAAAGGGTGTTTCTTGTAATTGCACATTATTATTAGCTATTTCAGCTTTGCATTTGTAGACTTGTCCCAATATGTGATATGCCCTAGTGCATTTATCAATTTATTCTTACTTACTATTACTAAGGATATTTAAAATTATTGTTGATTAGATATATGTCATCTTGATGATCATTTTTCATATCTTTGTTGACATCTAAATATTTGTTCCAAAGAGGAATTTATTGTAGCTAATATATAACACATTTTTATTGGTATTTATTTAATTTCCAAATTATAATAATACTGACAAACTTATAAGGCATTATAATAAAACAGTGTATTTGGTTATCAAATAGAGACAACAGTGACAAAGCAAAGAGACTCAATCACTTTCTTAAAAAGACATCAGTGGTAGGCAGTATAAATATAGTAACTGATGATTGGAATGTAAAAGAAAAAATCTGTTGCATAATGACAATATACATGTAAATGAAACTTTGACACAAGAATTCATATCAAACAATAATGTGTTTAAATAGGACGGGGGACTTTCATTCGTTAGCTTTTGTAAAAAGAAATTGCATATCAAACACATTTCAACAATACACCTATTTCTTTGACAATCATAGTGCAACAAGAACTCTTTAAAGAAGAAATTGGAGCTATTTTCAGTGATAATTTTTACCTAAGTCTGAATATTACCTGAACATTTATATTGCCTCATTAGAAACTTTCAAGACTAGCATAAGATTGAAACCCTAATCTATAAAAACACTAGTATAAAAATAGAACTATTTAAAAATAGCACATGTAAAATATAAATTTCTACAATTTATCACAGACCATGAAATAACAGAATTGGACGGAATAAAATGTGAACAAAAAATTGTGCATAAAAACATGTGATGCTTAGAAAAAACAATGATATAAATAGATATCTTAATATATATATATATATATAATAAAAATATTCTATTCTAGAAAATCAGCAGTGTAAATGAACTCTGTACAAAATATAACAATAATAAATGATAACAATTTAAAATGAGACAAAAAATAGACTAACAAGTATTCTTCAACAAACAATTTGTGCACATTAGCATTGCAAACATAGCCTAATTATGAGAACCTCATTTATAAGTAACATCAAGAAAAAAATATTTTTATAAAAAAAAATTTCTAGCAAGTTAACACAACTAATTAAGAAGTGAAACTTAGGTCTGCCTCACTGCTGAAGTCAGCAGTCACTGATTTTAACATGAACATAATAGTGAAATTTAACTTTGTATCATTCCCCCCCCCTTCCCCCCCCTAAAAACAAAACAAAAAAAATGCTTGCTAGCATTCATCAGTCAATTTGCATTCTGAACTACTGTGAACAGACCCCAATGCTTTTTATACAAAATAAACTAAGTATTGGAAATGTCAATATAGCTGTTATCAAATGCAAAGATTTTTCATACTAATGAATAAATGTGAAGTTCTGTCACATTAAACATTTAAATTGCAAGTAAAATCATATGAAAGATCATCCAAGCAACACTTAAATAACTGTTCAACACCATAATTTGCAAGTGTGTATTTTAAGTTCTCTGATGTACATTTATAAGCTGTACATTTATAAGCTATATATAAAGTCCATCTTCATCTGTGCACCTCAAACAAAATTTACAAGGACTTTCTCTCATGCATGCTGTAGATAAGCTCTAATGAAATCATTATAACTGATATTACCATCCAAATTCTTATCGTAATATGATAATAAATGATAAAACTCTTCCTCAGATAAATTAATATTAAACTGACGAAGAACTTGTCTGAATTGCAATGAGTCTACAATTCCTGTATTTACACTATCCACGTTACGGAACACTCGTCTCATTTCCTTCCAATTTTCCAACACACAGTCCCGTACCCGAATCATTGCATCAAAGAAGTTATTACTTGTGTGACCTGCTGACATCTAAAATGATAAATTATATGTTAAATGTCAAATAACACTCTTGATTCAAAGGAAAGGACTGGTGGACTAAAAGCTTACTGTAAAAACACATTGCCACTTTCAGTTTACATGCATTAATGCTTAAGTTAAGGACAGAGTCAAGAGACCTTTCATTCTGCCATTGATGACCTTGGCAGATTATTGAGTTTTGGGATCAAAGGTATTCACTTGTTTGTTGCCATAATATTTTTTTCATTGACTATATTTCTCTTGTTTGGACAATCTATATGAGGATGTTTATGTCAGTTTCAATGCTTTACTAAACTGTGGGTTTTTGTTTGTTTGTTTGTTTGTTTTATGTTTTTGTTTTTTTATTTAAATAAATTATTCCCTTTCTATTAAACAAAACAGATACTAGTAATAAAGATAATATGTCTACCCATATTTAATCTACTTACTGAAGCCCTGGTTGGTGGTAACTTTCTCCTACTATAAAGATTGGTCTCCTCCTTAGGCTTTAGGGAGAGTATGAAATGTCGTAAAAATTCCACGTAAGAAAATGTTCCATTCTCCTTCAGATCATATTTGGTCATCAGATCATAGAAATCTTCTTCAGGCATATCTACTCCATTGGATACCAAGATATCTAGAAGAAAATTTAAATCACAATGTGCAATTAACTCTTGAAGCTGACAAAAATCCCCATTACTGGTCATATAAAATTTGTAGACAGTAAAAATCAGAACACTTAGCACACCACAAAATAATCTTCTGCATGTTATCAAATATGCTCTAGACAACAAATAAAATGAGCTTTGACTAAAATGTAGAGCACAATCAAGTATAACAATTTATCAATGGCAACTAAATAAACAAAAGGTATTGAGTTTATTTTATTAGTTACCAGATAGTTACGTTCAAAAAATGTTTGATCAAAATAAAATGAGGTACCTCTTAACTGTTCCACTTTGATTGTTCCTGTATTTTGCACATCTTGATTTCTACAATGTCTCTGAATATTCTTCCAGTTTTTGAAAATTGTATTTTTTAGGATATTTTCTGCTGATTCGGCATTTATCATGGGAGTAGATAACCTTGACCGTGCCCTTGACAGCAGCATTCTACTTCCTGTTCTTCCAAAGTCCAACTGTAAATCAGAAAAAAATTACCCTTTTTTTTTTAATACTTTGTCTATTATTTTACTGAGTTATTTATCCTTTATTAGAGCATACTACAAAAATCTTGTGTTGAGCATTTAGTTAGGCATATAACTTAGGATTGACCATTTTACACATTGTTGTAGGTATTTGAAAAGACACAACAAGAAAAACAAATGCAATGTGAAGACTTCAATAAAAGCATAAACATTTTGAATATCAATACTTTAAATATTACTTGCATGTTTTATTTCTAATTTTTCATGGAGTACTTTCCACCAACAAGTTCTTATAGATTTTACCTGAGTCATTGATCTACTCATAGCTCTGGATGGTGGAGCACCTCGACCTTGTGGCATGGTTGATGAAGGTCGTGGTTGAGGGAGATCTATGTTAGGCTTTTCTCCAGAATATCGCCGCAGAAATTCTTTGTAGTCCAGGTTACCAAAATCATTCACAGGTAAAGTTGCCCATAGCTTTTCAAACTGCAAAGAAATAGTTGATAATAGAAATTACAAGATTGATCAATCTTAAAGATAATATATGTTCAGTAAATGAAAAATATAATCATGAGATCATACAATTTAGTCTTAATTGAGAATGATCTTGTTGTTGTTATTTTGTTGCTTATTTTTCTAATTAAAAGAAGTTGTAACTATTTATGTATTTTTTCAAAGGAAAGTCTGGAAACAAAAGTTATTTCAGGAAGCTAGTAAATCTATCACAACAGTATATATATAACAGTCTTTTTATTATTACTTCATGTGTCTGTTTGAAGCTAGATAAAAATGAAAATAAAACATAAATTACCTGCTCATCTGTTAATCTCATAACATTCTTTCCAAACATATTTTTAAAATCATCTTTTGTAACTGCACCAATACCAGCAAAATCTAAATCTGTGAATGCTTGTGTAAGAATGTAGAGATGACCCTGAACAGCTTCCCTGATACGATCCTGAATTTCATCTGTAGCTAGCAAGGCTGGGGTTTGATCTCTTATAGACTTCTGCAGGGCTGCCAACCATTTCTCTGAATCCTAAAATAAATCAAATCAAAATCAAATCAATTTATTGGTCATAAATCCAAAATACAAGGATTATTACCAGTTACAATACACTGACAAACACTAAAACATAAATGTACACATATGCCTGCTAAAATATGAGGAAGATAAAAGGTGGGTGCAAAATAATAGGTAATGATTAACCAAATATTATATAGATAAAATGAAAACATATTGTTTGCAAAGTTTACATCTATCTACATAAATGTTTGACTTTTCTAAAAAAGTCAATTAAATATCCATATCTGATTATGATTGCGTCCCTTAGAACACTTTCTTATGGATACTGAATACACTAAGAATATTGTATCTATTTGCCAATCAGTTTGTTTATATACTATTAACTTCAGCATTGGACCTTCTTCATTATTTTCATGTGATGTAATTTTAGTTTCACATCATCTTATAAACTTGAATCCCTACCTCTTGTTCTGTCATATTGAACTGGTCTAAGAACAGAGCATAATTGATCATTCCATCTGTCGTTTGTAGTTTGGACAAGAGATGTTTCCATTGTGGGTTCGTCATCTTGAAGACAAAGATATCTAGAACTCGTCTGAAATCTTCTCCTGATATCAAATGACTGCCTGTCTTGTCAAAAGATCCAAAAGCCTGAAAAAAGTCATAAATTTTCCTAATATAACATTATTTCAATATAAAAACTGTATCTGCAATCTTCCTTAAAAAAAACCAGTTTCACTATGTAACTATCATTATGAAAAAAAAAAAAATATATAATGATGTATTGAATTTATTGTTGCTTGGCAGAGAAATTAGGAAACAATCAAAATACCATCCACTATCTTAACTAAACCTTAGACCACATCAATATTATTTAATCAAAAACCTTGTGAAGAGTTGTAAAAATTTACAACAAGGTCTTATAATCAACCTACCCTACTCAAGACATCTGTATGTTGTGCTATGGTCTCTCTGACCCTATTCTCAGCCTCTTGTGGGGTTAGACCGTGATGTTCTACAATATCTACAACAGTTTTTCTCTTGCCATAACTGGACTTTCTTCCATCTTCAAAGGCATGTAAGAATTCTTCATAGTTCAGTCGACTTCTGTTTGTTGTTAATCCAATCCTGCAATAAATTGATAACTTTTTAGTTGAGGTTTACATCTATTTTTATGCTGTGAAGAAATCATGAAGATGAAAATTTTCATAAATTACAAAAATGTAAGGTAAAAAAAAACTTTTTTTCATTTATGCAATTCACATGTGTATAACAATTTGTAATTGTTAAAAAATAAAAAAAAACATTTTAGCTGCTGGCTGTTTTTCATTTTCATTTTTAAATTGCTTTTGATGTATGTCTGTTGTGTCACATACAATTTTTCCATAACTCATTATCTGATATTTCGTATTAAAACAACTTACGAGTCCATTAGTTTAAAGAATTCTTCATCATTCATGAACAAATTCTGTTCATTAAGCACTTTCTGTATTTCATTGACTGAGATTGATCCTTTCTTCTTGGTGTCATATTTTCTGAACGCAGAGTAGAAATCTTGGTAGCTGTCTCTGATCTTATCTCTACAAAAGGCAAATACAAAATCTTAAGTTGATGTATTTTAATAGAAGGTCACAGTGACTTAACACTCTTAGATAATGGCTTATGGTCCTAAATCTTTAGTTGTTTTGAAGTTAGTGAAATGTAATGTCAAAAGTATAGAAACTGATGGGCACAATGATCATTCTTAAAATATGAAAGTTATTCTACAAGTTCTTCCTCACTTTAGTAGAGGCAAACAAGAAAGACAACTCATAAATTCCAAAATCACATGTTCAAATCTTCAGATAATTATTCAAAACAGAATGTAATGTTAGACCTACCTGAGTTGTCTAGCCACCTGTTCAGCTGACATAAATGCTGTTCTCTGAGCCTGAGCTAGAGTTATCCTCTCCTGTTTCTTCATCTGGGTCTCATTATGATCCAGCAGGGTCCTCTTACTATCATCAATGATCTTCGTACTAGTACCAACATCATCAGACGGGGTAAACTTGGTCGAGGCCCCCATCTTGGCCAGGAAGTCAGAATGGGAGATATAACCTTTACCATCCTCATCATACCTAAACGATTATAATTTTTTATCAAACAATAGAAATGATATAACATAAGATACCCTTGTCTTATTGACTACTTATCAAATTACTATATGTATAAAATTGTCATTAGAACTTTGAAAAAAAAAGATGAACTTTACATTTATTTGTCATACTTGTGTGAAATCAACTGACCCTTTTTTTCTGAACTTAAATACAAAATATGTAAGAGTTGGTCTTCCTTTTGATGCTTTTAGGACTGTATGGTTTTAAACGCTTGCATTATATTTTTAATGTAGGACCAAATGCAAAGAGTGAAAAGCATCCATTAGGCACATTGAATGCTGCTGTCTGTTTTCCATTGTAGATTTTAAAAATGCCACTTATTATGTAGGTTGTGTAACATACACTTATTCCACATCTCATTATTTTCTACTCCATATTTTGAATAATCTTACATTTTCCACAACTTTTTGTACTCCTCAGGGCTCATAGGTAAGACAAATCTGTACAATAACTCTCGTAAGTCCCTCTTTGTAATAACTCCTCTACCACTAGAATCTACATTTCTAAATGCCTGAAAAATCATCAATTACATTTATATTGAAAAATAGCATTAAAATGATTGAGAACATGCTTGCTCAAGAGAGGTAATTTTTGAAAATTGGTTTGTTGATGCTTTTGACCCCAGTCTATCAATTCTATAGTAATAAAACTCTCTAAGATTACTAGAGGATTACAATTTCCCTTAAGTAGCTTGTGTTTTTATGCCCCATGTACGAAGTAGGGGGGGCATATAGTGTATGGGTCTGTTGGTCCGTCCATTCATCCATCTGTCCATCTGTTGGTACATCCCTCCCAAATGTTGAAAACTTGAAACATGGGACATTTGGTCTTTTCGACATATTCTTGTTTCATTAGTGAATGTATTAGATATTCAAATGTTGATCCTTCCCTGTGAGAAAATAAGAAGTTTTGTCTTGGTGCCAGCTTATTAAAAAATCTAATTGCTTTTTCAAAAAGAAAATATTACAGAACAAAACTTACTTTTGCTATATCTGTCCATTGTAAGTGGACTTTTTCCCGTAATGTTTCAAATGCTACTTGTGCTGAAAACTCTGGTGTTGGCTGTGTATCATTCCATCTGTAAGGTATAAAAAAATATTTTGAATGAAATCAAAATTATGTTAAAAACTCTGGTGTTGGCTGTATTTCATTCAATCTAATAAGTTAGGGGGCAGGGGAATTAATATCAGATAAAAAAAGTTAGGCATTGAAAAGTTAATTAATATAAAAGTCTTCAATGAACTGAAGCTAAGGGTCTTTTTTGGCTACAGTGCCTCTGATGAATCTTAGAAAAAAAAAAAAAACATTTTTTTATCTGGATCTTATTTGCAATCTTGTTTCTTAACTGTAATCAGTCCCTTATCCTTACATGTTTTTTTTCCTTTGTGTGTAGACAAATTTTGTTTGATTTCTATTTCCATGACAATTTAAAGTACATGTATACAAACATTTGTAACAGCCCCCATTGACAAATATTGACAAAAAGCTTCAAGTAATAATGTTACATACCTGTGAACAGAATTTAACCATTTATGTCCCTCGGCAGTGTCTCTCACTTCAAATCTGTTTAAGAATTCTTCATATGATATTTTAGTCCTTTTACTTATTCCTAATTTTTGACACAGTCTATCAAATTCACTATCTGACATTATACACATGAAAGAGTCCAATATTCTTCTAAAGTTTTCTTTGTCTATAAGTCCATTGTGATCATCATCAAATTTATAGAATGCAGCTCTCAAGTTCTGTAAAACAAAAGAAGTGTTAATCAACAATTATAAGATGCATTAGGGTCTAAATATATCAAAAATATAGTCTCTCTTGTCTTCAAATGAGCTGTTACAATTATTATAATGAATATTTTTCTAGTAAGTCTTTCTCAAAGTCTCTATGTACAGTCTTCTATATAACTTTATGCTATAAAATGTTCTCTTTTGAAAATATCTGGTTTATCAATTTTTAACATAAATATATCTGTTCATGCATTACATTACTACTTATAAACATTGCTTAAGTTTAGATAAATAGAAAACCTACAGCAAAGTTTTCCCTTAGTTTCTGTTTCAATTTTGCTTCAACTTGTTCTGCTGTCATTCCCTCCTCATCACCTCTGATGGGGTTAACCCTGTGGTTACCACTCCTCTCAATGTCCTCCCCTGGACCATGGATACGAGGATCCTCAAAGGCCTGGATAAAATCTGTGTAGGACAATGATCCATTCTCAAACCCTAACTTCTTTGTTAATTGGTTGAAATGTTCATCTGACAAAGTCATACCATAGCTTTGTAAAACCTGGAATATAGGAAATATCATATATCAAAACTTGTTCAAATTTTAAAAAAAAGTATTTAAATATCATAATTATTTCCATCTTTAATATAAACTTAGAATCACAAAGTGAACAGGAGATGTTTGCAGAAGCTAGTGTAATGTAAGTTCTTCATAGTTAAAAAATAAAACTACATTTATAAAACTATGCTAAAAAAGGTAAAGTATGTCAGACATTTTTGACTTACCTCTCTGAAGTGACGTTTAAAAACTCTCCCTCTACCACTCTTGTCAAACGATAAGAATGATTGTCTAATCTGTGTTTGATGCTGTGACATTCGGTCCTTCAGTTTGATGATGACCTCATCTGGGGTCATGATTCCTGTCCTACTGCGAGCTCTCCTCTCATTCTTATAAAACCTAAGAAACAAGATAAAATAATATATAGTACTTTTAACAAAATCATTAAAAAGTAGACAAGCAGTCCCTATATAATTGTACTAATCTTATGTGCATAATAGTCAGAATTTTTCTTTTCATTGCAGAACAAACATTTGTGAAAGTGCATGGTTTTATTTTGGAATTAAAAAAGTTAATTGCTTTCAGAAGTAACCAGAATTTAAAAAAAAATCTGTTTAATTGTTTTCTATTTTGCTACGGTTTAGAAGCTTAACTTAATAGTTGATTATTCAAAAGTAAGCAAAATCCCAATAAACAATAAATCATGCGTTAACCAATGAACAACCATTCTTCAAATGATGAACAAAATAAACCTGATCTTACCTAATAACTTGATCTCCCAATCTCTCATCTTCTCTCATGTGACTGCCGTTGGTAATCTGATGGCTGAGACCTACCAAGTCTCCTGGACGTACATCAACCTTCAGATTCTCTAGGAATTCTATGTAGTTAACTCGACCCTCGGATACATCTTTACATCGACTCAACATGCTGCAATTGGAGAGAAATATATTTGATGGAGGTGGTTTCAGAATATGTACCTTTTATAGTTAGTATATGTGTTTGTTTGATTGCATATAAAATAAAGCATTATATCATATATTTAAGTATAAATACAGTCTTTTTTAATATGCAATATAGTACAAACCACTTTACCTATATCGCATACCCTATATCGCACCCCCTATATCGCACCTCTGACCCTATATTGCACACATACAAAATATCAATATTTTATTCTATATGATATAATGAACATTACATGGCAAAATCTGCATCACATGCAGTATTAACCCTCGACCTATATCACACCTCGGGCCGTTGGCCCTCGGTATAATATAGGTGTCTCGGGTAAATACAGCAAATGATACAGATTTTACCATGTATTATTCAGTATATTATGAGCTCAAATTTACTAGAACATTGATTGAGCAAAAGGTAAACATGACATAATAACTAATATAAAGACTGTAAGTTATTTGGTTTTATGAATTATTATTCTGATATAAGAAATGATTTATACCATTTTTACTACATTTGAAATAAGAATATTCTTTATCATGTTTGTATAAGTTACAAATTTTGCAAAATTACAGTAATTTGTTTTTAATAACTAACCTTTCAAAATGGCTGTCAGATACAGGAAGAACATATAAATCTATAACCTTCTTCATTTTAGAGGCAGGAATCTTGCCTTCTCGTCTGTGATCATAGTCCATTATTGCACCACTAACATTCTTCCAATTCTCTGTTATTTTCTCTCTCAAAATGTCTTCAATCTGTTAGCATTATAGTAAAATTGAATGGTGAAGCAAATAAATTAATCAAAAAGACTTAATTTATGTTGTAACGTGTGAATATAACCCTTAGCCTTAACAGCTAAATTGTTTAAACATTTGTTTAACTTCAGTGTTTTTTTCAATGAACTATGCTTTTTGCTTCATGATTTTTTTTGGGGTGTCAAATATCTTTTTGATATTAACAGTTAAAGTGGGTCATGATCTAACGTTAATTTGAACATAAAGTACAGTAAAACTTACCGTTTCCCAAGCCATGACAGCAGGTTTTGATACTTCATTGAACTTATGTGTAGATCTCAACCACTTGTGGCCTTCCTGTAAACACACAAAGAAAACAGTTATGATTGTGCATACTTGTAAAATGAACTGGGATTTAGCTCACAATAATATATCAACCTATTGAATTTGGTATTGGAAAAAAGTCAAATTATGTCCCCTGAATGGTATTCGAGAGGTTCATGCACAAGATTATAAAGTAATGTAGGACTTCTAAGGTTCTGATGTAAGTTTTGTTAATAAAACTATAAAGAATAACACTAGTTCTGTCAATGCATATATCTTTAATAATTTGAAACAAAAGTTATTCTCCTATGGTTAGATATTAAGGCATTTTCATTAAAATCTTCAAACATAGACTGACCTGCATATCATCCTTTTCTTCAAAGATTTCCAGGAATTGATGGTATGATATATTATTTGTATGGTAGGGGTCTAACTTTAACATCAGCTGTTTAAACTGTTCATCATCCAGACGGAAGGTGAACTTTTCTATGATACTTCTCAGCTCCTTCCTAGATACTCTTCCTTTTCTTGACTGAAAATATAAATAATAGTCATACTTTGATAATACAATATTTGGGCTATTTCTATCAGTCCTTTATTTTTCATTTGCTTCTTTTCACACATTTACAATTTTTTGTTCAATTGTTAACACATGCTTGTAGGCAATTGAATTTACAAAAGAAAAGTTGTATAAAAATAGATTAGAAGAAATATATCAATCAAGCAACCAAACATCTTTAAGGCAATGTATTTTATTCATGAACATCTTACAAATTATTTTTGGGTGACATTCAGCAATACAGTTAACACTATTGCATTATGAGCCTACCACTTGTTTTCAGAGTGCGCCTAAATGCCTAAAACTAATGATACTCCTTCAGTCTAAGACTTTTGTAAGGAGTCAAACTTACAGCATCTATCTCTAGGAAAGCCTGTTTGAGTGATGGGTAATGTGTCTGTACATGTTTGTATAGTAACTTCCAGATATCCTCCATAGGAACTGTCTTCAAGCCTTCTCTAATAGGATTGAATCTGTAATTAAGTGGAAAATAAATCATTTATGTGAATCTAGAACAAATCATAATATTACAAAAATATGGCATCTGACATGTCTTTTGGACATTTATATGATACTCTGTCATGTTTTTAAAACAATTTTGATCCAACCTGTTAAAAAATTTATAAGTCAACAAAAATCACACTCAACCTTAATTTTTTGTCCCACACATGTATGCAGCTGTAAAAGATGATTAAGATTTAGCGAAAGTCTTGCCATTGAAGATATCATTGTTTTATTTGTGTGTGTGTGTATGTTGAGGTAAATATTTCATGAGGTGGGGGTCTTTTAATAATTGTAATTATCTAATGGTTCATCTTTATATGTAATTAATACATAAACTATCACTCTTGGGATATTTTTCCTGAGATCGTATCTTGTGATTAAAAAATAATGGTATAACAATTCTAAAAATATATACATTTTTTCTCATTCTATACCTGTGTGCTGGTTTGATTGGAATAGTTTGTCCATTTCCTGTTGCTTGTGCATCCTGGAATTTCTCTAGAAATGACTCCCAAGAAATCTTAGTGCTGCCTTTTACACCACACCTGAAAAAAAAAACATATTTGAAAATTATTAATTTTATAAATCTCATCATTTATGTTAGATGAATCTACTCAAGACAGTATTTTTTTTTAAAATAGATAATGGATATGGTAGGTACAGCTGCAAACTCCATTATACATATACCATATGTACTACCATGGCAACCACCATACCTTGTGTATCTTTGAGTTCGCCGAGGAATGATACTGATTTACCAACACCTATTTTTAAAGGTGTCCGTGGTCGTGTGGAATCCTCGACGGACTTGAGACCGCTAGGCGACAGGTGCCGCAGAGTTATGGGTCAATCCAGCTCACACCTGCAGTACAAAGACTTGTAGTCATACTGTTAAACATAACAGACGTTCCAGTTTGCAGCTGTACCCTACCATATCCATTATCTATTTCACTTAATATCAAGCTGCGTGCCATTCTATTATCTCCTCTTTTTTTTTTAGTTAAATATAGGAATTAAATAAATAAATTGTCATAGAAGTTTAAATTACTATCAAGTATTCATATAAATATCTAAATCTTATTAGAAGTGGTAGAAATCATAAATATTTGCAAGGGGAAAAAAATGCTCCTTTGAATAAAAATTAAAGGCAAACTTGTTAAAATGGAGGCAAAACATTTTCTCATATGCAGAAATTTTTTAAAAGCAATATGAAAATTGACGAGCATTTAGCTTCTTACCATATGCAAAATTTGAACCTTGTATAAACATCATGATTATCTCTAATTACCTGACTAATATTTGAACATCTAAAGGCATAAATAATGTTATATTACTGTTTTCTATATTACACTTCTATTAATCTTACATATACTTTACCTTTCCATTAGTTGAACAAAGAGTTGATCTGACATAGGGATAGTAAACTGTATCAGGATAGACTTGAGATCTTCTAAGTTTATAAAGCCATCCAAATGTTTGTCAAAAGAGAGGAAGATTTTCTTTAAGTTCAGATAGTTCTTCCTCATCTGTAAAACAAGACAATTCTAACTAAAATATACCTATTACAAGAGAAAGTTTTACTTTATTAACACACTTTAACATTAATTATTTTGTTCTTTTAACATTGGTCTGTCTCAGCATCTATGAGTTTTATGATACTGCTTCGCATGACAAGCTCAAATTTACAGCTATATTAAGTTATTTCATGCATTTTCTCACTGTTTTAAAATAAATAAAAACTTTTGTATGTATTGTAGTGGTTTCAAGGTTATGTAGAAAAATACAATGTTTAGTGAGCTTGTCATTACCATATTTCAATTATTTTGTTGCAATTTTATTTATTCTTTTTCATTTTTATGATTATTATGTTCTCTTTCCTTCGAAATAATTTTTCAAGCTACATATGTATTGTCATATTGTTTTGCAATTATTGAGCTAAACTAACCCTGTGTCTGAATTCTAGTTCTATCTGGTTGAAGTTCATTTTCTGTAGTGCTGCTTCATCGTCACGTCTCTGTTTGAAGAGTTTACTGGACTGTGGCTGTTGTTGTTGCTGCCACACCATCACTGAAGAAAAATTTAAAACATATCATATTCTATATAGAGAGACTCAAGATAACTGAAGGACAATCAAACAGGTATAGAAGCCACATATACAAAGTCTGTGACAGGACTTTCAGTGTGAAACTGAATATGTATTGACATTTTAATAGAGAATTTTTAGCTACCATGGCTTACTCATTATAAATTTAGCATCCTTAAACTGATTCGGGAAAATAGAATTGTAGATTTCTGTCACAAAATTTCATGGCAGTCATTGAAAAATATATTTATTTGAGAGTACATGTAGATCTCAGATTGATAATATTGTACCAATAACCTTCAAAATGTTAGATTTACAGTGCTTTATAATATGATGTGAAAAGTGAAAAATTCTATGCATCAAGTGAGAGAAATGATCATGCTTATAAGAATTTTACTTTTATCAATTTGTATTATTCATGCACATATATTGTAGTTTTGATCTTGTTTCATTATTTTTTCTCCATTTCAGACGCAATTTACATGTAAACAATATGTCATGCTTCAAAATTTTAAGCCTCTTCTGACAATTCAACTTTTAAATAATTTCAGAATAACATGCTATAATAGTCTATGTGAAACATTCATGCATTTTGTTCAATCACCTGGTCTCAAAATATGATACTGAAAAAGAAATTCACTTACAGTGCAGTCATACAAACGTGATCCAGCAAACTTTGCAAAAAACTGATGCACAATCAATGTTGAGGATGCAATCCAAATTGCAAATACAGACCTGTCCTTTTTTCATTATTGAAAATTTTTAAGTGTCAAAAAGATAAAATTTAACTTTAAGAGCTCAAGAGCCCCTACTACTACTACTACTATAAACAAAATTCAAGTATCAAACAAGTCATCATATTAATCATGAACTTTACTCAACAAATAGAAGACAAATACAAGTATCTGCAAATTAATAATGGTTAAAGTTTGTTCAAATGCCTATAACAGAATCAAGAAATATGACTGATTTGTACCTCCTTTTGCATTCTCTGGCAGTGGTTTGAACTGATTTGATACAGCTACTCCAAGTCTATGGAGAAACTCTTTATAGTTGACCAGTCCAGTGTGGTGGAAATCATACCTCTGCCATAATCTAAAGTATAAACAAGTTACATAAATGCAAACTATATATAGTAAGGAAAGCAATACAGAGGGATGGATGAATAGATAAACCAAAAACACAATTATCCCTTCTGCTTCACAAGGCTGGGCATAAAATCACTTGTGAAATCTGCAGTTGATAAACAAACAACTCCTTAAAAATGCATGTTGTAGATCTTAATCCTCAGAGGCTCTATTGATATATTCACAAATAATTTACAGTATTTAGTTAAAACCTGAGAAAATAAAAAAGGTCTTTAAAGTCTTTAAAGTATATGACATTGTGTATGAGCAACCAATAGCATGTATAGTACTTTTTCCAGATTTTATAACTTAAATTTTAATTAAGATATACATGTAGTTTCATCAGAAGAAACAACTAAGTTTTTTTTTCATTAATAATTAGAATCCCATACTTGTCGAATTGTTGATCATTAAGTTTAAAGCAGTAGTTTTCAATCACTCGTCTAAGTTCATGTCTCTGTATTTTACCATCTCGGTTGTAGTCAAATAACTGTAGAGCTTTTACAACAGCTTTCAAATTACCACTGACCTGTAATAAATTAAGTTTATCATTGAGGGTGTCACAGCCCTTTTTGTACACGGTATTCCATGCTTTTTAAAAGGGATTCGGTACGCCAAGGTGTGGTACGCGGTAGTGATGTTCCGATTTTTAGGCTTTTGGTAAGCGTACCCCATGATCTTTAGAGTATTCTGTATTCCAGCCTTTAAACGGTATTCTGTCCCTTTTTAAACGGTATTTGGTATTCGGGGGGCAGGGGCTGTGACACCCCCATCATTGAAAATCACAAGATATCATTGCTACCCAGGGGTACCTTGTGTGAAACATGTCAAAGGATCAAAACTGTCAATAAATAAATCAAGATTTGAAAGACAACAGAATCATCCTTGGCTGACTTTTTTTTTTTTTTCTATCTATGTCCACTTTTCCACGTGCAGAGACAAACATAAAGTAATACCAGCAGCATGGAGCTCAGCTTTGACAAGAAAATTATCGATTCACTTCATGAGTTCACTCCTGTTAAGATTTGAGTTTTTTGATTGCTCGTTTGTTTTTGTATGTTTTAATGTTGTCTGTTTCTTCATGCTGTTGTCATTTGTTTTTGTATGTTTTAATGTTGTCTGTTTCTTCATGCTGTTGTCATTTGTTTTTGCTCACTGGTTTTATCCTTGCCTTTTTGGACTTTTGACATTCAAATGCCCAAATAGTACCTCTCTGCTTCTTTAAAAAACATCTGTCTGTGTTAAAAAAACCTGTAGAACTATGTGAGTATTGTAAAAAAAACTTACTTTCTCCTTCAGCATTTTCTCAATCATATCAACATTAAGCTCTCTTGCTGTTGTTGGTGGTACCAGAACTCTGAAATGCCAAAATAAATATTTCTATTAAATATTTGAAAATAAACAGACAAAGTGGTCATCAATGCAAATCATGTTCTATTGAAGAAAAAGTTTTTATATCATCACTGTTTATCTTAAAAATTATCATTCTTCATCAAATTCTTGTATACTATGTTGTTCCTGTCGAGAGAAGGAAAACATTTTTTCATTTTTTCAAATTTTTTACATTTTTAAAACCTATTTTTACTCTTTGAATTTTGTTATTTATTGCTGTTTTATAATGTTGATGTTGTGCCTAATGAAACATCCTTTTATCATGTTCGTTAAACAAACCAAGCAGTAGATGAACCTACTTTTGAAATCCACCCACTCTACTTTGGGCCCTCGGTGGCAGTTGTTGTCCATAAAACTTCTCCATGAAATCTCCATACCTAACTGTGTTGTTGTTATTCTTCTCAACCTATAGAAACAAACAACCAAATTCAAACTTATATTTTTTTTTTTTTAAATAAATTAATTTGTTATCATTTTTCAAAGTATACTGCATCATATATACATTCAAGCTTTAAAATATACAATTATCTCCCCTTAATAAATATATATAGACAAGGTATCTTGTCATTTAAATGATGAATAACACAATCCAATCTGATAATCAATGGAGCATTTAAATCTAACAATTAAATATTTTTACAGTTCATTTGCTGCAATTTAAAGGCAATACACAGATAAGATGTTTTAATTATTTATCAGATTGAGATATCTTGATTAGATTTGCTTCCCATTTGTGTTATAACTAGCGTTTGATACATTTAAATAGCTTATCAATTTTTCATAAATGACCATTTTTATAGCTGCTTTACTACAATGAGTATGGAAAACACTTAAATTAACCATTAATAAATAAAATCATTTAAATTCTAAAATAATAATGACAAAAGCGTCTTAAAAACAAATGAAACAAATTGTAATGCAACATATTTTATATTAAAAAGAAAAAAAAGAAAATTAACCACTGGCCATCCTACACCTAATTCATTTTTCTAATTCATAGCTCTAAAGCTAAGGTTGAACAGGGAAAGGAAAGCAAGGTTAAAAGGTCACAATGGTTTTACAGGCTAAAATATTTTATAACAAATTCAAATTAAGAACATGCAAAAGGATTTAGCTTATTAGAAAATTTAACATTCACTCAATAAAACTTCAAAACTAATATAATGGTTATGGTTTCAAAATAATTGCATTGGTGCATTAAATGATATTTTTGTTGTATTTACTCGTTAATCATGATAATGAATTGCATGCAAAAATTTCTGTATTAAGAAGACCACACAATTATAACAATGTTCAGAGTCATCCTTATCAACATTTATGGCATAAGTAAATGAAAGTTCTTGAACACTCAATTATATTGATATTTTGTAAAGAAGTGTTACAAAATAAACTCAAAAAGAGATATATTTGTGCACATTTTTGTGTGTTACTGTGAAATATAAAAAAGTAAGAGAGCCAAAAACTCAGTAATACATAATATATCCAAAGAAACTTGAAATTTGAGTGGTTTAACCATAAACAAAAGTTTGAAAAAGCCATGGTATGAGAAAAATAAAACATTGCAAAGGTGTATAAAAAATAAGATATTGCAACAATGTGATAAAAACAAGAGAGTAGGGTAAAATGTAAATAAAGCTACAACCAGAAATGGTGAGGTACGTCAAGTGCCGAAGGTGAATAGCCGTCACACCACTACACACTGCAGGCCACGTATGATACCTTTGCCACAACGGCATCAAACTGTTCTGTCGTCAGGGGGAAACAAAAGGATTCTAAAACCCGACGAAATTCACCTTTTGTTACGCCCCCATTGTTTTCAATATCATATGTCATAAAGGCCTGAAAAGAGAGAAAATTTTATGAGACCAGGAAATGTTGCTTGATTTTAATTTTAATAAAAGTTTGATATTGACTTTACGTTTACTTTTTTTTAAGTAAAAATTAAAGAACCAATTAAAAATTTTTTAAAAGTATTTCTTATTTTTGGTGGACATTTGAATGACCATGATGACTTAGACTTTACCTATTACATATCTAATTACTGGCATGATAAATAAATCTGTCATGAAATATGTGTACACTGAAATCTGCATGAGAGACCTGTAACATTTTGAGATCAATAATTATCTGACTACAGAAAGTTTTTAAAGCAGTTTTTATAAAACTGACAAAAAAAATTCTTTAAAAATTATGCGATAGATTAAAAAATGAAACACACAACACTTTGAGTTAACGGCTATGAACAACTTAAAATGTCCTTTAGATATAATGATATTGAAATAAATGATGTATGTGTTTTTATGTATCATACGAGGCAATCATGTGACACAACATGTGAATAAAGAGCAGTCTTGTATCATAAATCATAGCATTTGTGAACACACAATCATCTAAAACAAAAGTCAATCTCAAAACAGAGGATGTTCTAGTATTATGTTAATGCAGAGAGCTATCATAAACTAATGCACACACTTCATACTCTTTCTATTTATCAAATACAAAAATTTGATGTTTCTTTAATCATTAATATGCATATTTTCCATAATCAAATCTTTTACAAGAAAAAAAAAATATTGTGCTATATATAAAAAAAAAATAAAGCAAAATTTAACAAGATACAGGGAATATCACATGGAATGACAAAAGATACATTAATAACAGCTGACAAGAAAGTATTCATTTGGGAATGTTGTATTTTGTGGTCAGACAAAAGAAAGAAGAATAGATAAGATTTAAATAAGATTTTTTTATTAAAGAAGAATAAAGAAGGACTCAGGAAATATTTTCACATTTTCCTTAAAACTCCAGCAATCATTTTTGGTTATTACAAAAAGTAGTCAAGCTTTAGTTATGAAAAAAAACAGGGAAAGTTTTTATTAGTATATATCCAATATTACAGTTCCCTAATCCTTCAGCTTCAGACTTGAGAGGATTTTGCTCTACTAGACAAGCTTTCTATCTATCCTATAAATATTACCTGCATTATGTCTTGGTGTTTGGTCCTCACCTTCTCTCTCATCATAGCCTCTACCTCTATACTAGATAGACTGGCATTTGGAGACTGGATAGAACTTGCTGAACCTATGATAAACAGTTAAAAAAAATATCATGTGATAGTGGAAAATTGGATATGGCACAACATAAATAAAATCATGGTCCAATCCTCTTACTTCCTTTACATGTTAGGACTAAGCAAGAAATTTTAATTTCATATATTACTATGCAATTATAAAAAAGGGGGCCTTTAAATTTTCGCAGATTGTTATTCTAAATATATTAACAAATATCAAGCATAGTGTTCTAATATTTGTGTCCTGATGTTTGCCATGAATAAAGCAAAAATAATCATGAATGCACAAATACGCAGTGTAATACAAAAATGTTTACCGAGAGAAGATGGAGGACCATTACGACTTGATCGAATTCTGCTGGTTCCATTTTTTGCTGAAGGTCTTGAAGACATAGGAACACCTTGAGAGTCAGGTACTAAAGCTGGCATCACTATTGCAGATGTCATCCTGAATATGTAAAAAAAAAATCAATCATATTATTAAATTTAAAATTTATCATTCATTGAAAGTTGCTACTTGCAAATGAGAACTGTGGGCTGTATTGAAAAGTCTAAAAAAACAAGCATGCATGAAATTCAAATACACGCACTTGGAACAGCTTAGTTCTTGCTAGCAGGTGATTAATTATTGTGAAATTATTTTGATAGGTACTCATGGTCATACATAGATCTTGTCAGCATGTACTGAAGATGTATTCCAACTTTATATCAAACTGTTTAGAAATAAGAAACCACAAATTAATATAAAACCAATATATATTTACATTGTAAATTGTCTAAATTTCATCATCATTGTGTTTATTATACTTTATTATATATATACTTCTATTATCCATTGTGCCTAAACCAATTATTGTAATACACGCGTTGCGCATTTGCAGGATTGCTCACTAATTTAGCCAAAAGAGGAGGAACTGGTAAAAAAACTGGTTCCAACATGCTAATGGAAACAAAGAAAGTAATTTCTTTATTTCCGTTCAAGCTTGATTTTTTATTGGTTGGAAATGTTGATGGTTGGTTTATTTGTCAGTTGCAAATGATTTTTACCCTATATGTTGAATAATTACAGAAGAATCGTTGATAGAAAATGCTGTTCCCTTTGTACCATGTGTGAATGACGTCGTTTTCCTCCCCGTGACCCCTGATGACCTCGTCTAAATGACGAGTCAAATCCGGAACGGATATATTGTGCAACCCTAGTATTGAGTTCCAGCAATAAATAAATTGAAAATTGAATTGTTATATATTCTCGCCAAGCATCTAAAACTTTCATTGTGAAATTATAAATTAGACTGTCAGATTGAACATCAAACTTGATCTTGAAAGATGAAAGAATGGCCTTTAAAATGAGCCTACCTAACTAGAAATTAACAAAATGATTTGTTATTCATGGCATGATATAATTTACCTCTCTTTGACCAGTACTACCCAGTACAGCTAACTTTGAAAAGGGATCAAAAGAGTGGCTTTTCAAGATATATACTTGAATGAAAAACAAAAGAACAAGCTTATGTGAGTCCCTGTTTTGCACTTGCAGGGTGTGAGGGTTTCAATTTAATATTAGCGTCTTGAGCATGCATCATTGCATGTTGATAATATCCATCTTCTTCCAAAGGACCAAAATGACTATAAAAGGCTAGCTCAAGATTTAACTACCGTAATTGTGTCAAGAGATGTTGCCTATAGATACAATGGAGATGATCGAAGCTTATACAATGCACATGCAAGTACTTACAACTCATTTTTTTTATCAAATTTTATGAAATATAAATTCACATCAGAAAATGTGTGAAAAACATTAACGATGTGCAAGATTTAGAATGTAGTTGTGAAATCTATATGACAATGTACCTGACAGTTTAGTGTATTCCTATTGAAATAGGTAATTTTATCAAATTTGACACATTATAATCGAACGTTTGAAGAAACTCGCTGAGCGTTGCCAACCGTCCCTAATTTAGCTACTTCCGTTGTCATGAGTGACAACAAAAGGATAGATCTAAATTACAGCAAACACTCCAGACTAGGCCCGTTTTACCGGATAAAATAAAATCCAGATATTAGATGAAATAAGATAAACTTGCTTCCACCTTATTTTATTTCAATCACCTTTATAAAAAATAAAAAATAAAAAAAGCAGGAAACAAATATCCATGTACAAAGAAATTAAGGGAAAATTGAAAAAGGGGGGATAAATAAAAAAAAATTAAAAAAGTGGCAGGTGTTCTCAAAA
The DNA here is from genome assembly GCA_963971305.1 of Arcuatula senhousia. Taxonomy (NCBI): domain Eukaryota; kingdom Metazoa; phylum Mollusca; class Bivalvia; order Mytilida; family Mytilidae; genus Arcuatula; species Arcuatula senhousia. The sequence continues at coordinate 46,937,003 of OZ020309.1, read as the reverse complement.
TTTCTCAGTTAATCAGATGTAACTCTACTCCACTCCCTCCCACCTAAAAGCTGACAAAAATTATGTTTTTTTGCATAAAATCCATGTTAAAAAAATTGTGTTCTCTTGTTAAAACAATTTTTCGCCCCTCCTAAACTAAAATCTAGGACCCCCTTACTTAAACAGATAATATGAGAAAGACACTGCCTTAAAAGCTCGCGTAGATAATTCCATTGAAAATTTCGAATAATGCCTGCAGGGATTGGGAAGGAATTTATAGCAAAGGGCCATTTACCACTTTTTTTCATGGAAATTCAAAATTTCAAGGGGACATTTCTTAATATTCTATATAATTTTTTTAGATGAAAGGGGGCCATTTTCATTTTTGATGTGCCAATGGCCCATGGCCCCTTGCCTTCCCAATCCCTGTGCCTGGGACGAGATAATTTGGGACGATGTGTTACTATTTCCCGCAATTTTTCAGCACGCGCAGACATTTTCGAAAACTTCCGAAAATCGAATGTCCGGACAACCGGAAACAGAATGATTTTTCTTCCATAGTATTTTGAGTCTCGTGCAATTTGGCATACTTTCTACATTAGAGAGCTCGCTACGCTCGCATATTAGAATAAGGATACAATGTGTTATGCATGTACACCAACCAAATTTTAGAACCATATCATAAGGACTTGAGACACCAACCACCATAAAAAATTAAAGTAGGGATGGAGCAAAAAAAAAATTACATCTTGCTTTGAAAATGAATTGTTTAATTAAATGTTGGTTGTGTATGAATAGTTCATAAAAGCAGGCCAACTTCTTAGATCTTCATAAATAAGATGTTCATATAGCAAGAAACAATACTCATGATACTAGAGTTCTCTGTCTGGTATATTTGGCTGATAAATTTGTATTTGTATTTGGTATAACTTGTGACCTTTGACTTATTGACCCCAAAATCAATGGGCTTCCTCCTGACCTCAAAAGCTTTAATATGAGTATTTTGATAATGAAATTCTATAAAGGCTTCCAAAAATAAGAATGGTTCTTTTCTAAACTGAGCAGTTATCAAGTTTTTAAAACTTGTGACCTAATTAAGACCTCAAAATAAATGCTTTGCTCTTACCCATTATGCTTTACTGTAAGTATCCAATGCTTTTAAAACGTATACTCAAGAAACCAATTACATCAGACAAATGGAAAACATAATTTGATACTTCCCTGCTTTTGTGAAAGGTATAGGGGGCAGATGACCTGCTTCAGTTTAAATGTAATATTAAAATTTAGATCTTTTTGAAATTTTAAATTTCAATTAGGTTTAAAGACATGCAATCCTCTTTCATAGGCAAAGATTCCTCTGGCAAATATTCTTAGTTTGGATTGCTCTTTGTTGACATGTTTTTCATTTCCCCCAAATGATTTGATTTAATTATACTGCTAACTCAAATATGCTCATTTCTACATTTGATAGAAGAATAAAACTGTATCACATAGTTCAGAGTAGTAAAACCTGGATGGATCATATTCACCAACATTAACACAAAATGTTATTTTTATTATGCAGTTATGGTTTATAAAACACCCAGGTTAATTTCCCTCCATGTATCACACATGATCATATGTCCACCATGCTGAATTTGGCTTTCCTTTTGAAAATATTAAGTTTTCAGTTACTTCTCTTTCTGATACCATCTTCCAATGGTTTGATTATGATAACTAGAATCAATTTAGTTTAAAATATGAGTACTCAGCATGACTTAGTAAACCATTTTTATTCATAACCACATAAGTTCCATATAAGTTGTTTTTTTCGCTGGAGCTAAATTTCACGGATTTCTTTAAAAAATGGAAGGTCTTGTTTCCGCGGAATTTTAGCCATTTCTTATATGCAAGAATACATTGCGTGGTCTATTTATAGCTATCTCTAACGTGTTTACGTTCATGCCCCATTGGATTCCACAGAAACTGCAGAATGCAAGATTATTGGATTTTGATATTATATATGAATGTCTAGTATATAATCAAACAATGTTACTGTAATTTCATACTGTAATTTCAACCCTGAAAATCATCTGACAAGCAAGAATACATTGCGCATATACTTTTTATGAAAATTTATTTTCGCTGGTTAATATTTTCGCAAGTTGAAAACTGCCGCAAAAAAAAAACGAAAATTAGATACCCGTGAAAAAAAAAACTTATACGGTATTTTGCATCATATTTTGTACATGTATTCAACACAGAGGCAGATCCAGAAATTCTGAAAAGAGGGGGCCCACTGACTGGCCTAAGAGGGGGCCCGCTTTGGTCACGCTTCAATGATTTTCTATATATTCAACCAAATTTTTCCACCAAAAGGGGGGACCCGGGCCCCCCAGGGCCCCCCTGGATCCGCCTATGTAACATGAATGCTGTTAAAGTACTTGTACATGTAATTATTTATTTTTAGAGCACTAAGGTGTTCAATTACAATTGTGACTTCTATGTGAGTTGTATCACATACGGTACACTTATTCCCAATCTCACATATGAAGTATGGGTACCAAAATTTTTTTTATTATAAAATGATGATACCATATTGTGAGATACACATTTAATTACTATTGCAAATGTGTCCTGTTTTAAAAATGTGAAATAACAGACTCTTTTCTTGTGAAATAAAAGAACAATATTTGACAACAAATAACAATTTATTCTATTTAACATAATGAAGTTACAATAGACATTAGCCAAAGTTTTGATTTATTAACAAATCCATTTTGACTGACAAATATAATGAATATTTGTAAACGGTTTACAAACAGACCTACAGTTGTCTTCAATAAAAACATACACAAAAAAATCTGATTTTCTTTTCATGGACTCTCTAAATTGTCATGTTTTCATAATAACATACCAAATCTTAAAAAAATTCTGAAAATCTATAAAAGCCCGATAAACAATAAGGCATTTCTGTATGGTTTTTATCAAAATTAGAATTTGAGGATTGGTTGTAAAAAATGCATTAAAGGAGGTAATTTTTAAGAAAAAAACAATCAACTTACTGTGGTTTCATTATTATTCGTGGGGTATTAATTTTTGCGGTTTTCGTGGGTGGTCTTGATCCACGAAATTTGATACCCAACAAAAAAGAAATTTAACATCTATCTGTATGCTAAAGACCTCAGAACCACAAATTTAAGAACCCACGAACTTATCACTTTTCATCAAACCACGACAATCGGTACCCACGAAAACTGAATGAATCCACAGTATCATAAAGGTACATGTAAATATTGATTTTATCAAAACCTTAAGTAAAATTCATATAATAAAACTCAAAATCTCTGTCTTACAATTTCGAAAGTGTAAAAAGCTTTCTGTAATAATGACTGACCACAACACAAAAGTTTAACATTATAACAATAAAAGGCTACAAGGCTTTACATTCAACCTACTGCGTGTGCAGGTGAACTTCATTTGAGCAAATATGACAATTTTATAACTAGTGTCACATCCAGCCGGGGGGGGGGGGGGGGGGGTTCAGGAAGTTATAGTCCCTTTTATCGAGGGGAAATTTTGCTAATTTTGCTAAAAATTTTACTAAAATTTGCCAGACACACCTTTTACACTTTTTTAGCCTGGACTAGAGGTGAACCATCTCCACATTTACAAAAATTTCTAGATTGGCCCCTGATTACATATCTTCTTTAACAATACCATGCCCTGCAAATTTCATCAAAACATGATTGTTGTAGTCTGTCCATAGTTTAACAAAAATAGATATACTATTCCAATATTGGCACAAATGTACTATAAGGCATGTTTATTATCATTTTTATCAAAATGAATCAAATGGAGGAATGACAATTAGACTTTAAGCAAACTTTAAAGATCCTGATATATGTAGCATTAATACAATTTTACAAACAATAGTTTACAATATCCAACATCCGAAAATAATCTTCCTCTGTCTGTCCTCATTTACTTGGCATACACAACAAATAATAAAAGGTTTTATGGATATTGCACTTACAATATTAATGACACAATACCTCAAAAGTTGTTGTGGTTTTCATGTGGATATGTTTTTTTTAACTATCAAACATAAGCATTAAATGCTTGTAAACATGGCACTTATCTTAACTGTCAAAATTATCTCCTATTGGGAAATTCTCAAAATGATCACATATACATAAAACTTATTTTTCGAAAATTCTAAACCAAACCTTTGACCTTTTTATTGAAAATCCTTAAATTACATAAATGCTATTTACATTCAAGAAAGTCATTAATGTAAAATCTAATGATGTGTAATGGATTTTTCAAATTTATAAGTTCTTATTTTGCAAATGAAATCAAACCTTCAAAAGAACCGCGAGCAGTGCCAAATGGCCTCGTTGAAGACTGCTGGCGGTTGTCCATTGTGGTTTTTCTATATTCCCGTTTAATTGTGGGCTGTTTCGCCTACACTTATTCCACATCTCATTATTTTCTATTATAAATTGCAATCTAAACTATCATATGATCTCTCTAGTACGACTATTCCTACATGCATATGAAAACTTATGTTTTAAAGTTTTATGAAACACTTTCCATTCATGAGCATTTTGTTTGAAACTGCTAAATGACATGACTGCTGTTTACACTTTGTAACAGTTAACTAGTACATGTAACAAAAGCAATACACAATATTTCACAACATCTATGTCCACATTGTGATCCTGATTGTCTTTCTTCTTGGTCTAATATCCACATTATAGACTCTCGATTCCAGGGCAAAGGTCATTAGCGGAACATTTTTCTCCAGTGGAGACGTAATCTGGTAAGAAAGTAAATCTTCTCACTTCCACATCATCTGATGGGGCACAGTGGGGAATTTCTGAAAACACAAATATTCAAAATTATTAAATATACATATGAAACAAGAAATGTACAAAATTTGATATAGTAAAATTAAGGTATGGATTTAACCACAGTATGACAGAAGAACAAGATGAAGACACCTATAAAATGCTCTTGTAAAAAGGTTGAAAAAACAAAACAAAGCTGATATAACATTGAAAATTTATGTAACAGAACGAAAAGAAAAAACACAATCAATATAATGTACACCTTATTTTAAGTACAGAATTTGATATGGCCTGTCCATTGTCGTGGATCTGACATATAGTTTTACCCTTGTCCATCCATACATCAGTAACACTTTGATTAAGTTCTGGATTAAGGTCCAAAACTCTGGTACTACCATACATGTTTGTGGGGGGGTGTCAATATATCATCATTAGATAAGTATCACATACAAAACATGACTAGAAATTAGGTCACTGCTACATGTACTTATATTTTATGCATGACAGACTTTGGTTAAGTTCTTAGTTGAGGTCCATGTCTCAGATAATATATGATAAATGTGTTAGTGTAACATGTACACCACCTACTAGAAATGAGGTCACGGTGACCTATATTTTACCAATGAACAACTTGGATTAATTTCTTCATTAAGGTCATTTAAGATCTTCAAGATTTCAAGAATGGGCAGGCAATCATTGGCTCATTTATATTTTCTATTTTTTTTCAAAAACCAACTGTATCTAAAATAATCTAATATGCACATACATAACCCCATTATGCTTACTTTTGTCCTTGAGGTTTTCAATGACCTTGTTCATCATCTTTGCACATTCATTAGAGGCCTCCTTGTGATTGACTATGGGTTTAGGATAGTCTTCTCCAACAATACAACCAGCTTTTTCCTGGACTGCCAATGGGGCTTTCCATGGTTCAAACAGGTATCGGAGAGGCATGTCCTTCAGTACTGGCAAATATTTCCTGTAAAATTATTACATTATCAAAACTGAGTTACAACTTTAGTAATATAAGAGGTTGTGGATGGGGTTAAAAAATAGAGAATAATGCCCGTAAAAATTAACAGATAAATATTAATGACCCAAAAAACTAAAGAATAGATAATAATGAGCCTTAATTACAGCATAAATAAAAAAGATATGTTAAAGAATAAAGAATAAATGGCAAAAAAATGGGAATAAATTATTGACGACACCCAATCTAGGCTATACCCTCATATAATGAAGTCGCCAACAATTAAATTTCATTCAAAGTACCTGACATAATCTCCATTTTTGTCCATCCTACGACCAAAGCTCACTGGACAGTAACATTTTGGGCACTGTAGAACCTTCTCAAAAGCTGAACTTGATACCCACATCCAATTCCCAGCATTCACAGACCAATCACCATCCAGAAGATACTTCAGAAATATCTAAAAAAAATATTGTGAGAGGCAAATATCTAAAAAGTTGTCTCATTAAGGAGTTTCAATTACCAAAAAATCTGCTAAGATTTTTTAACTAAAATAAGATATTGATTATTATACTTTTTTTTAAAAATGTATGTTTGACAAGTCAAATATTGTCAGAAGATATCAAAATATAAACTTAAACATAATGACTTATAATGCAAAAATTATATCATCAATTTCAGAAGTTACTGAATTTTACTATGTCAGTTTTTGTTTCAAGGTTAACTGTTTGGTTTGAGGTATTCAATGTTTAGTGTTATCATTTTAGTGATTTCCGATTTCCTCTGTACAAATTTGCTCTCAAAATGAAATACTTTTAAAAATCAATCCATAACAACATTATTGCTTTGTTTCTTACCTTATGTCCGTCAACCCAGTTTAGCCAAAGGTCACCACGGGTCAAGAAGCAGACAACAGCATGTCTTCCAATATGGTGAATCCAGCCTTCAGTACGTAACTGATTCATAATAGCATCAATCCATGGAAATCCAGTCTTGCCCTGTTAACAGTGTTTTGAAAACAAGAGGCTCCCAAGAGCCTGAATCGCTCACCTGACCTCAATGACTGATGAGATGAAAAGATTTGTGGACACCTGAGACAGAAATCTCAACAAAGAATCATTATACAACTTCCACCTTGACAGTTAGGGGCCATAACTTTTATAAGGGGTCATCTGAGAGCTTCAGCCTATTTGATATTTTTGAACCAAATGGAGACTTTTATAGAGCTAAATGAGCTGAACGTTTAAGCAAGCAACAGCTTTTCTCTATCTGCAATAGTATTCATTCTATAGGCCCAAAACATGAAAAATCACTTCATTTCACCTTTAAAGGGCCATAACCCCTCTAAGGGGTCATCTGACAACATAGACCCAATGGAAACTTTTGTAAAGCTCAATGAGCAGAAGGTTTAAGCAAGCAACAGCTTTTCTCTAACTGCAATAGATTTCAATCTATAGGCCAAAAACACTAAAAATCACTATTTTTCACCTTTAAAGGGCAGTAACTCCTATAAGGGGTCATCTGACAACTTGATCCAATGAAGACTTTTATAGAGCTTTTAATTCTGAAGAGCCTTAGATCCTTCAGATTTGTTCTATCTGTTCAAGTTTTCAATCTACCGGGGTATAAGCCTTTGAATGTGATTTCTAAACATCATGCCCTCGTAAATACTTTGACCAAGTTTTAAAAAGTTCCCTTCAGTAGTTTTAGAGAAGATTTTTTTTTTTAAAGTAATAGACGGACGACTACGACGCATGGTGATGACAATAGCTCACTTGACCCTTCGTGTCAGGTGAGCTAAAAAGTTGCAGAGTTTACAATATAAGCAATAACTCATCAAAATTTCCATTTATTTTTGTTAAAAGCAAAGCTATGTATTTCACCAAGAATAATCATGATAATTACATTTATTAAATCTCGATGGAAAATTATTTCAAACTAACACCTTTTATTTGTATTCTTTATAAGGTTTTGCAGCTTTAGACTAATTTATATAAAAGCCTTTCATACTATTTTGTATAAGTTCTGAAATTTCAACAATTTAAGGATTTAGCTTTACAATAAGTTTATCAACTCTTTAGAATATAACATCCCTTGAAACAGTCAGTTCTGACATTCAGTCTTTAATCTGAAAACGAATTAATTTTGAACTTAACAGTTGGTACCATTTTAAAAACTTCACAATCAAACATTAAACTGACTTTTATTTCATAAGTCCCGACTTATTTTTAATTATTTTAAATTGTCCATTGTGGTACATGTCGATAAAAACCACATGGGTATAGGACCCACCATTCACTCTGTTATTGGCTTTGAGCAGTGCCTTCTGTTAACAAGAGTTAACACTAAAGTATGTCTTGCCTGCCGGCACCATCAGAAACAAATATTCTTTCTTACTTCCACTATATTTTGAATTTACATGGATTTTCAGTTTCTGAGATCAAAAGATGATTATAGAACTTAAACATTGCAAATATATGCAATAAAAATAATCAAAGTCACTCAAACCGGAAAATCAAGGTCAAGGTCAAAAGATGGGGATGCAACTGTGGTAAGCTACTACTGGGGCATATGCATAACAAGTTTCATCAACCTAGGACCTATAGTTCTTGAGATATGGAGGTGCTCGCAAAACTTTTCCATTGCTATTATATGTATTGAAAATTGTCAAAGTCACTCAACCGGAAAATCAAGGTCAAGGTCAAAAGATGGGGATGCAACTGTGCTAAGCTACTACTGGGGCATATGCATACCAAGTTTCATCAACCTAGGACTTATAGTTCTTGAGATATGGAGGTGCTCATAAAACTTTTCCAAAAAGTTAACGCCGCCGTCGCCGCCGCCGGTAAAGTAACACCTATGTCCCGCTCTGCTTCGCAGGCGAGACAAAAATTATATGACCCTCCATGGATAAATTTGTTTTACTTTCTAAAGCCAATTTTATCCTTACTATGCATATTTGAGCACTAGGAATTTCATAAAAGTTATTTTTATATGAAAGTCTTTCAATATACAAATTTTTAAAAAATCACAACCTTACACTTTAATTAATAATAGCTTCTATTTACATATTTCAAGGAGTAACATAGTTTACACTAAATTGTGCCTCCCCTTTGGGCTGTTGACCCTCATCAAACATTTGTACTTTTATTGATGTATATCCTATAGTATATGCTTTAGAATTACCATTTCCCATTTCTTCAGCAAGGCAGCATTATCATACCATGGGATATTCAGACAGATAGGGTTCTCTTCCATTTTGTCGTAGTGTATATTGTTAGTGGACATGACATAGAAATACTCCCTCCAGATTAACTGACAGGTCAAGGTCTGAGGCTTGTACTCCTTAGGTTTAACCTAAAACATTAGTGTACATTGTTAGTGGACATGACATAGAAGTACTCCCTCCAGATTAACTGACAGGTCAAGGTCTGAGGCTTGTACTCCTTAGGTTTAACCTAAAACATTAGTGTACATTATTAGTGGACATGACATAGAAGTACTCCCTCCAGATTAACTGACAGGTCAAGGTCTGAGGCGTATACTCCTTAGGTTTAACCTAAAACATTAGTGTACATTGTTAGTGGACATGACATAGAAGTACTCCCTCAAGATTAACTGACAGGTCAAGGTCTGAGGCTTATACTCCTTAGGTTTAACCTAAAACATTAGTGTACATTGTTAGTGAACATGACATAGAAGTACTCCCTCCAGATTAACTGACAGGTCAAGGTCTGAGGCTTATACTCCTTAGGTTTAACCTAAAACATTAGTGTACATTGTTAGTGAACATGACATAGAAGTACTCCCTCCAGATTAACTGACAGGTCAAGGTCTGAGGCTTGTACTCCTTAGGTTTAACCTAAAACATTAGTGAACATTGTTAGTGGACATGACATAGAAGTACTCCCTCCAGATTAACTGACAGGTCAAGGTCTGAGGCTTGTACTCCTTAGGTTTAACCTAAAAAATAAGTGTACATTGTCAGTGGACATGACATAGAAGTACTCCCTCCAGATTAACTGACATGTCAAGGTCTGAGGCTTGTACTCCCTAGGTTTAACCTAAAACATTAGTGTACATTGTTAGTGGACATGACATAGAAGTACTCCCTCCAGATTAACTGACATGTCAAGGTCTGAGGCTTGTACTCCCTAGGTTTAACCTAAAACATTAGTGTACATTATTAGTGGACATGACATAGAAGTACTCCCTCCAGATTAACTGACAGGTCAAGGTCTGAGGCTTGTACTCCTTAGGTTTAATCTAAAACATTAGTGTACATTATTAGTGGACATGACATAGAAGTACTCCCTCCAGATTAACTGGCAGGTCAATGTCTGAGGCTTGTACTCCTTAGGTTTAACCTAAAACATAAGTGTACATTGTCAGTGGACATGACATAGAAGTACTCCCTCCAGATTAACTGGCAGGTCAAGGTCTGAGGCTTGTACTCCTTAGGTTTAACCTAAAACATTAGTGTACATTGTTAGTGTACATGACATAGAAGTACTCCCTCCAGATTAACTGAGAGGTAGTGGACATGACATAGAAGTACTCCCTCCAGATTAACTGACAGGTCAAGGTCTGAGGCTTGTACTCCTTAGGTTTAACCTAAAACATTAGTGTACATTGTTAGTGGACATGACATAGAAGTACTCCCTCCAGATTAACTGACATGTCAAGGTCTGAGGCTTGTACTCCTTAGGTTTAATCTAAAACATTAGTGTACATTGTTAGTGGACATGACATAGAAGTACTCCCTCCAGATTAACTGACAGGTCAAGGTCTGAGGCTTGTACTCCTTAGGTTTAACCTAAAACATTAGTGTACATTGTTAGTGGACATGACATAGAAGTACTCCCTCCAGATTAACTGACAGGTCAAGGTCTGAGGCCTGTACTCCTTAGGTTTAACCTAAAACATTAGTGTACATTGTTAGTGGACATTACATAGAAGTACTCCCTCCAGATTAACTGACATGTCAAGGTCTGAGGCTTGTACTGCTTAGGTTTAACCTAAAACATTAGTGTATATTGTTAGTGGACATGACATAGAAGTACTCCCTCCAGATTAACTGGCAGGTCAAGGTCTGAGGCTTGTACTCCTTAGATTTAACCTAAAACAATAGTGTACATTGTTAGTGGACATGACATAGAAGTACTCCCTCCAGATTAACTGACAGGTCAAGGTCTGAGGCTTGTACTCCTTAGGTTTAACCTAAAACATTAGTGTACATTGTTAGTGGACATGACATAGAAGTACTCCCTCCAGATTAACTGAGAGGTAGTGGACATGACATAGAAGTACTCCCTCCAGATTAACTGACAGGTCAAGGTCTGAGGCTTGTACTCCTTAGGTTAAACCTAAAACATTAGTGTACATTGTTAGTGGACATGACATAGAAGAACTCCCTCCAGATTAACTGGCAGGTCAAGGTCTGAGGCTTATACTCCTTAGGTTTAACCTAAAACATTAGTGTACATTGTTAGTGAACATGACATAGAAGTACTCCCTCCAGATTAACTGACAGGTCAAGGTCTGTGGCTTGTACTCCTTAGGTTTAACCTAAAACATTAGTGTACATTGTTAATGGACATGACATAGAAGTACTCCCTCCAGATTAACTGACAGGTCAAGGTTTGAGGCTTGTACTCCTTAGGTTTAACCTAAAACATTAGTGTACATTGTTAGTGGACATGACATAGAAGTACTCCCTCCAGATTAACTGACATGTCAAGGTCTGAGGCTTGTACTCCTTAGGTTTAATCTAAAACATTAGTGTACATTGTTAGTGGACATGACATAGAAGTACTCCCTCCAGATTAACTGACAGGTCAAGGTCTGAGGCTTGTACTCCCTAGGTTTAACCTAAAACATTAGTGTACATTGTTAGTGGACATGACATAGAAGTACTCCCTCCAGATTAACTGACATGTCAAGGTCTGAGGCTTGTACTGCTTAGGTTTAACCTAAAACATTAGTGTATATTGTTAGTGGACATGACATAGAAGTACTCCCTCCAGATTAACTGACAGGTCAAGGTCTGAGGCTTGTACTCCTTAGATTTAACCTAAAAATATTATTCTTATAATATATGTTTAACTTGAAGAATACAAGTTACTATAAATATGTGTACTTTTTTACAATTTGTAAACATTTCATGTGTAGGATAATTACACTAAAAAAAAATTAATAAAATAAATATACAAAATATCTCAATTTTATTAAAAAACACCCTATACCCATTTACAGCTGTTTTTTAACTCAGAAGTAATTATTGTGTTTGCTGTTTATACACTGTGTGTAAGGTATCTTTTATCCGAATATAAATTGTGCATACATGCCTCCTGTTTCACACACATATAGTGTATCTGTCAGAAGATCTTCAAAGCTTGATTACCTGTATTATATTATTCATTATATACATTCAAACCATAGAAACTACTGGATATCAATGCTATAAATTGGGCGAAGTTAGCATATTTTTTTATGGAATTGTGAACTTGAGATTATACAAGTCTACCATTGAAATAAATTGGAATTTTCCCTTTTTAAAGGAGGCAAATTTTACACTTTGCCACACAAAAAAAACCATGAAAATTGGTACCTTATGAAAAATAGTACTTTCACATTAATTTTCAATTAATAACCTGATGATATAGATCATGGATCAGCCAGTAGAACTTCCTGACAGAGAGACATCCAAATCTCAGATGTGGACTCATACTGGTTGATATACCCATCAAATTAGGCTTGTACTGGTTGGGCAACACATAGCCTTCCTGGAAAGCCTAGAAATATAAAACTTTCTTTTATAAGATACTCTGCAAAAATCTGTAAAAAACTATAAAATATGTGTGCACTAACTGGGTTGCACCTTTCATGCTTATATGTCAAAATCTTAAGATTTGATGGTATTCAGGGCTAAAGCTATATGTTGAGTGCTTTGTCTCATGCAAGTATGACTAACAGTTGTCATCTATTTTGCTGTCCAAATTTATTTAACTATAATTTTACACTTGACATTTTTTTCTCTTATGATTTTTTTTCTACATGCATTTTTGAATTTGCATTTTTCCAGGTTATATTAAATCATCTATCTTGGTTGCAAGGACAGGATTTTTCAATGACAAAAGATAACCTTTCAGAGTTCTCTTTATTTGAAACAAATTGCCATGAATTTTATTTTAATTGCACGCTATTTTGTGCTTTGTAAAAGATTATCAATAGGAGCATGTAAGACCATAAAAATAGTTCAACCCCACCACATAATCTTTGTCAAAGCTTTAGTTAGTAATTGTCGTCTTTATGTTACTGCCAATACACTGTTACATTACCCCAAGCTGAACAGGAACTCATCAATGAACTTTGGAGTACTTGGGCTTAATCTTCCTATTGAATTTTGTAATAGTGGAAGCAAATCTCTTTGATTTTTTACACTCACACCTTCTTTGAAAAAGAAAACTAGTCATAGCTAAATGTTTTTACCTGAAGGAAAAAACTTCTATCTCTGAGAGATATTGCTTAAATCTATGATTTTGCAACAAAATAATTATTTTTTATGAGTTTTATGTTTAAAACAGTTCTTTGGCAGTTATTTGCACATTTTCTTTTGTATGAATACTATATTTCAGCCAATGAGAAATTTTCAACAGGTAAATCTTTTATACCAGGAAAAATTTTCTTTCATACAACAAGAAAAACCTTCTCTATAGATGTGAGTTTTGACTAATCAGAGAGATCAACTTCCATTGTAACATATCCAATAGGGGATTAAGCACGGGTACTCCAAAGTACCTTGATGAGTTCCTGCTGAGCTTGGGGTAGAGGAACCTTTAATTTGCTGAAAGTTTTTCTAGTTTTCTAGTTTTTGCTTTAAATAATATGTATTGAATTTTTGATATGGGGGCGATGGCAAGACTGTGAGCAGAGACATTTTTTACTGCCAATTTTCCATAGTGAATTTATTAACTGATGTTGATTTTAATGGGTCACATACTTTTATTCCACATGTCATAATCTTCTACTTATTACATTAATATCTTGATTTTAGTATAGGTGACCAACATTTTCCATATTCCACCCCCTTTTCAGTGAAGCTAGGGATAGTGTTCCATGCTGGCACAATTAAGGTAAATTGCAACTCATATATATAAAGCTTATGTGATATCCCCTGCTTCAGAAAGTAGGAATGGCGGATCAGGTATTGAGATGCCTAAATGATTGCATACTTACCTTTTAATTGCTTTCTATTGAATATTTTGTTGTTTAACAAAAAAATCTTTATATTTATCTTGAGGACAGTCAACTATAAATTATACAAATAGAATTTTGGACATTTTTTTATTAAATAATTGATAGAAAATAGCAGCAGCCCTTTTCACAAAAAAAATCGTAAGAGTAAAATTTATCGTAAGTGTTGTTTTCAGCCAACCAGAATCCTTGAAATTCAAACTTTAGATAATTTTTACACTTAAGATTTTTTTTTAAAACGAACCACTAGTCTTTTAATGTTTTTTTTTTCTCAAGGTTATAGCAAACAGTAAAGAAAACTCTTGTGGTATGTAACTAAAAGCAACAGCTTATGAGAATTTAAGAATAAAAGTTAATTTTGCAATAGATAAAATTAAAAAATATACCTATCACTGAATTGTTAATATGTTTAGTGTTCAAATAAATGTTTTGAAATTTTATAGGATATTTTTTATATGTTCCAGCCTCTGGGTACAGTGAAACTCTCCAAACTGTACCCTGTCTTCCTAATTTCTAAATGTTTAAAGCCTGTGTAAACTAAACACTTGTCTATTATGTACTTATTCTAAAGTCCATAAGGACCTTGCTTGAACTACTGTAGAAGCAGAAATATTCATGGGGGATTTAATTTCATTTATTTCGTGGATAAGAGAAATCCAGGAAATTAAATCCCCACGAATATAAAATATTTAGTTAAAGAGTGTATTTCAAAATTAAAAATCCACAATTATTTGTCCCCACTAATTCAGCATTTTGCTCTTTACCACAAAATTTTATCCCCACGAAAATAAATGATTATACAGTATATATATTCAGAATAGTATAGTAAACTTATTATTTAATTCTAAATTGTTTGCTTTTGATAAGTTTTACTGTATTCATGGGAAACATTGATGTTAAGGAAAGGCTAAATATGGTGTGAGATAAAATGACCTTTAAAAGTCCAAAGTTACCTTCTTTTCTACTTCCAATCTTCTCTCCACCAGCTCTAATGCTTTAGTCTCACCACCCTTCCAAATATTAATTTTCTGCATCTGTTCATCCTCAGGAAATACACCTACAGAAATATAGAGATGGAAAAATGAAAGGATCACATAAAAGATAGATTCACAAACACAGATTTAAACATATACAGTTTGGTTAAATAATTTCCAAAACCTGCAAAAACACTAAGGTATTGTAGATGGTATTAATATTATATAGCAAATATTGTACAAATACAATTTATTAAAAAAACACACTGATTTAGCTTTAACATGTATGTTACATTCATTTACACAACTGGGGAAACGCTAAGAAGTAGACGAATGGCTTTATTACCAATCAGGGGGAATCAAATACAATGATTATGATTATTGACAGAGTGACTTTTTGTTAGCATATCTGTCATTAAATAGATATGTCAGTTAATAGAAACAAAAAGGATACCCAGAGTTTGAGGTGTAGGAATTCCAAATCTATTCTGATGATTCTCAGATACAGGTAGCTTGACCTTGTTGAAATTGGGATCAGCCACTGGACGAGGGGGGCCACCAATGGCATCTGCAACCAGGTTAAACATACTGTAGGTCAAAGGAGGTTCTCCACCATTTTTCTCTATCACTCTGAAAAACAAGCAAAATTCTAAAGAACATAATTTAATTTTGAACCAAATTATTAATGCATATTTCGTAAAATAAATTCAAATCCCTTATATTTTGTTTCTGTACAAAAATATTATTCTTTTTTTCTCAAAACTGTCACTTAAAAAAAATCATTATTACAATGATCTGCTGACCCTTTTCAGGTGCCTATGATCTTTTTTTTATGTGTCACTTGATTTTGCATGTTACTTTTGTTATGTCAGACAATAAATTTGTTATTCAAATCTCACATATTTTCTTTTTGTCATTCAAATTCATAAATTTTGTAGCTGTTACTTTTATGATCTCACGGCATGTCCCTTATAAAGATTTAAACTTCAATGTTGTACTTCTTTTTAAAATATTCATTTCCTCCACCTGAACCCTATTCTTACTTCTTTGGATCCCAGAGAGTATGGGAGACTTTCTCTACCACAGTCACTCCTTTCTGTTCACATAACTTTTTAACAGCATCATCTCTCTCTTTCCAACAGGCTTCAGGATCTTGTTGAAAGGTTAACTTTGTCACTCCCCATTCCTACAAGTATAAATTGTGCTTTCAAATAAAGTACAAAAAAAAAAAATCTAGTCGTGGTTTTATATATAAAGTTAATATTCCTCTTTACCTCATAAATATTCACTTTAGAGTTTTTTACTAAATTATAGCCTGACCTCATGTTATATGTGTTGACACATTTTGCAGTGTTCATGACCAGTGAAAGAATTAAGCAGTACACCCCGGACAAATTCTTTGTAAAACAGAGTAGGTCTAAATAGAAAATTACCTTTATAATACAACAAGAAATCTATGAAATGTGGAGATCAGTCTACATTGACTCGGGAGTTTATTTCTAAGACTGTTCTTGACAGAACATTTTGAAAACACTGTGGTAAACATGTGACAAGTAATACACAGCAGAGTTATTTCAGGAAACAAAGTCTTGAGTAGTTACTAATGGAAAGTGTACACTATACATACATGTACATGTATTACAGAGATGTGGTTTGTATAACTAAGAGGGAAAATAGTTGCCTGCTTTTCAATTCCATATAAGTATCAGGAAAATGACAAATATGTCATCAGTCAGAATTTTTTTTTAAATGTAATTGTATTACAAGAAGCCAAGGAATGTGACTTAAAATGCTTCCAAATATAAAATAATGATTAACCTTAAACAAGTTTGTCAGAATATCCACAGGGTTCCCATGGAACACATACAATCTGCCTCCCACTTTTTGCAGATTGTTGTCCAAGTCTTCTAAACTTTCAATCAAGAAGCGCATACGATTGTATCCAGCCCATTTAGTTCCTACAATAAGTTTTAAGAAAGGTTTATATTCCATATAAAAAAAATTTAAAAAAACTTAGGAGTCAAACATTGTTTTTTTGCAAAATTGACTAAACAAACAAACACAGCAAGAACTGCTCAACCAACCTGTATTTTATTCTGCATTACACTGACACAATTGACAACTCCAGCAAAAAATCTACAACTAATTTAGATAAAGGATGGGGAACACTTTTCAAATCCTCCAGCTTTTGGATTATTTTTGTAGACCTTGAAAAGCTCACGAATATTTATTGAAATGCTCATCTTTAAAAGATTTAAGAGATAAAAATACTACAAAAATCAGCAATTTCTATTTCTTTCCATTTGTATGCTTTTATCATTCCATGTATATTATTCAATTTAAAATATGTCAAGGAAAAACACTGTCTGTTTCAATTTCTTAATGGTTAAGTTTTGTCAGGTTAAGTAAAAAAATAGGCAAGTAATGAAAAATTATGAAACATACATACATGCATATAAAGTAAAGTTCTTTGCTTAAATCTAGAAAACACATTTAAATCAGGAATAATCTGTAGTAATTAAGTGCATATGTACAAAAAAATGTATCATCTTCGAATTAATTCATATGATAAAATGTACCAGCCACTTCTCCATCAAATATAAAGATGGGGTACAATTCAGCACTATTCTTACAAGCCTCCACAAGGGCCGGGTTGTCATGAAGTCTCAAACCATGTCTAAACCAATGCACAGTAACATTGGAATGTTTCTTATTGGAATCGTGGTGCTTTGAAGATTCTTTCTCTCTTCTGTTGGAATCGTGATACTTGGACATCTCTGTGCTTTCAACCTCTTGGTCTACAAATATAGAATTTCTTTCTGTGTTTATCCAGTCATGACAGACAATTTAAAAGTAGCAATGAAATAAATATGATAAATCTCCAATAAAAACACACAAAAATTGTAGTTGCACGTTCATGAAGAAATGAAGAAATTGCTTTGCTCCTAAAATTAAAGGTAAATATACTGTGGCTACATTCATTTCTTCTTTTCATGACCAATACCCATGAAACCGCAGAATTTGATACCTAACCAATAATGAAACCACAGAATTTCATTGTACTAGCCTAAAATGATTTTAATTTAGGTAGCGTCTGCATGTCCACTCCCTGTGGACGAATAGTTTTTAGGTTTTACAAAAAATATGCATATAGCCTTAAATTTGATTAGTTTTGGGGCTCCCGCAGGGTATCCCCCTCAGGTCGCAAGGTCGCTTTTAAAAGGGGCCCGAGGTCGCAAGGTCGCTTTAAAAAGGCATATTTTGGTGGAGGTCGCAGGTCGTTTTTTGGCTTAGGTCGATTTTATGAAGTGTAGGTCAGAAGTTGCCCTTAAAAAGCCCTCAGGTCGCAGGTCGTTTTTAACCCTGCGGGAGCCACAGTTTTACTAGACATTCCTATATAATTTATAGGAAAATAAAACAAGTAAAGATAGGATAAATTGCCAGTATAGAAAATATCATTGATTCTCATCCCCTTCCGCCCTAATTTTTTCAGCCCCCCTGCAAAATTTTTTTTTGATTCTTTCCACAAATTATGTTCATTATTGGTCATTTTTTAAAAAATAGGACTACTTATTGCATGCTACCCAGTCCATTGCTGGTGACTACGGCCATAAATACATTTGTACATATAAATGCATAAAAGGTGAATGCTATGAAAAGGCTTAAGAATGTTAAAAACTTATTTTAAACAAGAGTTCACACTAAAGTAAGTCTCCCCTGCCGGCACCATCAAAAACAATAATTCTTTCTTACTTCCACTATATTTTGCAATTATAATAAGGATTTTCAGTTTCTCTGATCAAAAGGTGTTTATAGTACTTAAACATTGCTAATATGCAATAAAAATAATAAAAATCACTCAACCAGAAAATCAAGGTCAAAAGATGGGGATGCAACTGTGCTAGGCTACTACTTGGGCATATGCATACCAAGTTTCATCAACCTAGCACTTATAGTTCTTGAGATATGGAGGTGCTCACAAAATCTTACCATTGCTATTATATGTACTTGTACATTGTATTAAAAATTAAAAATTGTCAGTCACTCAACCAGAAAATCAAGGTCAAGGTCAAAAGATGGGGATGTAACTGTGCTAGGCTACTACTGGGGCATATGTATACCAAGTTTTATCAACCTAGGACTTATAGTTCTTGAGATATGGAGGTGCTCGCAAAACCTTACCCTTTTTATTATAAGCTCCCGCGTTGCGGGAGCTAAATTGCCTGAGTATATGTACTATGATGCATGAAACCGGGCGGAATAGGTATAAGCTAGTCGACATATCCGCACCGAATGGCACGGAATGCAAAATTAATTTTCGACTTTGTAATTTGTATAATTTCTAAAATTAAAATACGTAAATATTGTATTAATATGAATATTTTGAATATTTTTTAGCTATAGAAATACATGTAAAGATTTTTTTAATGAAAACGCTATATATTTCATTGACGTCATAATTGTTCAAAGCAAAATGACAGAATTGCGGGAAACTGTCATTCTAATTTTCGTGGAACAACACAAAGCGTAATGTACATGGCAACTAAATATATTCTGCCAAAATATTTCTGCAGTCATTAAATTATAACCTTGTCCATGTTGTGTCTTGAACAGTAAATTATATTGTTTCGATTCTATAAACTTTACATTCGAAAATGAAAGTAGAAAATCTTTAAAGGTGTCCTCTGTGACGTCCGGTTATATCGTCTATTTTAAGCATTTATTATGACGTCATTTTAGTGGAAAAAAAAACACTTCCTCGTTCTGTTTGCAGGTGCGCTCCTTTTCAAAACCATGCAAAAGCTTGCATTTCTTGCTGTTATTTAAAAGTAAGGGGACAACCATTTGATTCTAAAAAGGGGGGATCTGCAGTTTTGGTCGAGTCAGAAAATTTATTTTCCGCCGTTTTGTGCCGCCAAGATTATTTATTTTTAATATACCATACTAGTAAAGAATCTTGGGACAGATTTTTTACCTTGGAAGTAGAGGCCAGATTATTTATCTCCAATTTTTTTGCAGGCAAGATTATTTTTTTTACAAGAACTGCCACTCATCGTGTCAGAATCAAATATGTCATCCCCTAAAATATATCTGCGGGAGCTTATCAGGTTGAACCTGCATCATATTATGTATTGAAATTTGTCAAAGTCACTCAACCAGAAAATCAAGGTCAAAAGATGGGGATGCAACTGTGCTAAGCTACTACCAGGGCATGTGCATACCAAGTTTCATCAACCACGGACTTATAATTCTTAAGATATGGAAGTGCCTGCTAAACCTTACCCTTGCTATTATATGCATTGAAAATTGTCAGTCATTCAACCAGAAAATCAAGGTCAAGGTCAAAAGATGGCCCCGGGATGCAACTGTGCTAAGGGCATATGCATACCAAGTTTCATGAACCTAGGACCTATACTCACTATTTAGACTGAATAAAATTACTTCTACTTCTACCAGTTTGCGGCCGCCATCAATCGCTGCTGATACTGACACTTTTTGTGTAATTAGTTACTGTAGTGTCTGAGATCAAAAGATGTTTATAGAACTTAAACATTGCTATTATATGCAATACAAATAATCTAAGTCACTCAACCAGAAAATCAAGGTCCAGGTCAAAAGATGGGGATGCAATTGTGCTAAGCTACTACTGGGACATATGCATACCAAGTTTCATCAACCTAGGACCTATAGTTCTTGAGATATGGAGGTGCTCATAAATCCTTACCCAAAAAGTTAACGCCGACGCCGCCGCCGGTAAAGTAACACCACGTGAGTAACACCTATGTCCCGCTCAGCTTCGCAGCACAGGGACTTGACTACAAACGGTTATTAATAAATTTACTAACATATATATGTATACTATCCATGGCCATATACTAAGTTAAAGTGATTTTTTAGTATATGGCAATGGATAGTATACATATATATGTTAGTAAATTTATCAATAACCGTTTGTAGTCAAGTCCCTGTGCTTCGTAGGCGAGAAAAAAATCCAAAAAAATTCAAGATCTCGATATTCTTACCCATCTTCTAATTTTAGACGCCTTCTTCGTTTCTTTTTTTTTAGGAGTTTGATTTTTTATTTATGAGATATACATTAGAAAAGAATCAATTAAATGAAAATGTACATAATGTAGGAAATTGTACAAAATTAACAGCATTTCTCAGATAATCGAAATATGGAAACAAACAATGTCGAAACCGGAAACATATATACTAAATTAAACGCCATATCGGAAAGGATATACAACTTTTGCGGATATGCAAGTTCTTATTCACTCATCACGGCAGCCTTTTTTTTTTGAAATTATATGCAGAAAGAAGACAGAAATGTAACATAAAGATAAACCTATGTATATATACGTATACATATTTTTTAAGAATCTGATTTTTGACGAGAAGAAATATTTTGGCAGCAACGAAAATAATATCCTGAAGAAGGATTTTTGCCATATAAAATAATGCTAATATTGGGAAGAATATTTGTCGCAACACCTTTTAGAAAATTAATATTTGTTCACATAATATTTTTTTTTTAAATAATTGATTTAACATACAGTAATGAGAAAATTTTAGTAATTTATTATACTCACTTTTGTCACTATGCTGTATATATGACAAGGAGCGCATTTTTTTTTATTAATAGATGCTCAGTTAACAACTACCCGCTTATATACTGTATCTAAATAAGCTATTGAATTCATGACGATAATACACATTTTTTCTAAAACTAGTTTTACATTTGCTCTTAAGAGAATCTTTATGATGCAATATTAAATCAACTTATTTTGAATTCAGGCTTAGTTGTCAAAAACAGACAGACTGACAGAAATAAATAAATTTGGAAGCAACATCTTACCTTTCTAGTCTGTCGCGGAAAACAAATTGTATAACTGCTTTAGCTAATTATAATTTCTGGAAAAAATCAATAGAATCACGTTGCAAACGGCATGGTGTTGAAGGAACAATGTGACAGGGAGGAGGCAACCTGAACTGGAAAAAAGGACAAAGGTTGATTACAAAAATCAATGTTCGTTTTATACGCCTCCGTAATTACCGGTACTCTTTCTGTAAGAAATACATGTAGTTGGAAATTAAAATCATTCTTAACGATCATAGAATTTTGAGCATAAATCACTTTGGCAAGACGAGAATTAAAATGCGTTAAAAAAATACACAATGACTTCTAAATATGCTTAGAGTAGAGGAGGAAGGCACAAAAACACAATTGATGGATATTTTAGTGGAGGTAACATTGTAATTAACATATGTATCAAGTTTCATTTTTTTTTTTCAAAGCTGGATTTTCATTGTTCAAAAAGTAAAAACATTTGAAATGAGCAAATGTGTATCATAAAACACCGTTCATTATATCTTGCTCGGAAAATAGTGTATCGGGTTTTCTGCAACGTGTTCCCCTGGTTAAGCCGATTAGTCCATATTCTTAATTACGCAAAACCAACCGGGTTTTACAAGAAATAAGCTAAACTGAGATTTTTTTATAGAATAGGGAGTGATAATCCGACCCCAAGTGCATGCATGGGTCCCCGAAGGTATCCGAATATAAATATTTTTTTTGTATTACATTTATTTTAAAAGATTGTGCTAGGGATTAATCTGCGGAACTCTTAACTTCCATTTATGAATAATGGAGTTCATATAAATAATCAGTTCCGAATATGATTGTATGTATGCGTCATGAAGTTCAAAGCACTTTTAGTTTTGCCTTTCGTCCTCGGCAAACGAGTGCGGTCAGTAAAATTGCCAAAGGTTAAATTTAGTCGGACATGTTTGAAGATTTCCAGTTAAGTTGCCAAGTCATCCAATGACATTTACTTAAAACACGAAAATAGACATCGAACGAAAATTCTAAAATACTTATAAATTCTCCTGTTTTTTTTTTCATAAAAAAACTTGACAAAGGACACTTAAGCCATTTTTGGAACCCAAATTTATTTGTATTAACGAATATAGTAAACATTTAGGAAGTGTTGGATAAACTACATGTCGTCATCTGCATGTAAGAAGTTGTGAAATTCCACCCCCAGGCTCTTACATTGGAACACGAATTGGTTTCTTAGTGGTGTTCGTTCGCCGCTAGTCGAGAACACCAATTTATCAATATTTGGAATTTACATCTTAAAAGGACTATCTAAATTATAAAAAATCTTTCCGGTGAGTTTTTAGATTAAGAATAACATTAAAACAAAAGAAAAAAAATCGAACAAATAAAAAAAAATGAACGAACAATAAACAATTATAAGGTACATAAAACAAAGGCAATTTAGAAATCCGCATTAATGAAAACTAAGAGCATTCCAGTGGACGTTCAGGTGACCCCCAGAAAACAACGAAATACATATTATTCAAATATGTGCAAGCTTGAAATTATCAGTAAAACCAACTTCTGGACAGAGAACAATTGCTATGGTTGTGGAATAAGCAGAGATATTGATGGATGACATAAATAAGCAAATTTTGTTGTAAACATTTTTTAATCTGTCCTACCTTTTTCGAGCTTTCTGTGTGCTTATATTCAGACTTGGTAGCTTTTGATGCTCTAATTACATACGAGTTCCATTTATCAAATGTATTTGAAATTCGTGCGGAACATATGTATACTCTTTTTTTATTTAATCCATTTCTACAGTTGTATTTATAACTTCATACAAAGGGACAATCGGTTGACAAGTTCATATAAAGAACCTTCGACTGTATAATGAGATTTTACACGACTGGCAAAAGTAGGATTATAGCACCGAGCCAATGCGGGGAGGGGGGTCTAAAAATTACACTTTCTCATGGAAAGGACTGGTGTTAAAGGTATAAAGCTTACGTAATATACAAGTGACAGATGGAAAGGCAACAAAACGTTGAAATGTGAAAATAACGTGCTCCGTATTTTTAACGATAAAACAAAACAAAACTAGAAATTGTTAAATTCTCATTAAAATCAGGAATATGAATGATCAACTAATTTTTTTGTGATCAACTTCTTGCCCAAAAATTAACCACCCTTTTGATACAACAACACATGGAAAAGGGTGTTTTTATCGTGCTATTAACTTTCTTTATTGATAGTGAATGTGGTTGACTTTCAAGTCTTCCACCTAGGAATGAACAACAGTGTCAGATCCAAGGAAGTGTTCCAAAAGTTGGACCCCTTTCCTTTTAAACGGTATTGGTATTTTCGCGTAGCCTTACGGCAAAATTGGCCCATGATTCCACCTTCTTTAGTCTTTAATGAAATGGTTGGTTGAACCCTATCCCTTTAAAAAAATCTGGATCCTCCCCAAAACAAGGGCATTCGATCTTATGTGTATCTTTGTAGCTGAAATCCCACTTGCATAAAATAAGATGCGGACGTTTGATGCGGTGAGTATGATGCAATCGTCGGCTTCGACACTGTTTTTGTCTGTTCAGTTTCCCATGATAATGTTTTATATCTTATGTTTAAGCTGTTCAATTACTTTGAAATTTTATAGAATGGGTAGGATTGATTTTTTACGGTTCCCTATTTCCGTTCAGAAATTAGCGACCCAAAAAGGGAAAAAATGCCACCTTTTCAACACAGAGTTGTGCTCTTACTGCCCCAGCCCTCTCTTGTTGGAAATAAAGATCTAGTCCCATTTGTACTTTCCCAATCTATCCTCCATTTTTATCTGATATGATCGTACATATAATCGAGTCAAAATTTAGAAGGATTTTTGTTTGTTTGATCAATTAAACTGAGAAAATCATATCGGATTATTGTCTCAGGATTAAAAGCGTCTGTTTTTAACTCTAGTTTCTAATGATTTCTAAGGAAATCAACTGAGAGTTATAGGGGCGGTTTGGCGGCCTTCTTACGACCCACAAAAAGGGATTAAACCCAGGTCTAGGTTTGTCAGGTGTTAAACCCGGGTCTAGGTTTGCCAGGGATTAAACCCATGTCTAGGTTTGTCATGTGTTAAACCAAGGTATATGTTTGCCAGGGGTTAAACCCGGGTCTAGGTTTGTCAGGTGTTAAACCCAGGTATAGGTTTGTCAGGTGTTAAACCCAGGTATAGGTTTGTCAGGTGTTAAACCAAGGTATAGGTTTGTCAGGTGTTAAACCCAGGTATAGGTTTGTCAGGGGTTAAACCCAGGTCTAGGTTTGTGAGGTGAAATATTTTTGCTCTGTTCTCTCAGTGGTACTGGATTATTTTACAGATATAACCATTCGCAGACTAACCTTCTCCGGAAATCTCAGATACAAAGTTCCTGCTTTGGGCATGGATTTTACATCTTAATAAATCTATAGGGAACTCTCATAAATAATTTTCTTAAAGTTCCTTGCAGTTTACTGCAAATTCGCTATATATCAATGCAAAGTGGAATATTTTGCCCTCCGGATCAGACTTAATGTTTGTACTGCATTTTGGTGCACAGAGAACACACATGATAAGATACATGTACTTTGTACATAATGTGACATGCGACCTTGTGTTGACATTTACAAGAGTACACAACAAAGTTCCAGGCTAAATAGATAAATATATGCCCTCCACCAAACTTATATTAAGATAATTCAATGTATGGATGTTCGTATGTAAATGTATAGTGGGAAAATGAAATCTTTGCAGGATTGAGAATAATGGAAAAATATTTAAAAAATAAAATAAAAATAAAAATAAATAATAGATAGAAGACATGAACCTATATGAAGATTACTAGTATATAGAAAATACAGAATAATGAGGCAAAAAATAACAGAATATAGAAAAAAGGGCAAAATACCGTAGAATAGCTTTCTCCCTGCATTCATTCGCTCTTTGATGATAAATTATGCATGTTAGGCTAGCTATTGGACATGTTGGATGCATTTAGGTATTGCATGAAGGGTAGCATTCAATATCAAATCGGGGTTGCATGGTCTATCAGGCACCTACTTCCTGACATTTAATTTTAATATCTTTACACAAACAGATTCAGAGGCTGTTTTCAGTTGACCTACTCTAGTTAACTCGAGTTAACCCGAGTAACAAATAAACGACTAGAGTTCGGACTCGGGTAAACCCCGATGACCTTTAACCCCTACTCGAGTTTAACTCTGGCAAAGGCAGGGTTGGTAGAGTACGTGACGTCATGAGTAGAGTTAACCTGCGACAATGTGACTAGATTTTTAAAATAATACGTATCTAATGTTAAATTTACCTAAAGTTACATTAGAAAATAATGTTTTTTATTTTATTATTTAAAAGTCTTGAAGTTTTATTGTAATAATATTGTCGCTATGGTCAACTCTATACTAGAGTATCCCGTTTTATTGAGAAAAAGTACACGAATAAACCCGACACTAGAATAATTTGTTCAGTTGAAAAATCAAGTGCGCATGATCCTACCGAGCTAATAATAGAAACTCTACTAGGGTTAACTCGAGTAAGTCAACTGAAAACGGCCAGAAATGTTCGAAAGGGTTCCACATCCAGAATCCGACCAATTTTGCAGAATGGGAGGGGTACCAACTTCCGACCCACACACTCTTTATATTCATTACACAGATGGTTTTGCTGTGTATAATGCGTATAAGGCACGTTTTAGATGATATGTGAGATACCCATTAAATAATATATTTAGGACTCATTAAATGTTGTATTAGGGACCTATTAGATATTGTATAATCATGATAATCAAGGCACTCAATAGACTGTGCATTAGGGACCAATTTGTTGGTGTTTCAGGGGGACATTTGGTGATGTTTTAGAGAAGATGGCGTAATACTCACTATGATATTGATTACAGAGAGTTAACAGTTACTAGACTTTATGTCCTGTTTGTACAGTTGACTATTAAGCTCCTCTCATGAAGTGAAAAGGGGGGGCTTTATGTGGAATCCCCGGCGTCAGCGTCAATTTTCGTTTACTGACAAGTGCCGTATACCATATTGGTATTGTTGATAGCGTTGAGTCGAATTAAAAAAGATATTTATACTTGATTTTTTTTACAGCAGTCGATAGTTGCGTCTTAGTTAGCTATCATTTAAAGCGATTGTTCTCAAGAGAGTGTCTCTATGTCTCGTTTTTTCTTGCTGTCTTATTGTCCCAGGTTCTCATTTCTTAAATTGAACTTTTATCAATTTTATTTTTACTGTTATTTTGTGCTTGGTAAGGATTATTGATAGGGGGAGGTTGGGCAAAAAAACATTGTTTAACTCCGTCTTAACCCAGGAATCCTTGTTGAAGCTTTTGATTGTCCCTGGTTTGTTTTGTTGTAATTTTCTATGTTTAGAAATAGGCCTTTCAGTTATAGTTTGGGGATTGGTATTCAATCTTATGGTATTTTAAATCTTGAGTAAATGACCACTTATACAGGAGCCCGATTCGTTCACCTGACTTCAATGACTGATGAAATGAAAATATATTGGGACATCTGAGGCTTTTGTAGAGCACAGCTTTTCATTTTATAGACCGAAAACACATATTAACCACAATGTTTCACCTTCAAAGGGCCATAACCCCTATAAGGGGTCATCTGACAACTTCGATCCGATAGAGACATTTGTAGAGCGCTCATTGAGCTGAAGGTTTAAGCAAGCAGCAGCTTTTCTCTATCTGTTATGGCTTTCATTCTATAGGGCAAAAACACGAAAAATGTTATTTTTCACCTTTAAAGGGTACATTCTGACAACTTTGACCCAACGGAGACTTTGTAGACCAAAAACACATATTAACCACTATTTTTCACCTTCAAAGGGCCATAACCCCTATAAGGGGGGTCATCTGACAACTTCGATCCAATAGAGACATTTGTAGAGCTCTCATTGAGCTGAAGGTTCAAGCAAGCAACAGCTTTTCTCTATCTGCAATAGTTTTCATTCGATAGGCTAAAGGCACAAAAAAAGCTATTTTTTACCTTTAAAGAGCCACAACCCCTATAAGAAACTACAAGTATTTTAGGTTACAGATGTGCGGCCCATAAGTTTTTTCCTGCTCCATTCATATATATATATACACCTGCTAAAAAGACATATTCAATATTTCTAATGTTTTTCATATATGAATAACTATAAATATGCAGATATTGCAACTGATGCAATTACATGGAATATGCTATACCTTGAGAGATTTTATAGATATTCTATTAAAACAAAATCTACTAGTAATATCTACCGAATAAATGTACGGTAAGGGTAGAGAAGAGGCAAGGCATGGATACCTGGTTTATTCTTTTTCTATTTGTGATAAGTGCACCTTATCATATCTATACGACAAATGGAATTTACACCCTTTTAATTCATATATTGCACACCCCAAAAAGTAGACCCTTTTTGGCCGCACATATGTAAATATATATAATATCTTATCTAATCTTATTGCCCAAAAGTATTCCAATTTTCTAGTTTATCAAGTAAATAAAAAAAATAAAATTTTGCTAAATAATGAGGACACTGATATACCAACAGCCACTGCCAGATATATATTTAAACTTATAATTAACATTTCTAATATATTATATTCAATATATGAACATTAATATTTAAGTGAATTGTATCATCGTTTTGTCTTATGTATAATTAATATGTGTTTTCTTTTTGTCAATTTGTACCACTTTCCCAGTGGACTCCTGATTTGGAAATAAAAGATACGATGATATTTTATGTACCTACCTTTACAAAGGAGGTTACCCCCCTACAAACCCAGGTGTTTTTACTCCTAAGCCAAAATGAAACCTAAAGACCATTTTCAACTTTTATCTTACGATCATTTCCATCAATCCTAAAAGGCGGTTAATTAAAATAAATCCTGATTAAATACCTGGTGAATGAATAATTTGAATTGGATTACCTAAACTTTAGTAACAAGGTTTCCTTAGTTACACTTTGTTATCCTAGGACAAGTTAAAATATTATTCCTAGGTTTCATCGGAAAAATATAAAGACCATTTTCAACTTTTATCTTACGATCATTTCCATCAATCCTAAAAGGTGGTTAATTGAAATAAATCCTGGTTTAATACCTGGTGAATGAATAATTTGAATTGGATTACCTGAACTTCAGTAACAAGATTTCCTAAGTTACAATTTGTTATCCTAGGACAAGTTGAAAGATGGGACAAAGTAATATTATTCCTAGGTTTCATCGAAAAACTAATACATGTTAAAATTTACCCGTAATTATGTTGTATGGTTAAAGGCAATTTTGTCCCAGATTAAGAATTTAACTTTGAAGTTTTAATGTTACAAATTGTCAATACTTTTACTGTTTTATCTGTACAAATGTATTAAAAGTAATATTTTATTATATTTTGATTTTATTTCTTGTTATTTAAGGATTATGTTTGTTACACGATTTGGACGTGGGAATTACAACTTCTAAAGATTTTCTAGAAGGTACAGTTAACAGAACACTTGATTTGTTCTTAATTTATTCACAACAAATTCTATAGTTTTTTTTTTAAATATGGACAGGGAATCAGACAAGGCCACCCGTCCATAACTTGATCATTTAAAAAACTTTATGATTCGAATACAAAAATAACTATACATTTTCGATTAAGTCACATATAAAAATGTTTTGAAGGGTATAATATGTCTGTTTACCAGGAAGTTCAACGGATATTTGTAGATTTTCTTGCCAAAGGTGTAAAAAGAGAAATAAAATAATTAGATAGTGACAACACAAAATTACATGATATAACTTATACATATATTATAACAGTACATAAACGTACATAGAACTAAAAGTAACATGTTTATCAATGTGTAAAGATGATCCTTAAGAAAAATATGATATGTAGGGAGAAAAGGGGGGGGTCCATCAGAAACGAGATTAAGAACTAGGTTACATAAAAGTTTATCAAAAAGAGTAAAAAATGTCATAATCTTTATTCACAACTTATCGTTTCAGATGATTAGAGGCTTTCTGGCATTTGGATTTATTTTTCTGCTTCTTACATTTTGCCGTGCTTTGATAGAAGAAATTAAACCCCCGGATGAATTTATAGCATGTTTAAAAGTTCGCATGGACAAAAATGACCCCGATTATACATCATACGAATCGCTCAATAATTTTTGCATTGCTAGTAACAGGAACAAACAAACTGCCAAGATTGAAGGACCTCACATGAATATATCAACTGAAATGGTAAACTGGATCAATGAGCTTCTTCGTATGTCAGAAGTAGATATGCACGAAAGAGCAAAACGACAAGCTGTGCAAACTAACGATACAATGCCAGTTCCTCCATATTTACAGTTTGTTTTCCCTAGTCAGTTTGGGACACCCACATATCCGACAACGTTTGATGCTTTCAATACTAACGCCAACCAAGATAGTTCTAACAGTCAAACACAGACGAATACACAACAAACTTTCGTTCAACCAGCATCTGTTCAGCAAAATCCACAAGCTTCAAATACACAAAACCAACAATTTTCTCAGAATACTTTTCAAAGCCAGTTTCAAAACAATCAAAGTCCTTCACAAATACCCGGCCAAACAGCGCAAATTCAAGCTCAAGTTCCAGGACAGTCAGCACAAATTCCAGCTCAAGTTCCTGTACAAACAGCACAATTTCCCGGACAAATACCACAATTTCCAGCTCAAGTTCCAGCACAAACCGCTCAAATACCTGCTCAAGTCCCCGCACAGTCAGCACAAATTCCAGCTCAAGTTCCCGCTCAGTCAGCACAAATTCCAGCTCAAGTTCCGACACAATCCGCACAAGTTCCAGTTCAAACACAATTTAATAATGGGCAAATGCCTGGTCAGTTTCAAGGTGCACAACAACAAGCTCCGCAACAAATAGTCCTACCACCTGTCAGACAACTTCGAGTCAGAAAAGAATATCGTAGACTGACTGACCAGGAGAGGGCAAGATATCATAGAGCCATCTTAATGATGAAAGCAGATACGGTATGATCAATTATTGTGGTTGCATAATTTTTTGTGGTGTTCCAATTTTCGTGGTTTTCGTGGGAAGCAGTCAATCTCAATAAAAGAAGTAACACGTGTTACTTTATTGAAGCATATCATGTGCACATCGAAAATTATATTTGTCTTTTTTATTAAGGGGACCACAAAAATTTGATCCCCACGAAAATAAAGGAATCAACAGATTAACAATTAACATTTCACAAATCCTTAGAAAGAGTTTTTAAAAAATCAGGGTGTTTAGCTTGTTTCGAGTAGACTGATTTCTGTTTTTGAGAAAAGTCAAGTGAAGCAGATTGTGACATAATCGAAGCAATACCGGGAGCAATACAAGTATGAAATTAAATTACTTTATCGCAAAAGACTTATAAAAAATCATAAGAAATTTGTAGATTTAACATTGTCAACCGAATCGCAACTTTCGGTAAAAGTACATTACCGAAAACAGCTTTAAATACTTGGCAATAACTGTTCAATAATACCAGACTTGAAAATGTTCACCGAACGAGACAGTGTCCATACTAGGTGTAGAAACACAAGACAATCACAGGTCAGATGGTGTTTATGTATTTTGTTTCATTAAAGGTGATCATGTTTTACCCACTTAATTTTGTAGAGTGTACAGCCCAATAGATACGATGCACTAGGTTTGATTCACTTTAGGATGGTTGATAATATCCACCACGGCAGTGCCTTCCTGGCATGGCACAGAATATTCATTACAATGTAAGTACTCACTTCATTTAAAATGTCAAGACTTAAAAAACTGCGTGTCGTGTGTTTGACAACTAGAGATAGCATATAGTAAAAAATAATTCCTTGAGATATTTTCAATATGTATAAATCTTGATGCCTATAAGCAGTATTTAGTTAGTATGCTTTACTAATTAGAACACTAAATTCTCTCTTATAGAGTTTTTAAAAAAAGATTTATGACCGAATTTCTTTAGTGATAAACAAACAAGAACTTACTATATAAAAACATCAAAATTTTACAAACAACATTGAAGGAATTCTCAATTTTTAATATCAACTTAAGCTTACCACCTACAATGTATAACACCAGTCTAATATCTAGTGGTATTCAATTATCTCCCTTGCAGAAAACAGCTAATGTGTTTTTAAATTTTTAACGATGACAACAACGATGGCGACGGCATATAAACAATCTTCAATTTTCATTTATTACGCATGGATTTGACTACTATCATATACGTTGGACATGTTATGTTATTAACGAATCTTTTCTGTTGCGTAAACAGTTGTTTATAAGGTCAACAAAAGTGCATATTTTAACAAATCGAGTGAAACTTATTGGCCGTTGGAAAAAATTAAAATGTCAACTCAACCTTTAAAAAATCACACAAGGCGTAATACCTGCAGTACATTTTCGAAACTTGTTGGAATGTTAGGTAATTACCTTTTCTTTCGACAGATATTAGTTTGAAAATTATATTTTACTGTTATCATATAACGATCCATTTGAATTCAATGTGTAACTATGAAAAACTTTCAAGGGACACAACCAAGTTCTATCTTTAATAAATTATAAACATGATAGATGGGAGGCATTCCTATTTTTAAAACGGATGACTGAATATTGAATTGGACATTTACTCCAATACAATGCAAATTCACATACTGTTGATCCCAATGTACGGATATCGGTCAAAAAGGTAAACATGTTCTATGGCATAATCGAATTCAACAGGTAAATCGTGTACTTTTAAAAAGAAGGTTGTCAAGACGGACTAGAAAAATAGGTCTTTTTCTTAATTTTATTTTGGCTTTACCTCTTGCAGTACATGTCTGAAAATTTGCAGATGGGAAGATATACATTTAAACAAATAGTGTGATTTTTTTCAATTTTTTATATAAAAGTTAAAGTTGTGCGATCCATTTCAGTTTGCACCGTATGCATTTCATAAATATCCACATAATAACATGCATTAAAATGCAATCTGTTACTTTTAAAAACTCTTTTTAATTCAAAAAGTTTATTTTATCAGCATAACTTAAAATTGGAAGAAATTTTGTACCAAAAAGAACTTTTGATTCACTTGACAACCAGGATAAACATTCGAATTGACTTTCCTATCTTTTCCGATGAAGAGCTCACATTCTATTGTTTAAATACCACCGGTTTTCGGACTGACACGTTTTTTTATGTTAATAGAGTTAGATTGTGAGCATTTAATCTACTGACTTACAGCTTTGTATTCTTAGGTAATACACGAATTTAAAGGTAATAACAAAACTAGGGTCAGATCTAAGAACAAAAGTCAAAACAAAGCAAAGACATACCCGAAAAAATTAATCGCAATGGTCCTGACTTGGGAACATTCCAAAAGAAAAGAAAGAAAAAGAAATAACAAGAACAATTACCTCTATTTGCAGATATGAAAATGCATTGAGACAGAAAGTACCTGATGTTACGCTGCCATACTTTGACTCAACAATGGACGAAGCCATGCTGGACCCCACACAAAGCATCATGTTTTCACCAGGTTTCTTGGGTAACGGAAATGGTCTAGTAACCACAGGACCTTTCGCCTACTGGCAATCCCCATCAGGGCCTCTGATCAGAAATATAGGTAATCCAGGTGGTAGTTTGTTTTCTAAGCAGGAAATACGTACTATACTGACTAGAACAACCAATGCCGAGATCATGGAGCCAGGAGCATCTAATAATTTTAACATTGAGAATATCCATGGCGATGTTCATACTTGGATTGGTGGTCAGATGGAGCCCATGGAGACCTCTGCGTTTGATCCAATTTTCTACATGCACCATGCCTTTGTAGACTATGTCTGGGAAATATTTAGAAGTAACCAGAGAATGCGAGGTATTGACCCAACACAAGACTATCCACAAAACTTCGGCGGACAATCACATGCCCCCTTTACACGGACTGGTTTTGGTAATTTAGTCAATGCTTTTGGTTTAAGTAACATGTTTACATCCGAGGTATACACTTATGAGCCGAACCCATCATGTTCATTCCAGAGTCCGAGCTGTGGATCTAATTACCTAACCTGCGATATATCTACCGGTATTCCCACCTGTATCCCGATCACTGTAGGGGGTGGTCCGCCTGCTGGGCCCATGGGACCACCAGTACCAGCAGGTTTTGGTGGGGGAATAGGACCCATGTTACCTGGATTCGCACCAAATGCTTTCGTGGGAAGAAAGAAAAGATCAGCAAAAAAGATAGAAACGTTGTTAGAAAGACGCAAAAGTCGACCACCGACTTCAGAAAAGCCTAAACTTCCCATCGGGGTTTCGAATGAATTACAGACTTGTGCTTCAGAACAGCCGGCATTTTCAAGTCAAAACACATTTGAGGTGGACGGGCAATCAGACACAAGGAAATGGGTTTTCATTCCTGTAAAAATCATAAGCAAGCGATCACCCGAAAGTCGAGCCTTCCATGCCTTTCCAATCTACGACGGAGTTGCAGCTAGAGATTTCGACATCTACAGTCCAGAGTCTTATCCCGACATCAGCCCATACTTTGAAGATGAGATGAACCGAGAGTCCACACGGTGTGCTGGAAAATCTGGCACAAGAAAACCAGTTGGAAGAGTTCACATCCGGTCTGATGGACTTAACTATCGCGGGACGTATGACGAATTCGTTATAGTGGACCTCCGTCAAGCATTTACCGAATCGACAACATTTATTGGACTCAGAGAACCAGAAAAAGAATATTCTGAAGTTTTGATATCGGCGTATGATTCTTGTGGTAGGAAATGTCGTGCCTTCTGTAGAAACGAATCCGGTGATTTATCTGGGTTCCATGAATGTGCTGGGTCCGTTCGCGTAACGAACCAAGCACCGCTGAATTATGGCAGAAATTATGGAGCGGCAGTCAAAATGTCTTGGAACATAGAAAACTCAACTATGATTCCTGAGTTTGAAAATGAAGCAGTAAGGATCCAGTTCTTCTGCGATCATCAAGAATTTTAATTTTATTGGTTTAGGTAGTCAAAAACAAATAACATTGGTGAACATTAAGTCATGCGAGATAACACATAAAAATAGCATCAAATGCAATTGTTATAGTTTCATCTACAAATAAATGAAATCAAACCAGAGCATTTTTTTTCGGTTGTTGAAACTTAAGCAACCTTTTATAAACACTTTTTTTCGAATGCAGATTTACTATTTATTTCTTACACAAAATATTGGTTGAGATCCATGCGCTTATTCATCTTTTTTCTTGTGTTTTATAATTAAATAAGTTAAATTGATATAATTATTTATATTTAAAGGTTTCTATACGAATAAAGCTAAATACTTACCGAGTGCCCGAACATGATGTGTTTAAATAAAGGACAGCTCATTTTAATTTTGATAGAAAAATTTCATGATGCAGTTTCTACTACTTTTGGAAAATCTGTTTTCTAAGCGCTACACAAAAATGCATATTGCCCTGATAATGTGTGTAAATATCACCATGTTCTTCGAGATTCCCTTTACTACGCTTACGTTTGCTGTTTCTACTTTATTGTGACCCATAAAATAAATGTCTTCCACTAGCGACCAAACATTTTTTTAATTCCAAACGAGAATTTCACATTGCACAGACGTATACACTTTGATTGAAGTGGTACTTGCCTGTGCAGGCATGAACCTAGTCATTCTTCAGTAAGAGGTCATCCATGTGGAAAATATAGGTCACAGTCAGCATCTGAAGCATTCATTGTGCTAAGCATCACTAGGTGCACTACCATACCAATATGGTTCATGTGGCACTTGTCAGTAAGCAGGAATGGACGTTAACCATTCTTCTGTAAGAAGTCATTCATGCAGAAAATCTAGGTCACAGCCGTAGCATGTATTGTGCTTAGTATCACCAGGTGGTATAACCATACTAAATATAGTTGATGTGGAATTTGCAGTAAGCGTGAATGAACTTTAACCATTCTCCTAAGTGGTCATCCATGTGGAAAATATAGGTCACATCCAGCATCCGAAGCATGCATTGTGCTTAGCATCACTAGGTGCACCTACCATACCAAAATGGTTGTTATGGCACTTGTCAGTAAGAAGGAATGGACTTTAACCATTCTTATGTAAGTGGTCATCCATGCGGAAAATATAGGTCACATCCAGCATCCGAAACATGCATTGTTCTTAGCATCACTAGGTGCACCTACCATAACAATATGATTGATGTGGCACTTGTCAGTAAATTATAATTTGTAAATATGGGACGGACGAACGAACGGACAAACGGACGGACAAACAAACGGACCCGAACACTATATGCCCATCTACTTTCGTAGAAGGGGCATAAAAACTTATAACTCAACAGAACCCGAAATTACATGTTTGTAACGTCTATAAGAGAGTGAGTATTGGAATAGTAAGCAGTTCATGCATGTTGCCATAAATGAACACCCATCACGTTGGCAATAGTAATTTAAGTGCAGGGTAAATTCCGGTAAAAGACTTTTAAAAGGTAAACATTCTGAGAGTGTTGCAAAATAATAAATAGTCCTTTGCCGGCCCCCATAATGTTTTAATTCTGGTAAAAATTTTAAAAAGCAAAAATATATGCACAGTTAATCTGTAACTCGTCATGGTATACACACATAACAAGGAAGTTGTAAGCTACTGCTCACTCAGTATACCCCCGCTACCCCCCAAATTAACTATGTCCGTAAACAGGAAGTTGATATCTGACAGGCCTAATTTTGATAACCACAATAAAGGACCTCGTGAACTCGTATACCAAATTTATATCAAGTCCCTGTAATGAAATGTGGCGGAGAAAAACTGTTACAAAAATTTTCAACAATTGAACAGAAATCTTGAAAATTGCTTAAGTCGGTAAACAAGAAGCAGACATCTGACAGATCTTAAAGCAGCACTTACAATAAAGAACGTCGTACTGAAGCAATATACTACATTTCAAGTCACTTTGATATGTACTTTCTGATAAAAATGTTACGAAAATTCTCAACAATTGACCAGTAATCTTGAAAATTAACTAAGTCAGTTAACAGGAAGTAGATGTCCGACAGACTTAATTTCGATACTCGCGATAAAGGACCTCATACTGAAGCCATATACCAAATTTCAGGTCACTGTTATATGTAGTTGCTGAGAAAACTGTTACGAAAAAATATGTTGCGGACGGACGGAAGGACGAACGGAGGTGAACCAGTATACCCCCCTCTTCTTCGAAGCGGGGGTATAATAGCAAGAGACTATCAGGAGCCTGAATCGCTCAGCTTTTCTCTATCTGCAATAGTTTTCATTCTATAGGACAAAAACAAGAAAAAAATGCTATTTTTACCTCTTAAGGGACATTACTAGTTCATCTGACAGCTTCGGCCAAACGCACACTTTTATAGAGCTTAATGTGCTGATATGTTAATCAAGCAACATTCTTTATTCTATCTGCTATAAAAGTTTTCATTCTATACATGGGAAAAACATGAAACAAGGGGCTCTCAGCAGCCTGAATCGCTCACCTGGCTTCAATGACTAATGTAACAATATTCAACATTGCCAACAGTCCGTCATGACATGAAACCATTGGAAAGCTCTATAAAGTTGAGCATTCAAGCGAGCAAATGTGTGGCACAACCTTCTATGGTACACAATTTTTCACGTACAAATCTTTCACGTGGCATTTAAAGGGAAGTAACTTCTATAATGGTCATCTGACAATTTTGTAGTATTCAATTAGCTGAACATTTATGCAAGCAAAAGCTTTTCTTTCCCTATCTTTAATTGTTCACAATGTAAAAGGCCAATACCTCTATATTAGGGGTCATCTGACAATTTCAACCTAATGGACAATTTTGAAGATCTCAATTAGCTGAACATTTAAGCAAGCAAAACCTTTTCCCTATCTTCTACCGTTCACAATCTATAAAGCTTACTTAGCTGACCAATATCCAATTGAAATAACTTCAATATCTTATAAAGTTCTTTAAATATAAGACAAAATAAGTGCAACACGTAGAAAAAATTTTTTAAAAAGGCAATAACTCCACATGAACTCTCACATGGTTTGTTGGAATTTCTTCAAAATTTTAGGATAGGTAAATCTTGACGTGCTGATCACTTAAATTATCTATGCAAGAATTTTTTATATCTGTCACCTTTTTTGAGTTATTTGCAAAAAAAACTAATGTTTTACCTCCTGTGTGTTTTTTTTAGTAACAGCGACCATGTTACCGGAATTTTTCGGATCAATTTAAAATGAGAAGCGTTTGTAGCCAACATGTCATATATCATTCCTGTAAAGTTTCAGTTAGTTTCAAAGGAGAGGATATTTTAAATTGTTAACGGACGATGGTGTTTTCTCATAAATTACCTCTTATAATGCGAGATGTATATGTCGCGTATACACTTATTCCACATCTCATACTAGTAATTAAATTCTATTAGGGACCGTTCAATATTTATCAAAGTGCTGGACCGGTGCATAGTATACTGGGCATGCAAAGAGTTTTTTGCACCTTCTTTCCGCTGGGCATAAAGATTTTTTAGAATTTAGCATGTGCTGGGCAGTCTCTTTTTTATCATTAATTTGTTTAAAAAAACACCAATCAAATTAATTTCAAGACCTTGTTTAGACTTTGACTGATTGAAGATATGAATATGAATAATATTGTCTTAGTACTTCTCGACACCTACCAGTTATTGAAGGGTCTTAAATAAAAAAGAAGATAATGTTTTTTTTGCTTTGACACTGATAAACTGGGCCTTTATTTTTTTTTACTAATGTGTCTGCTGGGTACATAGATATTTTGAAGAGGGAAAAAATTCAACGGCCTAGTACTTTGATAAATATTGAACGGTCCCTTATCATTCCGGAGCGGAGCATCCGAATTCACTTTGTTTGTTTTGCTAGTTGCAGTTCACGTAAGGTGCTATTGCGCTTTTTTTTTGGTGCATCGTAGTTTTCACTGTAGTGATTTTATGGTTAGGTTTATTGTTAATGAGAATTATCAATTAACCCCAAAGCAGCGCGAATTTGGTTGTGTCACGAGATGAACATGAAAGGGGTGATGAAATGAATATGGAACGAAGATGAAGTGTTCTCTTATATTTTTAGTTATTACTTTTCTCCAAGTAACACGAAATCCGCTATATCATGGATAAACTGAGAAATTTGATGACAAATTAAGACCAATCAGGGAAACAAGTTTTTACTGCCTCCGGAAAAATGAGAATTGATCGGGCCTGGCAATTGAGCATATTGCAGAGGTTTCTACTATCACACACTTATAAAAGACACATGCAGCAGTGCACTTTAACGCACGAAGATCGTAATGTCCACTTTTCCAAACACGGAGCTCCACTATTTTTATTTTGTGGGCGTTTGCTGCATTATATATACAGAGGTCCTCGACTCGCAATCAGGGTACTGGGCGCTTTCTTAAATGGACTTTTACCGACAGGCTTAGTGCTGTTTTTTTCTGGATATAGAGGTGACAATGTCATATTCACCTGATTTCTACTGGATACAAAATATGATGAAGGTAAAACTAAATATGGATGGACGACCACTATACCCTTCTTAAGCGGAGCTTAGGCAATGTTAGGTGTGTGAGTTGGTGTCTTCCTCACAGAAGAAACGATCATGATCAAATGA
The DNA here is from genome assembly GCA_963971305.1 of Arcuatula senhousia. Classification (NCBI taxonomy): domain Eukaryota; kingdom Metazoa; phylum Mollusca; class Bivalvia; order Mytilida; family Mytilidae; genus Arcuatula; species Arcuatula senhousia. The sequence continues at coordinate 46,897,478 of OZ020309.1, read as the reverse complement.
TGGGGTATCTGCATTTGACGTTTCATTCACACCAGACTAATAGTTCACGAAATATTGACTAAATAAAATGAAAACAAATATAAAAAAATAACTTTTAAAACTGTTATCTGTCGGAATGTATGATAGGGTAAACCCCTTGTGATGAGGTGTATTTTTTAAAGTTATCTTCTCTTAATGTCCTTGAATTGATATTTTAGCCACAATTAGAAAAGCAAGAGTTAACACTATAACTACGTCTCGCCTGCTGAAACCGCCAAAATACATAGTTATTCCACTCTATATTCGTTACTTAATTGTTTGTTGAGAAAAAATATCTGAATTAATATTTGCCCTTAATACTAATGACAAGAGTTGACGCTGAAGTATGTCTCGCCTGTTAACCTATGGTAGAAACACGTAACGGACAAAATGCCTCGATAAACGGTTAGGCCTCCTTGCAGTTGCGTAGACCATAACCCCAACTGTCAGTATACCAAATATCAGATGCCTACCTATTATACTTTTCTTGTAATTCATATTCCACAAAAGTCTCACAAAGGGATTTTTGGCCCGAAAAACATCTAAGTTCACAGAGTCGCTGAACCATTAAATTGGGGTCAGGGTCAAACAGCATGGTACCAGTTGTGTAGACCATAACCCCAACTGTCTGTATACCAAATATCATATGCCTAGCTATTATACCTTTCTTGTAAGTCATTTTCCACCAAAGTCTTACAAAAAAGTTTAGCCGCCGCCGGAAAGTAATACCTATGTCTGGCCTTCAGCTTTAGTCGCAGGCAAGAAAAAAAATTGGAAATCCTAGGTCAAGGTCAAAGATGAGGAATTAAGGATGCTGCTGTAACAATGCACTACAGCACTGATAAATGAGCAAACCAAGATTAATAAACCTATGACTTATAAATGGAGATGAAACTGTGCTAAGCTACTTCTGAGCCATATGCATACCAAGTTTCATCAACCTACAACTTATAGTTCTTATGATATGCAGGAGCTCATAAAATTATCATTGCTGTTACATGTATATGTTTTGAAAATTGTCAAGGTCATTAAACCTGAAAATCTAGGCCAAGGTTAATCCATGGGGATGGAACTGTGATAAGCCACTAGTGACTACTGATATATAATTACATTCTTCTTTATAACGAGGATTTTAATTGGTTAATAGTTGAGTTTTATTTCTGTATGAAACTCAACAGCACGTGCTTCCTTGACAACGACTTGCGCGGAGTAATTTAAAAAACATAAACCATGCATTTCGTGTAATTTTTTCGTGCAAATATTTAATATATTTGATTGGAATGTAATTATATACAATGAATGCAATATTTTTGAGTTTTATTGGTGTGTAAAAGCGTGGACCTTGGCGCACATTTTCAACATGAAGCGCTACCGCGCTTCATTAAAAATGTGCTTAGGTCCACGCTTTTACACACCAATAAAACTCAAAAATATTGCATTCATTGTATAAATATGCATCACAAGTTTTCATTAACTTATTCTTGAGATATAGAGTTGCTCATAAAACTAACACTGAGTTTCTAGTAAACACCACAATAGGTTTAACCTGCATTAATATCCAATGGCTTAACCATCAAGGTGAAAAAGATATCAGGTTAGACTAGGAGCCATTTTTTTAAAAACTATTGGATAAATTTTCTTGTCACATTGAAGTTGTCACACTAGAAAGACCATGGTCATATCAAACGGACAGTAACATCCCAACTGTCATGACTGTTGCCACTGGTTAAGTAACACCTACATTTATGTCTTGCTCTGCTTCAAAAGCAAGACAATAAACCATTAAAACATTTTTTGTCAAATTAGGAATTTATAAATATAAATAAATGGTACACAATATATAACAATACAGTATGGCAACACTTAATTAATACAACCAGTAGAAAAAGCTTCTTATACATGTATGTGTTTGCTTAATATATTTCAATAAGATAATCCTTGAGCAGTTTAGGTAATGGTAATTGAGGAACATGTCTGACTAGTTTCCTATTAATAGATTTGTAGATAGATACCCTGGCTATTTGCTTCAAACTTCTGGGATTTTCAACCAATCTATTTAATGTTTCTAACATTGTCTGACCATCCTCTCCGGAAGGATGGAAATGAGACATACCCCTGGCAGTATTGAGACAGTTATAAAGCACTTCATGGGACATTGTATTATAGAATAACATGAGCAAGTCTTCAGCATAATCATTCAAAGGGACCGTGTCCATATCATTGATTTCATGTATGTAATGACTGACAGCTTGGGTGTCTTGTTTTTTCAAATAAATAGAACTTTGTGAATGGCAAATGATTGGCTCAGATGGATAAGGTTCTAGATCAGGATTTCCTCCACCACAGAGAATGGTTTTCAACCATTTATGGATTTCTACAAGATGTCTCGGTTGTGAAGCCATTTGAGTCAAATGAATGAATTCTATAAGTGCATTTCCACAGCCCTTACTAAGGTCTTTGTTTTTTGTTTCTGTAACAAGGTTTGGATTAATGTCATTCTTCAAGAAAGTCTCAAGCAGCCCATTGACTAATTTTGAGTACTTAAGACTGGTTTTGTTAGGATCCAAAGAATTGCTTTCATCTTGAATAGTGAAATAGAGTAATGCCACTTGAGCTAATTTGGAATAATAAAGTCTTTTTCTTGATTCCTGGAGTCTCCCACCTTTACTTAGCACCAAATCAACCAATTGAATAATTTTATCTGACTGTGAACACAAATTGTGGATTTCATCATTCAAAATACATTGCAGTAGTAGAAAGAAAGGTGTTTCCCCAATGGGACATGAACCATTTATATCGGCTCCATGTTGAAGAAGAACGTTGACAGCCCCATACAAATGTCCATAGTCATTTTTGTAGCTATAAGAAGAACTAATAGATTCTTTAACACACTCATTTTGCTCCGATTCTGGTAAGCAGCCTTTCAGGGCAATATGCATCAACTTCCCAAGGGGATCAAGGCCCATATGATTCTGAAGGTTGATGTCTGCATTGAATTTGAGTAGCACTTCTAGGGTGTTAATCACTTGATCCTGGTAGTCAAGTTGAAGTTGTGGCTTAGGAATCAGTAAAAGAGTTTCATCTGGATGTGTACATCTACCACCAATATACGACACGTGAGATGTCAGGACATGTAGAGGGCTTTCTCCGTGGTTGTTCTGATAGTTTATCAATTGCTCAATGCCAGTAGTTAACAAATACTTTGTGGTGTCGTAAATGGTAAACAGACCATCTATTTCATTCCTGTACAGTCTATGTAGGGCTGTTTCTCCAGTGCTTGAAACTATTTTAACATCAGCTCCAAAATCTATTAAAGTTTTTGAACATTCTCTTCCCCAAACCACTCCAAGTAATAATGGTGTATCTTTATCTCCATTCAAACTGTTAACAATGGTTGGATCTTTGCTCAAAATCTCTTTTATGCAATGGCTTGCTCCATTTTTACATGCAAAATGTAAGAGATCGACAAATTCAACAGGAGTTATTCCCCTTTTGTTCATATGATGTAGTATCAAGGTGAAACAAGAGACATTATCATGTACAATTGTCCATTGAATGGGTAATAACTGGTTTACATTGCACTTAAAGACTGGTTGATCTATGACACCCAACCATTTCTTTACCCTGATAGGCTGATGAGGGTCAGGGTAACATATTCCAGCAGGACCATCCAGTTTACATCCTTTGACTAGAAGGAGTTCTAAAATGGCAAGATAACCTAAGGATGCAGCTAAATGAACGACAGGACTACATTCTTTTGTTGATTGGTTGTTTATATTGTACCATTTCAAAAGGGACATCACTAAGACTCTGTTTTCTTTGATAATTGCCAACTGAAGTAGGTTGTACCCCATTGTCTTATCATCAATACTGAGAACATCCTCATCAGCTGGAAGTTCTGCAACCAAATCTTCAACATTGATATTGTGTTGTTTTAAATCTGTTTTATGGTTTAGGAGATAGAAAATTCTCAGGACTTTCAATTCTGTGTCTTGGGTTGGAGGTAGAAGGCATTTAGTTCCCAAGATAAGTTTTATAGGCCAGAAAGTTGATATGTACTGGTTTACAATATCCAGGCAGTTTAAAGTAAAATGTAGAATGGTTGCCATAGTGTCTTGTTACATGGTAGTCTGAAAAAAAAAGTATAAATATTATTTATTCTCCATTTATGAATTCTACATTTAGTACAGAACTACAAACAATGGTTTGGCATAGGGTTTTGTTTTGTTCTCCTTTACCCGATTTGACATGCTGAATTAACCTGCAAAAGGCAGGAACTGCTTACCCTTATGAAGCACCCGTGTTCAATTTTGTTATGACTTGAGTTCACATTGTTGATTACTTTTCAGTTGTTTATATGTGTTTTTTTGTGTTGTCTGATTCTTTGTGCTGTTCTTGTTTGTGTTTACTGTTTTTGTCTTTGCCTTTTTGGACTTTTTACATTTGAATGCTCAATTGGTACCTCTGCTTCTTGCATTGTGATTTTTTTTTAATTTTGAGTAACCAGATTCTGAAATCAGTGCTTTAACCTCAGCCTTCAGGCAGTTGCTCCATTTTGATCAATGTTTTTTTCACTAAAGCTCTTTGGTCTGCCATATAGCACCACATTTGAAATATGATGGAAGAAAAAATTTTGATCACTGACTCATATTTTCAGTTTTTAAGTTTTCGAAAAAGTCTGCACAAGACATGCAGAAGAACAGAGAGCATTACGGTAATCCAAAACATCTTTGGTTTGGGGAGCTTCAATACGGTCCCGTTACTCATAATGGAGGAACATCGAAAGAGAATTACATCTGGCAAATTTAGAATTATATTTGGTGCTAAAGGGTTTCAAAAATTATATCACATACATGTACAAATTCAGTTAAAAATTTTTGAAACTTTGAGCAATTTATTTTCAAGTTTTTTTTAGAAAAGATCAATTTTTGTAGACTTTTGATTGTGAATGCTATGGTGAAGTTCTGCATCAAAATTTTTACAAAATGTATTTGACAATTAAATGATTAACTATGTTTTTACATTAAATTTTCATAAAACCATTATTACTTTGAGGAATATTGAACCATTTTGAAGCTTTGACAGAAAAAAAGAAAGAAATTTGCTTTGCTTTAAAGAGAGTACATGTACATGTAATATGGGACCCCATTGTACATTTAGATCCTCCAAATCAAAGATGTCAAAGGAGCTCATTAATTATTTTTGTAGTTACAAATGTATTTGTGCCCAATCATAGGTTACAACCTTATTCATATTTTACTATTATAACCAGGGGTTGTAAGAAAAGGAGAGGTGGTAATTGGATAAGTCCTTAGATAACCTCAAAGAGAGGAGTACATGTACATGTACATCTTCAAACAATTAATGACATGACAGTGAGGAATCCTAGTGACTTCAGTACCTGGTCACTTCAGTACTGATTATATAAGACATTTCGGTACTCGGTACTAGTCACTTCGGTACTCTGTACTAGTCACTTCGGTACTCGGTACTAGTCATTTCAGTACTTGAAAAATTAAATTTTCATTTCCTTACGTTTAAATAAATGATATTTTCAGTCATAAAATAAACTATAATAAGTTTTATTACTAAGTGGGAGTTGGTTGTACGCTTAATTGCTTTCAAATATCAATATAGCATAAAATATTTATGGGGTAAATAATAATAATATTGAGTTAATTGTAATTAATAGTGCTGTAATGAAGATTTATGGGTTCTATTTACATGTAACTATTCTTGTGTTTTCATTAAAAAAAAAGTTTTGGTTAATTGAGAAATCAGTTTTGCTTCTGAAATAAATTCAGAAACAATCAAGTTTCTTATAATATCAGTCCTTTAACACAATTATGCAATTATTATCCTGAAAGGAGTGGTCAATATTTTAGTTGTACTTTTAGCTGAATTTTCCTTCAATGTCCTATTTATCACGGGTGTTTTTCAGAACTTTCGGCGTCTTAATAACGCTTTTTCCTTGCAAAGTTTAGACATCATTAAATGCACGTGTAACCCCCAAAAAAGGCTAGTTTGTTTCTTTTTTTGAAGAACAAAAAATTAATAAAATAAATTGTAACTTCGGGAGCGTCACAGGTTTAACCTGCCTCATATAAATCTTATTTCTCAACCAGAAGCAATATGATAGAGGTCTCAATATTAACAAAGATCAAATAGTTTTAAAACTATTTTCACTTAACTTGCATGATTGATATATTCACCTCCATCATACATGGGCATACATGGTCATACATGTACATTTTTTTGTACATCCACATTTTTTAGTTTTACCATTTATTAACCTTAACAAGAGTTAACACTAAAGAATGTCTCGCCTGCCAGCACCAAAGGAATACCTAGTTATTCAACACAATGTTCAACTGCTCATTCATTAAATCTGGACATTTTCCTGTGGACCAACTAAAATGATTTTAAATAACAAAGTCATTGAGAAAACAATATTATCAGTCATTTTGCCTATAAATGAGGTCAAGGTTAGATGACATGGTGACGGATGCAAAAACCCTAATTTAATTCATCAATATCCTAAATATCAGTTGCCTAGCTATTATACATTTCATTTTCCACAGAAGTCTTAAAAAAAGTTTACACCTTGAAAAATAGGCCTAAGTTCACAAAGTAACTGAAGCTTGCGTGAAAATGGGGTCCAGGTCCCATGTCATGGTGACAGTTTGGAAGACCATAATCTTGACTGTCTGTATACCAAATATCAGATGCCTAGCTATTATACTTTTAAAGAAATTCATTTTCCACAAAAGTCTTACAAAGAAGTTTTCATCCTGGAGTGTGAAAATGGGGTCAGGGTCACATGGCATGGTGACAGTTGTGTAGGCCATAACCTGAACTGTCTTTATACCAAATATCAGATGCCTAGCTATTACACTTTACAAGTAATTCATTTTCCACAAAAGTCTTGTAAATACAAAAAAGTTAATGCTGTCGCCGCCGGAAAGTAATACCTATGTTTGCCTTCAGCGACTAAATAGTCGCAGGGGAGACAAAAATCCCAATAAAAAACCTAAACTTAACACATATTAAGTCAAAATTACTTTCCAATGATGCTATTTACAAATTTTTGGTTGGTACTGAAGTGACCAATACCCAGTACATATTGTACCAAACTGGCCAGTACCGAAGTGTCCAGGTACCAATTTGAAAGTTTCTTGATACCACAGTGAGACATCCTTTGCACTGTTGCATGGCACTGTAAGATCTGTCAAGTGTCACGCAACTCGCGTGAGACTCACTTATCTAGACGGCAAATTTCTTTGATCTTTTAATTTTTGGCCAAATCTCACGCAAGCAGCTCATAAACAACTTGACAGGCCTGCACTTACTGTTGTAGCTAAGTTGAAGGACAGAAATTCACAATATAGAAACAGAAATTTGTCAAGTGCATTGTTACTTACCATAGAATCCTTGCGTTTCTTTGTTGAGCCTTTCTGGAATAATATCTTCGTCTGCGCAAAACCACAATCATTATAGTGGGGCATGATGTTTTCATGATCTTTTATTTACATGACCTTCACCTTCTTTATACTTCCGTGTAAAGAAAAAGTAAAAAATCAGGAAAGTGATCCCGTAGCGGGTTCAGAAAAAAATATTATAAACATTATACGATAATGAGATATGGAATAAATGTACGCAACACTGTGAAAACCTACATTGATAAACAAAAATTTCAAATGGAAGACAGCAAGCAGTCTTCAGCGGTCGCTGCTCGCCGTCTGGAGTTGGCCAAAAACTAAAAATTTTAGATGTCCAAATTATCACCGAAAGACTCATTCATAGACACAGAAGTTAACAAAACAAGCCCAGGGACAAACAGAAGCTTTGACAAGGATTCATTAAGATATGAAATCTTTTTTAAAAAAAGGGATGCCTTAAACTACCGTGACCAACTTGAATACATCGATTCTAAACAATAATATTTAAAATAAACAAATAAAAATATAACTGATGAACGCTAGTATTACTGATCTTATTAAAATCTTTAAAAATAATGGACGTCATCATCTGTTTTGTAAATTATGTTCAATACCCATTTCTAAATTAAACAGTATCCGTTTGGAATGTAGTACTATATCTCATGCAAGTCCATTATATGAAGGTGCACTCATCATCTCTTCTTTTTGTTATTATAAACTGTTTCCCAAAATTGAAAACCCAGAAGACCACATTCGACATTTTATAAAATTAACCTACATTAATAGAGGACTTGACTTCATAAATATATCTAGTATATTTATGGATCCTAATATTCAAGATCTCATTCCACCTTATTTTTCTAATACCGAACCACCTATTGTATCTTATAAATATAAGAAACCTACACGTAACATTATTTTTAACTATACAACAACTACAACTGATGAAGAACTAGACACGAATATTCCTTTAACATGCGACTGTACTAAATCTGATTTCAGATATGCTCCTTGTGATCATGTTGTTACCGGAGACCTTTCAATCGTCAATGACCCAGAGGTTATCAATTTCTTGAAAAAAGGACCAAAGTTTAGACCACCTACTAAAATTAATTGGAATTCCTGCCTAAATTGTATCAAAACTTCACTTCTCTCTTATTGCAAATCTTGGATCAGGAGAGAAGGGGCCGACTCAAAATCTCTAGACCGTTTTATTAATAAATTTATGGCAATTGTTCAACTCAGAATTAGCCAATTTCAAAATTCATTTGTAGATTTTAGGCCTAATACTTACCTTAATAGAATAAAGTCAAAAATCCGTTTACTTGGTTTGCGATACGTGTTTGTTCCCGCCGACCAAGCAGCTAACAATGTCGTTGTGGTATGAAGAAAGTATTACCTTGAGGTTTTAATGCACGAAATAAAAAATTCGAACACTTTCGTTCCCGTGCATTCGACAGAATCAGGTATCATTGACGATCATATCATAGCGACCACAGCACTTCGAGTTGCCCCGACATACTTTAAATTACCTACTATGTACTGGATACCTAAATTGCACAAAAATCCATATAAATCTTGTTTTATCTCTGCTTCAAGTAAGTGTTCTTTAACCCATATTTCCAAAGTTCTATCACTTACTTTAACTACTATGAAGGAATTTATTATTCAATACTGTGAAAGGGTATTCGAAAACAGTGGAATTAATTATTTTTGGAGTGTGAAAAATTCTCTTGATGTTTTGGACAAGCTTCGTGCTTTTGAAAATACTTTTCATACCGTTGATAGTTACGATTTTTCTACTTTATATACTAACCGTCCACATAATCTGATTAAAAAGAAATTTGAATATTTGGTTAAATGGTGTTTTGACAAATCTAAAAGTGATTATATCTGTTCTAGAGTTTCAAAATCATTTAGTAAATCATTTTTTAGTAACGAGACTCAAAAGGGTTACATCAACTGGACTGATGCAGAAACTATTACTGCTCTAAATTATTTGTTAGATAATATTTACATACGTTTTGGTAAACAAATTTATCGCCAAATTATTGGTATTCCTATGGATACTAATTGTGCGCCACTTATAGCCGACCTTTTCCTTTACTGTTATGAATCACAATTTATGGCTAAATTACAAAAAGACCCGAACAAACAGAACCTAATCGAAACTTTCAATTATACTTTTAGATATTTAGATGACATTCTTGCACTCAACAATCCTTCATTTTCTAATTTTATTACAGATATCTATCCTTCTGAATTAACCTTGAACAAATCTAACGTCACCGGTGATAGATGTCCTTTTTTAGATTTAGATTTAAGTATTATTGACGGAAAATTACATACCAAAGTATATGATAAACGTGACGACTTTACCTTCCCTATTATAAATTTTCCTTTTCTTGAAGGAGATGTTCCACTAGCGCCGTCATACGGGGTTTACATTTCACAGTTAGTAAGATATGCTCGGATCTGCAGTTGTGTTTCTGATTTTAATAATAAAAACCGTTTTATTACTGAAAAATTATTAAAACAAGGTTATCGATACCACAAATTAGTAAAATCTTTTTCTAAATTCTTCCACAAGTATCGATCTCTTATTGAAAAATTTAATTGTACACGTCACTTTCTTATAGTGAAAGGAATATCACATCCTGTATTTTATGGTAATGTTTTTTATAAAGCTCACAAATTTAAAAGCAATCCAATAGAAATGAAAAATTGGCTTCAAAATTTATTACGGAAAGGATATGAAATGAATATCTTGGTTAAATCTTTGAATTTAGTGTTTTTTGGCAGAAATATTGAAAACTTAATACGCGCTTTAAAACTTCCATAAACATTTTTACTATTGTCATTTTTAAGCATTATAGCGATCAAGCGTGTCGGTTTTGTGTGATGACACTTCACTAAATCATTATTGCTTGAAGTGTTGTGTCGGATTTAAGATCGATACGTTTGATTTTTTTACATCAGTCGATTGATGATTCTCAGCTAGCTGTCAGTAACAGCGAGTGTTCTATAGAGAGTTCCTTTACCGTCCTTTTGTTTGTTCTTGTTTTTTGTCTTAGGTTCTCTCTTGTAGAATTGGACTTTGATCGATTTGATTTTTATTGTGTGTTTAGTTTTTGTGCTTTGTCTAGGAATATTGATAGGGGGGAGGTTGGGCCCAAAAAACTAGTTTAACCCCGCCACATATTACATGTGCCTGTCCTAAGCCAGGAATCCTTGACAAAGCTTTCGTTTGTACTTGTCTTTTTGATGTTTTCTGTTCCTTGTTTAAGAAGGGGGTCTATCTGTGACTATTTCAGGGCTGGATTTGAATTATATGCATCTTATTTAGACCATGGGCCAATTGCATAACCGCGAGCAGTGCCAAAAGGCCTCGTTGAAGGCTGCTGGCGGTTGTCCATTGTGGTTTTTCTAAATTGCCGTTTAATTGTGGGCTGTGTCGCGTACACTTATTCCACATCTCTTTATTTTCTATTGGCAAAATATTTGGTCTTTTCGTTTTTCGTATGTAAATTGACCTTCTGGCAAACAAGCAGTGGCAACTTTTGCGGAAACAAGTGGTGGCAACAGAGTTTGTCATAAAGTTATCAAATAAACTTAACCAAAAAGTTGACAAACTCTGTTATGACAACATAATTTGGCCGAAAAAGTTATCAAATGAACTCTGTTGTCATAACAGTTTGCAAGAACTTTGATATCCAGTTTTTACTTTATTTCATGTAAATTACAGTTCAGTTTGCCTCAAATGTGTCGCACAAATGTGATGATACATTGATATATCTTTGTTTGTTATTATTCCAATATTCAGTATGTTTGCTGGCTGTTCCCATCTAAAGCAAGCCAAAAATATTCACGATTGAAGTGAAAATAATAATTAAAAGAAGCTTAGCTATCACAGTTTAGTTTTTTTTTTCATGTCAAGAATTACTTGTGCTATATTTCTCCTGCTAGAGTTGTATACTATATTTCTTAATGAATCAAAATGTAGAGATAAAAACAAGTACAAAATGTTCAAAAATAATAAAACAGTAACAAAAAATTATATATCTCAAACAATCACCATTCACATCCCAGTTCTACATCAGTGTTTCAGGAATATAAATTATAACTTACCGGGTATAACGGCATCATTTTCATGAATTTCAGATTATCTTCAACTGAAAAAATCAAAGAACTACAAAAAATTGTATCCTCAACTTTTAAACAAAACGAAATAAAACCCAACTTGAAATATTCTTAATATTGCAAAAAAAAATCTACAGAACCTGTCAGGAAATCTTTATATCCAATATGAACCGCATTGATCATGTATTTATAACAAACTGACAAATATGAAAGTAAAAAGAAAAGAAAATAACAATTGGAACAAAAAAAACAACCCCATGAACCCCGAAGTATCCCAAATGGTCATGAAAGGCAGCGAGGCGGTATTTTTTTTCTTCATTATTTTTCTATTCTTTGTTTTTCTATCTTATTTTCTAAAAAGGAGATTATACGTCCAGTCAGTTTTTTTTTTCATCCGCTTTAGTCTCGCAACATAGACTAAAAAATCTATGTGCTAAAAATATTTGTTGAATTGACGTATAATTGATCTTTTAAAGACCTGAAATATTTAGTAGGAAGTTCCACAATCATATCCAAATTCAACATGGAAAGAAGCTAGCATCAAATCTAGGTTACTTCAGTTCAACTTGACGACACTATGTTCACATATATAATTGATTTTATTGCGGTGCTCTTTAAAGTTGGACTTTCAGCTTTTGGCTAGACGTACTCCAGGGGGTCTTTTATAGGTTAAACATGCACCAAAGGCATTAAAACATTTTTGTCTGACAGTTTTTAGTAATTTTGTGTGGTCAACAAGGCCTTGTCAAAAATAAGGTGGTTTATTCAGCTTATATTTAGGACATTGTTTGTAACATCTGCTGTATACAAAGCAATACATCGATTGATTTTGATTGTACATACAAGCCATACTTTTGTAACCAAAATATTATTAAACATATGGAGAAAAATACCAATAATGGAAATCATATACTATATGGTAAATCAAAGTTTAACATAAATAGAAATAAATAGACGTTTAAATTCAATATTGATGCAAGATCCATTGAAAAATTCAACAACTGATAAATGAAAATATGGTATTCTTTATGGAACACAAGAGTTAGACTTAGTGGCACACCAAGGTAAGATAAGCAACGATTCGTATATTTTTATTAGAAATATATAGCAATAGCGACTTTTCTCTAGTGTACGTCTCGTTTGTCTTGTTGTCATAATGTTTGTTGAATTGAACTTAAATTGGTTACTACTGTGTGTTATTTTTGTACTTGATCATCAATGGGGGTAAGGTTGTCCACCCAACCGCCCTGGCGTAAAAATGATGATTTAACTTAAACACTTCTAAATTGAATAAGCCTGGTCCAAACCAGGAATCTCTAACAGGACTTATGTTTGAATTTGACATCTTTATGCTCATTAAATAAGTCTCGTCCAAACAAGGAATCTCTAAGAAAGTTTATGTTTGAATATGACGTTTTTATGCTCATTTAATTAGACTGGTCAAAACCAGGAATCCCCGACAAAGCTTATGTTTGTATTTGACGTGTAATATGTTCATGCTTTTAATTAGTCTGGTCGAAATCAGGAATCTCTGACACAGCTTATCTTTGAATGTGATGTCTTTATGCTCGTTGTATTATGACCATTGGGTTTTCTTTGACAATTTAAGGAATGGTAATGTTTCAATCATATATGCCACGGTAGGTCCCGTGTCCGGCGACATGATTGTTTTTTCGAGAGGCATTGTCCAGTTTTTTCGAGAGAGGTCCAGGTTTGTTCGCCTGTCCGTTTACAAAAAAAATGCTTTAATTCTCAATTGTAAGTGAAACAAAACAAAAAAGAGGAATAAAAGTATTCAAAATGTTCGAATTGTTACTTTTCTTCCAAAAAAGTCCGTAAAGAAGCATCAGTTAATGATTTATTTACATTGATCGGTTTTTTTCGAGAGGCACAACAACTTGTCCGTTTTTTTCGAGAGGTGTCCTGGTTTTTTGAAAATTTTGACTAAAGAGAGGCATTGGGTTTTGTGGAAACTATACGACTTAAATGGAAACTAATATCCCTCCTACTCAATTAACATACATTTAAACACATTACATGCAAAATATCAAGTTTGTTACTAACTTTAAAGCATAAGTAGGCTGCCCACATGCATTTTCTTTGAAGACTAAATTAGTATTTTGACAAAATTAGTTTTATAATACATTTGTACATTTGTGACTTTCCTGATGTGCTTTAATAAATTACCGGTTTCAAAAAGAGCGATTGTTACGGTGGGCAAAATTTTAAAAGGTAAGTTGCACTCTTGTTTTTGTGCCTTTTCAAGTCTTTGAAACTATAAAATCTACATGTATGTCAGAAATAAATAAATACAAAAAGAGCATATTCCACTGGTGCATTCTGTTATTTCAAGAGTTTAAGGGTGTTTTGGAATATGGGATATTTACATATTTATTCCTGGGATACGGGATATTTGAGGAAAAAACAAACTGGGATATAGAACATTTGAATCTATTCTATTTACAGGAATATGGGATAAGAAAAAACCCTCTATTTTGGATACGGGATATTTGATAAAAACATAAGGGAATATGAGATATTGGAACCCCTTAACGTATACATATGTATGTAAAGATACAGAAACTAAAATAGCATTTGAATCTCATACTCTTATGTTAGTTTTATGTCAAGTGGTTTCTCAAGTCGACACTATTTCAGTCATAATCAGCAGGACAAGAGCTAATTGAAACACCAAAATGAATTCTGTAGACCCACCCAGGACACAGACCCATGTATGTCATTCGAAGGACCCATGCACGACCACAAACCAGAAGTAAAACGAACCAACTCACAAGATAGGCCAATGTACCCTTAATGTATCAATAATGTCATTTATGTGGCCAATGCATCCAGAACGTCACGAAATCCTTCCTCAAAAGTTTCGTACAATTTGGAACCCTTCCATATGGTGACTGACAATGAAGAACCCTTACCCGAAATGAGGTCGTACTAGATGGAACATCTCCCTGTGTGGGATATAGCCAACTCTTATCCAGTTTCACACAACCATCCTTTATCTGTCGAAAAAACAATGCTGAATCCTGTTTGAACCTATACTCACTGATAGAGTGAAGCGGGGTTGGAGTGGGAAACAAAGAATCAGTAAACTTTGAAGATCACTCGAAAAGGGAAGAGGTGGGTAGGTGCGGAAAATTTAGCCTATTGCGGTGCACAATGGGATATTTTACGAGCATGAACCCTGGAACTCTCCACGCACGTTGGCCCAATATGGTTTACCGCCAAGTTTCCGCATTAGTATAGCCTGATAAACCGGCATTTATTATGACAGGGCTGCCCCATTCAAACACCTGCGGCACACATCCCAGTCGCTTTGTGGGCTAAGCGGCCTGGAAAGATGACAGGTTTTTGAGCGCTCTTTAGTGGACTTTTACCGACAAGCTTAGCGCTGCTGCTAACCTATTAGCCTTCCGGGTCCCGCACGGGAGTATACTCTTATGAAGTTTTTTTTGTTGAAACTATAATATATACAATAAATACATATAACTGTGTAAAAATTAAGACGTTCTGAAAGGGCATTCGAGTCTGGATAAAACAGAAGACATGAAAGAAGACCACTCTATGATACAAACAAACACATCCAAGACACAACTACAAGTCAAGTTAAAATAAGGTAGCCCAGGAACTGTAAGCATTTTCTGTTTGTCGCAAAACCTGGACGCCTCTTGAAAAAGCCTGGACATGTATTTTATTTCAATTCAAAAATATATAAGAAGCAACTTTTTGGCATCAATGTTCAGGATGCCATAATATAACATTGATGTTCACTAATAATGGTTAGCAATCTCGTGCAATATATTTGTCTTTTAAGGGGTGAAAAATGCAAAAAAAAGTAAAAACTAAAAAATCAGCCCACAATTTTATTTAGGAATCACATTTTTTTTTTATAGGAATTGGTGTTGTTATACAATATGATAATACTAAAATATGCCTATCCGTTGGTAGCATTTTTCTTCGCTCTCAGTTAAAAATCACTAAATATCACCAAAGTTTACATCTCTTGAAAAAACCAGGACAATTGTACATCCCTCTCGAAAAAACAATCCTGTCACCGGACACGGAACCTACCGTGTATGCATTATATTGTTGATCTTGGGCCTATTTCAAGGGGCTAGCTACAGCAGAGACCACTGGCCATATTGAGAACGACTGTCTTAATCCTTAATTTTTTGTTGTGACAGATTTATGTGGGTTGTGCTTTGTACGTCGCGAACACCTATTTAACATCTAATATTTATTTTTACCAAGAATTGTCCAAAAGCGTTCTGAATTTGTTTTTCGTTACAAAAAAGCATATATACACACACATAGAAATTCTCAAAGGTAAAAGGCCTGCTAAAACATTGCAAACTTCAGTAATTATTCTGCTCGCTCATCCCAAACGTTCTCTCCTCTTCTACAACATTGTTGTCTTAAGGGTATATATATGTAACTAACGAATTAAAATTTTATATTATTAATACAGCATTGTCATGCAAAGGATACATCCATTTCCTAAGATGGATTTTCTTCTAAATCTAAGACGACAATTTCTGTTGATGTGGTATCTCAACCATATGTTTTGTCTGGTCTGTGTTAAATGATACATCTTCCATCAGAGAACACATTTGTTTTCAGTTGTTATTATCTTTTCTTTTACTTAGATATCTTCTTTAAATTTCTTATTATGTACATTTACTGAAACTTATAAACATTAGATCCCTTTTAAAGGGTTCTCTAGTGATTATATGGGACATGATTGTTTCCGGCTTGTGTGTCCATCTGTTCTCTGATTAATCTTTGGAATGGTCTACTTTGAGATTTCTGTCAAAACTTTCGAATCAAGGTAATATTTTTGCTAAACATCTCCTTTTTCTTATAAACAAGGTTTTTTCATTAAACGAAAAAAAGTCCAATTTAAATAATAGCCTTGTTCAAGGTTTCCCGTCTCAAAATCTTGTGACCTAACGATTGATCTAGCAAACCCTCAGTTAATAGGCTTCTTCCTTATCCTATCGGTTTTAGCTTATAGGTTTTGTAAGTTTCATCGAATCACTTTCAATATAAAATTCTAAGCTTTTTAAACTTATAACCTTGACCTGGCTTTGAGCTATTGATCCAATACCAAAAGGCATCTTTCCTAATCTCACAAGTTTTCATGAAATGGTTTCAAGATCATCATGTTTTAAATCTATGCCCCAGAAACCAATGTTGGACGGAATGACCAAGAGACAGACGGATCGGAAGCTGAATTCTAGTCACTCCCGCATTCCAAAAAAGCGGGGACAAAAAGTATAGGCATTTTTTTTCAGAAACGCCGAGAAATTCACGAGAAATTACATATATTCCATCAATTAACTAGTCTATGCATACAAATGCTTAGCTATTAAAAAGCCATGAAATTACTTGAAATAAACCTTTTTTTTCGAAAATGAACCTATCAAAATCTATAGCTTGGTTTGAGCCTTAACTTGTTTCTTTTTTATTTGAAAAATGATGAATCAATTTTAAAGTATTTTCCCGCCAACCTATTGAAGAGTTGATTTCTTGTATGGCTTTCTTGTGTGTTTCCTGGTAGTGTAGTTGTCTTCAGTGTCTCAGTCTTTGACGAGGCAATCGAACCCAAAATCCGACACAAAACGTGTTACCTTCATGCACCGTGGCGGAAATCGGGCAATGCCTTAGCAAAAACAGAGGCAACAGCTCCTAATCTTCTGCAGCAGCATTACGTAATTGTACAATATATTTTTGTTCTGTTCAAAATCAAAATTGTAGCTTGTAGCCTACTATGTCAGAGAAACGTAAATCTTTCATTCAAGTCGACACCAAAAAAGAAGAAGAAAGAAATACACGATTTTCTGTTAAATTGCCGTTTTAGCGTTAAATTTGTGTGTTTTGGTCTGTTTAGAAAAGCGAATTAAATATAGAAATTTAAACGTCAACGCACGACAAGCCTTAATTAGAATAAAGCGGTTTCCCTGGTAAATTCTAACTGACAAATATCTAGTCTTTTCAGAGTGTTAGAATAATTGATGATGTGTCAGAATAATTTTGTGTCCTTAATGCTCAATTATAGTTTACCCAATTTCTGTAGACAACAAGGCAATCGTAAGGACTTGAGGGTTAATTTGAAAAATTAATGAAATTCACAACACACTCAAAACGCTCGGGGGATAACTTTAAATCAATATAGTATTTTGGGAGAAAAAATATGCCGAGCTTTAATCAAATTTGTAATTAACTCTCTCCAGAAGCCGATTTCTACTTGAACAACTATTATTAGACCATCCATTAAGAAACTGAGTTTTGTCTGCGATCGATACCCGCCATTTCTTTAGGGGGAAATCTAGCTCCGTAATTGGTAGAAATAGAGTAAAATCAAATTTGTAACCTCGGAATCTGATAATAAGACGAAGGGATTCTGCAATGTCTATCATTATCTAAATGCTCTCTCATCATACGCATGTATGTAATAAAACATTTAATATCGTTTAATATCTTATATATATACATAACATTTTCTTTTCTCAAAAATGGTTGCTAAGGAATTCATCTAATTCGTTGGAAATATGTTGACCATATATTCACTGCTAATAAGGGTAAGTTGAATGTTTTTTATACTATTATATCGATCTTTTTTTTCTTATTCTGTAAAATGTAATTAAGAATAATGAAATTTGAAATGAAAAATGCTGTATCGGTTATTTTACCCAACAAATGAACCCGTGAATGAAGAAATACAAAAGGGACATTCGAATTTCAAAGAGGACTGGACATGGCAAGATAACACAGTCGAAAATACACAAAGCGAACAACTAAACAATAAACTGCTTCAGTCGTTTCAAATGGAGGAAAAGAACAAGTGCTTCCAAAGTGTCAGCCAAACCAGATTAGTCAAGAGCACGAAAGGTATATTGCACCGATTAAGAACTGCATGCTTTCTAAAAATCTCTGTTATACCATGAATACCTTAAGAAAGATTGTCACACTAATCAATTTTAGCCCTTTTGTGTCCTTTTTTTGCAACGCACAAGCAAGAATGAAGTCAATTTTTTTTGTGCGTTTCGTCATGGTGTTGTTGCGTTGGTGTCTACCAATTTTGTTTTGAACCATTGGTATAAATCAAGCTATCTCTTAAACAATATTAGCATTCCAAAAAAATAAGAATACAAGAAAATATGCACATGCACTTACATTAGATTGAGTAGATACATAGAATTACGAATCTATCTTGAAATCCTTGAAGAGAAGAAAAAACATACGTTCTATACATTAAGATAAGATAGAAAATTGAATCGTAAACATAAAGTACGATCTTCAAGTCTTTACCATTATTTATGTATCATTAGAAAAAGCTCTTTTTGCCCCTTTGCAATAAAATATAAAAGAATCTTCCAGGCAATATAGATGCATGCATCGTTTATAAAAGACTCATCGCTTGCGCTAGATAGCAAAAAGGGTGAAAATGTCAAACACCACTAAGAATACGAAGAAAATGCAGAATTAGAACCCAAGTTACGGCCTATATTAGCCTTTGTCTGAGACTACTATTTGTTTAATAACGAGTGCATTATCATAATTTTTCGTCCATCGCGTATTCTTTAAATACTAAGGCAGCAACCATTTGAAATTCTGGGGGGGGGGGGGGGGGTATGGATTTTAGCCCCCGACAATTTTTTTTTAATTTTCGAAGACGAGAATTTTTTTTTGAACGACACCGAAAACAATTTTTTTATTCGCAATTTTGTTTACGCTGTGTTGCCCAGGCTCACCGAAACAACGAAACAATTTATTTTTTTTTCTTTCTGGGACAAGAACAATTTATTTTTTTCCAAAATATTGAAAACAAAATATTTAAAAAAAAAAATTCATACCCTCACCCAGAATTTCAAATGGTTGCTGCCTAACAGACTAAGGAACAAACTATATAAAATGTGGAATTTTGTGTTGTATTTTCCCCCTTAGATATGTGCCTATAAAGTTGGTCCATACATAAAAGGCCAGTCAAGTCAGATAAATAAATAAAGAAAACTAGTGATGATTACAATGATTATCTGTAAATGTAGACAATAAATTTGGCGTGTTTTATATCATCCCAGGTCAATAACTGGTCATTTTCCAGTATTGTCTTCTTCCTATCTAGCAACAGGGCTCTGATCACGAGAAAATCAATGGAAGGAACAAAGGATTGACCCAAAGAGGTAGCATAAGAGAATCTTCAAAAGTAGCATTGGATTATGCACGAATTCAATTTATTTATACTCTCTTCATGAAGATGGAGCATAGATTGTCTTGCACAAAGAACAAGTAGACAAAGTATATGTGTGATATTTTTTTTTAATTTTAAAGTCACAAAAATATGCTTTAGGGGGTCATTCTTTGCAGTATGTGTAAAGTAGATGTCCCTATCGAGTTTATTCTCGTAACGACACGAGATCACTTTGCTAATTGCAGGTTGTTTTGATACGTTTTTTTTTGTGTGGGTGTATGCTCTTGCTTCGTATTGTTTTCGTTTGCGTCGACTGGTTTTGTCTGTGTCTTTTCGGATTTCTGATATTGGAATTCCCTATAGGCACTTCTTAACTTATCTCATAAATATCATAAGATTTTTACAACACTTAATTTTTTTTTCAGACAAACCAATGCCTGATACGGTGAATGACTAAGAATGGACTGGAGAGAAACAGTATGGTTGTTCGAGTGATACTAATTGTCATGAGTCTATGGACATGTCCATGCCTACCCCAGACCGGGAAGAATATAACAAATTTGTCAGGTAATGAAACCCATCCTACACCAACGTTGTCAGGTAATGAAACCCATCCATCCAACTTTGTCAGGTAATGAAACCCATCCTAGACCAACTTTGTCAGGTAAAGAAACCCATCCTAGACCAAATATGTCAGGTAATGAAACCCATTCTACACCAACTTTGTCAGGTAATGAAACCCATCTTAGACCAACTTTGTCAGGTAATGAAACCCATTCTAGACCAACTATGTCAGGTAATGAAACCCATCCTAGACCAACTTTGTCAGGTAATGAAACTATCGTAGAGCAACTTTGTCAGGTAAAGAAACCCATCCTAGACCAAATATGTCAGGTAATGAAACCCATTCTACACCAACTTTGTCAGGTAATGAAACCCATCTTAGACCAACTTTGTCAGGTAATGAAACCCATCCTAGACCAACTTTGTCAGGTAAAGAAACCCATCCTAGACCAAACTTTGTCAGGTAAAGAAACCCATTCTAGACCAACTTTGGTCAGGTAATGAAACCCATTCTAGACCAACTTTGTCAGGTAATGAAACCTATTCTAGACCAACTTTGTCAGGTAAAGAAACCCATTCTAGACCAACTTTGGTCAGGTAATGAAACCCATTCTAGACCAACTTTGTCAGGCAATGAAACTATCCTAGACCAACTTTGTTAGGTAAAGAAACCCATTCTAAACCAATTTTGTCAGGTAATGAAACCCATTCTAGACCAACTTTGTCAGGTAATGAAACCCATTCTAGACCAACTTTGTCAGGTAAAGAAACCCATTCTAGACCAACTTTGTCAGGTAATGAAACTATCCTAGACCAACTTTGTTAGGTAAAGAAACCCATTCTAAACCAATTTTGTCAGGTAATGAAACCCATTCTAGACCAACTTTGTCAGGTAAAGAAACCCATTCTAGACCAACTTTGTCAGGTAAAGAAACCCATTCTAGACCAACTTTGTCAGGTAATGAAACCCATTCTAGACCAACTTTGTCAGGTAAAGAAACCCATTCTAAACCAACTTTGTCAGGTAATGAAACCCATTCTAGACCAACTTTGTCAGGTAATGAAACCTATCCTAGACCAACTATATCAGGTAATTAACCGGTTGAATAAAGGTTATAACTAAATTACCAAACTTGGATGATTAATCTTAAATATTTAGAAGAAAATAAATAACGAGACAAAGAGACATCAGAGAAACGCCGCAATGGTCATGACTTTGTTAATGCATTTCGAAAGAAATGTTTTTTAAACCAGGTTTTGTGGTATCAAACAACGAAATTGTGGAAAATAAGCTTTAAAGGTTAGAATAAAATACGTCTCATACGATCTCTAAAAAACTTCTTTCTTCGTTATCAGCCTCTTGAAGAAAGATTCAATATCATGTTAGACGATAAGGTTAGTTCTTGTTTTGAAATGCCTGTACCAAGTCAGGAACATTGCGGTCTTCATTTTTTCCGGTATGTTTCCCTTGTTTTGTCTTGTCTTATGGACATTTGAGATTGATTCTCCAAGTTCGGTAATTTTGTTATTACCTTTATTTAGGCACGGACCATTTGACTTTCTGGGGGGGGGCCTGGGATTTTACCTTGAGCCGGGAAATTTTTTTCGCCCGCTTCGCGGGCCAGATTATTTTTATCACACACATATTAAGCAAGGAAATTTTGTTGGCAAGATTATTTTTTTTCAATTGGCAAGATTGAAACCAGATTATTTTTTTCAACCTAGGTGCTGGCCAGATTATTTTTTTTTACAAAAATCAGGGCCGGGAAATTTTTTTCAAAAAAATCCCAGGCCCCCCCCCAGAAAATCAAATGGTCCGTGCCTTAGTATTAAACAGTTTGCTCAATACCTTAATCGTTTACAATTTCCGATAGTAGTATGATAAATGTATGTCAAAGAACACGCTTATTTCTACAATAGTGTAATTAGGCGCGGATTCAGGCGGGGGCGTGAATGTGAAATTTTTTTTTTACCATGAAATCAATCAAAAAAGGCAAACAAAATTCGCGACTCGCTCTTGTCGGCGAATATTTAATACCCGCGCCCCCTCTAATCGAAAATCTGGAATACGCGCCTGATACTAAAAACTTAGTGAAGTGCTACAACCAAAGTGACACTTACTATTACGCCGATGGTTTTTGTGGTCGTTTCATTTTGTTGGTGTTGTGTAACAAAAGTATTACTAGTATTTGTCTGGTGCGATTTGATTCGACATACAAGGCAATTTGAAAAAATAATCAACAGAAATAATCGTTTTGAAAACATCACAATCTTAATGGTTTTCATTTTTTGTTGTTGTAATAATCGGTTTTTTGGTTTAGCTTGTTTTGGAACAAAATGTTCGTCAAGCAAAAGTGAAATGTCAGGAAGTAAATGACTTACTGCTCTTATTCTTGCTAAAGATCAGAAAGTCGCACGGGCGTAACATTAATAAAGGTCACGTGTCACAGTCACACAACAGTTTCAAACTGAATATACTTGTATCTCAAATCTAAAAGTAAAATTATTTGATATTTATTATATACATAAATAGCCGTGTGTTACCATAATAAGAATTTCTCTTTTTTTGTCTGGCGGAAAAAATGACTTGCGTGTTAGTAATAATCAAAACAACCATTTTAAAACTAATAGATAACTACGACTTCAGTCGGAAGCGATTTGGTAATAGTTTTCCCTCAAAGCAGTTAGCTTTCCTGCCAAAACACAACTTTTTATAATTTGTAAAACGCGTGGAAATAAAGCAGACGTGGTTAACATTAATAAAAACTGCCATTTTGTTGAAAGTCCAAACTGAATCAATAAGAGTTTTAGAAATCGATTGGTCTTTTAACACATGTAATACTGAAACCAAAAATCAGCAACCTAATAGCATAAATAACACATCAAACCTTTCGCAAATGAAGTAAAGTACGACTGGTATTCAATATTTTCTTAAATATAAGTTTGATTGAAATTGGCCTTATCGTATCAGATGAGTTAACGTTTGAAAAAGTTTACAGAAGCTAGTAAAGCTAAACATTAATGTAAGACAAATATTATTCAGATCGGAAATAAGTAGTTAAAGAGTGCGAGAAAGTAATAAAGAAGCTGGCGGCTTTATCGTATGCCTGAGTTTCCAAAAAAAAACAAACAAGTGTGGCCACTAAAAGTATGTCTCGCCTGCCGGCACCATCACTAAAATCAACTACCTAAGCTTTCATTTCTTGATATAAACACAAAAAGTGTCTGTATACCCAATATCAGATGCCTAGCTATTATAATATTCAAGCAATCCATTGTCCACACAAGTATTACAAAAAGTTTTCTACCTAAGTTCACAGAGTCACTGGAGCGTAAAAATGGGGTCATGGTCACATGGCATGGTGACAGTTGCGTTGTCCATAACCACAACTGTCTGTATATCCAATATCAGATGCCTAGCTATTATAATTTTCCGGCAATTCATTGTCCACAAAAGTCTTACAATAAAGTTTTTTCGTCTGAAAAAGACCTAAGTTCACAGAGTCACTAATGCGTGAAAATGGGGCCAGGGTCACGGGTCATGGTGACAGTTGCATAGACCATAACCTAAACTGTCTGTATACCTAATATCAGATGCCTAGCTATTATACTTTTCTTGTAAATCATTTTCCACAAAAGTCTTACAAAGGGGTCTTTTGGCCTGAAAAAAACATCTAAGTTCACAGAGTCGCTGAACCATGAAATTGGGGTCAGGGTCAAACGGCATGGTGCCAGTTGCGTAGACCATAACCCCAACTGTCTGTATACCAAATATCAGATGCCTAGCTATTATGCTTTTCTTGTAATTCATTTTCCACAAAAGTCTTACAAAGGGGTCTTTTGGCCTAAAAAAACATCTAAGTTCACAGTGTCGCTGAACCATAAAATTGGGGTCAAGGTCAAACAGCATGGTGCCAGTTGCGTAGACCATAACCCCAACTGTCTGTATACCAAATATCAGATGCCTAGCTATTATACTTTTCTTGTAAATCATTTTCCACAAAAGTCTTACAAAGGGGTCTTTTGGCCTAAAAAATCATCTAAGTTCACAGAGTCGCTGAACCATGAAATTGGGGCCAGGGTCAAACGGCATGGTGCCAGTTGCGTAGACAATAACCCCAACTGTCTGTATACCAAATATCAGATGCCTAGCTATTATACTTTTCTTGTAATTCATTTTCCACAAAAGTCTAACGAAAAAATTTACGCCGTCGCCGTCGCCGCCGCCGCCGCCGCCGCCGCCGCCGGAAAGTAATACCTATGTCTCGCCTTCAGCGACTAAAGTCGCAGGCGAGACAAAAATTAGAATTCGTGACTTTTAAGAAATATTAATGATTATTATACACTGTCTGATGGAAAAATGAAAATAATGTGACCAACCAAGAAATCACTGACAGCTTACAGAAAACCAGAGGGATATGTTTCAACCAGAACAAGCGTTTTAAATGAATACAGTAAACGCATCAAATTATTGAAGCTGAAAATATCTTTCAATAGTTCAAGTCAAAATAATAAAAAAAAAATCTGAACGACATTCCAATAATCTGAATCTTAAAGCAAGGAAAAAAAAAAGGGAAGAGAAAAAACAATTGCTTGACTCAAACGGAAATTGAAGGACTCTGAAAGCTCTTTACATAATAGGTTTGCCGAGATAGGAATTACATGGCAAATGAGAAGTGCTGGTTCTTAAAGTGATCAAATCACATACATCATTACCTCTTTCGCTGGTAGTTTTTACCCGAGAGTCCCTCGAGAATTTTTATGGTGTCAGAATAACAATTTGACTTTAATGTCATTGATGTCTGAAAGTGCTCAGGCTGATGAATAACTTTGGGCAATATTTCTAGAAATTTGGTGAGTTACTAGTATTGATCATTATTGCTAATCATAAGAAAATCAAAATTGAATTATGTATCCTCGTATAACCTCATGTAACCCGGACTTGTGTACAAATTGAATATCAATATTGGTAAATTTATGGCGCAAAATTGCAAATAATTTATAACATAATGCAATCTCGCTTGATAAACAGCGACACAAATTACAAAAAGGGAAACATAAACTCAGCAAAGCAGAATTCAGTAATTTACTTCAAAGGGGTTTTACTCATAGGTTTAAACCTTAAATTCTCAAATCAGTGTGTTGTCTTGTGTTTTGTTTTAGCAGGGATAACCCTCCTTGTAAATTCATGGTAATGATTTGAATAAACAAATTAATGTTCAATATATACATACCACAAAAATTAAGAAAAAAAAAAGAAAAAGAAAAATATGAAAGGAACAAAAATATTTATACATATCACCATTCAACCATGCTTCATAAATGTAACAAATGATAAGCGGGTTTCGCAAAAAAAAAAAAACGATTTCCATTTCGTTGAATATGAAGCAAGTGAGCGGCATAACCAAAGATCCAACTCGATCTCAAGACTTTCTTATACATCATCAAATGTTGATAACAAAATTTTGGGAATGTAAATTCAGTTTAAAAGTAAGTGTTGCCAACACAGACCAAAACAAAAACAAAAACAAACTCGAAAGCCTTTATTTCTGTGCAAAATTGGAACCCTTTTGAATGCGTAGTCTGAAAAGGGGGTTTAAAGGCTTGTTGATAATGTAAACTATCCCTCTTCAGGTTCCGGGTGGCGTATAGTCTCGCAGCAGCGCTAAGTTTGTCCAAAAAAAGTCATCTATATAGGACGCCCCGGAACCTGACATCGGGTCAGGTCACTTTGCCAACAAAGCGACTGGGATGTGTGTCTAAGGTGGGTGAATGAGGCAGCCCTGTCATAATGAATGCTGGGGTCGTTCCAACCCATCGTTCCTTTTCCAGTGGAAATTAAAACTTTCCTCCCCGATTTGACATGTGTCTCTTCTTCCTCCACTTAAATCGTTTTTTTCGTCGTTTCATTTTCAATGTATAACCCCTTTATAAGTTCATTTTCCGAATATACTGCCTAAATCTCACCGATTGGTAGTAAAGCTATAACTAACTAATTAATTAACCACATTGAATATAAAACAATTGAGTAAGTTATAAATGTAATATGGGAACTGCCTTGCAAAAACAATTAAAAATTGAAAAAAAAACAAAAAAAACAGAAGAAATGATTTGTATAATGTAAACTGAAAACTTTATTGAGTTAAAACTAATAGAAAAAACGCTAGTAGATATGAATTTAAATTGAACTTCTGAAATTAGAACTCCTATTGATTTCCAACTCGATGCAAAAAGTAAGCCAATAAGGGTTTAACATGTGCGTAATAAGGAAAATTTCAAACATAAAATTTGATTACCGAACCTTAAGACATGCTATACATCAAACCTATAATATATTCATTTAATTAGCATCGTAGTAAACCATTTACGTATGTATATAAATGTTAGTTCAAGTCGCCATTTATGAATTAACATCAATGTCAAGAGGAACATAAAGCTGTTTGAAAACTGGAAAAAAATTCATTCTTTTTATTTCATAAGTTACTTGCAATATGTCAGCAAATATCACCTACCACTTGCAACCTTAACCAAGACTTTTCTTTTGTTCATTCATGCGGATAATATAGGTCAAGGTGACTTAATTATGGTCCGGATGTTGGTAACTACTCAAGATATACTCACTGACCCAATATAATCCCTTTAACCTGAGTCATTCATGAAAAAAAATGTACGATAAGGTGTCCTTATTTCCGATAGGATGTTGGTACAATTAGAGACGTATCCAATAACTAAATATCATCACTCTTTGATGACTGAGTAGTTGCTTACTTATTGTCATTATGTTCAAAATCCAAACATAACCACGTACGTGCTTCCGAACGAACAAACCAAACATTATATCCCCGTATAAAACTCCGTTGGGTCCGGGAATTATTACTGAAGGACGATGATCAATCTCGACGCTCAAGAAGAAAAGATAAATCATGAAAATATACCAGACAAATTAAAGATCGCAATTGTCAAGACTCAGTAATTTAAAAAGGGAAATGTAGTAAATGAACACGAGACCACAACACATGTTGACTCCAACTGCAATACAGGCATTTCAAATGAAATGGTGGTTTAAACCAGGTTTTATGGCACCAAACAACACTCTTTCTTTGTGGTCCTAAAGTTCAATAGTAATAATCATGAAAGAGTTATCAAATAGATATCTATAATCCATCAATATGTAAACAGATGATACACAACGGATCAGACAATTATGATCAGATTCTGTCCGGAGACATACCTGGAATTATATCCCACGATAATTGCTACCAAATACTAAGACTGGGATGAGCTGCTGAAACTGTTACGAAAATTGTTTACCGCCTTAACTTCTCTTATTACCTATATTTTTCACTTCGTGTTGTCCGGAAAAATATATAAATGACAGAACAAGTCGAAATAATAAAATAACAAAGAATAACAGCTTAACAGACCACCTCAATATATAAGCAACACATTTTCTCTTTTTGTCACCTGCGTCTTGGAACATTCAGTAAACAGGAAGAAGATGATTTACACCATAAAGAACTATAAAAGGAGGTAACATGCCAAATATCAAAAGGCTGTGACATGTAGTTGCCCGAAAAACTGTGCCGGACATTTTTGTGCCGCCAGATGAGTCAGGATGCAGGACACCACAAGACGACAAATGTGTCGCTCGCTTTAATTGCAAGTTTAGACTAAATGAATTTGTACTAATCATATTGATAAAACATTTGAATCTAAATTATTCAATTTATATAGGAACCAATGTACAAAAGAATTATGTTTACAGCTGCAATGAGAAATTACATGCAGAACTTGAAATGTCTATGTATAATGAAAACTGAAAACTTTATTGAGTTTAAAAAACTAATAGTAAAACGCTGGTAGATATGAATTTAAATTAAATTTCCAAGATTAGAATTCTTATATTGATTTCCAACTGGATGCTAAACCATGCCTCTTAGAGTATAAAATGTACGTAATAAGAAGAATTTCAAACATAAAATGTAATTACCACACCTTAAGACATGCAATACATCAAATCTTTAATCCCTTCACTTAACCCATTAAACATGTATTGGAAAACCATTTACAACCTAATGTAAGGGTTGATCATTGACAATTAATAACCATAGGGTTTCGAACATTCGCCTTGATGAAACCTGATACTGCTTATGGTCTTAAGACGTATTTATAATGCTAGATAAGGAGTTTGTCTAAGATGTGTTTGGTGAATTTCTATGTCTTTAACATGAAATTTTCAGTGCAATATCAAGGGATATACAAAGGCTGTTTAAAAAGCACTGGAAAATATACTTTATGCTTATCACATTAATTTTTCCCCCAATGGTTTCTTTAAACATGCTATCAAACCGAAACAATGTATACCTTATTGTAGTAGCAATGAAAACTGCAGAATGTTTTTCTAAGAACAAAATTTCTAATATGAAAAACGATATATTGTTTAAAGAAAAAACTGCAAATCTCGAAGATCAATTACTGGTATAATTTTTATTAAAACATTTAAAAAGAAATTTAAAATGTTTGCAAACATTTTCTCAGGGTTTTGTAATTAAACAGAATGAAGAACTGAAGGCTCAACGAAACCGGTTTTTCATCAGGTTTGTTTAGAAAAGATTTCTGTGTCTGCTATTTAATTTTAATAGGATTTGTTTTAATGACTCCCAGATCACCATGATATGATGATATTGGCATTTGATTTCAAAGACTAATGTGTGTGATTTGATAAATATTCAAATACTACTGAGTCTAAGATCCATTAAAACCATTCAATGTTTTATCAAACAAAAATATCATTTCGGTATGACATTTTGCGTGTCCGTTTTTATTTAATATCTTAGTAATAATTTGGTTCCCCAGTTTGGTATTTTTGGTTATACTGTTCTATGCTCTTCATGTTCATACAGTGTTTGGCATTTTCAAAATTTTTGGTAGAGCGCCTCTGATGAGTCTTGAATAGACGAAACGCGCGTCAGGCGTAGCAAAATTTATTGTCTGGAACTTTGTTGTAATTTGTATTTCGAACACACGTGAAGGTTAGCACTGCTGGTGGAGTTTAAATTCCCCGAGGTTAGCCCGCTCCGGCACCAACACTTTTGAGTTGGAGAATACATCAAAGCTTTAAATTATCCGTCTAAATTTCAAAATTGTCTAAACCCTAAGGTTCTTCCTACCCCAGACATAGGTTGAATATTTTAGTAATAATTTGGTTCCCCAGTTTGGTATTTTTGGTTATACTGTTCTATGCTCTTCATGTTCATACAGTGTTTGGCATTTTCAAAATTTTTGGTAGAGCGCCTCTGATGAGTCTTGAATAGACGAAACGCGCGTCAGGCGTAGCAAAATTTTTTGTCTGGAACTTTCTTGTAATTTGTATTTCGAAATCAGACAAGTAAAAAAATCGGTTTCCTCTCTGTTAAGAACGCAACCTTTAAGTTGCAACCAGAAAGAACAACACGTGTCTTCTGTGACATATTACATAGAGGCAGAGGAGGCTAGTTTTCAAAAAAAAAAAAATAAATAAAAAAAAAAAACAAAAAAAAAAACACTACAAAAAAGGAAAATGGAAGATGGCTTCATGTCTCTACTTCATGTTTGAACCAGTCTTTCAATAAATTCGGGTTGGTTGATCTATTCTAATATTAATAAATAAAACTGAAAAAGCTTTCATACCTTAATATAAGGTCTCATATAATAGCAGAAAGCTGTAGATGATTGTTGGTGAAAATGTTGGTTAAAACGTTAAGGTTAAAACTACCGTGAAACCGTTCATAAGTGATGAGATTTTGGGCTTTGTCTTTTTCCCCTAGTTAATAATTCTGGTCAAATCGGTCATTTCTCTCCCAGTCTACCAGCATGCCTCCCTGACCATATAGTTTAAGTGTTAAACTGGCGACTGTTAGATAAATCTTCATACAATATGGATCATAATTTCGGATACTGTAAAAAACTGTAAGATTGTCACTGTTGCACTCCTTTGTCAGTCTTTTTTTCTTCTACTGACTGTTGGTAGATTCAGCTTCTGTTTTATTCTGATGTCATGACGTGTCTGAATTTTTGCTATGTTGTTGTCGGTCTTATTATTAAGATGGACGATTTTAAATCACAACAGGTTTTCTTTCATGTTTGTCAATCTATTCATTTCAGATGTTTAAAAGGGCAATGAAAACCTGTCCATAGACCAATATGTAAATAAGCTCTAGATGAATGACCTTAGCGCCACCGGATGGTGGGTCTTGTTTTGAACAGCTTAGTTTCTAGATTCCTTCTCCATGTTTGTATGTTTGAAATAATAAAAGCTCGATGTTAATGATTTTGCAATTAAAACTTAGGAAAAGTTTATAAAGTGGATTCAGTTTATTCATGTCATTCGGTGGCATTCAGCGCCTTTTCGTTTATCTTTTTTTATAACTGCTATCTGAATTGATATTGAAAATGGTATCAGGATTTGCATGAAAACTGGATTTGTTTTATTGAAAAGTCTATAGCTTCTGGGGACCTTGGCGGCCCCCAGAATCCCCGCCTTCTGGTATTGCCTCCTCTTTCATCGGAGGCAATTTACGGCCTTGCCTCAACTGCATTTTACTTTTGTTTTGTGATCTTTTGAATGGTGGAGTTTCTATATTTGCCCGTCCATTATATTGTAGGTTGATTTAGCATTTATTAGACCGGGGCCTACTTGAAAACATTGGGCCCATTCTTCCGTGACACCTTAGTGTAGCATCCCTCCTAAAGCCCTCAAGGGATTTTCATTAAACTTCACACAATCTTTGTGACACAATAATGATGTCCACCTCCTCAATTGTAAAGTTTGATCTGATTGATTTTCCCATACCAAAACAAAATTTGATCAGGTATAATTTTTGGGTTTCCCATTACACACCATTGACTTTGTCTAAGTATACTACGGGGTACCATCTATTACCCGTAACTCCTCCTAAACCCCTCTATAGATTTCCGTGTTTTCACTCAATCTTTGTGACATAATATAGATATGCATGCACCTCCTATTTCAAAATTTGATCAGATTGATTTGGGGAGGGGGCATGGATATTTATTTGTAAGCTCACAGTTTTTCTAGTTTGTGATTGGGAAGGTGGATTGATACCATCTAGCTTGATAAATCCAATACCTTACTGTAAATTAATATTTTTGGATGGACTTTGTCGTCGTGTTTCCCATGTCGAGAACATATTCTTTCATTTAAGACATCGAGGGACTGATTTTTTCTATCAGGTTATTTTGGTTTTTACTATATATTACATCATGAATCAAAATTATTAAGGATGAATAAAATCAATGAAAGCGAAAACCCACAATACCCTTTTAGTCTGTCCTATTACAAATGTTGAAGTGATAGATCGTACGTCTTCCGGCTTTCCTTAGTCAATAAAGTCGATTATACCAGAATCATATGTCAGCAATAATTTATCAGCGACCTGACCAGTTCACTCTATTTCTATTTTGTCGTGATCAGTTG
This sequence comes from Arcuatula senhousia, assembly GCA_963971305.1. Lineage (NCBI taxonomy): Eukaryota > Metazoa > Mollusca > Bivalvia > Mytilida > Mytilidae > Arcuatula > Arcuatula senhousia. The sequence continues at coordinate 46,865,635 of OZ020309.1, read as the reverse complement.
TAACTCTATTTCCATTTTGTCGTGATCAGTTGTAACTTTATGGTATGTTTCACTGACAACCGGTCATTGGTGTCCGTCGGCGGATGTCATTTGACCTATTATTCATCTGTAATTAATTTGGACGTAGGGAAATTGATTTTTAGATGGTACTGTTCCAGAAAAATAAAGACTTCCTTGTTGAGAGTCAATCTGCAACCTGAACACTAGAAAGGTAAATTCCAGCAGGTTGTACTTTGACTCACAACCCCGTGCCAGGAGCAAGATCCTGTGCTTTGATGTCTCAACTGTTTGTATTCTATCTTATTCGGTCTATCAAATAGTATCCAGCATTTTGGTATTATAGTCCACTACGAAAACAAGTCAGAGCACGTAACAGCCTACATTCTTTTTGTTTATTACAATGTTTTGAAAATGTTTGCATTTGTCTGGATTTAAGACAGCGGCGACAGCGGCGGCGGTGTAAACCCTTTATAAAACTTTTGTGGAAAATGAACTTCTTGAAAAGTAAAATACATAGGCACCTGATATTTGGTATAAATAGACAGTCGGGTAAGGGTATACGCGACTGGTACCATGTCATATGACCTTAACCCCATTATCGACTTCGTTTTTTTTCAGGACGTAAACTTTGTAAGACTTTTGTGGAAAATGAATTACTTGAAAAGTATAATACCTAGGCATATGTGTCTGGGTATTAGCACTCCACAGCAGAACTGACTCTAGTTCTTGGTCAAAAAGAATACCGTTAAAAAAATTGTATGGAATTTCGCCACTTTTGATGAAAAGCTATTGCTACTTCTATATATATATATTCCATAAGCAAATGTTATAGATTGTTACATAATAGAGTGTGTCCTACAAAGAGAATATTTTTTTTCTAATTTGTACGAAACGAAACTGGCTTTGTATCCTGCAATTTTGTTCTGTGATGTTTCCTCAATTATGTATAATGCAAAGGGACTTGCTCCCCTCTATCAATTTTTTGTTAGAGTCAGTGTGCAAATGTCCCTGTGTATAATGTATTATAAATAGCTGTGGTATTAGAAAAAATATCAAATCAATTTCGATATATTTTTCAGAGGGACAACCAACAACTTGCCACCACAAATTTTCCTTCATGTCATCAACTTCCGGTATTTTTATGTCACCAAATTTTCCTGAGAAGTACCAGAATGAACTGAACTGTGTCTTCTTTTTCCAGTCTGCCGAGAATGGACGAATCAAAATCAAGTTTGACCTCTTCAACCTTGAAGCTTCTAATTCAGACAAAGGGTAAGTGTATTCAGCAAAATAAATTTATATATTAATTTTTTAGCTTGAACATGTATACTTTCTGTGATTGAAAAGATTGGTTCTATCTTAATTGATAATATGTAGTTGCAAAATATACATATTTCAAATGTAACCATTTATAACTTACATTTGGATATAAATCCTTTTTTAGCATGAAGAGCAACTCTTGACTGGAATGTATAGAATTTGAATAGTGTCAGAAACATGACAGATTCTTTATGTTGCTTTAAGATTTTTTTCCGTTTATAGAAATCTATAAGCTATTTAGACTTTTAATGCTAGAATGCTTTTATTAAGATTTTCCGAGCATTTTAAGAAAGATCAAGCTTAGCATTGCGTGCATGAGTTATAATTGCAGAAAATATGCCGTTTCACACAGGGTTATCATTTGTTTCCAGAGATTTTTTATAACTTTAAAAACCGATTAGCTTCTCATAAACCCGTTCTAAATCAAATTTATCTTGTCGCCTGGGAAATATTTCACTGGTGCATTCCTTTTGATTGCACTCTTAATTCGTCTTCTCGTCGAAATCAGCTTTTCCTTTCCAGAGTTAAAGCAAATATGCATTGACACTTATTTCAATCCTAAGGGAGAAATCGTAATTAAAAAAAAAGAAATTAAAATTGATTTAAATGCAGCGAATTTAAGCTTTTTTGTATGTTATATAATATTTTCATCAGATTATTTTTGCCGAACATCTAATTCATTAAGACAGATATTCAGGAAAGAAATTCCCCGGGGTATTAAAAAACGATGCATAAATGTTTTACTGAAACTGAATCATTTTCTTCTTCTGGTGCATCTTCATTACAAAGATTGATATTAAGTAAATGACTTCTGAAAATTGAACATACATTTAATGACCATTATAGATAAATGATCAGATTGAAAGAAGAGGAAAATGTTTAAAATTCAGCTTAAAAGGTCACTGTTTCATTGTGACTAATGTGTCTCAATGAAACGGATGTTGTGCATAATCATTGACTTTTCAGAACTCATTTATTTCTATCTAAAATTTTGTATCAAATCAAAGAAAATTTCTATGCAATAACAACTGTAGAAAACAAACCGTAATTTTGTTCGGAATAGCAATCTCGCTCGTTTTGTGAGTAAAAAATTTCAAAAGCCTGCACAAAGTTTGAATAGCCTTCACTTAACGAGTCTTCAAATTCAAAAATAACAACAATGTTCCAAGCAAATAACTGTATACCGCATCTGACTTGCGTTTCGACTGTCAGAAGCTCGGACGAAATGCTTAAAAACCCAGAAAGGATGTAACCCAACTGCTAGCCCTGCCTGCCATTTTTTTTTTTATTTTTAGAATATAAACCGTCATTTTTATTAGAAACATGGACAACCACTCTTTGTAGAGTCAAAAACTACTTAGGCAAAAAAATATAGTTTCGTTTCCTGCTTTTAAACCGACCTACCCTATATTTGGCCCCATACCATAATTTTTTTTCCATTTTTGAACAAGAATCGTTAAAATCTGAATTGTTTCCACATTAACTTAGGGTAAAATAATAATAAAAAAACTGAAATTGTATTCCGACCTATCGACCTTATTTTTGTATGGTTGGTAGCAGGAAACAAACAAATATTTTGTTTTGCCCTTACAGTCAGTTACGAATAAATATGTTGGACTGGAGCTTTGCCACTTTTTATTAAAAGCAGTTTCTCCTTTTATGTATTTTATCCCTTAGCAAATGTTTTTCTAATGGTATAGCTTGTGAGATACTGTGTGTCAATTCATATTATCGGATGTTTATTCCTCGTAGAAACCCATAAACGTCCTACGAAATACAATTTTACAAATTCAGACAATCTATAAATATATAGTCTACAAAGCAATATTCATCCCCAACAATTATTCATAGACTCGATTGTTCATATGTAGTTTTTATATGCGATCATGGACAATATTGAATTATTCCAGATGCCAGTTTGACTATATAGAGATCTTCAATATAGACCCTGAAGGATTCAAAGTATTAATGGATAGATATTGTGGAGATAGAGCACCGAAAGAATTCATCTCACAACAATCGAAATTAGAAATCAAATTCAGTACAGACTTTACCAAAACTTTACATGGATTCATTGGCCATTATGAGTTCTTGGATGAAAGTAATTCCAGTACAGTATTATAAAAGATAGAGATAAAATGCCAGACATGTCTTATTTAGTATCATTACCAATAGAATTTTAAAAATATGCAAAATATAATACGATATCCTGTTTCAGTGCCTTAAAATGACATTGGTCTTTGTGGAACAATTCTATATAAACATACTTTTTTCGAATAGAGATAAAACTGATAAAAAATAAACTTTTTATATAATCAAATTCAAAGAATAGAATAAATGCATCTGTTGAATCTATTCAAAGCGAATGTGTACTAAAAAACCCTTCTAAAACGCTAAATTAAAAACTAGAGAGATTCATTTATATATTTTTTATTGAAAGAATTTATTTTATTTTGTTTCTCCTTTGATGAATCTGGAAATGCTAGATTTAGAACATTATCTATTGTAGATATACGTATCTATCTATTATGAAATGCGTATTAGCAAGTAATCAGTGCTCTTTAATACATTAGCATTAGGGAGATGATTTGTATCTGTTTAAATGTTTTAGAATTTTGATATAAATGATTTATAATAATGGGAATATACAGACATAAAAGACATGCTACTGTTTATCATATTTATTTCTAATGGATATCTATCTAAATAAAAAATAAATCAAGTTCTATAATTAATAAAACGTAGGGAAGATGAAAACATAATGCAGCCATAAGAACCATTTTTTTGATAAAGTCTTAGATGTGCTTTGATTTAGAATTGAAACATTAGTTATTGACACTTTGATTATCTACGTTTTAATTGTTCTAAGTTAAATGGTTGACTATGTCTAGTGCATTGAAAACTTAGGCACCGAATAAATTGACAAATTACATCTTGCAAATATTTTATCAAAGCTAAAGAATCGAATAGCAATTACATCATAGAACTTTCATATCTTAAGACACGTCTTTGAAAGAGGAAAATTTGTTCTCAGGCATGAATAAGTTTTAGATTTAGAAATCATATCTTCTTGACAGGTCTTGAGACAAAACGTGTTACAAAGACGTTTGAAATCATTTGCTTTGACTAATCCACAAAACACACATGTCATTTTAGCTTTTATCAGTCAACATCAATTTCATCCCGTGTTGAGATAACATTTTATGTTATGAATTCTTTTTTTCTTCTTCAAAACTTAGTCATTTACCTTACAATTGTGTGGGTTCAAATACTTTCTATTTTTTTTGTCTTTAGATTGGCATCACTTTGGTTTATCAACAATTGGATGTGGTGAAGGGTACCATACGGGTAAAACTGGCGAAATTACCTCCCCTGATTATCCTGGAAATCCCAAAGTATCCAGATCGAGGTGCACGTGGATTATAAATGTTCAGGACAACGAAAATATACTCATTACGATGAAGGAGTTGGACTTTTCTAGTGAGTACCGTATTGTTACGTGTTAAGATCAATTCAGGATCATTTACATTTAAGTCACATTTCTTGGTTGTCCTGCACATTACATGCAGTGTGGGAACTTTTGTATCTGTATTTTGCACCAAAAGTGAAATAAATTTTAAAAAATGGGTCAAAGACAGAAATGGCCGGATTTCGTTTAACAAGAAGTAGGTTAGTGACAGACCTGAAATCACATCCCACATTATGGGAGCCCATGTTGATGCTGCATACCAAATATCAAGAGGCTGTGATTAGTAGTTGCTAAGAAAACTGTTACGAAAATTTTCTACTATTGGACATTATTGTCAAAAATTAACTAAGTCGGTAAATAGGAAGTAGATGAGCAACAGACCTGAAATCGCATCCCACATTATGGGACCTCACCCTGATACTGTATACCAAATATCAAGTGGCTATGATAAATAGTTGCTGAGAAAACTGTTACGAAAATTTTCTACTATTGGACATTATTGTCAAAAATTAACTAAGTCGGTAAACAGGAAGTAGGTAAGCGACAGACATGAAATTGCATCCCACGTTATGGGACCCCACCCTGATGCTGTATACCAAATATCAAGTGGCTGTGATAAGTAGTTGCTGAGAAAACTGTTACGAAAATTTCTTCCCCGCCCGCCCGCCGACCGCCCGCCGCCCGCCCGCCCGCCCAACATTCACCATTTTATAACCCGGATTTTTCACTCCGTGAAATCCGGCCAAAAATGAAAAATCTTATGGCAACAGTAAAAAAACCGAAAACATCATAAAAACCTTAGATGCAGCTAAGTTTCAAGGTGCAACAAAAATTTAATATTGCCCCTCTATCAATGGGGCTTTTGGAAGTTTTGACCATTTATCTGTCTTGCAACGAACAACAATTTATTTATCTAATCTAAAACATGTAACACATTGCTAAACAAACCTTCTTCAAGATTACAAAATTTTGTAAAAGCGTCTTACATGTATATGGAAAAGAAAGAAAACCTTTCAATGGTAATTTGTCACTAAAGAAATGTTTGGTTGAACGTCTTATTATAGCGAGCATAGCTCGCAAGCGGGCACGAAGTGCCCGCTCGAGCGGAGAGCTCTACGGTATTTGTTTCCACGAGAAATTTGCTAATGCTGATTTAGATTTTTTATGGTCCGGAAAGGGTTATTATTTTTACAGGACCGGAGTGAATGTTAAAATAATTTATAAGAAAAGAAATAATGCTTAAAAAAATAATATATTGCGCTTTTTACAAGAAAATAATATTCTTAATATAATAAATACACATTAGCTGCTCGTTTCGTCATGGTTATATGCACGTACTAAACTAATGTGTCTCGAAGCTTAATCGCCCCATACCATCTCGCCCCAAAATAAGCAAATGGAAATATTGGAAAATAAACAAAACGTAGTCCCTTTTAGCTATGCTCGCATTTAGGCAATGCCTACTCCATATTATAGTTGTTTTATTGTCCAATTTCAAATGATATCTTTGACAGTTAAGAGATAAAACATTAATGTGTATCTAGGGACTATTATAAGATCATTTTACTGAAAACTCCTCTTTTAGATAAAAACATTATAACAGAACATCTTATATATGTCTAGCATTAGTAATAAAACTGGCTTTCAGTCTTTACAAATAAAGGTCATGACCAATAACCGAACTAGGAGGATTAATCTCAGTGTCCAAAGAAAAGACAAAACATGGAAGACAAACCGGAAAAATTAAAGACACCAATGGTCCTTACTTGGCACAGGCATTTCAAAAGAAATGGTCGTTTAAACCAAGGTTTATGGCGCGGCAAATCTCCCTCTTCCATTGCGATCTTAGTGTCCGGTTGTAACACAAAACACAACACGGTTGTGATGAGATAAAAGAGATAATGAGGTGATCATCTCACTACAACAAGCATCCAAACACAAATCAAAATAATATAATTTTGAATTTTTCCACCAACGGCTTATACCGAAGGAAGAATTGTTTTAAAGATGGAGACTGCAGTGTCGTATTAAAAAATCTGAAAAATTTGTACAAGCACTGGCATATATCGAATTTGTTGTCAAATATAAGCACCATAAGCAGGTGAAGCAGGTATGTTATTTTCCAGGTTAAAAAAATAATGATTAATTTAATTAAAACTAGTCGTCTCTTATCGTAAATCTTTGTATTGAGGTGACCGCCTTGGTCAAATTCGAGATTCCAATCCAAGACTGACGTGAAGCAATTGAATTCGGTGTTTTCTTTAATCTCTGGAGGATATTCGTAAGAATCCTTCTACCAAACGAAGCGTTGTTGACAGAAAGGACATCATTAATATATATGAAAGTGAAAAAGGACCTTGCCTCTTTCATATTTTTTTATGAGTTCCTGATGAAATTTAGTCTCGTAAGATTATAAAAACAAGTCGGCCAGAAGAGAATCACAATTTGTGCCCATTGGATTTCCAATTTGTTGTTGGAAAATCTCTCCTACAAATATGACAAATATGTTATCAATAATGAAATCAAGCATACTGCAAACTTGGTCCAACGTGTAACAAATTTTATCTTTATAAGATGTGGTAAACTGTAGAATTATAACAACAACCTAAAACCTAAAACAACAAAGTTCCCTTGAAACAGATAGATCTCTCTCTGTAGTCCATCAGCCAACTCTGAAAAGACGTCATATTTAAAAGTTGAGTGGATACCCCCGTAGACCGATTTTTTATGGTACAAAAATTTAGTATTACATCTAAGCTTCATAATTCCAAATGTTATACTTGTATAAAATATGCGGAAAATGGCGTAAAAATCATTTTTCTGGACCCTCTGGTGAGCAATTGAAAAGTAGTCATTCATTTATTTTCAATAAATTGAACATGGGGTTGAAAACTTCAATTACTGTTTTATAAAATTATAGTATGCATAGGGATTATTGACTTAGGAAAAGAATTTGCATCATAACAATGTCTAAAAAAGATATTTTTTAGATTTAAAATTGCTAATTATTACGTTCAAAATTTCCCTATTTTTACAATTTGCGAATGTCTTCCTATGACTTCGCACGTATCACAGGTAAAATTTACTCAACAAGATTCACCTAATTACAATGGTCACAATTAAAAATATTAAAACCACCAGGATTTGATAAAAAACAGTGTTTTACAGAAAAATCCAATTTTAATGTCCATGTGCGGATTGTAATGGTTTGACCGATATGGTTTTATTTTTTAAATTATTAAATGTGAAGGTCACTTTTTCTATTTTTAGAATCAATATTTTTATGATTTTAAGTCATTTCTATGGTATTTTTTTAAAAACCAACATAAAAAAGTTATATTACAGTAAAGGTGATTTTTTACATTATTGAAAACAAAAATCACGTTTTCTTGTTTTTGGCCTGTTAGACTTTACTTTAGGTCAGGTGCGTTTGACTTTATTTATACTTATATGAAATATTTACATTACTTTTTACTTATAACTTATCTATTCTTTATTTTTTTGGCAACAATTTATATCGAGCTGTCGCCTTAAAATAATGTTACGATGTCGTTTTGTAAATTTAGTTTTTTTTTCCAATTCTATTGTTATGAAATCAAAGAATGGATGAGGGGGTTGGTGTTTTCCTAAAATAATATTATGAATCTGAATTTTGATAAGTATCAGAGGATAAAATATTTTGAAGAAGGATTTCTGCCATATAGAATAATGCTAATAATGAAAACAAAAATTTGTCTCGAGACACCTTTATGAAAAAATAATTGTCTGATCGGAACAAACCCACCCCCCTCTTTTCGTGGTAATGGTCTGTCTCATAAAAAAAGAGTACTAGAAGACAAGAAGCCCTCATTGATGATGGATTTTTACAATACTGCATTCCATTTTAAAGATTTAACAGCAATGTCATCTCATTCCTAAACATTCCCAAAGACTCCGCCACATACACAGACGAACAATTGGGATTTTTCGGACGATTGCTGTTGTTAAGAATCAAAAGCACACCAAAGTTCCTCGGGCAATACTAGTACTGGTCAGCTGTAAATGAATAGAAAATGGTGCTGAAGCTTTTTCCATTGCAAAGGGCACGTTGATCTTCATGTACCAGCATATGCTCTTAACCTTGAAGTGTCTGTTCCCATAGAAAGTTTGTATCCGTTTGCTCAGTTACTTTGTCCCAAACGATGTCAGAATTTTGTATTTTTGTCTATAAAGTATTCTGTAAACAGGAAGAAGTTGAGTAATTCCTTAACTCTATTAAGAAATATAGAGTTAAGTTACATAAAAATTGAGACGGAATACTTAATAACTTTGCAGAGCGACGCTCGATTTAAGAAGACGAACAATCAAAAAGTGAGCCTATGTATGTCGCTTCTGTCTAATGTTACTGGCGACACACAAAGAATACAAGCATTTTAGGTCTACAGAAACTTATATCATTAGTGTACCATTATTTCTTTTTTTATGTAATATCATGAAAAATGGGAAACACTGAAATCAGCAAAGTTAAAAACCACACAAATAGTAAGATTACAGTATTCGCATTTTAACACAAAATCAGGACAAGTAGTTTTCTTTGATTTTTTTTTAGAAATTTTGAATGCAGTATAAGACGGGACATATTGTTCTCGTGGAGAACTAGACTAGCTATCTTTTTCTATCTCACGTTCCGATATACAAGTATTGATAATGTCCTTTCACTGAACAATTCTCTATTTGGTGACTTTCTCCATCTCATATATCCTCAGGAACCTGAGATAAGGGACACAATGGATTTTAGGAAGTCTGCTTCATATTTAGATTTATACATCTCGTAATTGACTCTCAAGGAATACTTCAACAAAGCTCTATGACAAACGTGATGACTTCAACTTTCCCTTTTTGTGTAGCAACATTCCGTCCGCTCCGGCTTATGAAGTGTTCGTATCACAGTTGATTCGTTATTCCAGAGCTTGCGGCAATTACATCGATTCCTTGCATTTGGCAGAGGGTCACGTTTGACACAGAAAAGGCTAACACAGGGTTATGTTGCTCCACGGTTGCTGTCTTCACTCAAGAAATTGTACGGTAGACACCGTGCACTCGTAGACAATCTCTCAAATGAGTGCAGATGTTGGTTTGTCTTAGAAATTTGTTTTGTCTTCCTTTACCAGATTTGACACACTGAATTGAAAATTAGCAACACGACGGATGTGCTATAGCAGCCAAAAACCGCTTACTCTTCCGGAGCACCCGAGTTAACTCTTGTTACGACTTGAGTTGGCGTTGTTGATTTCCGTTCGGTTGATTTTGTGTTTTGTGTTTCTTCGTGCTGTTCTTGCTCATGTTTACCGGTTTTGTCGTTGCTTTTTCGGACTTTTGACACTCGGATGCCCTATTTGTGCCTGTTTGCTTCTTTCAATTCATTCGTCGGTTAGCACAATCACTAACTTCAATGGTTTGGTGATTTCAACTTCGTTTAGTTAACTTCTTTCTGGGAAAAATTGACCAAACTCTACGACATTGCTCAGCAGCATAAAAAAGTTCACAATAAAAAGGCCTTTTTTTCAAAATATATTTAGTTACGATTGTATTGAGAGTTTCTTTTTTGTTGTTTTAGAAGTACGCTTATTGCTTTGAATTTCGTTAAAATCTAGATTCTTTAGAAGACGGTACAGGAAACAACTGCCAACAATGAAGAAGCTAAATATGGATCTTCAAAGTATTTACAAATATACTAGTAGTAATTTCAAAAGGCAAAACAATCATAACAAAGCGTCAAATAAATTGAAAAAAAAGATCCATATATATAGAACTTTATTAATTGGCTGGCATATTTCCTCGATAACAGTAACTTCTGAACTTTGTATCCCTTTTCTAACTAAGTGCAACAAACGGTCAAACATGCAGCGCCATTATTGTATACATGTTGTATGCTGCCTTGCAAAATGATCCAAAATGCACATGTACGTGTAATTATGGCAACTTTTAAACGACAATTAAGACTAAAGTTCTTATATTCTGATACTATAGTTTCAAAAAGGTCAAATATATAAACTAAAATTGAAAAAATATATAATGAAACACATTATGTTGATCATTTGTATTTACACATGAAAAAAATATAGATTTCAGGTGACTGGGGCTACATTCATAAATACCGAAACTTTTCAACCGGTACCACAAATATTTTAATGGAATTGTTTTATTTAATTTGTTATGTTGTAAGTAGATTCTTTCCACAAAATATTCCACCTAGCTATCCTATTTTTTTATGAAATGAAAAAAGAAAATGAAAAAAAACTCATTTTAGTCATTCCTTGTATTATCTCCCTTTAAGACTTCTTTGAGTGAAAATTTTAACAAACTTTTGTCTGTCGTTGGTTGTCTGGACAACATTTAATATGTTAAAAATTTTCTTTTCAATAGTATTTTAGTAGACTTAGTATAATAGAATGTTTTATAAGGGTTGAAATTTTTTGACAGTTTATAGTACCCCTAAAGGGGCCTCTGTTATACCAGTTTCCGCATCTTTTTGCAAAGTATAACAAGTTGCAAAATAAAGTTCACATGTTTGTCTTTTGATTTCTGCAATAAAAAATCGGTCTACAGGGGTATCCACTCAAATTATTTTTTTCCGGACCTGGCTGATGGACTACTGGAGTACGCATCGATAATAACATAAAAAAAAACACAGCGCGATAATGCTCCAGATTGAGCCCTGTGCTTCACGGAAGATAGATAGATAAAAACGAAGAAATGATTATTCTGAAAAAGTGAAAGAACGATGACAATTAATAGCTATAAATAACCTACGTATTACTTCACCTGATATGCAATGAGTATCATGATTATCTGAATGTTGTTGCTTATTTTTGTATTACGTTGTTTTAATGGATAGTTGTCTTTTTGAAGGGTTTAGATTTGAATGCCTAATAATTTAGCTATCATATCAGTTCTGTTTCTTAAATATTTGACGAAATTAAAGAAACAAAGATGCACCAATGGAGCTTTCGAGCGAGAAAACGGTCCGAAAAAGCAACGACAAAACCAGTAAACACGAATGAGAACAGCACCACAAAACATAAAAACAAAGACACTTGAACAGAAATCAACAGGAACAAAATACTGTCATTGAAATATTGAATAGACATTTCCGAAGTGTGGCCATGAAACTCATCTTTTGTCATAATGAACAGTTTTGTTGGATCAAGAACTGTTCTGGCTACAACATTTTCAGTAAGTTTTCAACCTGAGAAATCAACTTAAGTCGATTTCTAGTTTTCGACTTTACCGTTTCAGGTTTTTGTTCCGAAACCTTTCTGATGTTTTTCAATGGATTCACTGTTCCTGGAGCATATCCGGACGAACGGTATTGTGGGAAATATAACTATGAGCCACACGAGCTGGAGTTTATATCCGACAAATCAAGAATGATCATAAGGTTAGCATCTTTGAGATGTGTGTTAAAATACATTTTCATACTTAAAATGATAACTAATTAAATGATCATTTATAAAACTCTAAAGATGATACCTTACAGCAAAGATTTCGTTTGTGTTTCTCAAATTCTCAAATTTTATATACAGCATAGTCCACGATGAACGTGAAAATGACAACAGTAAATGAAATTACGTTCAACAAATAATACGAAAATTCTTATTACATTGTTATGTTATGCGTTAGGTATTCTTCGAATGGACCTGTAGCATCAGCAAAGTTTAGACTGGTTTGGACAGCTGTAACAAAAGCTGAAAATGGTAAGTGATTTCACCGTATTAGCATTGAAGTGCCATTTAGTTTTAGATGTTTTGTGTCCATGTTTTGATGGCTAAAAGATAAAGGGTGTTATACCACCTATAATATGCATTTACACAGTGAAGGATATTGATTTCGAAGTTAGTTTTACAGCTTCCTGGTTGCTTAAACAGCAATATGAGATTGAGTTAATAAATTTATAATGTAACTTTCAGCATGTATGGTACAACAAAAATTACTTTACAGTTACGTAATAAAAGTGACAACTAACTTTGAAGATGAGTTAAAACACGTTGTCCTGAAATATCAATTTAATATGCTGCGCTCTCCTTGGGTGAAACATTTTCCTTTCCTTTGAACTCCCTCTTTAGAGTTCTTGAAGTATTGGTCTCGCACAACTTTGGGTTATTTGCAGAGAAACACAAGTACTAATGGGGTATTCGAATGTCAAAAGTCTGAAAGGGCAATGACAAAATCGGCAAAACTTGACTTTTTGACAAGAGTCTTGCTATTTTTGGTCTTCTTCACCTGCTTTATGTGTTTTGAAAGTATCTCCAGCTCTTGCCTTTAGTATCCTTTGCTATGTCAGGGGTCTTTTTGGCTTTTTTCTGTTTCTTATAAAATTGCACTGCTGGACACACATATTGATGTCATTAGAAAAGACAGTGCTCAGCAAAGAGGCTATTTGAGATTTTACATGCAATGTTGGTATAATTAATATAAAAACAGAGAACAGTCAAAGGACATGTTTCTATCCTATCGATGCTTTATTTAGGTTTTGTGTTTTATGTTGTCAGTTCACTCGTGCAGTTCTCGTTCGTGTTTACTGGTTTTGTCTTTGTCCTGTCTGCTTCTTTCGAAGACTCTCAGTTGACACCCTACCTTCCAAGCACAGTAATGGTATGGTACCTCTTGGGATTTTTGGTTGTTAAAAGACCAGTGATTTGCTTTGTAGGACAGTGTGATCAACTTTTATGCCAAGAAACAAGACCTTGCATTTTACAGAAGAATAATGCATGTAAAACAACATTCCAGTTGTGTATTGACCAGTCAATGATGTGTAATGGGTTGTCTAACTGTGGTGTATCGGATGAAACCGACGAGACTCAATGTGAGTATAACATGGTTGTTTGATTTAAAAAGATGATTGCAAATTTGCTTATTGGCAGGATCTGAATTTTGATATATGGTATAGACGTACATAATACTTCATAAGATCTGTTCTGATCAGAACAAATGTCCATAATCCTTTTGGTCGTAACATTTTTTCAATTATATAGGATATTTCAAAAACATGCATTATGAATTACCACCTAATGCTTAATCTATTCCATCAACCTTCTTGGAGAGACTGTGGTGTAGTGGTTAACGCGTCGGGCTACTAACACCGAGGTTCGTAGTTCGATCCTCGTCCGGGGTGAAAATTTCATGAACCAATTTTCCGACTCTCTCTTGACACCATTTGCGAGGATGGTCTCAAGGAACGATGCTAGTCCTTCGGAATGGACGAAAAAAGGTTGTCCCGTGTATGTGGAGAGCAATACCCCATGAACGTTAAAGACCCCTTTGTAGATTTCGATAAGAGTAGGTTCAATGGGGGCCGCTACAAAGGCCACACTCGCAATCTGCTAGCTGGAGAGGGATTTATATAAGCATCAAGCTTGTTTCCCAATCCAGGATAAATAAATATGTTTAAACTAACCTTCTATAAGAAAAATATGTTGCACTTTTAAAACTTTGAAAAAAGGAATAACAATTAGCTGAAACAAACATATAAAGACAAGTTGAATACAGGACATGTTTCCTTCGCCATCTAAGCAATTTCTTATAGATCTACCTTTCTATGTTTTGCAGGTTTTAACAGATTGATCTACTTCACTATATATGTTATTGTCCCTATCATCGCCATACTGTTGATATTGGTGTTAGCAGTGGTGTCTGCATTGATGTGCTATCGGAGAAGACGGCGGAAACAAAATGTTATAAATATGGAGTCACAGAAGCCCCCACAAACGCACTGGGTTTCTCCACACATTCGTTCGTCTGAGGACCCCAGTTCAATGACGTCACAGTCAGCCACTCTCCTTACAACGAGTTTTGTTTCGGACAATGCATTTGACGAAGATGCAACTATAGATAGACGAAGAAAAATACAAAATAGGACAATTGAAAATATTAAAAGTAGTGAAATGTTTAATAAACGAAAAGAAAAAGACAAACCTCCTGATTACGAGGGATATAGAACTGGATCAAACAGTGATGATGAAAATGGTGAAATAGTGACACATAGTATACAATTAGAACCACAGATACAGGGATCAGGTCTTCGGACTCATAAAAAACGTTCCTCATATCATATGATGCAGGAGTTGACCATAGAAAACAATGCTGGTGCTGATGCTCAATTCTAATCTCACGACTTTTTATATCTATTTTCTTATATGTTTCAGTCTGACTTTTGGTCATTTGTCAAGCATTGTTAAATTTCATATAAAATACAACTGCTGATATGGTAAAACATACTTAAAAAATTTAGATATCAAAGCAAAATGGTTAAAGAAACCTTTTTGAATCCGTGATAATAGCAAATTTGTACGAACTTTTATCTTTTGACCATGACAATTTTTCTTCTAAAATGTGTATATTATACATTCCAGTTTGTTCCAGTTTGTTTTTCCGATGAAATTTTTATGTAAATGATTGAACCATTTTCATAGTTTCGTAAAAAGTCATCTTATGGTTGAAACTTTAACTGCTTTTATTTTGTAGATGTCTATCTATTTTCTATGTTGAAATATTGGACACTTCAGTGGGACTGTTCATTCACATTTTTGTAGTCTTTGATTTACATTGCGTATATGGTTCTTCTAATAATCACATCGTAAAGGTAAGAAACTTTTGTCTTTTGACAACAGTAATCAGTATTATACAATTAAAATTCATTCAGCATCAAAATTAGTCATATTTAATGAATGTAATGAATTTAAATTCAACTTCATTTATAAAATCTGTTCTAAGAGTGTTTTCTATAAAGAATGTTTTTTAATAATCACAATAACCTAGAAACCACTTTATATTCGTTTACATTAATTATTTAATTATTTAATTTTTTTTTGTATTTTTGCATTCACATTCCATGTAGTTGTATTAAAACATTTTTTTATGATTTTCTCCAACAAAATGTAATTTTGTAGTAATTTACAATAAAAGTATCGTTCTATGTGTCTTTTGGGTTCAAATAAGTAACTGTTGAAAAGCACTGAATGTTGTCTAGAGAAATCAACATAGCAACACAATAGCGATAGCAAAGGAGGACACCTAATCCTTACTTAAACTAGAAAAAAAGTTAGCCGAAGTTCATTTATAAATAACCCCGCACCCCAAAATTGATAAAATAAAATGCCCACTTTTCAAGCGGAAGATATTTTGAGACTTACTGGTATAATAAGCGAAAAATCCGGGTTATATAATGGTGAATGTCAAGCGTTTGGCGGGCAGGGAAATAATTTTCGTTACAGTTTTCCCAGCAACTACTAATCACAAACTCTTGATATTTGGTATCTAGCATCAGCATGGGGTCCAATACCGTGTGATTAGATTTTAGGTCTGTCGTTAATCTACTTCCTGTTAAATGAAATCCGACCATTTTTTAATTCGACTCTGAGTTCTTTTTTTCATTGAGACACATTCAAATGAGTAAATATAAGAATATTAAAGGTTATGTTCCTGTTTTTATTCTTAATTCATCAGAGCAAATGTGTACAATCTGATGTCAGTTTCATACAAAAAAAGTAAGTTTCTTAAATTCCTTCACAGTGAACACCAGAGATATATTACAACCAGTTTGTTAATTTGAGTTCAAGTATTCATTCTCTGTCAGCATTTCGAGTGTTGCTTTTTTCTAATTTTTCATATCCCCTGGCCACTTTTTGTAAGTATAAAATCACTCCTATAGCAATGTTTAATTAATAACCAACTTCATTATAATAAGATTTGACTAATTTTACCTACTCTTAGCTCTCCATAATAAAGCAGTAATAGATTTAAAACATGTAGACAAGAGCCCATTATCTCAATTGTTTACTGATTGGAAAACATAAATCTCACATTAAGTAAGTAGAATCCTAATGTTTCTTGGAATTTTTAAGCAAACAATCTCCTTTAATTACAAACTTACAAAAGTTTCATTAAATAACCATTTAACAAACGGAACTAATATTCAGTACAAACATAAATATATTAACCTTTTTAGATTTTATTTACATGAACTGTCTTGAGAGTGAAAGTCACAATTAAGTACCTCTAAAATATTGGAAATTGATAAAACCTATTTGTCACTAATGTCAAAATGTGAGATGGACATTAAACCTTCCCGTGTAATCTACAAAAGCCGGTATTATCAACCATCATAAGATAGCAAGCACAAATTTCCTACTATGTACTAGATACCTAAATTACACAAAACCCATACAAATTTCGTTTTATTGCTGCTTCAAGTTAATGGTATGTAACCAATTTTTTAAGTTCTTTAATTTTTCTTGCTTTGACTAGTAGTACTACGAAAGAATTTGTTATCCGATACTGTGACAAGATCTTTGAAAATAGTGGAATACGGTAACTCATTTTTCGGTGTTAAAATTCTCTTGATGTTTTGGAGAAATTTAGTGCATTTGAAATTACTTTCCAACCCGTTGATCACTACAATTTTTCTACATTGTATACTAGCCTACCCCATAATATAATTAAAAAGAAATTTGGGTTTAATGGTTCTTTGATAAATCTGAGAGTAGCTAAATATGTTTTAAGTTTCAAAGTATTTTGTGAATCATTTTTAGTAACGAAACCCATTAAAGTTGTGTTAATTGGATTGAAACAGAAATGATTATTACATTAAATTTTCGGGAGATAACATTTACATACGTTTGAAAAAAAAATATCACCATGTCATTGATGTTCCAATGGGAATCAATTGTGCTCCACTTACAACTGATCTTTTCTCAGTTTTTTTACCAATCTTAATATATGGCAAAACGCCAAATGACCCAGTCAAACATCACCTTAATGAAACTTTTTACGATACTTACAGAAACTTAGACAAAATACTTTCCTTTGACAATCCTACTTTTCTAATTTTATAATTGATATCATGAATAAATCTAACGTCACCGACGATAGATGAATTAGCTCGAATATGCAGTGGTGTTTCTTATTATATTTTGATTAAATATCCAACGTTATCGAAAATAGAAAACCGTACTGGTATTGGGAAGATCAAGACAGATATCAAAGGCTAAGAGGTATGCACCTAAGGATATTTTCAAAATTTCTCCACAGGAAAGACAAATAAAAAACAACAAAAAAATAAAAAACCAAACAACAACTCGAATATGTCCATCTCGCAACATGTATTTTTTCTGCAAACACAAAAGCATTACTAGGTGCACCTGCCATACCAATATGGTTGCTATGGCACTAGTCAGTAAGAAGGAATGGACTTAAACCATTCTTCTATAGGTCACAGTCAGCATCCGAAGTATGAATAAGCATTGTGCTTAGCATCACTAGGTGCACCTACCATACCATTAAAGTTGATGTGGCACATGTCAGTAAGTGGGAATGGACTTTAACCATTCTTTTATAAGTGGTCATTTATGCGGAAAATATAGGTCACATCCAGCATCCGAAGCATGCATTGTGCTTAGCATCAATAGGTCAACTTACCATACCAATATGATTGAAAGAAGCAGAGGTACCAATGGGGTATCCAAACGTCAAAAGTCCGAAAGGGCAGAGACAAAACCAGCAAACACCAACAAGAACGGGACAAAAACAGACAACATGTAAAACACTGAAACACAAAACAACTGAATATCAATCAACAACGCGAACTCCAGTCGAAACAAGAGTGAACTCAGGTGCTCCGGAAGAGAAAGCAGTTCCTGCTTGCTATAGCACACCCGTCGCGTTGCCAATAGTCCATTCAGCGTTTTAAATCCGGTAAAGGAAGACAAAACAAAACCCTATGACAAACCAACATCTGCACTCATCTGAGAGACCGAAATCCCATATTTGTCTATAAGTGCATGATGTCTTCCGTAAAACTTCTTGAGTGAAGACAGCAACCGAGGAGCAACATAACTTTGTGTGAGCAATTTTTGCGTCAGACGTGTCGCTCTGCTAAGGAAATCGATGCAAGTCCCGCACGCTCTGGAGTAACAAATCAATTGAGATACGTAGACTCCATAAGTTGGAGCGGACGGAAAGTTGCTACACAAGAAGAGAAAGTTGACGATTGGAAAGTTGAAGTCATCACGTTTGTCATACAGCCTTGTTTAAAGTCTTCCTTGAGAGTCAATTTCGAGATGTAGATCTAAACCTAGAATCCGTTGTGTCCTTTATCTCAAGCTCCTGGGGATATATGAGATGGAGAAAGTCACCAAATCGAGAATTGTTTAGTGAAAGGACATCATCAACACAACGGAACGTAGGCTTGAAAGAGAGAGCAAGTCTACGGTCTGTTTTGTATAGAAGAGATTGTAAGAAATCTGCTTCATATGAATGAAGAAACAAATCAGCAAGCAAAGGTGCACAATTAGTGCCCATTGGAATCCCTATTGTTTGCTGAAAAACACGTCCAACAAAACTGAACAAATATATTGTCAATAAGAAAGTTGAGCATGTCGATTATTTGGTCTTCTGTAAATTTGTTCTTTTTCTTAGACACATTGATGACAAAGTAAGTCTTGGTATAATCGACTACTAGATATTTGTACCTGCGTTTTCCATTCTTTTTGAAAAAGCTGCGTTTAATCAGCTGTGCCAATCGCGATTTCACTTGTTCATGTGGAATAGAAGTGTAAAGTGTGGCATTTGTCAGTAAGTGGAGATTTGGAAATTAGGGATTGGGGACGGACAAACGGAAGAACGGACGGACTAACGGACCCGAACACTATATGCCCCTCTACTATCGTATATGGAGCATAAAAACAGAGAGCAAAAATAAATGACAGGCGATTTATGACATCAGCTTGTAGAGAATACATTAGTTAATTTGCAAAATAACGTAACACCAACTGCAAGCTTAATTAACCTGAAAGCGAGTGGGGGCGACTATATTTTCAAATACAACGGCAGATATGGTACTGACGAGTAAAAAAATCAAATAGTTTCAAACTTACCATGAAAAGCTCCATCGATAATACTGTACATTCATAATAGTAAATTATTTCAGCTTCTCATGGTTTAACTGGAAGTAAGTAAACACAACTAACACCAATATTAATGCTCCTAATCTTCAATTTCTTAACAACAATGCTCGATTACATCTTGTGGATTGGACAAATCAACCAGTTCAACAAAATGGACATAATATATCATTTAATTATATACAAAGAATTATTGGTAGGCCACTCAAGCTGCATCAGAAATGAAGAAGAATGACATTTTACACGCAAATTCGCACCTTGAAGGCCGACTTCACCAACATCTAAGAAAGACTATGGAATATACTACCGGTAGAATATATACTAGTATACAATGGCACCAACTGTAACTTTCTTCATCGTCATCATGGGACTAATTCAAACAAACGCTAAATATTTCAGTAAAACAACATTTTTCACAAGGGAAACCAGAGCAAAAAATAAAAAAAAAACCTTGAATAAATGCAGTATAAAACCTGCTCACGACTACATCGACTCTTCAATAAGAAAAATAATGATCATTGTTCAGGCTCTATACAGAGAGTATAGAAGCTTCAAACACCATTCCCAAAAAGGTCAATCTTGCTAAAGATGCATCGGCGCTCCAAACCATAATAAACAATAATCTGAGGAAATAATACCCTATAACAAATCAACATAAGACGACAATTAGTGAATACCTTTTGCCAAAATGGATAATAATATGTTCAATGATTCAAACTCAAAATCAGACATTTTAAATCAATAGTTTTACAGTCTACCAATTTCAATTGCAAGAAAATGTCATTCTTATCAAAACCTGTTGGGGATTTCAACTGGATTGATCTGTCACCAGACATCATGGACACGTCTGATACCTTTAAAACAACTAATTCTTTCGTTTTTAATATTAAGAGCAATCAACTATGCGAACTCAAGTCGTAACGAAATAGAACTCAGGTGCTCTAAGGGTCTTGGGATTCTGACGTCGGGTCAGTGCTCAGCCCACAGAGCGACCAAGTGTGTACCCTAGGTGGCTGAATAGGGTAGCCCTCGTCCGCGGGGGTTGTCAGGTCTATAATACGGAAACCCTGACCGCCAAGAGTGTGAAGAGTGCCACGCTTCATGCACGTAAAAGACCCCTTTGTGGACCGCCCAGTAGTGCACCACATAGGCTAAATTTTCCGCCCCTACCCACCTCTCCCCTTTTCCTGTGGTTCTTCAAAATTTACCGGTCCTTTGTTTCCCAACCCATCCCCATTTTTCATTTATCATCATCATTTCATGTTCATTTTATCATCCTTTTCATGTTCATCGCCTGTAAATAACCTATATAGCGTTGCACGGGCGTTAAACACCAACTCACTCACTCACTCACTCCAGAAGGGTACTAGTAGTTCCTGCTTATTGCAACACACCTTTCTCAATGCTAACGGTCAATTCAGCTTGACAAATACAGCAATGGACAAAACAAAACCTTATGACAGGCCAACATTTATAGCGAGCATAGCTCGCAAGCGGGCACGAGGTGCTCGCTCGAGCGGAGAGCTCTACGGTATTTGTTTCCGCGAGAAATTTGCTAATGCTGATTTAGATTTTTTATGGTCCGGAAAGGGTTATTATTTTTACAGGGCCGGAGTGAATGTTAAAATAATTTATAAGAAAAGAAATCATGCTTAAAAAAAATAATAAATTGCGCTTTTTACAAGAAAATAATATTCTTAAAATAATAAATACACATAAGCTGCTCGTTTCGTCTTGGTTATATGCACGTACGAAACTAACGTGTCTGGAAGCTTAATCGCCCCATACCATCTCGCCCAAAAATAAGCAAATGGAAATATTGGAAATTAAATGAGAGCGATAGCCCTGAATGTCGACATTTAGAACAAAAAACGTAGTCCCTTTTAGCTATGCTCGCATTTAGGCAATGCCTACTCCATATTACTTATTTGAGAGGTAGAAATCCCATATTTAGAAGCAACTGTGTACCAAAAGAACAATCGAATGTCACAAAATTGGTAGACAAACAATCATAAAAAAAACAAAATAACACAACATACAATAGCACCTCACATTACTACCAAACCGTAATCGGCAACGTGAAAGTCAAAAAGAGAATGAACTCGGAAGAGTAAACAATTGCACTTCCATCACGTTGCCATAGATCGGGCTTGTGTAGGTCGGATCCGATAAGGATGACAATACTTAACGTCTTTGGCAAATATCAGTTGTGCAACTTTAAAAGATAGAAACCAGAATTTGTCTACAAGGATATGATGGCTTTAGTAAAATTACTTCAGAGATAACAGTAAACGTGGAGCAGCAGGCAATTTGTCTTTATAAAATGATTCTCTGCCAAAGAAATCACAATATTCTAGACAAGCTCTAGAATAACGAATCTTTTGTGCTACGTAAACTCATTGAGCTGGAGCAGATAGAAATAATAGTGATAAAATTTTCAGATAATGTAAGAACCCGGTTTTAAATGTACTGTACAAACCAATGCAAATTGAACATCCAACAACGTCAAACTTGGTTAAAAGCATCCCGTACAGCATAACGCAAACCATGCATCAGGAACATATATAACACCGTCAACAACATCGACGACAAAGTGTGCTGATCCTGGGATATCTGAGTACATATTTAGTGTCAATTGCAACTGCTGTGATACAACTCTAAATTATGCACATGCACATGTAAATAGAGACTTTTTAGATAACCCGTATTCTAATGCACCCGATTTTAAGTAGAGCTCTTACAGAATCGGTGTTAATAACTGTATAGACCAGCTAAGCACAGTGTTTTACACTTTAGCGATATAGATTTTACTAACCAACATCAAAATGAAGTTCTCTTGTACGGTTGTTAAAAGGTAAAACATTAAACAGATACTGCATCTATGGATGATCATATAGCGAACAACGACCTTTCTCAACTCAGTAATACGAACTCTGAGGAGAAAGGCAGCTGACATGATGATGAACCTAGCTTTTTACCTTTCAACAACTTACCTGATGTTTTGCACGAGGTGGACACTTCGAGCGACGATACAGAGGCGTCCACATTGTCCGATGGTTTCGACAGCGCCAGAGAAGGCTCCCTACATCCAAACGTATAAACTACTCTGGAATCTCAAGTACATTTGTACCTTGTCCATCAAAGTGTTCGAGGATAATGACATTATTTTACTACAAAAGTAATTAGCTATTCGATTTCCAACAGAACGACCTGATTGAATTTGCTTCCGGTAAGGACTTCAACTGTACAATCAAATATATGGACGATGATAACCCTATCTTTCCACGTCATAGACCCCAAGGATTCAGTAGAGTGGAAATGTAACATATAGATCTAGATTTGCTCAGCTGGTAAATGAACTATCAGATGAAGAAAATAGGCTAATACCAATATAAATATGTAATGGGTCGCACTAATTAGCGCCCGGGAGCGCCCGGGGAGTACTAAAAAGCGCCCGGGAACAGATTTAGCGCCCGGGGAAACTTTATAGAATATAGATTGGGTTGATAAAAAATGAATTATGCATACAACATTTTTACCTTTATTATTCACAATGTTATCTATATATTACAACAATGGACTAAAAACTATAAAAAGAAAAAAAAAAAACAAAACAAACTGTGCGTTAAAATCCAAGAATTTGATGATTAGAACATGACTTATTTTTAAGAGAATATGTAAGAGCTGAATATGTTTTAAACGAGTAAGATAAAAAAGATACAAAACCGTATAACTTTATAAAAAAAAAGGGAATAACACTTATTAAAATGAAAATTCACATAAAAGAATTATTCAAATGTACATAAAAGAATTACTCTAATCCACATAAAAGAATTATTCATTTAAAAAATAAGTGCCTTTGGACAATATAATTTGATGGCATGTTAAATCTTTAAGAAGTATTATATGTTAGTTTTTATATATGTTTTTTCATTATTAAAAATAACCTCGAAAGGTTACTTAGTTTTTTTGTGTGTTTTTTTTTTTGGCAAAAAATGCATGTGTTGAATGTGCAAATATGCAGATGGTTATTTTCTCTAAATGGTTTGATCAGACCAACCTTCGTATAATAAATGAAGATGCATTCCCCGGGCGCTAAATCTGTTCCCGGGCGCTATTTAGTACTCCCCGGGCGCTCCCGGGCGCTAATTAGTGTGACCGTATGTAATATGCAAAAACCAGTCGTACTGTTATGTGCCTACTATGTCAACTAGAGGCTCATCCAAACTGGACGATCGATACAGAGCTACTCTGGACAAAGTGCAAGAACTTGTTTACAGATATGGTTCATCCTCTGATATTCTAGTAGGAGGCGATATAAATACATCTATACACAGAAACAAACAAATTCGACGGGTTGGTATACTAAAGAACTTTCTTACAAAAATTGATTATTCTACTACACCTACCATTTCTAAATCCAAGATATATTTTATCATTGCAATGGTAGAGATAGCTTCCAGATTGATTACTTCCTTGACACCGGATTAATCATTTGTGACTATAATGCCATTAAAAGATATCTTTTGAACACGTCAACACATGATCTAGTTTATAACAAATATAAGTAGGGGAAGACAGAGAATCTGGAAAAAAAAACACGGAAAGCCAATGCAGCAGAACAGGGTAGAATCCGTTGGGATAAAATTGACGCAAACAAGTATCAATTGGTTGAATGGAGGTCTAATGAACCATATCAAGAGCTTATTCTTCCTGATGCTTCTATATCACCAGAACTTGCACGCATGCTGCAAATGACTGTATCATAGTGTATGCCAGACCAAAAGAGGAACAAGAATAACAAACGATCGGGGACCAAGAGGCTGCAACAATGCGCAAAATACAGTAAAAAGTGTTTCGTGCTTCTTTGAATGGAAATGTCCTGGAAAGCTAGATGATAACAACAACCTCCTAAAAATCAACATGAAAAAATTAGAAGAAACTGCGATCTGAACAGCGTCAATTACAATTAATCATTCGCAAGAAGCAACTACATAAGATTATGCTGGCAAATGAAAACGACTCGCAGCTATTCCACAATTCCTTTGAATTGTAATAACTTTGATGACTTCTATAAAGGTCAAGTTGAAACTGAACCCAGGCAAAAGCTGGCGACGAATTAGCTCTATCATGCTTGTGTGGCAGGTAAATACTTTACCATAATGAAAATCAAAGTACTGAAAGTACTGGTAGCCGGGGTTATCTACAAATTTAAATTCTTCATGTGTAGCAAAAAATAAAAATCAAAGCTACTTTTTTTTGTAAAAGGAATTTTCACAAGGATTTCAATGAAAAAAAAAGATTTTGATAATCGAACCAAAATTCAAAAAAGTTGATTTTATAGGCGTGGTCTGTCTTTGGTCCCCTGTAGCGATATAACGGTGCAATATATAGGATAACCACTGACATATTAAGTTGACAGAATATAACGAGGAACTCAATGAAAAAGAATTATAATCAAAGTGCACAGCACTGCTAGGGTTAGGTTGCTGTTCTACAGCTGAAATAAGCTGAAATGTGTTTTCCCTTTCAACACCACACTTCATATTGATATGAATGTACTTTTCCAACCTAGTTTATCTAAGTTAAGATCAATGTCAAATTATTTACCCTAAATACAGCCATGGTTTGCTAACTTTTTCAAAAAAAAACTCTTGAAAGGATGAAAAGTCATATCAATGCTCTGAAAATTTGCAGAGTTCAATATGCTGTGGTTGTAGCATCTTGTATATCTTGTGAATTAAAAAGCAGGACTGCTATTTAAAGTGCATTGGTATACAAATATATAAGGCAAAAAAGTATGTGTGCTACTGGTTTCATATAGATCTGAATAAATTACTTTGCCAACAGCATGATGATATGACAGCAACATGTTTCTTTATTTATTTTCATTTTCTATTTTTTGTTAGTTTTTATAATTCAATAATTTTAATCAGAAATGCATTTACAAAAATTTACCTGTTACAATTTCCGGAACAGCCTAGGCAACTAATTCTGAGCTTCCAAATCGCATTACCTGAGGGATTTTTATACGAAAAAAAAACTCACTACATATTTTGAATTGTACCGTATTTACCAACACAATTTCTAATAAATTTTAATGATGACTTAATTCTTACACCAGCAGTACTTCAAATTTGAACACAACATGTTGAACCCTGTCCGTTGCCCAATGTTGATAGTCGCTCTGAACACATGCAGCTGATGATTGGACATGATTGCATTTACAAAGGCATTATTTTAGGACCACATCATAAACAAGGGGTTGCACTAAGTCATGCTAATCCTACCCCCACTCGAACATTAGAAAACGGGAAGATGACCAACTGACCTGGAAAGGCGAGGCACTGTACATTTCATCATGCTTAAGCTTTGTACCAAATTAAAATCAATCCCTTCATTGGAAGCTGAGAAATCTGTTACGAATCTTTTTTTTTATTTTGACCCTTAAAAAAGTACAAGTCAGCTCTGAGAACCGGAATGGATCACATATATACTGACATAGAAACTAAGATTGTATGATCCTGTCATGCTAAAGCTGTCTACCAAATTTGAAATCAATCCCTTAGGTAGAAGCCAAGATATTGTACCAGATGGACGGACAGACGATCAAGTTGATTGCAATATAGCCCTCTCTCTTACGAGTGGGGGTATAAAAATTCAATAGATTTTTACACACAACCCTAAAAATTACGTGTAAAACTTCCCTCTATTTTCAAAATGCAATTAACAATTTAATCTCTAATATTTATGCTAAAATATTGTATAACATGATAAGAAAATGAATGTTTAGCCCTGCCCCACACTACCACTCACAGGTGCCAGTAAAGTGAAAGTAGAACTGGAATGCAAAGTTGATCTAATGTATGGTCTATTTATAGCTATCTCTAACGTGTTTATGTTCATGCTCCATGAGGAGCCTAGGATGGTGTAGTGGTTACAACCTCTGTTCTGTTAGCTAGGCGCATACGCCGTAGATGTCCCAAATGTTGTGAGTTCATATATAACTTTATTCTCATAAACCAAGCATTTAGGTACAGAGAAATACTATGTACAATATATACAACATTACAGACACACAATACAACACAGAACAGTAACACAAAAATACACATAACACATTCATTGATATGATATATAGATATAGTGAAGTTTAGCCGGGAGGACACGTTTTTTTATTTATGATTTTTATAAATTTAAGTTTGTTTAATTTTGATATATTTTTTGTTTCCATAATATCCTTGAACTTTAAGATATTTGGGTTTCTAATTAGCTGTTTACTGATCAATTTCTTTCGTTCATCTAATAAGCATTCACATTCTAAGATATAGTGAAATTCGTCTCCAATACTTCTATTACATAAGTTACATTTTCTATTTTGTCGTTCAACGTTGTTCCATCTTCCCGTTTCAACAGGAAGTTTATGATTACATGTTCTAAATTTACAAAGTGTTATAGAATCTTTTTTGTTCAATGTTTCAAAATAATACTCAAACTCTAAAGTGTCTTTGAAAATCTTATAATTTGCGGCTTTTGAGCAATTTTGAATTTCGTCATGCCAGCTTTGTCGAAACTGATCAGTTAAACTTTCCATAATTCTTTTCTTTAACCATTCAGAGCTTCGAAAGAAATGCGAGTTCCAAATATGAGTGTATCCACATTCGTTAAAAATACTTTTGATGTGTCCAAGCCAAGAAAAATTTACATTTTGGGTATTAAACAGATGTAACATAAGCTTGTAAATTAATACACATAGTTTTGTCTGTTTTCCAGACAATAATTTTGACCAATATGATATACCATTCTTAATTTAATGTCAAGATATAAAGGAAATCTTCCTAATTCGCCATACACAAAACAGTTTGGCGTAGACGATTTTAAATTAAGTAAAAGTTTGCAAAATTTCAGATGAACCTTTTCAATTATATGACAATTTTTGAAGCCCCAAGTTTCGCACCCGTACAACAGTATTGGCTTAACCATTTTATCAAATAAGTTTAACTGACAAGAAATTGATAGATTATGATATTTTCCCAATTTAAAGACTTCATACATTGCCTTTGTTCCCTTTTCTGCTTGTGCTTTGATTGCCAAGTTAAAATTACCAGTTTTATTTAATTTGGTTCCAAGGTAGTTAAAATCCTTGACAATTTCTAGTTCTTTATTTGCGTATACAAAGCGCAAATTATTTGGTAATCTACCGATTGCAAAACATAAAATTTTAGTTTTTTCTATATTGACAGTAAGTTGCCATTCACTACAGTAATCGTAGAAGCTGTTTAATTGTGATTGGAGGCCCTCTGCTGTTTCAGACATAA
The DNA here is from genome assembly GCA_963971305.1 of Arcuatula senhousia. Lineage (NCBI taxonomy): Eukaryota > Metazoa > Mollusca > Bivalvia > Mytilida > Mytilidae > Arcuatula > Arcuatula senhousia. The sequence goes on along the minus strand of OZ020309.1, from coordinate 46,837,589 downwards.
GAACTGTATCGTCTGCGTATAAGAGTGCAAATAATTTTGCGTACACCCCTAAAATTGATTCTAAATCTTCAGAAATGGAAACCAGGCCGATGTTGTTTTGATTTTCTAGGAAAGATTCTAAATCATTCAAAAAAACGGCAAATAGGAAAGGGGACATATTTTCACCTTGTCTCACCCCATTATTACAAGGGAAATAGTCAGATTTTTCATGGTTAAAGACAATATTAGACTTAATGTTTTTATACATGTTCTGAATAATATTAAGCATTTTTCCATTTATATTATTTAGTATTAATTTATGCCACAAGCCAGATCGCCACACTTTATCGAAAGCTTTCTCAAAGTCTATAAAGGCACAGAAAAGTTTCTTTTTTTTCAGTTTAAGAAGTTCGAATAGTCCATGTAAGGTAAAAAGATTGTCGATAGTGCAGTAACCTTGACGGAAACCACTTTGGTTTTCATTAAGGACGGAGAAGTTTTCAGAATATTTATTTAATCTGTTTGTAAGAACAGCAGTAAAAAGTTTTCCTAAACAACTAACTATCGTAATAGGACGAAAGTTTTTAGGGTTTTTACTATCTCCTTTATTTTTGTAAATAGGTTTGATGTTTCCAATAAGCCAGCTTTCGGGTACTATTCCTGTTTCGAATACTAGATTGAACAACTTTTCATAAATTTCAATAAACTCATTTGATGTTGATTTTATGTACTCGTTAATTATTTGGTCTTCACCACTGGCTTTATTATTCTTAAGAGTCGAGATACATTTTAAAATTTCTTCCTTTTCGATGTACATGTTAATTTCATCATTTATCTGATTTAATACTTGGTCGTCTACGTCAGGAAAATTAATATTATTATTATTGGGTTCCTCATTTAAATCTCTAAAAAACTCAAATAACTTTTCGATGGGGATGTTTGGTTGCTTTTTAAAATTATCTCTTCTCAAAGCTTTCCAAAACTCCTTTGAATCTTTTTTTCTCATGCCTTTAAGTTTTTTTGACATATTTTCGGAGTAGTCCTTTTGACTTTTGTCCATTATCTTTTTATAAAGCTTTTCTGATTCTGATAGCCTTAGTTTATCTATTTCGTTCTTATGTTTTGAATATTTACGCTTGAATTTCCTATAGTTTTGTCTCGCAAATTTACATTCAAAATTAAACCAAGGTTTGTGATTTACTTTATTATTTATTTTCTTTTTATGTTGTTGATAGGTCCCAAAAGTTGTTTTTGCACTTTCAATAAAGATTTCACCAAGTTGTTCCACTATAGAATTAATTTCGTTAGGTGTCATATTAGTATTTCTCCCCTGTAGTTTATCAATCAAGATATCTTTCTGAGTCCTATTTATATTTCTTTGAAAGTCATTGACTTTGCTACCATCCCATTTTTTAATATTTACAGTGTTGGGCCCTTCTTTGAGAATTGTTTCTTCAACGTCGTCATTTTTCATAGCACAATTAATACAAATAGACAGTGGACAATGTACATCAGAAAACAATTTTGAAAATTCTAAAACATGACAGCTAAAAAATCTATTTACAAAAATAGCATTACTAATACAATAGTCAACCACACTTGCATTTCTGCAAGTATAATGTCCGTCCTTGTCACCTTCAATCCTTCCATTTAGTATGAAAAAGTAATTCCCTCTACAAAAATCTAATAGCAGTGAACCAAACCTATTTTTAGCTAAGTCTTTATTCTTTCGTTCACGAGTAATACCAGTTCGATCCTCGCTGAGGGCACTCAAAAAATCAAAATCTGTTTGTCATATGATTTTCAGGGTTGAAATTACAGTAACATTGTTTGATTATATTCTAGACATTCAATGTTAACATGTACATGTATATAAATGTGAACCATGTGGACAGGAGATACAATTTGATAAATGTAATCAAAACAATTTAATCGTTTAAGTATTAACATTATCCATTTATGAACACCTGCGGGAGTGTTTAAATTATAATTAATTTAACGTAAACAATCATTTATTCAATCTGTTAAATATTTGTTTTCCCATCTATAAATAGAGTTTCTTTATCTGTAGAAATTATTCCTAAACAAATAAACATTTGGAAATTATTCCTAAACAAATAAACATTTGGTAATCGATGTACAAGATCACTCAGAAAGATAAACTTACATTCTATTGATCACGTGGAAAATTATTAATGCCGATATTCTAGCTTCAAAAATAACATGACAACTTTTAAAAACATGTTAAATGTACATCAGTCAATAAGGATTTTCTGACCAGTAGAAATTATTTCTAAACAGGATGATTTTCGCAAGTAATCTTCCATGCATATTGTTTACATTTTATTGATCACCTGAAAAATTAATCCGCCGATGTGGCGCCAATTTCAAAGGCTAGCATGACAACTTTTTTAACATGTTAAATGTATACAAGTCTTGTAGCCAAACTCATATTTATTATAGAAAAGTAAATCGGATTGCTCTGATTGAATTCCTAAGTAAAACAACTATAGTACAACAACAACAAATAGTAGGACTATTTTACCGCGGAATGTTTATTTTGCTATATGTTAAGTCCCATTGGTGATTCGGCTCAATTGTTAGCTCTAAAATTGAGCAAAAAATCTGCTTTTCTACCCTTGCCTGGACTTCAATCATAGATAAGCTTGTATATTTGCCAACAAAAACATATTTTGAAAAACTTTTGGTCCAACCTTTTCCACAAAACACAGGATTTACAAAGTTTCCTTCATAGTCTAACCAAACGACCGGCGGCATAAGGGTTTTGGTTGCTTCGCAACCTAACCCTAAAAATTCTACAGCCGTTTTGTCAATACGACCATATCAGCTCCTTTCGGCCTCAAACCCCAAATACAACACTGATCTTCCTTCAGTGAATATAATCATCATATTAAAGCTTTATAACAATTTGCTGGCCCACTACAACTTTATTTCTTGTGTAAAAGTATTTGCCTCAATAAACTCTAAAACATGGCGTTTTTTTGGCCCTTATTCAACCATTAATTTCTCAAAAACGGAAAGAAATATTGCAAATCTAATTGTAAAAAGCAGCCAGGGATTTTCACAAGGATTCCTATGAAAAAAGGTTTTGCAAATTGGAACTCGAATAGAAAAGTCGATTTAAGCCGGAAGTCCCCTTTTTGACCCTCTGTAATAAATTCAGATGACAAAATTTAATGAGGAATTCAATAAAAAAAGAATTTTTTAAAAAGATTAATAATAATAAACATTCTACAACAATTTTGCCAGTAGCCCAGTACACCTGTTTTATCCCCTTTTGGGACCTTTTTTCTAAAATAGTGGGGGCCAAAACACTCAAATACAAAACCAACCTTCCTTTAGTGGTTACAAACATCAAATCAAAATTTCATAACAATCTATCAATATTTACTTAAGTTATTGCACGGAAAACAATGTCCACAGACGATGACATCCCAATAACATTATACCGTATCGTAAAATTTGGCGGTCGGTATAAAAAAGTAATAGATTGGCTGCATCACAAGTTTGGAAATGCCCCCAAAAAGTGTTTTTTTTCCTAGCGGTATGGACGAACATCATTTAAACACGCCATATACTGTATGCCAATTATCCCATTAGGCCAAATTAAAAAACACGTGTGTTTCTATTACTTTTTATTGTGTTGACCCATTAGCTCAACTTAATTGATACTTTTTGCGCAGCATATTTGCTACAACTTATTTATATATTTGGTAGATTTTATTCTGCAAGTCAACGGACAACTTTCTCTATATAGTTTATTACAAGTTTGTTTTTTGTTTATTTAGATGAGCAAGCAACATTTAATTCTGTAGGTTAACCAAACACAATTTTCAAATTAAATGAGGAATAACCCGCGACCAGAGGTTGTGAAAATTATGTTGAACTGTAAACTTTTGGGTAAAGCGAAACAATTTAAAAAGCATCAGATTTCTCTCGTTCTAAATAGGAAAGAACATACAAATTAACAAGATTGCTGCAAGTTGCTAATGCGCCCCTCCTCCAAATAACAACAGTTAAAAATCTACTTTGACAATAATCTGAGTTCTCATTATTTTGTTTAAAAACGTCTTTAAATTGCCATAACATTTTTTGTTTTTGATTTCCAAGATAATAAAAAATCCTTTTGGTTCTACCATGGAAGTATTAAATTGTCAATTTAATACTTCCATGGTTCTACATTTTCCAGAAAAAAATCGTTTGTGCAGTGCATCTTGAAAAAAAAATTATTCAGTTTTTCTAAAGCTAGAAAATTTGGTTGATCAAAATTTTCAATGAAAAATTACTTGGTCCAGAAACTATTTTCCCCCAAAAAAATATTTTTATGCTTTATTTTCAAAATTAATTATGGTAAATATGAATAAATTCTTATTCAAAGAACAGTTTACAGAACAATTTTATCTGATCAAATAAAAAAGTTATGAGGATTTGAACTGGGTAAATTATCCTGTCCATCGATGATTGTTTATTGCACTGTGTATTGCCATCCTGTTTGACACATAATGAGATGCAAATTATTGAATATGACATCACTAATGAGATCGACGAACACGCGGTCTATAAACAAAATATCAATCCGCTTTTATATACTTTATTAATCATTAAATACTATCGCATCAGATAGGCGTCTTACATGCTGGTACAAAATTTGAAAACTAAATAAATAAGTTTTAAAACATGAGAGTAAAGCGACGAAAAAAAAACCAGATCTGTGAAAGAACTATATTGCAAGCGTGTATTGATACTTTAATTGATAAGTTTTTGGTTAACCGCCGGAAAAACCATCTGATAGCTTACAGAAAGGCTATCGTAGCTATAGCCGTGGCTAATCGCTTGCGATTACCCCGGCTAATCAGGTACAATTCGAGATTGAAATGGCACTCAGAACTATCTAGATCGCTTCAGGAAGCAGGGAATACGCCAGGGAGGTGTCTGCCCCCTCATGATATAAAATATTTATAAATGACCTCCTTAACATGTTCCAGGTCGGTGGATGTTGGTCTTTTATTGGGCTTATCCAACTCTTGTAGATGATGTCAATTTGGCTGCACCCATTCCACTTCAACTCCAAGCTATGTTAAACTACACCAGTAGAGAAAGATACCTGATTTGTGACACCAAAACTAACATACTACCAATAAATGCATAACACTCAAAAATCAAATCATGGACTCTTAATGAAGCCCCAATACCAACAGCAAATGATATTGTGCACCTAGGAATTCACAGAGACAGCAAAAGCAAGTTAGGCACAAAAACTATTGCAGACGAGAAGATCTCAATGTTCAGAAGAACAGCCTACTAACCGATGGGTGCTGGTCAATATGGTCTAATGGAATATGCTCAGTCGTCTCCATCAGACTGGTAAACACCTACATTATTGGGAGACAAATATATGGACTAGGAGTGGTGCATCATAGACAATCTGAGTGTGGCTCACAAGAACTTGATTAAGCAAATTCAACACTTACCGAAGAGATCAGCAAATGTTGCAGCTTATATTTCACTTGACCAACTCCCAATTCAAGCATATCTTCACAGGAAAGTTCTATGTGTATTTATAATCATACTACAGGATATGAACTCTATCAAAGCTCAATAATCATATAGACAACTTTCAGTCAAAATAGCTGTTTCATACAGGTCCAGAAACTCTTGAGCAGTATGATTTACTACAGCCATCATGCTATGAATTACTGGAGTCAGAACCCAGTCGTAACAATTGGAAAAGAACACCCAAATCTACAGTTCATTTCTTCTAGGAATCAAAAGTGAGCAAGGAATAAGACAGTAAATCATCACCTATCATTCTGAACACTTGAAATTAGACAGTCAGCCAACCCCATAATGTGTAGTCTAGTGTTGAATCTGACACTATGGGTGTAACAGGAGCTATGCTGAAAGTAACAATTTATCTCTAGATGCAAAACCTTATCAGTGATTTGAAACCAATATATTGCAGACACACTGTCTTTCTACAGGATTAGTGCTTCGATTATTCAACTGTTTCTGAAATCATCAGAGTACCTAACTAAATTGATACACAGGCAATTTGTCTTAATGTTAAATCAATGTCAAGCTCATTAACACTAATTTAACCTTAATGTCACACTAATTTAATGTAAAATTAACATTAGTTTAACGTTAAAATCTTTAATATTAATTTTTAACATGAATTTTCCTGTTGAATAATGCGACATCAAATGTTAAAATTTAACATTAAATTAACAATCTTAGCTTGATTAGTACTAATTTAACGTTAGTTCTTAACATTAAATTAACATTAACAAAATTGTCTGTGTATTGGACTGTACCAACTTTCACATACAATGTATTTAGGCTAAAGAACCTTCCACAGAAGCTTGAGACCATCAGTCGTGGACCATGCTACTCCCTATATTCAGGAAGATCTCACAGACTCGTGAAATGATTACAAACATTAATCAGGGCATTGTGCACTTTTTGTAATCTATTCAGTCATAATCATCAATTTAAGTCTATAAATTCAGAAACTTGAATATTGAATGTGCACCTTTTAGAATTCTAAAAAGGATATTTTATCTGTTCTCCAATACAATGGAGGAATATACCAACCAACAAATATAAGTAGTAAAGAGTGATCCATAAATGCACAAAGCACCAAAATATAATCTTTACACACAAAAGGCAGTCATCCATTGAACATTGTACTTTAATCCAATAAGCACTAAATAATATGGTTTTCTAGAGTATTTAGCAAACTCCAATTTCAAAAAATATCTTTTTGTGATTCTATTGGGAACATCATATGAATTTGTAAATAACAAAAAAATTGGTTGAAAGGTTCTCAGATTATCTCTAACAAAATATTTATACCCAAAAGTGACAGACAGGTGAACACAGTACTATTACAATAGTTTCATAGACTAACTCACCTCACTTTGTGGTGGAATATAGAAAAAGATTATTCCTAACTTTTATTTTTCATAATTTTAAGCACCAATCAACAATAACTTAATCACAGTTGCACCAATATATCTTTATCAATATTCTATTAAATCATAACAATAATTTAAAAACAAATTACTAAATATGATCTGACCCACAATATAACTAAATGAAAGACTGAATGAGATGTTATACATCTCTTAACCTTAAAAATGATTGAAAAAATATCCAACATAAAGTAATTCTATTTAAAATTTTAAAAAATGGCAAAACAGATTGATTTCCTATAAAAATAGGAATTAGTTATTTTAAATTGTGCCTATGTATATTAAGACAACAAAATTGTCAAATTTTTTTTTTGATCAAATAGAATAAAAAATGCACACTTTTATAACTTGAAATTGTAATAATGACAATGATGTATATACTTTTTTTAACATTAATCAGAAAATTGAGAGATGAAAAAGTAACTTGTATATGTATTTTTTTACTAATTTATATCCCTTATATTTATCTAACTGTTGTCATTACAAGATATTTTTCCCTCATATAAACAAGATTAATGATGTACATGTTGATATGTGTGTAATTAAACTACACACAAATTAGATCAAGATTGTATTAATGAGACTTCTGTTAAAAAAAATCTGAAAATATTTATATGATAATGATATGAAGTAACATAAAAGTTGAATTTATAAAATTTAAAAGTAGTTATGTCACGACAAAACAAAGTACATGTAATTATGATACATTGATGAATGTCTAGAATATAATCAAACAATGTTACTGTAATTTCAACCCTGAAAATCATCTGACAAACAGATTTTGATTTTTGAGTGCCCTCAGCGAGGATCGAACTCACAACATTTGGGACATCTACGGCGTATGCGCCTAGCTAACAGAACAGAGGTTGTAACCACTACACCATCCTAGGCTCCTCAAAAGAAGAGCTTTCGTTTGGGTAGTGTTACTTTTCCCTGCGAAGTACAATTACAACTTATTCTGCTAACACAATGTATGAAGCGTCGCAAGGTGTTTTAATTACAGAGCTATTGAATTGAATATACACACGGATTCATCAGATTTTTTGATAAATTCCATAGCCTTGTGATATTTATGCATGGTCTATTTATAGCTATCTCTAACGTGTTTATGTTCATGCTCCATTGGATTCCACAGAAACTGCAGAATGCAAGATTATTCGAATTTGATAATATATATGAATGTCTAGAATATAATCAAACAATGTTACTGTAATTTCAACCCTGAAAATCATCTGACAAACAGATTTTGATTTTTGAGTGCCCTCAGCGAGGATCGAACTCACAACATTTGGGACATCTACGGCGTATGCGCCTAGCTAACAGAACAGAGGTTGTAACCACTACACCATCCTAGGCTCCTCAAAAGAAGAGCTTTCGTTTGGGTAGTGTTACTTTTCCCTGCGAAGTACAATTACAACTTATTCTGCTAACACAATGTATGAAGCGTCGCAAGGTGTTTTAATTACAGAGCTATTGAATTGAATATACACACGGATTCATCAGATTTTTTGATAAATTCCATAGCCTTGTGATATTTATGCATGGTCTATTTATAGCTATCTCTAACGTGTTTATGTTCATGCTCCATTGGATTCCACAGAAACTGCAGAATGCAAGATTATTCGAATTTGATAATATATATGAATGTCTAGAATATAATCAAACAATGTTACTGTAATTTCAACCCTGAAAATCATCTGACAAACAGATTTTGATTTTTGAGTGCCCTCAGCGAGGATCGAACTCACAACATTTGGGACATCTACGGCGTATGCGCCTAGCTAACAGAACAGAGGTTGTAACCACTACACCATCCTAGGCTCCTCAAAAGAAGAGCTTTCGTTTGGGTAGTGTTACTTTTCCCTGCGAAGTACAATTACAACTTATTCTGCTAACACAATGTATGAAGCGTCGCAAGGTGTTTTAATTACAGAGCTATTGAATTGAATATACACACGGATTCATCAGATTTTTTGATAAATTCCATAGCCTTGTGATATTTATGCATGGTCTATTTATAGCTATCTCTAACGTGTTTATGTTCATGCTCCATTGGATTCCACAGAAACTGCAGAATGCAAGATTATTCGAATTTGATAATATATATGAATGTCTAGAATATAATCAAACAATGTTACTGTAATTTCAACCCTGAAAATCATCTGACAAACAGATTTTGATTTTTGAGTGCCCTCAGCGAGGATCGAACTCACAACATTTGGGACATCTACGGCGTATGCGCCTAGCTAACAGAACAGAGGTTGTAACCACTACACCATCCTAGGCTCCTCAAAAGAAGAGCTTTCGTTTGGGTAGTGTTACTTTTCCCTGCGAAGTACAATTACAACTTATTCTGCTAACACAATGTATGAAGCGTCGCAAGGTGTTTTAATTACAGAGCTATTGAATTGAATATACACACGGATTCATCAGATTTTTTGATAAATTCCATAGCCTTGTGATATTTATGCATGGTCTATTTATAGCTATCTCTAACGTGTTTATGTTCATGCTCCATTGGATTCCACAGAAACTGCAGAATGCAAGATTATTCGAATTTGATAATATATATGAATGTCTAGAATATAATCAAACAATGTTACTGTAATTTCAACCCTGAAAATCATCTGACAAACAGATTTTGATTTTTGAGTGCCCTCAGCGAGGATCGAACTCACAACATTTGGGACATCTACGGCGTATGCGCCTAGCTAACAGAACAGAGGTTGTAACCACTACACCATCCTAGGCTCCTCAAAAGAAGAGCTTTCGTTTGGGTAGTGTTACTTTTCCCTGCGAAGTACAATTACAACTTATTCTGCTAACACAATGTATGAAGCGTCGCAAGGTGTTTTAATTACAGAGCTATTGAATTGAATATACACACGGATTCATCAGATTTTTTGATAAATTCCATAGCCTTGTGATATTTATGCATGGTCTATTTATAGCTATCTCTAACGTGTTTATGTTCATGCTCCATTGGATTCCACAGAAACTGCAGAATGCAAGATTATTCGAATTTGATAATATATATGAATGTCTAGAATATAATCAAACAATGTTACTGTAATTTCAACCCTGAAAATCATCTGACAAACAGATTTTGATTTTTGAGTGCCCTCAGCGAGGATCGAACTCACAACATTTGGGACATCTACGGCGTATGCGCCTAGCTAACAGAACAGAGGTTGTAACCACTACACCATCCTAGGCTCCTCAAAAGAAGAGCTTTCGTTTGGGTAGTGTTACTTTTCCCTGCGAAGTACAATTACAACTTATTCTGCTAACACAATGTATGAAGCGTCGCAAGGTGTTTTAATTACAGAGCTATTGAATTGAATATACACACGGATTCATCAGATTTTTTGATAAATTCCATAGCCTTGTGATATTTATGCATGGTCTATTTATAGCTATCTCTAACGTGTTTATGTTCATGCTCCATTGGATTCCACAGAAACTGCAGAATGCAAGATTATTCGAATTTGATAATATATATGAATGTCTAGAATATAATCAAACAATGTTACTGTAATTTCAACCCTGAAAATCATCTGACAAACAGATTTTGATTTTTGAGTGCCCTCAGCGAGGATCGAACTCACAACATTTGGGACATCTACGGCGTATGCGCCTAGCTAACAGAACAGAGGTTGTAACCACTACACCATCCTAGGCTCCTCAAAAGAAGAGCTTTCGTTTGGGTAGTGTTACTTTTCCCTGCGAAGTACAATTACAACTTATTCTGCTAACACAATGTATGAAGCGTCGCAAGGTGTTTTAATTACAGAGCTATTGAATTGAATATACACACGGATTCATCAGATTTTTTGATAAATTCCATAGCCTTGTGATATTTATGCATGGTCTATGGTCCCTCGCTGAGGGCACTCAAAAATCAAAATCTGTTTGTCAGATGATTTTCAGGGTTGAAATTACAGTAACATTGTTTGATTATATTCTAGACATTCATATATATTATCAAATTCGAATAATCTTGCATTCTGCAGTTTCTGTGGAATCCAATGGAGCATGAACATAAACACGTTAGAGATAGCTATAAATAGACCATGCATAAATATCACAAGGCTATGGAATTTATCAAAAAATCTGATGAATCCGTGTGTATATTCAATTCAATAGCTCTGTAATTAAAACACCTTGCGACGCTTCATACATTGTGTTAGCAGAATAAGTTGTAATTGTACTTCGCAGGGAAAAGTAACACTACCCAAACGAAAGCTCTTCTTTTGAGGAGCCTAGGATGGTGTAGTGGTTACAACCTCTGTTCTGTTAGCTAGGCGCATACGCCGTAGATGTCCCAAATGTTGTGAGTTCGATCCTCGCTGAGGGCACTCAAAAATCAAAATCTGTTTGTCAGATGATTTTCAGGGTTGAAATTACAGTAACATTGTTTGATTATATTCTAGACATTCATATATATTATCAAATTCGAATAATCTTGCATTCTGCAGTTTCTGTGGAATCCAATGGAGCATGAACATAAACACGTTAGAGATAGCTATAAATAGACCATGCATAAATATCACAAGGCTATGGAATTTATCAAAAAATCTGATGAATCCGTGTGTATATTCAATTCAATAGCTCTGTAATTAAAACACCTTGCGACGCTTCATACATTGTGTTAGCAGAATAAGTTGTAATTGTACTTCGCAGGGAAAAGTAACACTACCCAAACGAAAGCTCTTCTTTTGAGGAGCCTAGGATGGTGTAGTGGTTACAACCTCTGTTCTGTTAGCTAGGCGCATACGCCGTAGATGTCCCAAATGTTGTGAGTTCGATCCTCGCTGAGGGCACTCAAAAATCAAAATCTGTTTGTCAGATGATTTTCAGGGTTGAAATTACAGTAACATTGTTTGATTATATTCTAGACATTCATATATATTATCAAATTCGAATAATCTTGCATTCTGCAGTTTCTGTGGAATCCAATGGAGCATGAACATAAACACGTTAGAGATAGCTATAAATAGACCATGCATAAATATCACAAGGCTATGGAATTTATCAAAAAATCTGATGAATCCGTGTGTATATTCAATTCAATAGCTCTGTAATTAAAACACCTTGCGACGCTTCATACATTGTGTTAGCAGAATAAGTTGTAATTGTACTTCGCAGGGAAAAGTAACACTACCCAAACGAAAGCTCTTCTTTTGAGGAGCCTAGGATGGTGTAGTGGTTACAACCTCTGTTCTGTTAGCTAGGCGCATACGCCGTAGATGTCCCAAATGTTGTGAGTTCGATCCTCGCTGAGGGCACTCAAAAATCAAAATCTGTTTGTCAGATGATTTTCAGGGTTGAAATTACAGTAACATTGTTTGATTATATTCTAGACATTCATATATATTATCAAATTCGAATAATCTTGCATTCTGCAGTTTCTGTGGAATCCAATGGAGCATGAACATAAACACGTTAGAGATAGCTATAAATAGACCATGCATAAATATCACAAGGCTATGGAATTTATCAAAAAATCTGATGAATCCGTGTGTATATTCAATTCAATAGCTCTGTAATTAAAACACCTTGCGACGCTTCATACATTGTGTTAGCAGAATAAGTTGTAATTGTACTTCGCAGGGAAAAGTAACACTACCCAAACGAAAGCTCTTCTTTTGAGGAGCCTAGGATGGTGTAGTGGTTACAACCTCTGTTCTGTTAGCTAGGCGCATACGCCGTAGATGTCCCAAATGTTGTGAGTTCGATCCTCGCTGAGGGCACTCAAAAATCAAAATCTGTTTGTCAGATGATTTTCAGGGTTGAAATTACAGTAACATTGTTTGATTATATTCTAGACATTCATATATATTATCAAATTCGAATAATCTTGCATTCTGCAGTTTCTGTGGAATCCAATGGAGCATGAACATAAACACGTTAGAGATAGCTATAAATAGACCATGCATAAATATCACAAGGCTATGGAATTTATCAAAAAATCTGATGAATCCGTGTGTATATTCAATTCAATAGCTCTGTAATTAAAACACCTTGCGACGCTTCATACATTGTGTTAGCAGAATAAGTTGTAATTGTACTTCGCAGGGAAAAGTAACACTACCCAAACGAAAGCTCTTCTTTTGAGGAGCCTAGGATGGTGTAGTGGTTACAACCTCTGTTCTGTTAGCTAGGCGCATACGCCGTAGATGTCCCAAATGTTGTGAGTTCGATCCTCGCTGAGGGCACTCAAAAATCAAAATCTGTTTGTCAGATGATTTTCAGGGTTGAAATTACAGTAACATTGTTTGATTATATTCTAGACATTCATATATATTATCAAATTCGAATAATCTTGCATTCTGCAGTTTCTGTGGAATCCAATGGAGCATGAACATAAACACGTTAGAGATAGCTATAAATAGACCATGCATAAATATCACAAGGCTATGGAATTTATCAAAAAATCTGATGAATCCGTGTGTATATTCAATTCAATAGCTCTGTAATTAAAACACCTTGCGACGCTTCATACATTGTGTTAGCAGAATAAGTTGTAATTGTACTTCGCAGGGAAAAGTAACACTACCCAAACGAAAGCTCTTCTTTTGAGGAGCCTAGGATGGTGTAGTGGTTACAACCTCTGTTCTGTTAGCTAGGCGCATACGCCGTAGATGTCCCAAATGTTGTGAGTTCGATCCTCGCTGAGGGCACTCAAAAATCAAAATCTGTTTGTCAGATGATTTTCAGGGTTGAAATTACAGTAACATTGTTTGATTATATTCTAGACATTCATATATATTATCAAATTCGAATAATCTTGCATTCTGCAGTTTCTGTGGAATCCAATGGAGCATGAACATAAACACGTTAGAGATAGCTATAAATAGACCATGCATAAATATCACAAGGCTATGGAATTTATCAAAAAATCTGATGAATCCGTGTGTATATTCAATTCAATAGCTCTGTAATTAAAACACCTTGCGACGCTTCATACATTGTGTTAGCAGAATAAGTTGTAATTGTACTTCGCAGGGAAAAGTAACACTACCCAAACGAAAGCTCTTCTTTTGAGGAGCCTAGGATGGTGTAGTGGTTACAACCTCTGTTCTGTTAGCTAGGCGCATACGCCGTAGATGTCCCAAATGTTGTGAGTTCGATCCTCGCTGAGGGCACTCAAAAATCAAAATCTGTTTGTCAGATGATTTTCAGGGTTGAAATTACAGTAACATTGTTTGATTATATTCTAGACATTCATATATATTATCAAATTCGAATAATCTTGCATTCTGCAGTTTCTGTGGAATCCAATGGAGCATGAACATAAACACGTTAGAGATAGCTATAAATAGACCATGCATAATTATGATACATTAATATATAACATGTTTGACAGTGAAACAAAATGACAGCTTTTGAATATTTTGATTTAAATTTCATACATTTTACACTTACATTATTATCTATAATTTAAAGCACTAGGGGCTAATACATTTATTAACTTGAAGAAAACCCACATGTAAATTTAGTTAATTTCATCAGTCTAAAAGAGTGGCATATAATCATATTTAGTATTTTTTGTTGTTTTTAAAGAAGATTTGAATCTTGAGATATTTTGAAACACTCTCAATTCTTTTTTTTTTTTTATTAAATCTGCTTTTAGTATAGTATCAATGTATTGAAATTTATTTACCAATTTCAAAGACCCTCAAAATGTTCAAATACTCTACTATTATTTGCATCATGATTTCATTTTATTTCCATTGTTTATACATGCTTAAGATGAATTCAAGAGCTTGAAATAAAATCTTCACAGTCAAAGATAAATAATTACATTTGCTGGAAACTTTACTGTAGCTTTGTTTTCTTTTTTTATTTTAATTTGATTAGTTGATTAATTTATTGATTGGTATTTTCTTTTTCTGCAAGTCCATTTTAACTTAACTCATTCATAGAACACCTCCTGTTTATCTAAATCCCATTATGCAAAATAATTAAAATTCACTTTTATCACTAATAAGACATTTCATCAAACCCAATCTTTTGGTTCTTTTAAAACTTTGACTAATTCTTCTTCTTTAGATCCTGGTTCTGGTCCATGGCAATATTCCCATCTCTGTAAAATGACAAGAAGGTTTTAGTCTTAAGTTCGTACATGATACTGAAATACTGAATTCAATGAATTAGGGAGTCCATGATGGGTATGAAATGTTGGAAAAACTATGACAGAAATGGTCAAATGATTCCATCTGACATAGAAATATAAATTACAACACAGTCAAAGTTCAAGACAATAAATTTTGCTACGCCCTGACGAGCGTTTCGTCTATTTCAAGACTCATCAGAAACGCTCTACCAAAAGTTGATATGAACAAAAAGAAAAGAATAATTTTTTCTTAATATTAAATTATTTTTGTACCCTTGTTCATTATCAAACATAGTTAGATAGGCAGACACCAAGAGTGCATGTTAATGTCTAGACGCTTTTCTACAAATGTTTTTATATTACTGGTAGGCATTCATTAATATAAAAATTGCATTGATGATTCAATAAACTGCAAATGTATTAATTTTCCCTATATTTGCGGTCATTATGCATTATTGTAAAATGTTAAAATAAATACTCGCAAAATAGCAATTTGGATTGAATAGTCAAAAATTAGCAACTGCATAACTTAAAAAGTTTACAGTAATGCAAGTCAAATTTCAAAAGATTTTCTTTCAGAAACTTTTAAGACTTTATGTACCAAATGTCTTCAAAATGTAAACAAGTTACTCAAGTTTATTTCCTGACTTACAGCAGTTAATGGAAGAGACATCAGTATACTTTCAAATCTTGCCCCAGGAGTCATCAGACCAAACTTTGTCCCTCTGTCATATACCAAGTTAAACTCAACATAGCGTCCTCTTCTCAATTGTTGCCAAATTCTAAATATAATGAAAATAATTTATAAATTTACTATTGATACAAATATCTTATTTATAAAACATAATATTCAACAGTAAAAGCTATTTGATTAGCATGATAGGTACTTTTGTTGAATAGAGCAAAGGGCAATAACTATACATGTTACTTTATGATATATGCTTTGAAAATCATGAAATAAAAAATTCCATAAAAATCTTTTGCTGATTGAATGAAATAAATTTTGTGTAATGTGCATTTACATCTTTGAATATCAATATGGTTAAGTTTTTTAATGTATATTTACCTTTTGAAATATGAAAATGTTTATTTCTTAATTGTATATAAAATAATTTACATCTAGGAATATGAATATTACTTAGTTTCGCCAAGCTCTTACTAACCCCTCTAAATATAAATTTAGTTTCGGTTGTTATGTTTTGAGCTTATTTACCTCTCTGAATATGCATATGGTTTGTTTTTGGTTTATATATTTACCTCTCTGAATAAGCATATGGTTTGTTTTTGGTTTATATATTTACCTCTTTGAATATGCATATGGTTTGTTTTTGGTTTATATATTTACCTCTCTGAATATGCATATGGTTTGTTTTTGGTTTATATACCATATAGCGGGAAATTTTCGCGAGGTTCTAATTTTCGCTATATTCGCGACCATTACTCTATCGCCAAATTTAGAAACCGCGGAAAATAGAATCAACATTAATTTGTATTGGGAATATTGTTAAATAGCAAAAATAAATGTCCGCGTATATAACAACTTGGTCATTTGGTATGAAATCGCGAAATTTGCACGCCGCGAAAATTACTCGCTATACGGTATTTACCTCTCTGAATATGCATATGGTTTGTTTTTGTTTATATATTTACCTCTCTGAATATGCATATGGTTTGTTTTTGGTTTATATATTTACCTCTCTGAATATGCATATGGTTTGTTTTTGTTTATATATTTACCTCTCTGAATATGCATATTGTTTGTTTTTATTTTGGTTTATACATTTACCTCTCTGAATATGCATATGGTTTGTTTTTATTTTGGTTTATACATTTACCTCTCTGAATATGCATATTGTTTGTTTTTGTTTTGGTTTATATATTTACCTCTCTGAATATGCATAGGGTTTGTTTTTGTTTTGGTTTATATATTTACCTATCTGAATATGCATATGGTTTGTTTTTGTTTTGGTTTATATATTTACCTCTCTGAATATGCATATGGTTTGTTTTTGTTTATATATTTACCTCTCTGAATATGCATAGGGTTTGTTTTTATTTTTCTGTACAATAGGAATGTATGAAGGAAGAACTGCATCTGCACACTCCTGAAAAATAGTCAACAGATTAATTATCCATTCATCTGTAATCATCTAAAGCTCAAACCAGAATAAACATTTGATAGACAAGGAAAAAGTGAGCATGATTGTCAAATTTTAGAAAAAGTCATGAAAATATTTTCACAATTTACCGTAAAAGGTTGTGTAAAGTGTCTACAGTTTGCTAAAATGTTTAAGTAAATTTGAGGTTAATATCTTTATTCGTATCATTTTCAAAATTAAGATGTACACCAAATAATTCCAAATAGTACTATACACTAAGTTAGTAGTTACATGTAATCGCTTTTAATGTTTTCAATGGTATATCATTTCAGTTCACAAATTAGTCATTTGCCTTTTATTTATCTTTAGAGAATATGCATTTTTTTTTCAAACGAAAAAAAACCTGGAGCTGCAAGGAAGATCACTGAGGATACCTTCTAATATCCAATAGTCCAATTATTTGCCCTGAAAGATATGCACACAAAACATGGAGTACTGTTTTTGCACTCTAAAAGTCTGTACTGAACAACTCATTGCTAAGGAAAGCAATAAAAAGGAAACAGGTAGCCTATAAAAAATAAGGTTAGTACTTACTGTGGCAAACCTAAATATCTTATCTTGATCAGCATCGTCTAAGTCATCAAAGAAGATACCTCCTACACCTCTTCTCTCTCCTAAAAAATAATAAGATCAAAACAAGCATTCAGAGAGTATTGCAAAACAATACATACATAGTCCCCTACCGGCCTCATATTTCAGTCACTGATAACAATTTGTCTAACAAATGAATACCTAAACTTGATCAGTTTATTATCTACAAGGAACATTAAAAAAATGTAGAAAATAAAATTGCAATGGATTTTCAAACTTCAAAGGGCCATAACTCCAATAACTAATAAGGAAGGAAAACTGGATACCTACTTTACATTTAAAAACAATTTCACTCCTGAACCATACCTTGTTATTAAGATGGAAAAAAGAAAAACTTTAGCAAAATTCAGGACTAGTAATCATATACTTAGAATAGAAACAGGAAGACATGAAAGAGTACTAGAAAATGGTAAATTTAAGGTTCTGCCAAGGGATGAGAGAATCTGCAAATATTGCAATAATATCTCAATTGAAAGCGAAGTACATTTTTTGCTTGAATGCAATGCATATGAGCATAAAAGAAAACCTTTTATAGAAAAACTACTAAAACAGCATGTAAATTTAAAAAAATTAAACAACTCACAATTATTTTCTTGGTTTATGATCAATGAAGATCTTGAATTCATTAATGATTTATGTAATCTGATAGAGGATCTTTATTATATAAGACAAAATACTATAAATAATTGATATAGATTGTACAAGTAACATAATTAATATGTAGATGTAATATTAGATAGAGTTACTCCCCTTACCCCACCTGGCTCTCTCTCTCTATTAATAATTGTGCCATTTGTGTTCCAATCATTCTAAATCATTGTTCTGTACATGTATGACTTATATGTTTGTAGACTGATTTATATGCCCAATGATGGGCCCTATGATTAGGAAATAAAGATATTTATTTATTTATTTATTTATTTATTTAATAAAAATTTGTGGAATGGCAAAACACTCAAACTTGATCTGTAACTGATCATGGTAAACTCCCATACCAAAAATCAGTTCATTATATATAAGGGTTTAGAAAAAAAGTGCGGAAAACTGAAATTTGAGTGAATTTTCAAAGTTCAAATGGCCATAACTCCCATAAAAATTTGTGGACGGGCACGAAACTCAAATTTGATCTGTAACTCATCATGGTTAACTCACATACCAAAAATCAGTTCATTATCTATAAGCATTTAGAAAAAAGTGCGGACAACTGAGGCATGACAGACAGACGGACGGACAGATAGACAGACAGACGGACAGAGCGCAAACCTATAGTCCCCTTCGGCTTTCGCCGGTAGGGGACTATTAAGCTACGGTGTTAGTTACCAAGGGAGGTCATATTACATTCATCAAGTTTTGATACAGATGTAGATCTTTGAATCATATGTAATTTATTTTCAATCCAGGGGCCAATTGAAAAACAGCGAGCAGCGACCACTGGTCACATTGAAGGCTGCTGGCTGTTTTCCATTGTGGATGTTTTAAATTTACGTTTTCAAGTTAAGCAAGCAAATATGTCTTTTAGGATACTGTTGAGCACTCCACGCACATTTGTTTGGACAGCACAATAATTTACTGCATTGTGTTGTGTTTGTTGCGATTAATTATAGTGTAAAATATCATAAAGATCAGATATCATAGGGTTTCACAGAAACTAGCATATACACATAGGCAAACTTTAATATAAAAACTAGAATGGAGGTCTCCATGCATCAAAATATAAGGTTAACAGGAAGCAGATGAGTTACGGCTATAAGATCACTTCATACCATATAGTACTATAAGAGGAAGCTACATGCCAAATATCAAAAGTCTGTGACATGTAGTTGCCTGGAAAACTGTGACAGAATTTTTTGTGACGCCACAGGACGTCGCAAGACAAAATAGATAGTGTCAAAGTGACTCCTCTATTTCGGTTTGCAACACGTTGCAGGCAACATAAAAAGAATATGAAATACAAAAATGTATATCTGCATGATAGTATGGCGGATAACCTTAAAATATTACCAAAATAGTTCATTTTATGATACAAGCATCAAACTTTGCACAAAGCTTCCTGATGATGTTCCTAAAGAAAAGTGTGAGCCACTCATTATTTTCATTTTTCAAGATGGACGCCATATTTTAAAAATGGCGACAAAAACCCAGATTTTCAACAAGTCAGATTTTGACATTCTGGTCATATGAAGTACTTTTCATGACTTGTGTTCTGAATTTGAAGTAAAACAACTATATTGGTGTCAATAGTCACTTTAGATACATGGTTGTGAAAAACTAACAGTGCGCATGTGCAAAATTTGACTCAAATTGCTCATTTTGTAGTAATTTAGTGATTAAAGTTGATGTTTTACCAAAGTAGTTTCTTTGAAAATTTGATTACCAAGATATGAAAATATGCGAATTAAACATTCCAATAGTGTAATCACTATTGCTTATAACACGCCTCAGGTTTCTTACAAGATGGCGGTTTAAAAGGTTTTTTTACTCCTTTCGATGAGTATGCAGCCCGATTTCGAATATACCAGGGAAATGAACATGAGAATGATGATAAAATGAACACGAAATGATGGTCAAATGATGATGAGATGGGATGGGAACACAAGGCGAATAGTGTCACGAAATTTAGACTGTTCAGTGGAGAAATGGGTCAGGTAAATTAACTGAAGGTACCCTACAATTCTAAAAAGCTAGTTGCTTACACTACCAGGGCACACTGGTACAACTAGCTGCCTTGCAAATCAGCATGGGGTTAAGTGTCAGCTTTATTAAGTCTCCCAAATACACTTTGATTCCCCCCATATAGTCAAGGTGTCGTATCCGAATTGACGGAGTGTGCCAACGCAGGAAAGCCGAGCCAAGAAGGACAGAAAATCACATTATAAATATTAAAATGAAAACAAAGCAAAGGAACAGTGCTTTTATTGTTGTTCTTTATCCTAAAGTAACAGGTAGGCCTTCAACATGGCGCAAACCCTTGCACCTCACTGAAATTTTTTAAACAATCCCTAGCACCAGTTTTTGCAAAATTCTTTGCTAAATGTTGATAATGCAGCACTTTTTATGTCAACAAGTGTGGAGTAAAGAGAAGATTAGGAGAAGATTGCAGCATGTTATACATACCTCTGTGCTTGACAAAGAAATAATCATCACACCATTTTTTATACCGAGGGTAGTAACTTTTGTTGTGTTTGTCACAAGCTGTTTTTAGAGTCTGGTGAAAATGGACCACATCCTGAAATCAATAGAAATTTTCAACTTAATGACAACATTATTTTTTTTAATACATTTTGTTCGTTAAACTGAAAGGGTATAAAAAAACTCATGAAATTCGACACATTTAAAAAAATGGATAATTTGTGCTTATTTCAAATGATACAGCATATCACCCTGGTAGAATATGAAAATTATCAATATATCACATAACAAAATAAATTTTGGTGGAGAAATAATATTAATATCTGATTGATTTTTTTTACTTATATGCTTGTTATCGATTTTGGGAAAATCTTGCCATGCAAAATCTTACATAAACCTGGTTGGAAAGACTAGATTTTATCTTTTAATTTGTATATTTGTTTTTGTTGCTGAAATACTGCAATGTTTTTTTTTATACCTTAATGCAATGGAAGAGGAAAGTTTGGTACCTTTTAGCCTGGTGGTACTTTCTCTTTTGAAATGCCTGCATGAAGTCAGCAGCATTGGAATTTTAGTGGAAGACAGGTATTTTTACACCTAGTTTGTCCTCTTTATTATTATCATTCTCTTATGCGATTGTTTATTCCTCCTGTACAATTTTGTGATTTTGCTATACAAATTATTTTCTCCCTATCAAAGCAACAGTATCTTATTTGCTTAAACTGCACAAACTTATTTAATCATCAGATAGAAGTTTTCTTGAAATTTTAGACATTTTTTTTCAAAATGTCATGGTAGCAGCAGGTTCTCCTTCATAAAAAAGTGGGGGTTTAAATGTATTATCTACTCCTTGATAGTTATTTCTTACTTTAACATTCTCAATAATGTTGCATGTTAAAACGAGAATGGAATTCCTGGGTCCCCTGCTGAGTGGCTTAAATCATCTAAGTCCCCTCACATAACAAGAAGTAGATAAGCAAGAGACCCACCATATAAGACCCCTACCTTAAGCTGCATATCAAATATCGAAAGTCTAGGAATAGTAGTAGCTGAGAAATGAGTTATGAAAATTTTTCCATTTTTGACACTTAAAAAATTCTAAGCTGGCTTGTTTAACAGAAAGTAGGTAAGCAACAAACCTGGAAACACATCCCACCCTATGGGGCCCCTACCTAAAGCTGCATAGCAAATATTGAAAGCCTAGGATTAATAGTAACTGAGAAATCTGTTATGGAAGAAAAGTCGGCAGAAGGGCGGATGCACACGTGCATAGACAGATGCCCGAAATTTCTATGTTCCTCACTCCACATTGCGGCGGGGAAAAAAAAAACAAATAAAAAATAACTATCTTGGGATTGAGAATCTTTTAATCCACTCCTTACTGAAGGATAACTTAAATTTACTTACTTGTTTGTCGAGATAATTTTGAATAAGATTCCTGCCACAACCAACGAACCATCAGGGGTTAAAAATTTTTCTAATACCTTACTAGCCAAGGGCTTATCAGCACTAGAAAACCACTAGCCCGACAGAAGGATCAACTA
Organism: Arcuatula senhousia; assembly: GCA_963971305.1. Taxonomy (NCBI): domain Eukaryota; kingdom Metazoa; phylum Mollusca; class Bivalvia; order Mytilida; family Mytilidae; genus Arcuatula; species Arcuatula senhousia. Next base: position 46,815,073 of record OZ020309.1, on the reverse strand, counting down.
GCCCAAGGAAAATCTGACACTAGCCAAAGTATGATGCAAAGCTCAATCTATACATGTAGATTTGGTACATGTATTTATGTTATTAATTCTTTTTCTTTTATTTTATAAAAATGCATCAGATGCATTTATGTCGCTTTTAAAGTTAAAGAAAAGCAGGTAAATTCAAACAGGAACTTTAAACTTGTTTTAAAATGTTCCTGATTCAAGAAAGTAGGTAGCAGAATAACACAGATTGCAACAAGCTTCAGTTAGCTCGATGTCAGTGTGGCAGGGAATCTAGGGGGCACTCAGGGCCCCAGAGACTCTGGACATGAAAATTGAAAAAAATCAATCATCCTGGGGTTCTCTTGTACCTTCTTCACACCTTGGCACTTTCTTGTATCATAGAACACTTTCATAACAGTTTTAATGGCGTTTCAGTCCCCTATCAAAATTTTCCCCTTAAAATAAATGTGGCCGTTGATCTTTTTCATTAAACTTTCAGACTGATTTTAAAATAAATTCAGGAGACTTTGACCTTTTTAAGAGTAAAACTACCTTTATTTAAGTTTGGAAAGGTGATTGTAATTGTCTATCATAATTTTCCTCCCAAGAAAATAACCCAATGTGAAATCGAAAGTACGGGATATTGCACTTAAATCAATTGTACCACCCCCCAGTACCAGATAATGACGATGAAAATAGACAGCACTCCGGGACATAGATTAAATCAATTGTGTTATCCCCCCCTATCAGGCAATGACGATAAATTGCGAGACATGAATGATTTGGGTGATTTAATCAATAGTGATATCCCCCAGTACCGGTTAATGGCGATAATAATAGATCTAGGTTTTTCATAGTTTTATTTATAGCGCAAATTAAGTCAACCATAATTTTTTTACTAGCCCGTCGGGCGTAGGTGGTTGTAAACTTTGGAAGCCCAAATATGATTTTTACTAGCCCCGGGCGTCGGGCTAGTGGATTTTTTAACCCCTGACCATTGTTCTTGCCCTGCCTCATATCCCTGAGAACAATCTACTAATGTATATATATCATACCTGTTTGTCCAGATAATTGGGAGTCAGATCAGTGCTGCCACCAAACCACCATGGTTCCTGCCCTGTCTCATATCCCAGAAAACAATCTATAATGTATATATATCGTACCTGTTTGTCCAGATAATTGGGAGTCAGATCAGTGCCACCACCAAACCACCATTGTTCCTGCCCTGTCTCATATCCCAGAAAACAATCAATAATGTATATATATCGTACCTGTTTGTCCAGATAATTGGGAGTCAGATCAGTGCCGCCACCAAACCACCATTGTTCTTGCCCTGTCTCATCCACCACTTCAAAGTATCGATAGTTAAAGTGAATGGTTGGTACATGTGGATTTTTCTAGAAACATCAACAAAATAAATAACTATGCTGTGGAGAAAGTAACTGTCCTAAGCCAGTAATCTTTATCAAAGGTTATGTTTGAATTTCGTTGAATTTATGTTAATTGTTTTTTTGTCAAGAAGAGGGTCTTTCATTGCACTTTAGGATTGGGCTTGAATCATATGTTGTTTATTTTCAATCCAGGGCCTATTGAAAAACAGTGAGCAGCGACCACTGGTCACATTGAAGGCTGCTGGCTGTTTTCCAATGTGGATATTAAAAAAAATTCATTAATATTGTAGGTTGTGCCGTGTACACTTATTCCACATCTCATTATCTTCTATTGATTTGTGGGTACTAACTTTTTTTGTGGCTTAGGCAAAATTCACATGATCACAGACTCATTTATTTGTGGTTAGGACAGTTTTACCACACTAATCAATCTTAAAGGACAAGATAGAATAAGAAGCACATTTTGGCCTCCTAATTTTTGCATATTTTTCAAATAAGGAATATTCCATAGTTAATGTGGACTTTTGCAGTTAAGAGGTCATAGTATATGGGACAGTCATTGATTTTTGTGAAATGAACTACATGTACAAGCATTGTTCAAATATGCATGTGCAAAAATGCAATGTGGCAAAATTGGCTAAAACTAGCTAAAATCTTAACATGTTTTGCAAAAATTTAGTATGAACAATCCTATGACCCACAAGGATATTTTCGGGAAACATTCTTATATTGATGCCACACTCACAGTTTATATATTTTTGTGGGTCAGTAGTTGATCCAACTAATTTGTCCCATTGCAGAGAAGAAACCCTTCAAACATACACAATGTGAAACTTTAACCATTTGTACAGAATCAACATTTAAAAGAAATTTGTTACTTTTAAACAAGGTTTACAAAGGGCCCTTATCATACCTTGTCCTTCACCTTTTGATTTGAAACCAATTTTAAGAATTAATCCATGAATATTAGTACCTTACAAATAATACTACCTTCATAGAACAAAATAAATAACAAATTTCATATGTTTCAAATTAAAATGATATACATTGTACAAGTTTTAAAAATGTAGGAGTGAATCTCTTGCTAAAAATTGTTTCCCTAAAATTTCCCATAAAGTTATCATCTAAAAGACATGTTGGTCTTAATTACCATGTAGAGGGTTACTTAGGTGGCGGCATTTTTGCTGTATTTCAGTCATTAAGTATGTGAAACATATTTGCAGGTTTAATTTATTTGTGAATGAGTTTATGTCTTTAATGAGTTTTTTGCCAGGATTTATTTTCGAAATTTCCCTCAACCTGTGAAAGAAAGGGCTATTCCAGAAAAAAATTTAACCCAGGCCCAGGACCCCATAGATAAAATAATGTCTAGGTAAGGGGGGGGGGGGGGGGTAAAATTACACGTTGAACTTTTTTGAGGGGTTTAATTTGAAATAGAAAAATAGTAGGTGGGGTCTAAATTTCAATTTAAATCTATTGGTAGTTCCAAGACAACCAGCTAAACTAAGTATTTTGTAGTTTGGGATAAATGAGATAGAGTGCCATTTTGTGCATTTTTTGTGAATGTGGCAGTGTGTCATGTCCCATTAGATGGCCTATCTTTAAATCCTTGTTCCACAATACAATACTGATCTCTTACAGGATGTACCACACAGCTGATTCCAGTGGCAAAGAATGGTAAACTATCTCCCTCCATTTTCTTTCCCCTAAATAAGACAAAATTAATTTTAATAAATATGCAAACAAGTATTTTGAACATTCAAAATAAGATATATACTAAAAATCAGTCATATCAATTTTAATGGCTTTTTACTGTTATATTTCTATATCATTTGATGCTGTATTTGTCTTTTTTTTTCTTCATTAGTTTAAGGCAATTATTCTTTTATGTCTTTAGTGAAAGGAAAAAAAGACCTAGTAGTTTTTTTTTCAATGTTGTGAACAAAAGACAACAAGTAAATCAGTAAACCAATGCTCATAGGTAATACCCTGCTGTTACAGCTATGCCAAATGGGGTAAAATGAACTGTGACGGAATTGCAAAATAAGAATCTATAAACACAGGTTAAACAGTATAACCCCTTCTTCTTGGAAGCAGAATATAAAAATATTACAAAACAGTGAGCAGCAACTGCTGGTCACATTGAAGGCTGCTGGCTGTTTTCTTGGTTTTGGATTTTTTAAAAGGCTTGTTGTTAATAATTAAGGTTGTGTCATGTATACTTATTCCATATCTCATTATCTTCTATACATTAATAAACTTTTGACCAGTGATATAAAGTAACAAAGGCATAAATTCAGTTTCCATACCTTGACCTCATTTGTTGGACTGCTGCTGGAGGTAGGTTGCCATGGACAACAGATATGTTAACACCAGCCTTCTCAAACACAGTGCCATCTTGAAGAATGCAAGAAATACCACCTCCACCCTGTAATATCAAAATAATTTAAATTATTATAGTTGTGCCAGCCTCCCTGCCAGTATCATCTAGAAATTTAACTAAGAGGGGACCAAAAAGGGGACAGGTCTCATCACATTACTGTGATGTTCAGTACGCTCAACTGAAATTTATTTCATTAGCTGGGAAGGGGGGAAGAGCCCCTTGGTTGCCCTCATAATCTATCACTATCATTTTAGTGAACTTATTTTCGAGCTAATTTTATTAGAATGAAAATTTTAAATCATTTTTTAACAAAAATTATCTCAAAATTGAAAGTTTGAAAGTTTAAACACATAATTACAAATTACAAAGGCATTGATTTTGTCTACCGGTTTGATTGAAAGAAGTTGGTATAACACTGAGATTCAGAACATGCCCTTAAAATACTGGAAAACTGATTGTTCATAACACAGGGTTAGACCAAAGATTCACATTAAAAATCTTATTTATAAAAAATAAAATATCAAGTTTATACATGTACTATATATGTTTTTTTCTTGACTTTGTTGTTTTTAGGTTAAGTTTTGTGTATTTTCTTCAATCGTTTTATCGGAAGAAGATTACATTGACCCATTGTTCTTTCTTCCCTTCATTAACAATATTAGATTTTATTGTTTAGTTTCATGTCATCTGTACATTAGTTGAGGCTGGTAAAGGGTTATTTTAGTGCAACGTTTTCTGCGTTTTTATTTTCCATGTTTTGTGATTTTAATTTATTATTTCTCGTGTTGACACGGTTGTAAGTGCTCCGTTTTTTCCCCTCAGTATTTTAGCCTTAGTATTTTGTCTTGCGCGTGATGGTGTTTTTTGCTTAAAAATCTGTAATGTGTTGAAATCAGTTTATATTCCAAAAAAACTTTGAAAAAAATCAAAAGAATATGATTGGATTTCACAATTATTCAAATTCATTTTGTCATGTTTCGTGATCGGCAATTTAGCATATTTTAAGCATGTGTTTTCGTGTTGGGGTCCCCCCTTTACCACCTTCTTAGTTATGCTTTTACTTGCCTCTTCTCTCATCCATCTGTCAACTTTAAACTTCTTGTCATTATCTTCAATTTCTAATGCTTTACAAATCTCTCCCTGTAAAATATTGAACTCTTCAAAAAAAATTGTGCATATATTAGTGTTATGAAGCATTCATAGAATTATTAGTGCATGTTCTAATGTTATGTAGCATTTAAAGATAAAGCTGAAACAGATTAAACCTTAAGTAAGTATGGGATGTGTTATTGAGGTTTTACAAATTTTTACACAAAAATGAAAATATATCGTATATGTTTGTAGGCGGCCATAATTACTAAATGAAAAAGAAGCACTCAATCTGATGATCTGCAGACAAATCTTTTTAGTTTAAAGCTGATCAGGCTGTTTTAGTAAATTACAAAGCAAAACTTTAATTTTTCCCTGTAGTAGTAACCAACATGTGATCAAAATTGATGGTGTAGTACTTTAAACCAGGAACCTACACCCATAAAACTCATCTAAAATAAGTTAAAAAAATTCTATAAGTTACCATTATCTTTTATAATTGTTGATTTCTTTTTATACTTTATCTATTGAAATAAAACTATTATCATAATACCTGGACTCTCATAATCATTTTCTCCATTTTATATCTCATTCTACTGGGATTCTGTAAAAAAATCATTAAGTGGTCACAGTGAAACTGAAAATAAGAACTAAAGAACTTCATTTATTTTTTATTTTTATTTCAAGGAGTAAATGTTTGATAGGTAGAAGTGTGATCTTCATTGTTTACTAATATGATTAAGGCCCTGCCTTTTTAGCGAGCATTGAAAATCTATATACCTTTTAAAAATAAATCCATGTGCTCGACCGGCTAAGTTTAACTTAAAGAGGGAACTTTTAAAAAATGAATTAAATAGTAGCAAAGTCCGACCAAACCCAACCCAAATCATATGCACTTGAGAAAGATGTTGTTAAAATATCTGGGATTAATAACTACTGATAAAAATATTCAATTATTTGTGCAAATAAAAAATCCTGTAACATTCTGGGACGACATTAAGCGGGGACGAAATTATCCATTTTATGGATTACGTGACGTCATTTCCCTGTCAGAGTATTTGCGCTTCTTCAGCAAACCAAAACAACATTCAGATTCTGTCAGGTTTTGTGAGATTTTCTGAGTATCAGTGTTTTATTTGAAGCATTGGTAACAGAAGGTACATTAAGAAACCTGGTGGAAAAACAGTAAAGTAAAAATATTATGCGGGACTGATGAAAGTGAGTGAAACCCCACAGGAAGGGACTCTTCTTTCATTTTCAGGTAAGAACCTTTTATTTATTATTATGAGTAGGTTTTATTCAGTAAATTTATGTATTGCTTTATCTTTTTTTTATTTTACTTAGAATTTAACAAAGCTTGGTCAGTATCATGCATTTGGTATGACTAGTCAATGGGACGATGTTGCCAAAAGCTAGCTCGGTAATTTCCGGAAAATCGTTTTTCAGCAGAAAAGACCGAATGGTGTTTAAATAAAAATCTGTGTGTAAAAAAATAAACAAGTGGATGAATGAGGGTTTTATCACTGTTTTTGAATTTCAATTTCTATATTTTTGCATAACAGATTATGATGTATTTTTTATAAGCCCAGAGGGTTGATTGTTTTACTTGCTCCGTGCCTATTATTTTTTTCACTCCGTAAAAGTAAACCTGTTCCGGTTTTATCGTCAGTATATTTCTGGCACATCTCAAAACATGCACAATGCTGTAGGGCTCGCATCTGTGATGCTCGCTAATATAGTTTTATATAAAAATATATTCCTAACAAATAGGTAGTCTAACAATGATTTAATAAACCTAAACCACAAAGTGTGTCAGAAAATGCTGAAGATAAATAATAAACATGGATTTTATATGCTTGAAAACTAGGTTTTGCCTTACATAAAAAAAAATGTTTCAGTCCCTAGTTTAAGCCTGAAAGCTTATTGTAATGGGTACCCATTCTGATTAAAATTGTTCTCCAAACAGTGAGAGTAAGGAAAATTGAAATACTTTTAATAATCAAACTGTTTGGTTTCCATATTAGAATAAAATTAAAGTTAACATTAGATGGGGCGCAGTTTTACCTCCTCTAATGTCTGTACACTTGTGATAGGATCTGTCATCCAGCCTGATGTCATGGTGGAGACTGTGGAACTAGCAGCATAAACCTACATGTAGAATAAGGAATATCATTATTGTGTTTCAACTTTGAAAGTTTGTGTTTCTACTTTTATTTGAATTAAATCTTTTGTTTCATTTTTTTTTAACATTTAAATATTTATGCATCATTTCTCTTTGAACATGACAAATATTTAAATTAACATTATTACTGAACACATATTTTATTACATGTTCCTGTAAGTAGGGTTATCTTTCAAGCACAGGGACTTGCTCCCCTCTATCAATATTATGTTAGAGTCAATGCGGTGTTTTTTTGTACCGCACATTGACTCTAACGAAATATTGATAGAGGAGAGCAAGTCCCAGTGTTTCAAGTGCTTTTATTTTGACAGTTAAGTTACCACACTTACATCAGTTAGAAACTGGAAACTTTTTATGGTGACTGAATGGATTCTTGCATTGTTGGAAATTTGTGTTTCTGGGTTTTTCTGGTTTGTTTAAATAGTCTATGTGTCTTCCAATTGTGTATCCCTTTTTGGAACTTCTAAATTTTTTGCATATTTTGTGAATTTGGTAGATGTCGGCTGTGTTTCATAATTGTAAAATAGTTCAAATTGAGTGAAAGATTTGATGAGCCATAATGAAATCCTCAAATTTGTAATTTGAGATGATTTATGAAACCAAGCACTGGTCAACAACTTCAGAGCTTGCAATGTTTCCTTAAAACAGTAATAGTTCAAATCACCACAAGTGCTATGGTTTCATTGTTATTCATCAGGTACAAATTTTCATGGTTTTCGTGGGTAACGTAACAGCCAACCATGAAATTAGCAATCCAACAAAAATGTCTTTTTTGGATAAACAACAAAAATTTATACCCATGAAAATAAATGAATCCAAAGTGAGTGATGAAAATGCATCCAACAAGAATTAACTTAAGCTCAACAATAAATATAATGAAAAACAAAAATTCATTTGGAGATAAAAAAACATATATAGAAATCCAAATAATGCAATGAACCTTATCTTGTACGACTACCTTTTGCTTGTATTGATAAAATATGACCAGAGAGCTTGAAACTGCTGCTCCAAAAATGGTGTATTTTCCCCTGCAAAATAATTCAATAAACAATTCTTAATATGTAGAAAACAAATGTATATGTATGTATAAAAAATTACTAATTTTACAGTATACATAAAGTCCATGTAGTTGTAATTGAGAGTTGTAAGTTAAGATAATGGGACAATATGTACATATATTCATAATTTCATATCGCAAGATGTTAGAAAATATATCAGTTACAGAAAAAGGTTTTCATAACAGAACTTAACAGAATCTAGACAGAAAGTATTAAAAAACAAAAGTTGACTTACATGTTGGTTGGTTGTCTCTTTATGGCACAATGTCAGTACATTTTAAGTTTTGGAGTATTTTTTGAGAAAGGGTATGCCTCACAAACAGTTAATCCATTTGATTAATTCTTTTTTTAATTAAATCTAAATCTGAGAACAAATACAATTACATTAAGTATATCTTTTATGAATTGACATGATTAATTATTTAAATTTATGGTTTATTACAGACTCACCATTTCGAGATCTTATTGCCAGCATCATGACCAAATTGTACTTTTCCTGATGAAAATTTTCTCGTCAAATTTAAAAGTTTCTGTAAATTTCTCATTTCTATTGTTTAGACAGAGTTGTGCTGAAAACAGATAAAACAGAGTTAAATACACAATCATTTATATGATACACATGTATTATGCATTTTTTATCTTACATTTGACAGTCCTTATATATATTAGCAGCATTAAGCAAAATCGAAACCTATTTCCTAGGCAAGAAGCTAATGCCTAGTCATTCACTAATTGCCTAAATGTTTTAGGCATTAGGCTTATTTCCTGAAATCATAATAGCCGAATTCTGTCTATATCCTAGGCAATAACAAAATAAAGGAAGACCTTATTTAGAACACTTTAACTCATATTTTCCATATATTGCCCCAAGGTAACTAAAACATTGAGTTTAGAGTAAATATTTTTGCACCTTTTTTTAAGATCACTTTTTTTATATATGTTATAGGGCACCTTGCCAAATAAAGGTAATAACAAAACTACCGAACTTGAATGATCAATCCCAAAGTCCTGAGAAAATGACAAAAACGAATCAGTCATACAGGAGAATTAGTGGATTGCAATGGTCCTGACTTGGTACAGCCAAATAAAGGTAATAACAAAACTACCGAACTTGAATGATCAATCCCAAAGTCCTGAGAAAATGACAAAAACGAATCAGTCATACAGGAGAATTAGTGGATTGCAATGGTCCTGACTTGGTACAGGCATTTCAAATGAAATGATTGGTTAAACCAGGTTTTATGGCGCCAAACCTCCCTCTTCCATTGAGATCTTAGGATCCAGTAATTACCATAGAACACAACATAGTTGTGAGACACAATAGGGATATTAAGGTGATCATCTCATTACAGCAGACCAGTCAAACACTAATTAAAACAATTAACCACCATATCTTTTAACTCAATTTTGAACTTTTTTGAACTTTTCTACTAGTGGCTGATAACGAAGAAAGAATTTTTTTAGGGATCGTATGAGACGCATTTTCTTATAGCCCTGCTCCAAAAGTCGGTAAAGAAGAAATCGGTGTTTGATAAAAAAATCTGTGAAATGTGTGCAAGCTCTGGCATATCGAATAAGTTGTGAAATATAAACACTGTATGCAGGGGAGGTAGGTATATTGCTCTGTAGATTAGGAAAATTAATAATTTGAAAATTAAAATCGTCTCTTTTATCGTAAATTTTTGTACTGAGATGACCAATATATTCGAGGTGCAAATCCAAGAAAGACGTGAAGCAATTTGATTCGGTGGTCTCTTTAATCTCCAATTCTGGAGGATATATTGAAGGAATCCATCTACCAAATGAAGTGTTATTGACAGAAAGGACATCATCAATATATCTGAATGTAAGATCAAATGACCTTGCCTCTTTCATCTTCTTGTTCTTTACGAGTCCCTGAAGAAATTCAGTCTCGTAAGAGTATAAAAACAAATTGGCGAGGAGAGGAGCACAGTTTGTGCCCATTGGAATGCCGATTTGTTGTTGAAAAATCTCTCCTCCGAAGGTGAAAAATATGTTGTCAATGAGGAAATCAAGCATACTACAAACTTGTTCCAGTGTGTAACAATTTTTTTCTGTGAAAATTCCTGACGTCATTAAGCGCACAAAAGCCCACAAGAAAAGCTACTTTGTTTTTATTTTGGAATAAGAATTTGTTTCAATTAATTGCCCAATAAACATTTGAAAACTTATTTTAGCCAAGGAATTACATATATTCTAATTCCTTGTTTAAGCTTGTAAAATATTTAAGGATACGTTCAAACTTCGCCGGGAGCGTCACAGGTTTAACCTGCATCATATTAATTGAAACTTCGGGAGCTCAGGAACATTAAATAAACACGTTTTAAAATGTTCCTGGGGAGCTTAATGAATTTAGTGCTCTGACAATTTTTTGAATTTTATTTGAATGTGACAATCTTTTATTGTAAAACAAGATTGAAAGTCAGTCAATCTAACGTCATATTTACAATTTTCTATGCGATGCGTCTTTAAATATATGTTTACTAGTCTGTCATGTCTGTTACGTTGTTTGTTTACTTTTTTATGGAGGCTGACATCTTGGTTATTATTTTTCAAATTTTCTTTTACAATACGAACTTATCGTAGTAAATTCAAGTTTTCATTCCAAAAACCGTTAGTTCTCCCTAGTAAATTATTAAATTTTCACAAAACAATATAAGTAGTTTCAAAATATATAATTTATACTGAAATAATTTAGTTATTGATAAAAGTATTTCATTTTTTTAGTTTCGTGCTCAAAAACAATTCTGTAATCTACACTTTACTGTATCTGATAATCAGAGCAGAACTCGATAATCATCCGGGTTCCTGTCTGTCAAGTAATAATATTCAGGCAAGATGGAAGAACGTGTCAACGATTCGTTAAATACATCAAATATCTGTAGGATATGGCTAAAATGAACAAAAAGAAGTTTAACATTAAAGGAGTGTTCGACGGCATACGGTTTTCAGTCGGCGCTCAAGCAAAGTCGGAGAGTGAAATCGAAGAAACCTTGCGGACTGATCATTTCCAAGTCTGCAACGTAAGTTTCATCAACATCATTTTTGCATCCCAAGTTTCCCATCTCACATGGCTTTCGTTGCATAATTTTATGTCATTTGATCATTTATTGCTTATATTGATAAATGTTTTCATGTTCTTTTTTTGGATTACAGACCGTGCGACATGGGTTTCCATACCAGCCAACTGCTGTAGCATTTGATCCTGTTCAGCATCTTCTTGCTATTGGTACTAAAACAGGATGGCTTAGATTGTATCCTTTATATATACACTTTTGTACACTTGATCAAAATAACATTTCTTTTATGGGTCAATACAAATATTTACTCATGATATTTTGGAAGTAAAAAAAAATTATACCATGTCACATTATTGAAGAACCATGCTGCTGCCGGGGCTGCTGCAGCCTACATGTTTATTTAAAGATAGTTATAAAATTGGAAATATTTGTACTTAGTTTCTGTATTGTACTGTCAGCTATGATACTATATCCTTAAGATACCTTAATAGAAGGATGCTGCTTAAAGTGTTGGACTGTATGCACCTCGGCCTGCAAAGTTACCCCTGTCACAGCCAGTGTCTCTACATGTATTTGTTTGTTCCTAATTACAGCTGTTTTCCTAAGACACACTAATAAATGTGGCTTGAAAAACATTTTAATTTATAAATATCTCTAAAACAACCTGTAATTAATTGGCCCAGGTAAAAACCACAGGTAATTATCAGTGATTAGCCAGTACAAAAAATGTGAGTGCCAATCATTGTTATTTGTCAATTTAAATTGGTCATCAGATTAATTAATTTCAATTTCTCTCACCACTAGGAAACTAGGAATGCTTTTATTAACTTGTTGTGTGCACAGTTTTGTCCCTTTCAAAACACATTTTTTCTACAAACTCAATTCAAACAGATTTTATGGTGTGCAACCTGGGGGCTATGGAAAATTTTGTCATCCTACCTCTTTATTTCAGGTGTATCAGAGCTTTTTTTTTTGCATGCTAGCACACACAAACTTTAATTTTGAAATTCATTAAAAATTGAAGCAAAAAAATACGTCCTCTAGATCTCTTTTTCTTTATTTCAAAGCACCATCCTGCCTGTTTATTTCCTGATTTTTAATATCCTACAACTACATGTGCTTATTATTTCAAATTTCACCATAGCCCCCCCCCCCCCCCCCCACTGAAAATCACAGTGGAAATACACAAAAATTATATTCAGGTAACATAAACAACATGAAACTTTGAGTAAATACAACAAGGATATGGAAAATTGTTATAAAAGTATGCCCTATTGCCAACCTTTGACATTCATGAAATCTAGTTAGATGAACCTGTGCGGGTTCCAGGTGGCAAATAGGCCTGCAGCAGTGCTAAGCTTCATTGTCAGTAAAAGTCCAATAAAGAGTGCCCAAAAACCTGACATTTGGTCAGGTTGCTTTGCCCAGGGATTGGGTAAGCAGGGGGGCATGGGCCATTGGCACATCAAAAATGAAAATGGCCCCCTCTCATCTCAAAAATTTATATAGAATATTAAGAAATGGCCCTTTGAAATTTTGAATTTTCATGAAAAAAGTGGTAAACAGCCCTTTGCTAAAAATTCCTTCCCAATCACTGTAAAATTAAATTTGCCCACAAAGCGATTGGGATGTGTGCCCCAGGTGGTTGAATGGGACAGCCCTGTCATAATGAATACTGGGGTCATCAGGCTATTATGTGGAAAACCTGTCCGCAAACCATAATGCTGCATTATGTTGGGAAAAATGTCATGTTCTTTGCACATTACAGATCCCTGCTGCAGGTCTCAGTAAGACCAGGACCCAGAGGATCCCCATGCAGGAGGCTAAATTGCCTGTCCCTACGCATACCCATCACTCCTTTTTCCAGTGGCAGGCGGAACTCACCTCCCTGATCAACTTTGTGTCCCTATTTCCTCCACTTCATCATCATTTCTTGTTCATTGTATCAACCCTTTAATGTTTATCTTCCAGATATAGTCTAAATCGCTTGTGAGTAAAGCAAGAACTAACTAATCTGTTTGGATGAACTTTGTATGTTTCCCATATCCCTATTTTTTATCTTTACATGTACTTTGATTTGTGGAATAAAACCCCCATAACAGTATTTATGTTTCTGGATCTGTATGTACATGCATCTAAATCTAAGGATCTACCTCTGTGTAACTCATGAATTAATGAAATTTTGTGCTAGTGCTAATTCATCAGTTCTAGACTGTAACCTCCTCTTTTGGATTTTCATTTAAATATCTTTTTATGTCGCCTGCAATGTGTTGCAGAAGCAACATATAGGGGTTACTTTGGCACTATCTGTTGTCCTGTGGCCTCACAAAAATTCCTGACGCTGTTTTCCAGCCAACATGTAGCTTCATCCCATAGTATTATAAGGTGAAAAGCGATTTTATGCCAAAAACTTTGTTACTTCCTGTTTACCGAATACTTAAGGTTTCATATATAATGATCATATATGCAAAATTTCCGTCACAGTTTTCCATGCAATTACATGCTGCAGCCTCTTGATATTTGGTATATAACTTCATCACATAGTACTATAAGGTGTAAAGCGATTTTATGCCTGAAAAATAACTACTTCCTGTTTGACGAATACTGAATGTTTTCTATTTAAGAATTGAATGTTTGTATTTTGATGTTTCATTGGCGTGTAAAACCGTTGACCGTAGCACATTTTGAATGAAGCGCGCTAGCGCTTCATGTTAAAAATATGCAACTGGTCAACGGTTTTACAACCCTATGAAACATCAAAATACAAACATTCAATTCTTATAATTACATTTTAATGTTTTTTTTAATTTGTTTCTGATTTTTCGTTTTGTTTTGTGGTGTATGTTCGTGTATTTTATTTGCGCATAAATATTCTAATGTGAAATTCAAGTTGTGAGAATTTACCTGGATAAGAACAAATTTTAGTTGTGCGTATAGTAAGGTCTTGGACCTGGTGAGGCCACGTGATTCAAGTGACATTTCATCGAGATATGAAAGATGATTAAGTTGTCAATTAACCAATAGAATTGCTGTATTTTAATTATATGCACGGTAAATGTAATTATATATAATTAACATATATGCAAATTTCCGTCACAGTTTTCTGGGCAACCACATGCCACATCCTCTTGATATTTGGCATGTTGCTTCATAGCATAGTACTATAAGGTGTAAAGCGATTTTATGTTAGAAAAATAACTACTTTCTGTTTGACAAATACTTAAGATTTTATAAATCAAAACAAATATCTGTCACGCTTTTCGGGGCAGCTACATGCCGCAGACTCTTGATACTTTGCATGTAGCTTTATGGTGTAGAGAGTTTTATGCCCATAACTCATCTACTTCCTGTTTACAAGAAAATATAGATACACAGGCGACATAGCCTTCCGGGGAAGGCTCCATCTAGTTAGAATGCTAAATGTATATTTCAAGTTTAAATTTTAGTTGCAAACATTTTGTAAATTAATGAATCGTATGGAATTTATTGTTCTGATGATGCTACCAGGCAAAACATACTTTATTACTTCAGTGTAAACTCTTCTTTGATTGAAGTATCTATAAGCTTAATGTATTTGTATTTTTTAGCTTGATAATTTTGTACACCGTCATTCATATATTGGCTTTACCAGTAATATAATCATCCATAGAATACTGCCTTCAGAAATAAAAGTCAATGTAATAACTTTCACCTCTAATCTTTTGACAAACAGAAAAACTCCATTAGACAACTTACAATTGAAAGTTTATCATGGTAATCAATACAATATTAATAAGTCTTTTTTAAGTTGAGAGGTAGTAAGGTATTATTCAGAAGATAACTTTTTTACTTTGATTTTTTTTCTGTTTAATAAATCATGTAGGAACGTAGAAAGATATAGCAACAAAAAATACTATCCTATGAAAGTTTTAATGGCATAATCTGTTGATGGTTGGGAATTGCAACCCAAATATGGAGGGCAACAGAGTGAAGGTAACATGATCGAAACTATTATTTACTTATGTTTATCATGTGTATAAAAGAAATTTGGCCAGGTGAGGGAGTCAGGCACCTAGGAGCCTCTTGTTTATACATGTATTTGAAAAAGAAGAATAATTAATCACCTACATGTATAATTAGCTTGGATTACTCATGCATAAGTGTAATAGAAAATGTTCATATTGTAACATTAGTCAGATTAGACATGTCTTATACATAGCTGTAGACTATATTTAAGAACCACATAATATTTTGAAAATAATTCCCAATTAGCATTTCTTGTTCAGTCTATAACAGGAAATAGAAAATCTCAGACCACTGACAATATATAGAATAAATATATATTCCATCGTTATCCTCCTGACAAATTAAAAGCGATTAAAAGGAAAAGCAGTCTGAATGTAAGATAAGATTGAACACTACTAAGCTAGTTACAGAATGACCTCTCTGTCAAACACACAGAGTTGGTATTGATTTTCCCCACCTATGCCATCATGAGACTATACTAAGACCCCTGTAGCTATTACATGATCAGTTCTAAGACTTGTAAGCAGATGTTGATTAAAGAAGATTCATCATTCAGGAAAAAAAAAGGCTAGGAGACAATCAGGTCTATTCAAAGTCTTGGTTAATTTTTTTACAGTACAATGTAATTAGCCTGTTGATTTTCATACTCTTTTTAGCTCACCTGGACCAAAGGTCCATGTGAGCTATTGCCATCACTTGGTGTCCGTCGTCGTCGTCGTCCGTTAACAATTTTTCAAAAATCTTCTCCTCTGAAACTACTGAACAGGATTGAATGAAACTTGGTATGATTGATCCTTAGGGTGTCCTGCACCAAACTTGTGTTTCGATTTTTGATCTGTCAAAAAACATGGCCGCCGTAACTAAAAATAGACTAGGGGGGTCAGACTACTGTTTTTGGCTTATAAAACAAAAAGTATAAGAGATAGAGGAAATCTGAGGCCACGCTACTGATTCAGCATCAAAAGCTCTACAAAAGTCTCTATAGGGTCAAAGTTGTCAGATGACCCCTTATAGGGGTTACGGCCCCTTAAAGGTGAAAAATAGCATTTTTTCATGTTTTTGGCCTACAGAATGAAAACTATTGCAGATAGAGATTAGCTGTTGCTTGCTTAAATGTTTAGCTCATTTAGCTCTACAAAAGTCTCCATAGGGTCGAAGTTGTCAGATGAGCCTTTATAGGGGTTATGGCCCCTTAAAGGTGAAAAATAGCCATTTTTCATGTTTTTGGCCTACAGAATGAAAACTATTGCAGATAGAGATTAGCTGTTGCTTGCTTAAATGTTTAGCTCATTTAGCTCTACAAAAGTCTCCATAGGGTCGAAGTTGTCAGATGACCCCTTATAGGGGTTACGGCTCCTTAAAGGTGAAAAATAGCCATTTTTCATGTTTTTGGCCTACAGAATGAAAACTATTGCAGATAGAGATTAGCTGTTGCTTGCTTAAATGTTTAACTCATTTAGCTCTACGAAAGTCTCCATAGGGTCGAAGTTGTCAGATGACCCCTTATAGGGGTTACGGCCATTGAAAAATAGCGTTTTTTCATGTTTTTGTCCTACAGAATGGAAACTATTGCACATAGAGATTAGCTGTTGCTTGCTTAAATGTTCAGCTCATTTAGCTCTACAAAATTCTCCATAGGGTCCAAGTTGTCAGATGAACACTTACAGGGGTTACGGCCCATGAAAAATAGCGATTTTTCATGTTTTTGTCCTACAGAATGAAAACTATTGCAGATAGAGATTAGCTGTTGCTTGCTTAAATGTTCAGCTCATTTAGCTCTACAAAATTCTCCATAGGATCGAAGTTGTCAGATGACCTCTTATAGGGGTTACGGCCCTTGAAAAATAGCGATTTTTCATGTTTTTGGCCTACAGAATGAAAACTATTGCAGATAGAGATTAGCTGTTGCTTGCTTAAATGTTCAGCTCATTTAGCTCTACAAAATTCTTTATAGGGTCGAAGTTGTCAGATGACCCCTTATAGGGGTTACGGCCCCTGAAAAAAGCGATTTTTTTTTCATGTTTTTGGCCTACAGAATGAAAACTATTGCAGATAGAGATTAGCTGTTGCTTGCTTAAATGTTCAGCTCATTTAGCTCTACAAAAGTCTCCATAGGGTCGAAGTTGTCAGATGACTCCTTATAGGGGTTATGGCCCCTTATAGGTGAAAAATGGTGTTTTTGGCCTATAGAATGAAAACTATTGCAGGTAGAGAAAAGCTGTTGCTTGCTTAAATGTTCAGCTCATTTAGCTCTACAAAAGTATAGGGTCAACATCAAGACCAGGTGAGCGATTCAGGCTCCTGGGAGCCTCTTGTTTCATTAATACTGTTATCACCAAATAATTGTGAAGAAAGGAATTATTATTTGTAACATTTGGTAAAATGAATAAGAAGAACTTTGCGATTCCAAGAATCCCACTTAACAGGTCATTCTTTCATACATTAGATGTTTTCTGAACTATTTGCATATTTATATTTGCCAAAAAAAAATTGTCACTTGTGAGGACCAAACTGACAGTGGTTTCAATAGTGTAATTAAAAGTTCAGCACCTTAACTACTAGGTCACCCTGTCCCAGTTGGGTTGAAGAAATCATTTAATCCAAACCTCGCTGTATGAGAGGGTTATTCACAAGACAACCAGTAGACTTAGTTTCTCGTTGCCTCTGAATCCTTTAACACATGACTGAGCTTGCAAAAACTAATTTGAAGACTGACAGAACAAAATGTTTCGTCAGTACTGAAGATTTCTTACAAGCCCTCTGCTTAAGGTGCCTTATAAAAAAATCTAAAATGCTACAACTGACAGTCAAAATGCTATCTTCACCAGTCAGGACTAAGAGGACAGATAGATTTTTGGTTGATTATGAATTCATCAACCATGATTGATGTATTTACATATTTAAAGATGAAGATATACATGAACATACCATGTCTTGTATGAAATGAAAGTAAATCATGATACAAACTTTAAATGTAAAGTTTATGATGCCAAGATTGATATGTATTTGATTTACAATATCAGTGAAGGAAGTTTTAATTAAAGATTGATTCAACTGATATACATTTTTTGTACATCATCTTAAAAGGTCATGATTACAATTATTTAATGCACCTTTCAATAGATGTAGAATTTTAATCTTCAGGGCTTCTGCAATCATTTCCTTTGATGGTGTTTACTTGAAGCTGAACTAATCTTCATTAATTATCACCTTGACAAGATTTTCAGTACTAGTTTTGGAAAACATAGACATGGTAGATTAAGTTTTTTTTGTCATTAATTTTATTGACTGTCTGATGTTTTTTTTTTTAATCTATACCATTCAACTAGTGGCTTATACATATGTAACAGTGTTTGTGCATATTTTGCATTTTAAGTACAGCAACATGAAATGAATGCATACATGTCTATAAAATGTCTTATTGAAAACTGGAAATTGTCCATCCCTAAATACAAATTGCAGCCTCTTGAAACTTGATAAAATAATATTGTGGGATTCATTTCAGGGCTGTTGTTCACCTACTACAAAATCTAGCCATTATGTCTTTGATCCATTTATTCTATAAGCAGGGGCAAATCCAGAGTGGAGACCTAGGGGCCTGGGCCCCCTTTTGGTGGAAAAATTGGGTTGTTGGATATATAGGAAGTTAATGAGGCATGACCAAAGTGGACCTGCCCTTTTGGATATTTCTGGATCTGCCACTGGATACAATGTTATCATTAAAGAAAATACCCCAAAATGTAATGGTTTACATGCTTTACAGACATTATTCTTGTTTGAACATAATATTTGTGTAAGAATTTCAGATTAATATTCTTGATTGGTATTAATGTTAGTGAACAAATTGAAAGAGTAGTCGCTGGCTACTATACCTATGTTTCCATTATCTTGTCAAATATCGGTAAAGATGACAGTTGCACTTCATTGATTTTACCAACATTTTCATTTAAGTCAATTATGGAGGTGCTTCTTGGCAAATTTCATTTGTATAATGGACTTCTATGTAGTGTATGTATTTTGTATGAAATTGAAGTGTCACTTTACCAAGATGACACAGATAATGCTGAGAAGGAAGGCCAATGTAAATCAGAATGTGATGACTTGAAATAAGTTAACATGACCCTGTGTGGTTATTGATAGTCCTGTTTTTACATTGATAAAAACTTTTAAGGATACAGACTGTTTGTATATTAATGAAATAGAAAAAGATGTTGTCTATTATGCTTACTTTTTAATGCCATTAAACTGGATTCTTTGAGGCTTTGCATGTTGCAGGCAAACTAGAGGGAAATAGGAACTGTTGAGTTCGTAAGGCCAATTTAAAAAAAAATCTTCAATTCTCATTACCTCTTTTTCTATTTTTCAACTGCATAAAGAAATCTATTTTGAATTAGGGTCAATTTTCTTTAAAATGACAGAATATTCAATTAAAATGGATAAGAAAATGAAAAAAAAAATCCCCCCTCGCACCTTATTTTCAAGAAATTTGCATAAGAATGTAGGTATATAATTATGGCCTTAACTTAAAAATTGAGCTAGCTTCAAATTGCAAGTTAACTTATTTTGAAACTGAATGAATTCTTTGCAAAATATTGGCATTGTTACTCGATTGCAATCGAAGTTCGTTCCAATTATTTGTATGAAACAGTGTTAGCAATCGTTAATGTAAACTAAATAATATGTCATTGAAACTGATTAAAGAACAATAGAGCTTTATAGTTACAGAGTTCATCAAGTTTCTCTTACTATTTCTTAAATAGTTATTCCAACTATAGTACACATTGCAATTACAATTTTTTCCGTTAATTGCAAATTACCTTGCGTTTTCTTTGATTCACCCAATACAGCTTTCTATTAAAATTAAAAAGTATTGACAAATATGAATTAAATTTTTTTTTATGTCATTGATAGTTTTGGTTGAATTAATGAATTAATGATTAAGATAAATCTGTTTTCATTGATTGGCCAGGAAATACAACAATACTTATGCAATTTGTAGTCAGAAACAAAGAGAGATGTGACGGCTGATTGTGAAAATAATATTGGATTTGTATCAGATTGGCATTTTAAGTCAGCAATTATCAAGTCCCATGGTGTTTCATCGCACCGTTCTCGGTCTGAAAAAAGCTACGACTGACTTTTAGTGCAGTAACTGATCGCTATTCTAAATAGTGACTGATGACAGCAAACACTAGCATCGTTTTTCACTCAGTTTGTATGCTAAATGGATTAGGACTGGCTGCTGACTTGTTATGCACTAAAGTAACATGAAATGACATCAGACATATTATTTTGGTATTCCATACTACTGCATAACAACAGAACTGGAAATTTAATCTGAACATTTACTAAATGATAGTATTCAAAAATAGGTACTTTTGAAGTGCAAAAATATGTACATCATACATGTACATGTAATGTTTTTTTTTCTGGTTTTCAAGGGTGACAGACAGCAATAAGAATACAACTCCAACTTAGTGTTTTAATAATTATTTTACATTGACTAAATCAACATGTTACAACATGTGGAAACAACAAATTTAGATGCCCACATAAAATGTCTACCGATACTTAATTTTGTTACTTAACTATTTGCCAGCAGACTTTTCTGATTTAATGAAACACATAAATGAAGCTTGTTTTTTAAAATGTTGAAAACAAAATAAGTGATAAGATATATTTAATGTTTAATTCACAAAATGTCATATTCCTTAACTAAACACTAGACTTGGTCGACCTGGTGTGGACATCAGCTGTTGCCATGACAATGAAGTTGCTGTTATACAGATTGTCTTTCTTGGAAATGAGGTAAGAAATAGAAAATATAACAGTTTCAGGCAATTAATTGTGCTAGGCCTGACAGTAGTATCATACATAGTCATCAAAGACAATGAGAGGACTAACTTTCTTACACTTTCAAGCATTATTTGAGAAAATTTGTCAAGTGCATTTGTAAAATTTTACAACTTTTATCTATATATTGTTCAAAAATCAAATGTTAAAATTGTAACAAGCATCCAAGGGAGTTTACAAAAGTGGATTTATTTCTAGCAATAATCACAACAACTGTTCTACTATTTAGGATTATAGGTACATGTATGAAAAAAATGTAGCATACATGTAACTTCTTCATCAGAGAAAACTGATTGATATAATCATAATTTTACTGTAATTTTCATTTAATATTTTTGCAATTCTGCTGACATTGATTCTCTCCTCTTAACATTTACATGCTCATTTGCAGGGTGCTTTGATAACAGTGTGTTCAGATGACAGTCTTCACTTATGGAATTTCAGACAGAAACATCCAGAAATTGTTCATTCACTCAAATTTCAAAGAGAAAGGTAACTAACATCTATGATAAACACTTACCCGGACTAGTTAAAAAATCAAGTAAAATGAATAATACCCTTGGTGTTTATACTCAAACATAAATCTTGATGAAATTAAGTACACAAAATGTATAAACATGGATGAAACAGTACATGTATACCCCTTTTTAATAGTGGGGTTTTAAATATATGTATCTTTACAAGCTCCGATTGTATCTCATTTACTTAAAAACTCTTGGGCATTTTGGTCACCTGGTCATTTTATTATTAAAGTAAATTTTCTCAGATTGATTGATGTTTTAGACCAATTTTGGTTGTGCTTCTTGTCATGCTTGTATGAATTAAGATTTCACTTATAGTTTCAATATTGGGCATTATGCAAGGTATTCTCATTGCTATAAGAGTATTTTTTATATTAAAATGGGTATTAATTCATGTAATTATGCTCTGCATTAAAGTAATTCTATAGATTATAATAAGATTACAGATTGGCATTATGCATGTTATTCTGATATAATGTAAGGGTATTTTTAATGCTGAATAGTGATTATACTATGGGTTTGATTATTTTTAGATCCACTCGGCTGTATTTAGTAATCAGACTTTAAAATCATAGAAAATGTATATCTATATTTATTTGAAAATGTGTAATGGCTGATTACCTTTAAAGAGTATTAGTTGTAAAGTTGACGAAATGTGATTACAGCTCTGATATGGGCTGCGGGATACTAAAAGTCTCATTTCAATTTAAATTTGTTCAATAATAACAACAACATGTCATTCATAAATGGGCTATATAAAAAAAATTATAATATTGTTCAAGGACAGAATGTTAATTGTAAATAAACAAAAAATGCTTTGGGAAGCAAAATCAAAATGCAAGCAAATAGACCATTTATCATGATGTCAAGACTGAAAATCTTTATAATCCCAGCAAATAAAAGTTTATTGTGAGGATGCTAGGGGGATGGGGTATATAGGAAACTAGGAAACACCTTTGTCTGTACCTCAGACCAGATATCTTGTAAGCATGGCTGATTACTCCCCCTGTGAACAGTAATCAACCTTATAGATTTTAATCAAACTTAAAGAATTACAATCAAACTTGAAGAATTACATTAATTGATGGGCATAACAAAATTCAAATGGCTCTGTGATATTTATCAGATAAGTTGTTTAGTTTTTTTTTACAAACTGAAGTACTTTCACACTAGATCTTCTATGTGATCTTAAAAACTACATGTATGACCCATTGAAATTCAGTCAGACCCCTTTCTCACTGAAATTGAATTTAGACCCATTAACATTTGAATCAATTAATGTTTTAAAAATGGCTTTATATATAGGCCCCACAAATGTATATTTTATTCAGTCAAACACCCTGATATTGAAAGCTGATGATTCTTTGTTCAAAACATGACATAGCATCTACTAGCTATTGATTTGCAAGATAATTATTTTTAGAGCTAAATTATGACATGACCATTAATTAATTTATCCATATCAATAATTACTGGGATTGTCAGTATACAGCTGAGAGAAGTGTCATTGCCTTTTTGTGTTAATATCTTTGTTTTTCATATAACACCTGAATGGAAGTTGTTAGGTTTAATTCTTACATGGTAAACAGCTGTCGCTTTTAAAAGGTCAATATTGAGGTCATACTTGTGGGAAGTTTTGTCCACATAAAGCTTTTAGTTGTATAGCTAATTAAACAGACTGTTCATTGTATTAAATACTTATAGAGTAATCAATTTTTGCCTTTTTGACTGTGCATGAACTTACGTTATGGTTAATAAGTACATATAAATAATATTTATATATTATATAAAACTTTATCTTTCTTAACTATCACAATAATTTGAGTTTAGATATTAATCTTCAAATGGTAACAGGTATAAGTACTACTTTCAAGCTTCAAATATTCATATTGATCACTTGAACTTCTATTGACCTTACGATAAATTCATCTTTAATAGTTGACAGTTTTCATAAAGTATATTTTAGAATATCATCTAACAAAAGTCTGAAATTGTTTAATTTTCCCCATTGCATTTTTAAAATAATGAAAATTCAAAATGAAACATGTAATTTGTTTGCAATTATGAGTAATCAACAAGTTGAAAACATTAATAATTATACATAGGGTATGCATTACTAATTTTCTAGACAAAAGTCTCAGGGGAATAGTGAAAATCACTTGATCTTTAAAAATGTGCACTTAAAACCTGTTACTAATGCACGATACAGGTCACAAGATTATGCGATGCTTTATTATTAGTACATTTGTATTGGCGCCCACACATCATTTACAATATGCAAAAATTCAATTTCCATTAATTAATACATGTATATAATTACTTAGTATTTGTTTTGAAGATTGCTATAGTTGGGATTAAACCTTTCAATGTAAACTCATGGTAATCTCAAAATTCAGTCGTCTTGGTGTAAAAAAAACAATTTCATCTAATGCCTGTAACTCTTCCTCCTATTTGATGAAACTTTGAATTTGATAATAATGGACATGATAGACTTCTGTAAATAAAATTTCAAAGGTCCTGAATCAAATTGAAGGTCCCAGACCTCAGACCTGTTCTTATTTGAACCCCTGATTCCTGTCAACCAGATATTTTACGATGCAAGCAACAAATGCCCTCCATAGAAAGACTGTTAATTATACCCCCGCTTTGAAGAAGAGGGGGGTATACTGTTTTACCCTTGTCTGTCCGTTCGTCCGTTCGTCCGTCCGTCCATAACAAAACTTCCGTCGCAGTTTTCTAAGCAATTACATGAGATAGAGTTCTGATATTTTGTATACAGCTTTATCCCATAGTACCATATGGTGTATACGGATTTTATGCTCCTAGGTAGTCTATTTCCTGTTAACCGAATACTTAGGTTTTTACACATAATGGACATAAATGCATAATTTCCGTCACAGTTTCCCAAGCAACTACATGAGATACAGGTCTGATATTTTGTATACAGCTTTATCCTATAGTACCATATGGTGTATACCGATTTTATGCTTCTAGGTAGTCTACTTCCTGTTTACCAAATACTTAGGTTTTTACACATAATGGACATAAATGCAAAATTTCCGTCACAATTTCCCAAGCAACTACCTGAGATAGAGGTCTGATATTTTGTGTACAGCTTTATCCTATAGTACCATATGGTGTATACCGATTTAATACTTGTAGGTAGTCTACTTCCTGTTAACCGAATACTTAGGTTTTTACACATAATGGACATAAATGCAAAATTTCTGTCACAGTTTCCCAAGCAACTACATCAGATAGGGGTCTGATATTTTGTAAACAGCTTTATTTTATAGTCCTATATGGTGTATAGCGATTTTATGTTCCTAGGTCAACTACTTCCTGTTTACCGAGTATTTAAATTTGTATGCATGGCTAGTTTGGGGAGCGGGGGTATCACTAGTGAGCATTAGCTCACAGATTTACTTGTTCATTCAAATGTTTGTGGAAATATGGGTGAAAATACTCTACTAAATAAAATTGTCAAGCATTGACTACATTTGTGAAGCTCAAAACTCGTCGAATTCTTTCCGCAAAATACTACAATAATTGATTATTTGATCATGTTTTCTCCTGGAACTTTAAGATGCTCTAATGTTCAGGATGTTTTTTTTTTATCACATCTCATATTAATAGGATATTAAGTTTCAATAAAGAATTCAAGTGATACATTGTTATCAACACAATAAAAGAATGGATGCTCCACAAATGGAATAAAATTATCCAAATGTTTTGATATTGCTAATGGAAATGTAAGATTTTGTTTCACATGTTGAATGCAATTGTTTGCTCATTTTAAGTTTGTTGTAATTTGTTGATAGCTAGTTAACAAATACTGTATGATGTCAGAAGCAGAGGATTCATTGGATATTGTATTAAAGGGTCATAATACCCCCGCTTCGAAGAAGAGGGGGGTATACTGGTTTATCCCTGTCCATCCCTCCACCCGAACCATAACTTTCGTAACATTTTTCTCAGCAAATGATAATCATAGTGACTTAAGAATTGGTATGACTTCAGTTTGAGGTCCTCTATAGTGAGTACTGAAATTAGGTCTGACGGATATCTACTTCCTGTTTACCGACTTCAACATTACTGGTCAATTGTTGAAAATTTCTGTAACAGTTTCCTCAGCAACTACATGTACTCATCACAGTGACTTGAAATTTTATATATGACTTCAGTATGAGGTCCTCTTCACAAGTACTGAAATTAGATCTGTTGGATAACTTCCTGTTTACTGACTTAAGTCAATTTGGGGGGTAGCAGGGGTATATTGAGTGAGCAGTGGCTCCCAGATTTCTTGTTGTTTTCTGTCTTGTGTCTTTTCATCTTTCAATTGTCCTTGGAAAAATATTTTGTTCTCAGTTTTCTTTGCATCTAAATGTATTTAACAATTTTTGTAAGTGTAGAAATTGTCTTGTTTATCAATTTTTTTTCTAGGTTTTTGGGATTGACCATATGTTAAAAAAATATTCAGGTCAGTTATCACTTGGAATTTTGAATTTAAGTTCAACACACTTGCAATTGAGAAAAAACAACAATAAATTTTTTTTGGATTTCTGCCTCTACATGTAGATTTTAATTTGAGTTAAATTCTACCTTTTGAATAAGGAATCTAAAGTAATCAATTGACAGAATTTACAGCCTAAAAAAACATGTTTTAATTATAACTGACAATTTCTATTTTCCCTTTGTTTAGATATAAATGAATTTTCAGGGTTTTAAACATGTTAATGATCACAAGGGCTAATCCTTGAGCATGCAGATCCAATTACTTCAAGGAACTCTATTGTATGTTTTCCCTTGTGGGAATTCAGAACTGCTTCTAGACATTCCTTCAACTTCCTTATGTTTGATAGAAAGTACAGTTTTAATTACTTTCTGTAGAAAAAATCCTGAAGAGATGTTTTGTAACGAGCATTCATTCCTACCTTATAAGGATTAAGGAAGGATTTTTTCAGGGAGACATTTTTTACACTTTTTAAATGTAGACCATTCTTTCATGTTTCATGTAAAATATTTAGAAATTAAGGAATCATACCCCTTCCCCCCAAAGAGAACAAATTGACCCTTTCCTTCTATTTTTACAAACCCTCCCCATTTCATTGTACTTTTGACCTGTATTAAGCCACTTTCTCATGGTACAGATAGACAATGTCATAATACTATAAACAGGATATTGAATTGGTTATTGATCAATACACATGTATACATATAAATACTGCAGAAAAATCTGATTTATTATTTTATTCTGATGGTATTGGAAAAGTTGATCAATAGTTGAATTTCAAGGTCATCCCTTACCAATTCTGATCAATACATGTGCTTATTAAATGTATCCAATCTCGGAAATAGAAATGCATCTGAGTTATTGGTACATTCAGTGCCATATCATAAGACGTATACCCCCGCTTTGAAGAAGAGGGGGTATTTTGGTTTACGTTTGTCCATCCTTCCGTCTCCAACAGTTTTCTTGGCCATTATTCATCAAATGATGATTTTTTTTTCAACTACTCATCACTGGAACTTGATACTTAGTATATGACTTCAGTATGAGGTCCTTTATCATGAGTAATAAAATTAGGTCTGTCAGATATTTACTTCCTGTCTAATGACTAATATTGGGGGTACATTTGTAGCGGGGTATACTTAGTGAACAGTGGCTCTATTATATCTATTCTCAGTCCTTTATATATTAGTTATTCACAATGGAAGTTACTCAAACCATTTGGGACCCTTAAAGAAGTACCTTTTCTTAGACATTTCTTTTTATTTTCATGCGGGTTTTTGACAACCCCTCTTTTTTGTCCGCAGTAAACTATGAGCAGAATTCCTCTTCCTAAAAATATCTGAATGCACCCTTGCTATTCATAGAAGCTTAAGGAATTCAAACATTTTGGTAAATGAAGGTTCATTTTGTCGTGATAGCATTTCGGTATTATATCAACATTTTGAAAAACGAAGCTTTTTCAATATATGAGATATTGATGTAACCAAGATGTATAATTATAGCCATATATGAATAGTCACAGATTCATGTAACATCAGTATTGTAATTTGCCAAATGGTAAGACCATGTATGTACTTTTAAAAACTGTGTCATTGACTTGTGACTATTAAGACACAGAATATATGTACTTTAAAATCTGATGGCTCTTATTTTTTAATCATGACCAGCATCGTGACAATATTGACTCATGACCATTAATGACAATGATTGTCATTCCTGTTATTAACATGATACAGATCTATTTATGTACATGTACATGTTATGGCAAGTGGTGTATATATATTTACAGTGTACATGTACTGTGATGTACAATCTTGAGTTATTGTACATTTGTTTACTGATAGTTCTGTACATGTATAATAAAATGGGGTACATGTTTGTACATGTACATGTAAGCTTTTCAGCATTCATATCAATTTATCTTCATTTGGCTTTTCATCCACTTTTACATTACTACTGTGGTATTAAAGGTTTGAAATGGATGCTATAATAGTTTACATAGTACCTTTGAAGGCAGCATAGACTACAATAGAATTAGAATCGCATTGTGCAGTAGTGTATTTTTTGAGTTAGAAAGTTACATGTATCTGTTCTCTTCTTAATTAATTTTCAGCAATATTAATACAAATTTAATTAATTTTCAGCAATATCTATACAAATTTAACCAAATTTTATCCATTGAGAATTTGTATTTTAGTATATGACATATGACATGATGTTTTGGTCCAATTTTTTAATTGGTTAAGTGTATGTCTTTTATAAGCCAAACCTGTACTTTTTGTCTCACCTGCGAAGCAGAGCGGGACATAGGTGTTACTTTACTGGTGGCGGCGTTAACTTTTTGGAAAAGTTTTATGAGCACCTCCATATCTCAAGAACTATTGGTCCTTAGTTGATGAAACTTGGTATGCATATTCCCCAGTTGTAGCTTAATTAGCACAGTTGCATCACCCATCTTTTGACCTTGACCTTGATTTTCCGGTTGAGTGACTGACAATTTTCACTACATATATTAGCAATGGCATTGTTTTGTGAGCACCTCCATATCTCAAGAACTATAAGTCCTAGGTTGATGAAACTTGGTATGCATATGCCCCAGTAGTAGCTCAGCACAGTTACATCCCCATCTTCTGACCTTGACCTTGATTTTATGGTTGAGTGACTGACAATTTTCAATACATATAATAACAATGTTAAGGTTTTGCAATCACCTCCATATCTCAAGTATTATTGATCCTAGGTTGATGACACTTGGTATGCATATGCCCTAGTGATAGTTTAGCACAGTTGCTCCCCCATCTTTTGACCTTGACCTTGATTTTCTGGTTGAGTGACTTTGATTATTTTCATTGCATATATTAGCAATGTTTAAGATCTATAAATATAAATTCAAAATATAGGGGAAATAAGAAAGAATAATTGTTTCTGATTGTGCCGGCAGGCGAGACATACTTTAGTGTTAACTCTTGTCTTAAATGTATCAGTGTTCTCCCCAGGCCCTTATAGCATCCTGGGAATCTTTAATGTAGTCAAGGGAATGTTATCCTATAATTTCAAACCAAAAGATGCTTTTTTGAAAATTGCAAATTCCAGGATGCTATTAGTAATTTCTGGGAAGAACACTGTGTATGCCCTCTGTACACTTGATAAAGCATTGATCATGTTCATGACCTTGTATAAATCCCTTGTTTTCTTATTTCAGAATCACATTCTGTCATCTGTCATTCCAAAGTAAATGGCTGTATGTTGGAACAGAACGAGGCAACGTCCACATCGTCAACGTGGAGTCATTTGTTTTGTCTGGATATGTTATTAATTGGAACAAAGCCATTGAACTGTAAGTTTGATATAGAGGGTTAGCCATTACGGAGAGGGACAGTGATATTACATGATCTAATCATAATATTTCTATCGTAGGACCTGACATTTTCCATTCATTTTGTTTCCTATTGATGGTCTTGTGGCTTATAGTATGGTTCATAGAAGCTCTAGCTGATTATGTAGCACCTTTTCACAATAGGGCTTGTTTACGTGATGAGTGAAGGTCACATCTGATAGACAAAGGTTCAAGGCTACTGTAAAAGAATAAAATGTGGAGATTTTACATAAAGATTGGCACATTATCTTTCTTGTCTTTCATTCTCTTGTGTTAAGGTTTAATGTCACAATGGAAAAAAAGAGTAATAAAAGATTTCTTCTCTGACATTTACAAAATCCTTATCAAAGACAAATTTGTACAGTCCAATAAAAAAATTGCTTTGCCTTTACATCTGTGCAATGTAAATGATCCAATTGCGAAATTATTTTAAACATTTATTTTCATTGGTACCAATTTTCATGGTTTGGTGGAAAAGGATTTGTTCGTGGAATCTTAAATTTGTGGTTTTGCAGTCTTCCCCCATACAGATTAATGTTAAATTTTCATTTCGTGGGGTATCAAAATTCATGGGTTAACGAAAACCACGAAAATTGATACCCCACAAATAATAATGAAACCACAGTTAGGTGAATATGGTTTCCTTTATGTACCAGATCAAGGAAGACACATCCAGGAGTAGTAGTTCATCTCAGTGATAACCCAGTAGATCCTAACAAAGTAAGTATAGATATATATAAATAATGATCAATTTATTATTCAACCAAGAAACAGGACAACAACTTCAGTGGCAGATCCCTTTAATTTTCAGTAGGGGACATGAACCATAGAGGGGTCTAGGTCTCTTTGTGTCTGAATGATATTCCATTTATGAAATCAAAATTGTTTTTGATAGAAAGGCCCACCTTTACCCCAATTCCAATATCCACAATATCAACTTACAAAATGTAATTGGTTTTTCAAATTGCAACTTGTTTTAATGCTTAGGACACTCTCATCAAAGATAAATTTATTGTTGATTAATGTTGGGTCAATGTTATTTCAAGACGGCAAGGGCCATCTGTGGCTCATAGACACATTTTCTAGTATATTTCGTTAAAGGATTCATAGAGTTCTACCTACTACCAACTTACCTACCTAGTCCATATTATGCCTGTAGGTACATTCATGAAGGGCAAAGAAAATAACTTTCCTCTTATTTCATACCTTCTTCCAGTTGCGAATGATCAAATGCAGAAATCCTTATTCTAAAGATAATGCTTTATTAAAGTTGCACTTGTCAAGACTCTAGTCATTGTGAGATTTATATTGCCTTTGAACCAAAATAATCATGTTGAATATTGGCATTATACTTAAGAGAGTCATGCATCTTTCAGGTTCTTAAAGTTTTGTCCTGATGCATGTAATAAATATTCATTCTGTTAATTTTTGTCTTTTAGTTTGTTATTTATTATTTAAAAACTCTTCATGTTTGGATTCATAGCCATGATTTTTTAACTCACTGATAATTGTAGTGTTTCATGTGTGAAATACAACAAAATGGAATTGCACGCTGTAAAACTGCAGCATTCAGTATGAATGTGATGGAGTTAAATTGAGTGTTAATCTTTTCTACCGACCGATTCTCTGTAAGGAGATGTCAAATACAAACACTCAGAAAATTTGTAGTTTTCATTAGGTATCACACTTGCTGCCAAAATAGCAATTTTCTAAGAAGTGTTGAATCAAGCTCGAATAGTTAATCAATGTAGTGTGTTATTGGATATTGTGTTATGTAATATTAAACCATCGTAGATCAGAATCTGAAAAGCTTCGGAATTAAATTTGTTTCCCGATGAATAGCTTCCAAAGCTTGTAACTCATGTTTTACAATGTCCCGTCTGTGTCCTATATTCTATAGAGAGTCCTCTTGTTAAAGCAGTACTACCAAGAATGCAATCTTCCATTCGCTGTCCATTCTTTTCATCTGAATGTTTTTTATTAGTATTACATAAGTTGCCTCATGCATAAATAATGTGTACTTTTACACCATTAACGTCATGCACTAGTGAATAAAATGATATGAGGTCATGACCTCATATGATGAAACAGAGTTCTCAAAGTATATTATTCCTAGTTAAACAATCAATGATTTAACATCTACTTTCATGACAAAGACCTGCTGTCCTTACTTTCATCTCAAACGTAATCTTTGTTAACAATATATCTTCAGGACAAGGTCATGCTCTCTTATAATGGAATGGAAATATTCTCTCCGACTTATCAAGTTCTTGTTTCAGACTCATATTTTCCATATTTGCACAAGGCTGTCCTACATCAGATCGTTCTGATTGGTAACAATGTGCTTATCCATATATTTATTTACAAAAGCATGAGTTTCAATTAGGTTTAAAATGATGTTGGCATCCAAAATTGTTTTGTCTAGAAAACTGCAATGAAACAAATACCAAATTTTAGTGTCTTAACACTGACATGAATGAATGAGTTGAAAAAATCCTTAACAATAACTGAGACAACGAGTGAAGATTAAAGAAAGTTTAGATGCAAGTAGCTCTGTGAAACAGAATTGTAAATGTAATCTTGTAAAAACAAAAGTCAAAAAAGGCACAAAGAATTGCAGTCATGCAAGCTCCAGACGTATCAGTATCGGTGAATTATACAGGTTGTCAAAAAATACATTGATAATATGTTCAATCAACATTAGAGAAACTTAAATCATGAATTTTTTATTCAGTTTGTGCATTGACAAACTTACTTTTAGTAAAGATATGAATATCCAATCCATTTACCATAACCAAAGAGTTTTGACTTCATTCTCTGAAGAAGACAGAGTGACATTGTCAGAGTTTTGGTGAAATAAGCCTGACTGTTTAAATTTGAAAATCTTGTAAGCTTGAAACTCTTTGAATATCCATTTCAGTGTTTTGGAAATGTGACGGACCTGCCTATTTCTGGGGCTCCCGCAGGGTACCCCTCTCAGGTCGCAAGGTCTCTTTTAAAAGGGGCCTGAGGTCGCAAGGTCGCTTTTAAAGGCATATTTTGGCGGAGGTCGCAGGTCGTTTTTGGCATGGGTCGATTTTATGAAGTGTAGGTCGGAAGTCGCTCTTAAAAAGCCCTCAGGTCGCAGGTCGTTTTTAACCCTGCGGGAACCACATTTCTCCAGGAGAATTTCCTGAGGTTCAGCAAAAAATCTAGCATATTACACTTAAATTAGTAGAGAAAAATTTATTTACAGCTTGAAGTCTGGCAAAACCAAAACAAATTTCAAAAACTCTGCCATTTACAATAACCAAATATTTCCAGTTACTTTATTCTCTGTAAACATTTGGTAAAAGGTTAACATTAATATTGTTTTGGTGAAATAAGCATGACTTAAATTCTGCAAATCTTGAAAGCTGCAAAATCTGTGAAATCATGTCTGCTTTTTGCTGAAGTGAATTTAGTTGCATTTATGGCTTTCTTAGCAACTTGTACATCATTATAAACTCAATACTACATTACCAGGATGAGGATACAAGGTCTTTTAAATTACATAGACTATCAATGTAATTCTCCAACAATTAGGTTGTCATTATTATGGTTCATAGATTGAATTAGAATCTTGTCTCTGAATATGTTAATTTTTCCCCATGTAATCGGCAGTAAATCATTTGATAAATGTTTGCGCTACAACTAGTGGTAATTATACCAGATCTTCAACATTAGTATTGTAAATAAAAAAATATCATTCCACAATAATAGATTTTATGTTCATTTTAACAAATTGTTCTGATTCAATATACAATACAAACATAAGATGTTCTCTTTGCCTATGTCGGTTGGGGTTTTGATGAAAATTGATCTGTATAGTAAAGTTGTAGTTATTAGATTTTGTTGGTAGAAGCAGACTAGGTGTTCAATATTGATTATAGGTCACAGTGATTATCGGCTGAGATTAATGTAATCAGTTGTTAAAGACTCGGGCGTTTGTGTCCCTATGTTTACATTGATTTGTTGTTTTGACGTATCTCAAACTCACGGATAGATTGTGTTGCATAATGTAGATTGCCGTTTTCAATATACTCAGACGATGAAAAATAAGTTGATTAATCTTCAAACTCTGAGTGTCCTTGGCTTGCTAAGTTATCCCATTTTTTTGTGTCCTTCAATGTTAAGGCTTCTTGTCCTTGGTTTCATCGTCAAAGTCCCATTTCAAGGACCACCAAAGATGTGATTTTACAGTGGGGTTGACAAGGTTTAAAACAACTGGAGGACACCAATTCAGCTGATTTCTAAGAAATCATAGGTCAGATCTGCATTAACGAATTCATATACTTATTAATCATAATGAGGACAGTACATAAAATCAAAAGTAAATGCAGTTGAATCAAATATGGGATTACAAAGAAAACATGATTGCTTGTTTGTTGGTTACATGATTTTGTTACAATTAAAGGTCTGAACAGAACCTTTTCCATAGTATTTTCCCATGCCACAACCTAGAGTGGGGACATGTCTGCCATTTATGTGTCTGTCACACTTTTTATGCACTTTTACGCCAAGAATAATTCTCAAGGGATAAGTGTATTTTAAGAACCCATTAAATGAGCTATCCGTTGTTCTTTGATGGAAATGCATTAAAAATACAAAGCCTATTTCTGTCCTTAAAGTCTTTAATATGAATTGAGTAATTTTTTGGCCTGCCTTCTCAGGATAAGGAACGGAACTGTATTCATAAAGTACATGTGAACTATAGCTGATACACAACATTAACCGACAATGCCTTGGTTTAGTAGATGAGGAACTTTTCAGGCTGTCAATAGACAACAAGTGAAATCTTGTTATGTCACTTTATAACGTCTTTGTCTTTTTATTTTCAGCTGCTAATAGGTTTTGAGAGTGGAACTATTGTATTATGGGATCTGAAGACTAAACTGGCAGAATATAGATATAGCTCCCCAGAGGTAGGACTTACATAATACTTCATCTATGGGTTATTGTGTTAGTTCTAGGGATTGGTTTGTTTACCAATATTTTGTATAAGAAATCAGATAAAAGATATAGAGACGTGGTACTATAAATAAACATGTGTAACAAATCAAGAATTTAGAGAAAAAATACATCCAATTTTCATTTTTGGCCGTATTTCACGGGTGAAAGGTTATAAAATGGTGAATGTTTGGCGGTGGACGGCGGGGAAAGAATTTTTTGTAACAGTTTTCTCAGCAACTACTTGTGAGAGCCACTTGATATTTGGTATAAAGCATCAGGGTGGGGTTGATTTCAGGTCTGTCGCTCATCTACTTCCTGTTTAACAAAATCTGGCCATTTCTAACTTTGACAGAATTTTTTTTTTAAAGGCAAGGGTGAAAATTGAAAAAAAAGCAAAAAGTTTTGAAGTTAAGAGGTGTTAAGCTTCATCTGAGATATAATTGGACAAGTTTTTATCATGTTTTATTTGGCCAATGCATGAAGTTCTACCAATAGTTTTCCACAGTTTTAATGTTTTTATGTAAATCTTGCAATTAAATTATGTGATATGCTTTAAAGAGACAAAGATAGTAAAATACATTGAAAGACAAGTTTTTGGAAGATAGATTTGAAATCAATAGTAGTTTATGAATTCTAAGTGTAAAAAGTTAAGTTAAGAAAAATGAATGTGAAAACATATTTATGTATAAAACCTTTTTATTGATTCTATATTTGTTTGAAGTTGGTGAAACTGCTCAATCAAAAAATTGACTCATTATATTTTATCACATTAAAGCTAAAATTATGATATTCATATTAAAAAAGGATATTTGTGACTGTTTAATTTGGTAGTTTTTAGATTTTTTTCACTTCTCTATTCTAATTAGAAAATATACCCTAATGTAGATCTGTCCATTTTAGGCCATTGATTAATCAAAAAAGGCATAAATTGAAATCAAGTTTTAATTTCACCCATGGATGAAAAAATATAAGTAATATATTCCATAGAGGTAATAATTTTGTAAGCATTATGTGTCATCATTGGCAGATCTAGATATTTAGCAGAGTGATGGCCCTTTGATTGATTTGCCTGGTGACTTCTTGTTCAACCAAAAATTAGCTACATTTGAGCTGCTGTCCCCTTTCTTGGATTGGACTTTGATTTATCCATATGAGTTCTATTGTCTACCTTGTTCGTATGTTAAAATTATTGTGTCACATGTACATGTTTACAATATCAACCTTTCATCAGTGGCGGTTCCAGGATTTTTGAAAAGGGGGGTCCTCGAAAGAAAAGGGGGGGTCCAAAACTATAATATGAGGATTTTTGCATAAATTTTGCATGAAAATCACAGAATTTTCAGACGAAAGGGGGGGTCCAGACCCCCTGGACCCCCCCCCTCTGGATCCGCCACTGCTTTCATTATATTACATCTACAAATTCTAGCAGAAACTAGTCGGCTAACTCTTAGAAGATAACACATGCATATTGAATTTTTAAAAAAAATTTGTTTGCTTCAAAAAGCTTATTGTTGATACAACTTTATGCATAACAGGGTATTTTATTATCAAATATGGAATTTCAGTTATTGATCAAAGTCACATAAAACAAAATTTTGACTCTCATCTTAGCGCACAGAAATTTCCAGGATATTCTTTAAAAATATATAATTTTTGTGTTAAATTCCTGTGCGTGGCACAGAAAATGACTCTAAAATGTCACTCTTTGTTAACTGCTGAAAAAGTTAAATTCCATATTTGATACTAATTTTAACTGTTGCATTGAATTTCTGCATCTCTTGAGGCCTGCAATTTAAACCTGAGCAGACTAGAAATTTATGGTTTAGCTCATTAATTTCAATTTTTCACCATATGTCTATGTTTGTTCTTTGTAAACTTCTGCTTAATCCCAGAAAAGGCACAGTGATCTATAAAATACCTAAAGTATCAATTACACTCGATTCTCTCCATTTATATCAAGGAATTAAAACTTGGTTAAAGGATTAAGTCAATAGACTCTGTACAGGAATCAAATATTTACTTTTAATTACCACAGTTAGTTTCAACTGAATAAAATCTGGTTATTTATTAAAAAAGATTTATTAGTATGAAGAGACATTTCAACTGTTGTTAATGCCTATTATTAGTTTGGATGTCCTCTGGCATAAATTGTGTTTTCATTTTAGTGATTATATGTAAAAAGTAATATTTAAATTGATTTGTCAATACACATTAAAAGGTTGGCCTTAAATTGACTGTTTATATCATCAATTAATTATCAGTCTTTGAAAATTTTAACTTTTATTTTGGTATCGGCAGAACTTTATTTTTTTTTCTATTGATAGATATTTTCTAATATTTATTGATTCACCATTTTATTTTCATTTGAAGTGAATAGAATTTGTTTTCAATGATGAGGAAGTTAGTCTTTATAGCTACTGTGATGACTATTGGATTTTCTAACACTTCTAACCGCTTTTTCTGTTATAAACAAAGTACTCTTAGTGATTTGAAGATGAAAAATTTCATACAAATTACCACAACTTATCATTCCCTGATGTCCTTCTACTTTAAGTTTAAGCATGGATTGGTCTTAATCAAAGACTTTATATATTACTGTGAAAGAAGTGAAATTCACAGAGTTCGCGAAACTTAGAATTTAGTTGTCAGACATAGGTCCATCAAAATGGAATCTTTGATCGGACCTAAATTTTTTTTTACTGGTCCTGTCTATTACAACTATCTAAAAAATTAATAAAATCTACCAGACATGGGTCCAGTAAGTATGTTTAAAATGCCGGACCTGCTTAAATTTTACCAGTCAGGTCTGACAGGTCCGACACATTTCTAAGACTTTGTTAGTGGTATAACAATGTACCAGTATTTTTTTCAGATTTTATCTTCAATATATTTTCAGGCTTTAAGATCTATATCATGGCATCATGAAGGAAAACAGTTTATGTGTAGCCACTCTGATGGTAGCCTGACCAGATTTAATGTTCGACAGCCACAGAAGTATGTGGATATCATGATGCCACATGGTAGGTAACATGACAAATCAGAATGAAATAGGTAGGTAGCAATACCAATAGGTATATCAGTCCAGATTGAAAACAAAATATTGATACATGTATGGACCTTCCTATGACATGTATATATTACATCATTATGTAGGCATATTTTCAATT
This sequence comes from Arcuatula senhousia, assembly GCA_963971305.1. Lineage (NCBI taxonomy): Eukaryota > Metazoa > Mollusca > Bivalvia > Mytilida > Mytilidae > Arcuatula > Arcuatula senhousia. The sequence goes on along the minus strand of OZ020309.1, from coordinate 46,777,538 downwards.
TATCAAATGATGGTTGTTTAAGACAAGGGAGAGGGAATATATTTTGATTATTGGTAACTTTTGACGAAACTCAGACAATAATCTCCATTTTCCAATTATTCATCCAAGAATATTTTTAGACTAAAAAAATCATCAATTTTACTCTTGATGTATCAATATCTTTATAAGTGGGCGGAATTAATTTTTATTTGATCAGATTTTCAGTTATGGAACTAGCTAAATACTAAAAATGACATGAAATGAACATGTGGGTCATGTAGCCAACCATTTATCATTTTCTCATCCCATATAAATGGATTATTTATTCATACATCATAAGTCAGACACCAAATTTATCTTTTCCAGTTGGAATAACATCTTTGTATTTCTCTTGCCCTCGTGCAAGGTCTATCCTGCCCTTGTCTGTTGTATTAATATTTGCAAGGCAAATAGACTTTTATTTGTCTATATTTCTCAAGGGAAGGCATTGATTTCCTTTCTTTTTATTTCCTGCATGCAACTTCTGTAGCCAAATTTATTTAATTTTTCAAGTGATTGTGTAATATTTGTCAATTATGATATGTTTTTGTTGCTGTATGATTTGATAACAGTAGGACATGAGATATGACACTTTGTAGATCAAGTTTTACATTCAGTACTTAGTTATCACCTGTTACACCAACTACATGACTGGAATGAAGAATGCAATAAACAATTATATAGGAAAAATTGATATCAAATGTATATTATAAATGTTATTTCTCAGGCTCTGTTATATCTTTATTGTTATGAAGATAGACAATTATTTGAAAACACAAATTTTAATTTTCTTTTTGTTATAGTTGATAGCTTTTTAGAATTAATTTTAAAATACATCATGATATTGTCATGCAATGACTATCAAAGCTTTGAAAATACTTTTCTCGAAAAATTTAGTTAAATGCTATCTATAACAAACTTGTGCAAATACTCTATAACCTTTGATAAGATTGTCTCTATACTTTTATTTAGTGATGTTAGGGCATAAAACACCAACTCAATCACTCAATAATTAATGGCTCTTTAAAAAAAATGTGTTACAGTACATAAATTGTGTGAATATACATGTATATGAATGATCTTTCCACCTCCCACCTTCCGTTGTATTATCAGAGTTGCATTAGCCAAAATTTGAATGGGAAATAATCTATTCTTCTGATATAAATTCTAGTTCCTTAAAGATTAGGTAATGAAAGCAAATGGCAACATATGTATTTTAGTTGATGAAAGGGGTATTTTAAGCCTTGTACTCAAGAATTTTATGAACGTTTTTTTTATTATAGCAAAAGCAGGAAGAGATGGAAAAGCAGAGCCATGTAAGCCAATAGCCAAAGTAGAGTGGAAATCTGTCAAAAATAGGTTGGTTTTAGAAGTCCGATTGTGATCAGTATGAACTAAAGTTTTATAATTCTGTATAGAAAAATAGGATGGTTTACTTAAATTTTCAATGAGAACTATCTTGGAAATTTGCATTCTATAAAATTGATGTATGCAAAGAACACAGATGATCATAAGCAGTAGGATGCTTTAAGACTCAGGGTTAAGGAGTAGAGATTTCCTACTAAGTAGACTTTCTGTACGTATTGTGTTTAAATATTTTAATTTTAGAATCAACAAATTTTGATTTATTCTATCTAATTATTTTTTCAATTTATATTTTGTCGCATAAGTTATTTAGTTTTCTAATAATTTTTGTTTATTCAATCTTCCTTTCCTATTAGTTTTGTTTTTTCTCGGTAAGTACTTCATGCTGTTATGAAGGGTAGGATACAGCATGGTCTTTTTTCTTAAGAATATTTCTTCTCTCTTGTCTTAATGTACCCCCCAAAAGTTTGGATGGTACATAGGAATCACGCTATCTGTCTGTCCACATATCTTGTTAGCACAACTCTTAAACCTCTTGATGGATATTGATCAAACTCTACATGAAGAAACTGCTTCATATGGAAATGTGCAAGAAAACATTTCATTGCTCTCAGAAATCAATCAAGATAGATGGTTCAACTTAGCAGGCTACATCTTTTTGTGAGCTCACTTGCAGTATTCCTTCATACAATACACTATGCTTGTTTTCAAAACCCATTTTTCCTGTCATGCATATACAAATTTGAAATACTGAATGTTAATTTTATGCAATGTTATATAAGGACCTACAGATATATTATGCCCAATATTTTATACAGTCTAATTATTTATATCGTTGGCATGAGGATCATATTGCAAGTCATTAATTTATGCTCAGACTGTGTAATTAAATTCTCTCCCCTGTGTAAAAAATGGTACTGTTATGAAAAAATGGCTATTTTTTTGGTGACAAGGATATGCTCATATATTCATCCAATTCTATCAGTTGCAATTCTTGTAATTAACTGCTGGTATAAAACTAAAAATTACATAGACAATTTAATCCCAACAAATAACTTTTCTTGATATAACTTCATTTTTTTTTGATTTGACAAAAAATATACAGCATGGGCATGAACATTTAAAAGTATTTATCTAAATGAAATAGATTTATTTTTATACAATGGAAAAGTGTGTTATAGTCCAACATGACAAGATACCGTCATGTTTAATACAATGAAACAAGATGATTTCAGTGACTTGATTTAAGAATTAAAATGAAAAAAAAATGAGTTCTTCATAAAATCATCTTGATACAATATATATGGAAATGTTCTTTTTTTTAAACTTTTGTATAGCATTTTGTGAATTACATTACTGTATTTTGTCTTATACCCTTCAATCTTTTGGGATAGGTATTTTTTGCCATAAATCCAAAGCTTTTCCCTCAACTTTTTAGCTCACCTGGCCAAAGGCCATGTGAGCTATTGCCATCACTTGGCGTCCGTCGTCGTCGTCCGTCGTCATTAACTTTTCTTCAAACTTCTTCTCCTCTGAAACGGCTGAACAGAATCAAACCAAATTTAGTCTGATGGTACCTTAGGGTATCCCCCACAGAACTGATGTGGGGATTTTTGATTCGTCGAAAAACAAGGCCGCCGTTGCTAAAAATAGACTAGGGGGGTCAGACTACTGTTTTTGGCTTGTAAATCAAAAAGTATAAGAGATAGATGAAATCTGATGCCCCCCTACTGCTTCAGCATTAAAAGCTCTACAAAAATCTCCATTTGGTCCAAGTTGTCAGATGACCCCTTATAGGAGTTACAGCCCCTAAAAGGTGAAAAGTAGCGTTTTTTCATGTTTTTGCCCTATAGTATGAAAACTATTGCAGATAGAGAAAAGCTATTGCTTGCTTAAATGTTCAGCTCATTTAGCTCTACAAAAGTCTCCATAGGGTTGAAGTTGTCAGATGACCCCTTATAGGGGTTACAGCCCCTAAAATGATGTTTTTTCATGTTTTTGGCCTATAGAAAGAAAACTATTGCAGATAGAGAAAAGCTGTTGCTTGCTTAAATGTTCAGCTAATTTAGCTGTACAAAATATAGGGTTGACATCAAGACCAGGTGAGCGATTTAGGCTCCTGGGAGCCTCTTGTTACATTATCATTTTTCAGTACTTAATCAAAGATTAAAATGGGATAAAAATATTACTCCTATAATGGTTTAAAAACTATATCATAATGTTGAAAAGGTTAATTAAAAAAAAAACACAAAGTACACAACTGTTGTTTTACTGAAAAAGTCGGCCAGAAGATAACCAGTAATTTTGTACATTATTAATGCAAAAGGAAACAGAGAAGAACCAATGTGGCAGCATTCAAACCGCCTGTAAAGGAAAAGTCAAAATCTGCTGTTACAAACCAAAACAATACAAAGAAACCAATAGCATAATAAAAAACACACACAAAAATAGCTGAACAGCAAACAGCAATGCCAACTCATTAAAAAAAAAAATTACTTTTATTAAGACAGTAGATTTAGTTAATAATATACAAAGTCGATGTCATTAGAAATATACATGTAATAAGATGTATTTTGTATTACAGTGAACCTCTGATTATATTTTCTGGTGGGATGTCATACGATAGAGCAGGACGAACACCCACCATAACTGTGATGAATGGAAAGAGCACAACAGTCCTAGAGATGGAACATAATATAGTGGACTTTGTAGTTCTTTGTGAAACTCCATGGGGCAATGGTAAGAATTGTAGCATAATTTACAGAAGCTTTGAACTACTGTCCAAAACTTAAAGCCAAAATATTCTTGGGGTATTTAATGGGTTATAGAAGTCCAAGAAATGTAATCCCCATGAATTTAGGATAGAAACAGTATTTTAGATTAAAAAATCCACAAATTTCAGATTTATGCTCTTACCCACAAGTTCATTCTCACAAAATGAGTAATTAACCAGAATTTCATTTACATGCTGAAATTCACAACTACAACTAAGTCAAAGTCAAAAAGAAACAAGGCTGTTTTCCATTGCAGATTTTATAAATTCCCTTTATATATAAAAGTTTTGTCACTTATGCTCATATTTCTGTCTAAAAAGTTTTAAAATCATAATGTTATTTGTAATCCAAAGTTATAATGACATAAAAGTATTACAAACAGATTTACTGAGATGCACATGACACAACATCCATTCAAAAGTAACATTTTTGAAATCTACTATCAACGGCATTAAACATTGATCAATCATGGCTTCTCACTATCTTACAGTTGTCCTAGATAAAAAAATATCTTGTAAATAACTCAAAACTGATCTTAAAATCTGCTATTAATGTTAAATAAATGGAAATTAATGGACTTTTTATTTTACAGATTTTCAGGAGCCATATGCCATTGTAGTGTTACTACAGAATGATTTAGTGGTGGTGGACCTAACAACACCAGGGTATGTCATAGTGCATGTGTTAAAAAAGTGATGTTAAAAGTTAAAAAGGCTTTGTTATCTCTTTGCTTTTATGAATGATGTAGACAAACATGTGTGGAATTTTCTTTTCACTTGCATTAGACAGTATGTTAACTTTTCCATACATGCATACACATGACAACAAAACTCAATGTTCACATTTATAACATTTATAACAAAAGATGCAGTTGTTTATATAAGCTTATTAGCAGTGTTCCAGTCATTAAGATGCACACAAAAGAAGATATTCATGCATTAGATTAAATGAAAACTTGGTTTTGCCAAACACTCAACATTTTGATAAGTTATGCAGTTACTTGAAGAACCATCTGTATGTAATATGGTTCAAAGAAAACAAGAAAAAAACTCTAAATTGACCATGCAGAAACAGAATTGATTGGAAGTTAGATACAAAACTATTTAAATATCGTAAAACAAGGTCTCAAATGCCATAATATTTAAGTGTTCTGTCACAGGAATTTCCTAGCATTCTTCAAGGACATCACAGAAAAGACCATTGATTTATGTGATATCAATATTAGTTTGAATTTTAAGTAATGGTTATCTTATACAAATTTCACTGTCTTTTCCAGGTACCCTTGCTTTGAGAATCCTTACCCTATGGACATACACGAGTCACCAGTTACAGCCTTACAATATTATGCTGATTGTCCACCAGATTTAATACCTGCATTTTACTCAGTTGGATCAAAACAGAAAAGAACGGGCTTCAGTGAAAAGGTTTGTTTCTGATTCTTTGTTATACCCTGCGGAAGATAAACTACCATGAAAATATTGTTTTTCTTACACCTGGAAAATTTTGCATTTCAAGAGGGGATTTTATTTTTCATGTTAGGTCATTTTGACTGCTTTATATGTGTGACAAATTCTTTTTATTACTCTCCATTATTCCACATCCTGACTTTTCCCTAAAACATAGTAAAAATTAAATTACCAGACAAAAAATCCCAACTTATATGTGGGCCTGTAGCGCACTTAGGGAACATGACCATTATTTTGGAATGCAGGCAATACATAATTTTAGAAAAAGACTGCATTTCTGGTTTTATATGCAATTCAATAACTATATAAAGATAAACCAATAAATGATGTATCTTTAGGGAGTAAAACTAAAGGTCATTCCTCCTACATACATTCGTACTTTAATAGTTCTAAACGCAAATAAAATTTGTGGTCTACTTTTTGCATTTTTTTAGCAACACTTGGGAATCTAACAATTATGCAATGGATGGAAATGATACACAGTTATTATGTAATTGTTGCAAAAATATACATTTTATTTAATATTATGTAATTTTTGAAACCAATACATTTTTAACAAAGATTATATTTCTGCTTGCGTGATTTTTCTGACAAATTGGAATGGTTTTCAAAAACAGTTAATGGCAGACTAGCATGGATTGCATTGCAAGAATATCATATTAATAATTGAAATTTGCTTTTTCAGATTTAATATTTTTAGTAGAATTTAAAAGTTTGTATGTATATGATCATGTTTATCATGGTATTTATTGCTTTAAATTTAAATTAAATTTAATTTAATTTATATGTATTTTACAGGAATGGCCTATCAAAGGAGGAGTTTGGGGAACAACTACATGTAGCTATCCTGAAATCATTATCACAGGGTAAATTTTGGACTTGCAAATAACAACAAAAACAAAACAAAAAACAAGGGGACGTGCACTTTTTAGCTCACCTGGACCAAAGGTCCATGTGAGCTTTTACCATCACTTGGCATCGTCGTCGTCGTCGTCCGTTAACAATTTTTCAAAAATCTTCTCCTCTGAAACTACTGAACAGAATTTAATGAAACTTGGTATGAATGATCCTTAGGGTGTCCTGCACCAAACTTATGTTTAGATTTTTGATCCGTCAATAAACATGGCCGCCGTTACTAAAAATAGACCAGAGGGGTCAGACTACTGTTTTTGGCTTGTAAATCAAAAAGTATAAGAGATAGATGAAATCTGATGCCACGCTACTGCTTCAGCATCAAAAGATTTACTAATGTCTCCATTGGGTCAAAGTTGTCAGATGACCCCTTATAGGAGTTACTGCCCCTTAAAGGTGAAAAATAGCATTTTTTCATGTTTTTGGCTTCTAAAATGAAAATTATTACAGATACAGAAAAGTTGTTGCTTGCTTAAATGTTCAGCTCATTTAGCTCTACAAAAGTGTCCATAGGGTTGAAGTTGTCAGATGATCCCTTATAGGGGTTACAGCCCCTTAAAGGCGTAAAATAGTGTTTTTGGTCTGTAGAATGAAAACTATTGCAGATAGAGAAAAGCTATTGCTTGCTTAAATGTTCAGCTCATTAAGCACTACAAAAGTCTTCATAGGGTCAAAGTTGTCAGATGACCCCTTATAGGAGTTACTGCCCCTTAAAGGTGAAAAATAGCATTTTTTTTATGTTTTTGGCTTCTAAAATGAAAATTATTACAGATGCAGAAAAGTTGTTGCTTGCTTAAATGTTCAGCGCATTTAGCTCTACAAAAGTGTCCATAGGGTTGAAGTTGTCAGATGACCCCTTATAGGGGTTACAGCCCCTTAAAGGCGTAAAAGTGTTTTTGGCCTGTAGAATGAATACTATTGCAGATAGAGAAAAGCTGTTGTTTGCTTAAATGTTCAGCTCATTAAGCACTACAAAAGTCTTCATAGGGTCGAAGTTGTCAGATGACTCCTTATAGGGATTACAGCCCCTTAAAGGCAAAAAATAGTGTTTTTGACCTATAGAATGAAAACTATTGCAGATAGAGAAAAGCTGTTGATTGCTTAAATGTTCAATTCATTGAGTTCTACAAAAGTCTTCATAGGTTCGAAGGTGTCAGATGACCCCATATAGGGGTTACAGCCCCTGAAAGGCAAAAAATAGCGTTTTTGGCCTATAGAATTAAAACTATTGCAGATAGAAAAAAACTGTTGCTTGCTTTAATGTTCAGCTTATTTAGCTCTACAAATGTGTTCATAGGGTCAAAGTTGTCAGATGACCCCTTTAAGGGGTTATGGCCCTTTAAAGGTGAAAAATTTTTTGGCCTACAGAATGAAAACTATTGCAGATAGAGAAAAGCTTTTTCCTGCTTAAATCCAGCTCATTTAACTATACAAAAGTCTTCATAGGGTTGACATCAAGACCAGGTGAGCGATTCAGGCTCCTGGGAGCCTCTTGTTTGTATTTTATGGAAAATAAAACTAAGATTACATGGCCAATATTAGATTAGTATTTCAATATGTATATTGCATTTTAATCGAAACGTGCAACCTGAAATAGGATATAAATGACACATTCTCAAACTATCATCAATGGCCCCCAAAAAATAGAGCATACTGTGGTTTAAAAATTACTCGTTGGATACCAACATAATTGCTCCCTTCTTGTATCATCTGTAAACAAAGAAATTTAAATTCCAAAAAAAATATCTCATTTTGGATAAACCATGTAAATTGATACCCTTAAAATGAATGAATCCACATAACTTTGTGATTTTTTTTTTAAAGAATATTACAACATAACAAAATATCAATTTATTTTATCAAAATGCAACATGTGTCATTTTTTTCAATTTAAACAATTGTATTTTTTTTTTGAAGTTAGTTATGGATTAATAATTCAATTAGCACTTGTATTACAAGTAGACAAGTATGGCATAAGATTTGTCAATAAACCTGTTCAAGTAGAAAATGCAGCTTTAATGTGCAGATAGATAAATTATGCATCAGCTGCATCAAATTTCCTTGATTTTATGCTCATTTTACTGTTCAGTTTTATGTTGTATATTGAAGATATATTATTTATCTGCTAGATACATGTGTTGTTAATGGACCTGTGTGCCTCCTTCTTTGCCCTTTAAAGGGCCAAGGTGGCCAGCGGTTTTAGGTGCTGGTTTAAATAACACACTATTGAACACTTGGCAGTTACATCTTATTTAGTGGATCAATTTGTAATTTGTAATTGACTTCTGTGTATAATTAAGTTCTTAAGGTCTGTGGCTATCTCTGACTACAGTGGTATTCTCCACCATTGAAACTGTCCATTTTTTATGGCCCATTTACGAGAAATAGGTTATCAACTTTTATACACACTTGTGAAAAACTGCTTATCTGTTACATATACTGTTGTTTCTTTATTATTTGTGGGTATCAATTTTGTGGATGGCCATGACCCATGATATTTGATTCACTGTCATTAGAATATTTAACATTGATATATATGCTACAAACTTTAGAATCACAAATTAAAGAATCCTTGAACTGATCCTTTTTCTTCAAACCATGAAAATTGATACACACCAAAATAAATGAATTCACACTAATAGGCATTTAAAATATGTCTTTATTTTTCAGGCATGCAGATGGATCTTTGAAGTTCTGGGATGCTTCATCAGGTTTGTAAATTTTAGTTATAGTTATAGTTAGGTTTTGTATGTAAAGGTTAGATGGATCATCTGTTTCTAGAATTATTAACTTATACAATAATTTAGTTTTCAATCTATTACTAACATCTTGAGCTAATAGATGAAATGACCACAAAAGTCTAAGCACTGTTTAGGATTTTGGTTTTTTCTGTCTCTTACTTTTAAAATATAATCTTCGTGTATGTTTCAAAGTGATAAAAATGCATAAGAAAGACAAAATGACAAATACAGATAAAAAAGTATCTCAGACTATATATGATTAAACAACAGCAAAATATGATACAACACTCTAATAAAAGTAAAATAAAAATAAACAACCAAAAAAAATTTGTTTAATCTGCAATCTTGCATTATTTATTTTGATATAAAATAATTACATGATTTGTAACTTCATTATTAGATAACTTGAATATAATTTTTTTTCAGTGAATTTACAAGTGTTATACAGACTTAAAACTGCCAAAATGTTTGAAAAACCAAAAAAAGAAAGTCAGGATGATGATCCGTTTGCTGTGTATTTAATTCATTTGTGTCCAGAAAGTCGGATGTTATGTGTTGCAGGAGCTACTCATTTAATACTCTTCAAATTCTCTAAACTGGAAGTTTCTACAGAAATTACTGTAAGTAGTATCAAGTGAAAATCACATATCACAATACTGTTTTTTCTTTTAGTTCATACTTTCAGACAAAAATACCGAATAGAGATCAAAGTTAAATAAACTACATACGAAAAAACCATGTTTGTTACACATACCTGAAAATGGATATTGCATTGACTGTGATGCTTAGTACAGGCATTTTTTTTAGCAATATTACAGAAAAAGAATAAGTCTTTAAGTAAATGCAAAGGCTCACAATAGATGGCTACATGTAAGTGTTATCAGCATTACAAATCAATGAATGGTTAATCAAAAAAATGTATTCAATACTGAATTCACATACAGTTTATAAAGAAAGGAGTATTGTTATGGGTTTTCAGGAATAAATTGTGAGATATATCAGATGGCTTATTTTTTAGAATGATAAAATTTAATTTGGTATTTCGCTATAAGTAAGGATTATAATATTGTATTATCTTTCTTAATATTTACCACAGAGTTTAGAAATATCCATTGTATATGAAGTATATGATGATCTTGACTCGCCAGATTTTGAATGTCCCAAGTCATCCACGCCAAGTTTAAGTGTGATCAGTCAGCACCAACAGAGTGGCAGTATGGGGTCATACTCTAGTAATACATCAGACAGCCATAGTATTAAAGTAAGAACTATTAAATTGCGCAAATATAAAGCGTGTATACTGGTTTCATCATTATGTGGGGAATATCAATTTTCATAGTAGTCATGGGTGTCTGTAAACCAGGAAATAAGAATCCAATAGTGTTATTTTACATAAAGCAACATGATTGTGTAAACCACAAATTGAGAAGCCAACAAAATGTATTTTTTTAGAGGGGCACAAAACCATGAAAATTGATACCTAGGCAAAGTAATAAATCCAGAGTTTTCATTAGTAATGAAAGGGATATGAATGACTTGAAAATCTTCAAATGAAACCAACTCAGTCATTGCAGATGCTGGTAAATATTTTATAATTCATAATATTTTCACAGAAATGTTTGTACATGTATGTATCTTTAATCTGCTTTAGAAATTTAATTGTTTCATTTAAGATAAATCAAAGAAATTGTTAATCACTTGAACGTTATTCTTTTCAAGCTTATAAGATAGACACATCAGTTTTGTTGTATATTTGCAGATGGATTCTGGGACAGCATTAACAGCAAGGTCTGGGACACGAAAATTCTCACCTGGTTATTACTCAGATCTCGTGTGTTTATTAACGTGGCTTGATAATGAACACCCCGGAAACATCACTCATATATCTGTCAACTCATCCTATGGTCTGTAAGTAACACAGGGTAACACCCATAAACTCATCCTATCGTTTGTAAGTTACCCTGGGAATTCTATTTTAATCTCACAATGAAAAATAGGGAACTGACAAAATCATGAAAAATATAGACAAATACCACATGATCTAAAATCAAAACAGAGTGAGTTTACTGTAAACTGGCAAATTTTTGCGCTGTCTTTTTAGTCCCCTACCGGCGAAAGCTGAAGGGGACTATAGGTTTGCGCTCTGTCTGTCTGTCCGTCTGTCACGCCTCAGTTTTCCACACTTTTTTTCTAAACGCTTATAGATAATGAACCGATTTTTGGTATGTGAGTTAACCTTGATAAGTTACAGATCAAGTTTGAGTTTCCTGCCGGTCCACAATTTTTTATGGGAGTTATGGCCCTTTGAACTTTGAAAATTCACTAAAATTTCAGTTATCCACACTTTTTTTCTAAACGCTTATGGATAATGAACTGATTTTTGGTATTTAAGTTTACCTTGATAAGTTACAGATCAAGTTTTAGTTTCGTGCCGATCCACAAATTTTTATGGGAGTTATGGCCCTTTGAACTGTGAAAATTCACTAAAATACCAGTTTTCTGCACTTTTTTTCTAAACGCTTATAGATAATGAACTAATTTTTAGTATGTGAGTTTACCTTGATGAGTTACAGATCAAGTTTGAGTTTCGTGCCAGTCCACAAATTTTTATGGGAGATATGGCCCTTTGAAGTTTTTTTATTGTTCCTTGTAGATAATAAACTGATCAAGTTTAGGTATTCATTTGTTTGACAAATTGTTACCAGTGACTGAAATATGAATTTTTCCCTTGAAATATGAGGCCGGTAGGGGACTAAGTATTGTTTTGCAATACTCTCAGAATGCTTGTTCAAGTAGTAGGATGACTAATATTGGTTCACAGTTGAATTTGTGTCCTAATGTTATTTGTCCATAGCACTGTTAACATGAAAATAATTGCTACGAAAATTTCCTGGTTAACAGCAGTTGATCTTAAAAGCTTAAACAGTTCTTGCTAGCTACAACAAATCTACTTAATCACATTTTGTATTTGAAAAGAGCATTGTTTAAAGTTTTTCCTTTACCAAGTATCTTTACTTATATACAGTAAATTTGCCTAATACAAAAATCTTTCTTTGTCTTTACAGGTTAGCCTTTGGGAATGAGTCAGGTTTAGCAATCATTGATTATTTACAGAAAACTTGTTTATTGAATTTAGGAACTCCAGATTTATATGGTAAGATAAATTAATGAATAGCAATACTAAATATTGAAAAAATGCATGAGGTACAAATTTTTCATGGTTACATACCAATTTATAATAGTACAACATTGAAAAAGATGCGGAAAAAGCAAAATAATGTAATACTGCTAAAAAGAGTCTTGAAATTAGCATTTACAAATGTTATGAACCAACAAAACTATTTTTGTTTTTTGTTTTTGTAATTTCTTTGTTTTAGTTTACATTTACACAAATTTTGTTTCTTTCTCAAGTTTTTCGTCGTAAACCTCACAAAACTGGTAAGTCTAAAATGGACTTTCTCATATTAATGATGCAAGTTTTCATCATTCTATAAAATACCCAGGATTATATAAATACTATGTTTCGTCAAGCATGCATGTCATTCAGTGCTAAAATTAAAGTAACATTTCCTCTTCTAATTGCCAGCTTCATCAGCTATGCTAGATTGTCCCTTTCAATTGCAATTTCAATCTTATTAGAAATGTTCTTATTGAATTCTAAAGCTGCTTTGCTTGCTGACAAATCCAAAATTATAAGTTATTCATGTCATACATTTTGGGAGATGTCATATTTTTACCCCTCAAAAAAGCCTCAGATTTTTTTTATTATTAAACCATAAATGAAAATATTGATATTTACAATTTTTTTTAAATTTGACATTAAGACCTGTCAAACATCAAATATTTATCTGAAATTACAAAATTACATTTACTATAGAAAATTTCTATTTCTTACTATATTTCAAAGTTAAGTTTCCCTAAGTAAAAATAGGTTTGAGTAAAAGTTATCTAACTGGCTGGTTTTAATTCTGAGTGGCATCCATGGCATTTTCTCCTAAACAATACTTACAATTACAAGTAAAAGTATTGAACTATATTTACACCGCATTTCTCTCTATACTCTATGATCTTGTGAACGTCTCTGTATTTTATCAGTATCCCTTTGCATGATATGGCATGATTTTGACAGGTTCTATGGACCCATATCAGAGAGCGCCAAGATCTCCCAGGGGTAAAAAATTAAATCAGATAGAGAATTCAGGGAATGAAGAAGGTTGTCGATCCCCTACAACAGACCAGGTATGTTATTATGGCCCGACCACGTATGTGGATCGGACATATAGTTTTACCCTTGTCCGTCCGTCCGTCCGTCCGTCCGTAACACTTTGGTTAAGTTCTTGGTTAAGGTCCATTACTCGGATACTAAATGTTGGGGGTCAATGATATTTCACCACCAGATGGGTCTTGGGTAGGACTACACCACCCACTAGAAATTAGGTCACTGTGACCTATATTTTATGCATGAAGGACTTCGGTTAAGTTCTTGGTTAAGGTCCATAACTTGGATACTAGATGTTGGGGGTCAATGATATTTCACTACTAGATGTGTCTTAGGTAAGGTGACACCACCCACTAGAAATTAGGTCACTGTGACCTATATTTTATGCATGAATGACTTTGGTTAAGTTTTTGGTTAAGGTCCATATCTAAGATACTACATGTTGATGGTCAATGTTATTTCACCACTAGATGTGTCTTGGGTAACATGACACCACCCAATAAAAATTAGGTCACTGTGACCTATATTTTATGCATGAACGACTTCGGTTAAGTTCTTGGTTAAGGTCCATTACTCGGATACTAGATGTTGGGGGTCAATGATATTTCACTACTAGATGTGTCTTTGGTAAGGTGACACCACCGATTAGAAATTAGGTCACTGTGACCTATATTTTACACATGAATGGCTTTGGTTAAGTTCTTGGTTAAGGTCCATATCTTGAATACTACATGTTAGGGGTCAATAATTTTTCACTACTGGATGTGTTTTAGTAACATGGCACCACCCACCAGAAATAAGGTCACAGCGACCTATATTTTACACATGAACACTTTTGATCAATTTCTTGGTAAAGGTCCATATCCCAGGTAATACACATTGAGGGTCAATGATATTTCAAGAACGGGAGGGCCATCCTGTGGCTCATAGACACATTTTCTAGTTTTTCTATAGTTAACAAATAGACAGAAAAAGATGACAGGAAAAAGTTTGATCACATTTCTCTAGAAAAAGCTAAAACGGATCAATATGTTCATGCACTTACAATTAAAACAGGACATTGAGAAACAAAGTTTCATTTTTGAATTGGATTTTTTTTTTGTTTAAGAAAGTTTCATAAATTTAAACATGTTGCTCATGAATTTCTTATAAAATAAAACCATTTCAAATGCATTTTTGTACTTATAATTCATTTTGTTAAAAAATAATAATCAATTGTTTAATAAAAACCCATATAAGTTTTAGAAATAATTCTTCTTTTAAAGGTAAGATTTGGGATCAACATACACAATTAGTCATCAACACAAAACACTTTGTTGTATATAATTCATGTATATGTAGTTTTTTTCATACAGGAAACAGAAAAAAAGCAACACTTACTTCATTTATCAAAAAAGAAATGCACTACTTTGTGTAATTTACTATTTGTTAAACAGAAACTTTTAGCCTTAATACCAATATAGGTTTAAGGGGGGGGAGAATTCTTATTCTTTTAATTGGACAAGGGCTTGAATTACAATATGATTTTCATGTTTTATACAAACATATTGTTTCTATGTAATAAAACAAAAATGTTAATCCATTTGAATTAGTTATACAGAGAAAAATTTATAGATGAATTGAAATAATAAAGAAAATTGAAAAATATTTTTAAATGAAATGAATTTTTAGATTTTTAGTTAAAATTTTATTTTAATTCTTAGTAGTATTTTGTTTTGCTTGTGGTTATGTTTTTACACAGTATTTTTTCTCTGAAAACAGTTCATAAATAAAACTACTATTTTTAAGCCCCCTTTACAATTTTCGGAAACTGTTTTTTTTTTCCTTCTTCAAAAACATTTCAATGAAATAAGCTGTTTTGATATTTGGTATGTGTTATGTCCTAACTCATATAGAACAGTATTAGTTACCGTATAGCAGGTTATTTTCGCTCGGGTAAACTTTTCGTGGTTTTTGTCTGTGCAGTTGTGTGAAAAAATTTTGCGGTTTTATTTTCACGGTTTGTTGATGTGTTTGTTAATAATTTTCGTACAAATAATATTTTTGCAATTTTCTTTGACCCGCGAAAATAACCCGCTATACAGTAACTTGACCATAGTGTAATAGACTTCTCTATCTTTCCCTATCTAGTTTGAATATGTTCAAAATTATTCAATTTGACCATCATTCAATAGACTATTCTATCTGTCCATATGTGGTTTAAGAATGCTAAAAAAAATAATCATCTATAGTTTCTATCTGTCCCTATGTTGTTTTAATATGTTCAACAGATTTAATAAGTTTGCTGACTTTTCAACAAAATAACCATTAACACCATTGTCTGATAAAAAATAACAGTGCTGTGTTCTAACAAATAATATTTAGTTTTAGTTGTAGTGAAGTATTGATAATTTGCTAGGAGGGAATAGTTTTGTAGAAATTCATGCTTTTACCTTATGTTGTATTCCTTTTAGTTTTAGATTTTGAGAGCCTTGCAAAGTTCAGAAATTTCAAATTGTACTTTTCTTTTATCATTTTACCGAATATTCAGAAAAAATTGTCCTGATATCTTTTGGAAAAAACTGAAAAATGCATTGGATGTTTGATAAAAAAAATTGATATTCAAAATTCACTTTTGCAAGATTTTTGTCATGGTATGTTTAAGGTAGTACAGTGGTATAACACTGAGCATCTTTTCTGAGCATGTTACCAAATTTAAGCAAACACAAAAACATTGCTATTTAACTGTATGAAAATTGTTTGTATGATGAATTATTAGAGAAAAAATAAGTTTGAAAAAAAAACCTAACTGTTATATTCATTTTATAACATTTCCCGTACTTTTTTCAAGGGAGATAATTTGTATGAAATATGTAGGGAAAATTCAGTTTTTGTCTCGCCTGCGACGAATAGTCGCGGAAGGCGAGACATAGGTATTACTTTCCGGCGGCGGCGGCGGCGACGGCGGCGGCGGCGTCGTAAACTTTTTTGTAAGACTTTTGTGGACAATGAATTGCTTGAAAAGTATAATAGCTAGGCATCTGATATTTGGTATACAGATAGTTCAGGTTATGATCTACGCAACTGTCACAATGCCGTTTGACCCTGACCCCATTTTCACGCTCCAGTGACTCTGTGAACTTAGGTCTTTTTTCAGGCCGTAAACTTTTTTGTAAGACTTTTGTGGACGATGAATTGCTTGAAAAGTATAATAGCTAGGCATCTGATATTTGGTATACAGACAGTTCAGGTTATGGTCTACGCAACTGTCACCACGCCGTGTGACCCTGACCTCATTTTCACGCTCCAGTGACTCTGTGAACTTAGGTCTTTTTTCAGGCTGTAAACTTTTTTGTAAGACTTTTGTGGACGATGAATTGCTCGAAAAGTATAATAGCTAGGCATCTGATATTTAGTATACAGACAGTTCAGTATATGGTCTATGCAACTGTCACCATGCCATGTGACCCTGACCTCATTTTCACGCTCCAGTGAATCTGTGAACTTGGGTCTTTTTCAGGCCTAAAAACTTTTTTTTGTAAGACTTTTATGGACGATGAATTGCTGGAAAGTTATAATAGCTAGGCATCTGATATTGGGTAAACAGACAGTTGCGGTTATGGACAACGCAACTGTCACCATGCCATGTGACCATGACCCCATTTTTACACTCCAGTGACTCTGTGAACTTAGGTCTTTTTTTCAGACAGAAAACTTTTTGTAATACTTGTGTGCACAATGGATTGCTTGAATAGTATAATAACTAGGCATCTGTTATTAGGTATACTGACACTTTTTGTGTTTATATCAAGAAATGAAAGCTTAGGTAGTTGATTTTAGCGATGGTGCCGGCAGGCGAGACATACTTTTAGTGGCCACACTTGTTCCAATTTATTTTCAGAAAATTAACGGTGACCCCATGATTTTATACCTTGTTTTCAAAGAACTAACAAAAATTGATGTTTTGACAAAATTTAACAAAAATCTATCCCGTGAAATTTGAAAAAAATTGATTTAAACCATTTTTCCCTATATAATCTATATAAAAATAGCCAAATTTGAACTGTTTTTGATCAATTTTCTACAAAAATTAAGCACGGTGACCTATTCTTTTTATTTTATTTTCCAAACATATGCACATAGATACTTCTTATGACAAAATTTTAAAAAGTTTTATCCTACCGATTTTTTACTATTGTACTACCTTAAAAGAATAGTTAGTAAACAAATTTTTTTTATTACAAATCAACAGATTATTCTGAAATATTTAATGTTCAGTTTATCTGAAACAATATCAACAATGATTGTGATTAATGTAGATTTGGAATTATTTTTTCTTAACTTGTAACAAAACTTTTTTTTTCAAAATTATTAGGTTTAATCTTCTGAAAGGCTCTCATAAATCTTTTCACATTTCACTCTCTTGTCTTTTCACAATTTTCACTTTGTAATTTTGGTGTTAGCTATGTGATGTTATACTAAATACTGCCCTAACCCCCAGTTAAAATTCAACCTTCTTATAATGTTATTATTTCATTTTATGTTTAGTTTTTGTTTTGTTTTGTTTGAATTCAGTCACCTTCCCCTGACACCAACCCTGCCAACCGCCTCAAGAAAAAAACCTCTTGGCCTCCCGACTACCCTCTTTTGGCCATCAAAGAGAGTCAGCAAACAGACTCTGAAAAAAGTGAAGATGAACAACACAATAGTGTTGAGGAGTCAGGCGTTGAAACTGCTGTCTTGGCAGAAACATTAGATAATGTTATTAATCGTTTAAATGATGATCAAAAGGAGAGTGATGGTGAAGATGATATTGATATGGAGGCTGCCATGAGGAAAAATATTCGAAGGATGTCTGTTCAACCGTTACAACCTCCCAGTCTTAAGCTAGATTTGACAGATACATCTTTTTCTGATGACGAGAAAGTGCAAAAAAACAATAAACACAATCTTGAAATACCTTTACATAATAGTCAGTCAATGGGTCAGAAGAAAAGGGTTTCCAAAACAAAATCTGCCCCAAGTACAATGGCGGCCACTGACCGTGGGGACGACAGGGAGAGGTCATGTTCAGAACCCCTCATTGATATGACCTCGCCTGAAGCTGAAGCTCATAAAAAGAAAGGGAGAAGAATATCTATTCATAATTTAGGCTTTCGGAAAAAAAATCATAGGAAAAAATCTAAGGAAGATGTTGAAGAAACCGATCAATTTAACAATAATCATCAACTAAATTCCGAAGACGATAATCGTCATCATAAAGAAATAACAAGTGACGAATCTGAGGAGGAAAAAGATAAACCTCCCGAACCAGGATTTCTCAGACGTATGAGTGTCCAAATACACAACAAACTCTTCAAACATGAAGATGAGAGGTCTACTAAACTGGAAGTACTAGACATATCTGATGAAAAAGAGGGCCACATGAAGATAAGAAAAATGAGCATCACCGAGCTTTTACAATCTGGTATGTGGACTAGATAAAATGAAAATCTCGCTACACTAACATATTTTTAATTGGTGTGTGTTATTTTTCTACTTACAGGGTAAGAATGGGTTTCCTGAGCATGACTAAAAAACTCTGGTTGATGGTTAAGTCTCCTTCCGATTGTCATAAAACAAATGGAAAATTCAATTAACACTAAAGTTTATGAGAGTGTTGCATAATAACTGCTTGATATATTTTGAAAAATAAGACAAGACAATTGATTTTAAATTTTCTAATTGAATTTTCCATAGTTTATTGGCAATCAGTATTATCTATCCTCTGTTTAAGCATGCCTTTAGTGTTGTAATTGGAACTACTGCATGTACATGTGTTTGTGTGTATTTTGCCTGACACACCAATATATTACATATTTGTTTGTTTTTACCTTATGTTGTATTGTTTGCTTTGTTTTGCATTGGTTTAAAACTTTTGGGTGGATTCAAGTATAAAAGATAGGCCTTTTGTATGTTATATTCCTGCATAAGAAAAATGTTGGAATATTTCGAAAATGGGAACACAATCCTGAAACTCTTTAGAAAAAAAGTAATAGAAATCGATATGAAGACATTTTATTTTTAAGTTGGACTCATAGACCAAGCATTTTTATTTTTTATCCATTATGTGTTTCCAACAAAATCATTCTTCTGTTATTTTTATCCTGTAGGATAAATTTTGAGTCATTTTAGGTTTAACCTGTGTGTATAATTGTTGTCAAACCCTTCAGAGCTAGTAGCTCACTAAATATCATAACCAAAATTTTCATTGCAGGCTTTTGATATAAGGATCAGTTTTGGGGAATGTTTTTCAAAGAAAATCAATTACCTCTTTTCTCTTGTATATAAAACAAACTTGATTTCTAGATGAATGGTGTTTGTGTTAGTCCAATGTGTCTCAAGCAAAAACGCCAACAGCAGCCACCAGAGCTAAAACGAAGCAAATCACAAGGTACACGAAAGCTACAGAAAGCTCAAAGTGTGATGTCCGTAGAAGAATTGTCTGCCGGTGGAGGAGGTCTGCTCACCTTAGCTTCTTTTCATTTTATTTTCATGTCACCCTCTATGTGTTCAATGTTGTGGTGGTGTGTGTCAACTCAATTTAGCCCAAGTTAGGAAACATACATGTTGTGACAAATGTCTGTATTTTGAATTTTTTTCTTAAGATACATGTATTAGAAAAAAGATATGTAGTATATGTACTGTAAAAGTACTTAAATTTGTGGAAATCAGTTTTTCATGGATTGAAAAATTCAATGCATATTTGTTAATTCCTGAATTGATGGATTTAAAAAGTTCTTTATAAAGATCCATCCAATTCTTTTTTTAGCTCACCTGACCAAAGGCCATGTGAGCTATTGCCATCACTTGGCGTCCGTCGTCGTCTTCCGTCGTCGTCGTCCGTCGTCGTTAACTTTTCTTCAAACTTCTTCTCCTCTGAAACGGCTGCACAGATTCAAACCAAATTTGGTCTGGTGGTACTTTAGGGTATCCCCCACAGAACTGATGTGGGGATTTTTGATTCGTCAAAAAACATGGCCGCCGTTGCTAAAAATAGACCAGGGGGGTCAGACTACTGTTTTTGGCTTGTAAATCAAAAAGTATAAGAGATAGATGAAATCTGATGCCACGCTGCTGCTTCAGCATCAAAAGCTCTACAAAAGTCTCTATTGAGTCGAAGTCGTCAGATAACCCCTTATGGGAGTTACGGCCCCTTAAAGGTGAAAAATAGCATTTTTTCATGTTTTTGGCCTATGGAATGAAAACTATTGCAGATAGAGAGAAGCTGTTGCTTGCTTAAATGTTCAGCTCATTTAGCTCTACAAAAGTCTCCATAAGGTCAAAGTTGTCAGATAACCCCTTATAGGGGTTATGGCCCCTTAAAGGCAAAAAATAGAGTTTTTGGCCTTTAGAATGAAAACTATTGCAGATAGAGAAAAGCTGTTTCTTGCTTAAATGTTCAGCTCGTTTAGTTCTACACAAGCCTCCATAGGGTCAAAGTTGTCAGATGACCCCTTATAGGGTTACGTTCGGCCCCTTAAAGGCAAAAAATAGTGTTTTTGGCCTATAGTATGAAAACTATTGCAGATAGAGAAAAGCTGTTGCTTGCTTAAATGTTCAGCTCATTTAGCTCTACAAAAGTCTCCATTGGGTCAAAGTTGTCAGATGACCCCTTATAGGGGTTACAGCCCCTTAAAGGCAAAAAATAGTGTTTTTGGCCTACAGAATGAAAACTATTGCAGATAGAGAAAAGCTGTTGCTTGCTTAAATGTTCAGCTCATTTAGCTCTACACAAGTCTCCATATGGTCGAAGTTGACAGATGACCCCCTATAGGGGTTACAGCCCCTTAAAGGCAAAAAATAGTGTTTTTGGCCTATGGAATGAAAACTATTGCAGATAGAGAAAAGTTGTTGCTTGCCCAAATGTTCAGCTCATTTAGCTCTACAAAAGTTTCCCTAGGGTCAAAGTTGCCAGATGACCCCTTATAGTGATTACGGCCCCTTAAAGGCAAAAAATAGTGTTTTTGGCCTAAAGAAAGAAAACTTTTGCAGATGGAGAAAAGATGTTGCTTGCTTAAACATTCAGCTCATTTAGCTATACAAAAGTCTTCAAAGGGTTGACATTAAGACCAGGTGAGCGATTCAGGCTCCTGGGAGCCTCTTGTTTTTCTTTAGTTGGGAATGAGATTTTACTTTCACCATGTTCACAGTAACTAAAATTATTTGGAGGAAATTATTAGCCACAGATTGTGATTTCAACTGGACAAGTTAAAAATTATCCTTAATTTGAATTTTGTTAATTGGTTTGAAGACAGTTGTCACATCAGTGTTTATGTAATCTCTCTCTAAAATGGGTAGGAAAGTGCATAATTTTAGAATTATGTCAGGAGATGGAAATGATTTCTTCTATTGTTCTCTAGATATAACTCTTGTTTAAAAGGTTTTTTTGAAAATTAATTAAGTCACATGTTTCAGATCATGAAAAGGCTAAGAAAAAGAAGAAAAAGAGTAGGTATTGCCTCGCAGAATGAAATTTATAACCCTCTCTGACATGCCCTTCTTTATCCTTGCTTTCATAAAAATTAATCTCCAATAATTCAGTTTTGAAAAAGCATGAAGAGTTAATCACCATAAATAACATCAAACTACTAAATCTGTCTGATAAACCATATCTTAAATTATTAAATTGAGTTGACTTTATTGTTGTTTGTAGCTAATGTGTACATATCTGTTTATGTAAAGGTCTTATTTTTGTATGATTGAACGATAACTATTACACATAAGCCTCTGGTTCTATTGCTTATCAAATATTCTGTCTAGGTATAGTGTTTTACAATGGTATTAGATCATAGTTTTGAAAGGTACACCCATGGTGCTGGGGAAAGTAGTAGTTTATTCACATTTCATAAGCACATCACCTAATGATGGATTTGATGAAATTTGCAATGAGGACAAAAGTATAGGATGTGGAAATGTGCTTAATTTTTTTTTGTCCATGGATAACATATAGGAGATAATCGTAATTGAATTCAATCTCTATTTTTCCTTCTGAAATATTTGTAGTTTATCTTTTACTTTCATTCACTCTAAATTTTACACAAGTGTCACTACCTCTATGTAAAATTTCTAAGTTATCCACGAAACCTTGCATTCCCAATGCCTCAATTTACATTAAACTTTGTACACACTTTTACCAATCATTTACTTGAACAATTCACAAGATATGACTTTTAACTTGCAACAAAATCTTACTGAACTGAAAGGAAGCATTGTCTAACCCATAGTTTGTCTATAAAATATTGTCTATGAGCAATGTTGAGAACTAATGAAAAGTTGTGTCTGTGCATGCATGGACTTCATAACCATCAAAATATATTACTTTTATATGTGCAGTTGCAAAGAGTATTCATGTCATGAGAAAGAGGAAGGTAAAATAAAATCTTTTATGAAATTTTAAATGAAAAAATTCAAAAGCTTATCATTCTCTAGAAAATTTGAATGAAAGGGACTTTTTAAGATCAGATTGAATATTGAAGTGATAATATTTCCTGTCTTTAATAGCCTCTATTTACCTCAAACCAGACTCATTTAGTGGTGAGTGGAAGCACGTTTAATGGTCTTTACTTATTTTGCACAAAAATTTTATTGATATATTTATTACAATTTGATGTTGTCAAAATGAACTTTTTAAAATAATTTTTGTTCTTTCTTATCTCCCCCCTTTTATCCCTAAATTTATCATTTAAGCACCTTTTCTCTATTTTGAACTTTTTTATACATTAAGATAATCAAACAGGTTTTAAATGTGACACATAAGTGAATAAATTTGACTGTAAAAACAAGTGGGTCAATGCTAAGGAAAGGTCAAGATGCATGTTTGTTGCAAGCACACAACTCTGCCTTGCACATCAGATATAACGCTGCTGTTTTATGATATATGTCAATCAAAGAATAGATCACAGTAATAGCCAAATTTGAAACTGCATAAAATATAGGCTAAATATTAGCCCAACATTGTTTAAGAATACATGTACCTGTATGCATTACCCAATTTTAGAATGATATATTTTATTCTTAAGCACTATTTTTTAATATTTTTTTATTTTAAATTTATTATAAACAAATCTAAAAATGTCATGAATGTGAAATTAAATTGAGTATTGCCTTATTATTTGATAATATTGATATTTTGAAATATAAAGATGATGATATGATATGTACATGCAGTAGTTCCAAGGTCATTTCAGTATAAATTCCTGCTTTTAGTACTTTTCCGTTTGATAAGTGTGAAAATATTTATATCCCAGTTTTGTAACTGATATTATAGAATATTGTGTGCATTATACATAGAGAATTAGGCATAGGTGTATCCTCATGATTATAAAAAACACATTTTAAAACTGAGCTTTTATTTTGATTGTGTTTTGCAGAAGTTAAATATAGTAGTTTCTATCTCTTGTGCAATGTCATACATGTAATTCTCATTGTCACATAAATTTTATAAACAGTTTTCTCAGCAAGTACATGCAGTGGATTATTGATATTTGGCTGGAAATTTAACTTGCTGTTATATCAATGGTTACTTTAGATATTACTCTATTTAATTGACCGGGCTGGTCACGGGTCAATAATTTCGGACTTCTTCATTTAAATCCAACCTAAAAGACCGAGAAAATTAAGCTCCGCCCAACCTTGTAAATAAAATAGAGTAATACCTGTTAGAATTATAGTTAAAATTTAGGTGATATGTGTCTTCACTCAATTATATCTTGAGAAAATGTATTCAACTAATTCAAAAAACAATTTGAGCTCCAAAGATTTATTTATTAGAAGAGATATTTGTCAAATAATTATATGGAAATAATTTAAGCGAGATGACAATATATGTGTAACTGAAATATTTTTACTGAATGATGAAAACCATCAAGTTGCATTGTAAAATCAAAAGTTCCCAACGCATATGTCCTATTTTGTAGATAAAAATGATGGTGCATCTTTTTCACGGTCCAGAAGTTCTAGTATGTCAAGCTTAGAAAATGTCTCAAAAGAGGCCATTCAGTCACTTCTATTTGCTGATTCATACACCAGAAAAACAGGTGAGATTTTTAGCTCATCAGGACCGAAGGTCCATGTGAGCTTTTACCATCACTTGGCGTCCGTCGTCGTCGTCGTCGTCGTCGTCTGTCGTCGTCTGTAAACAATTTTTCAAACGTTAACTTGTCCAACACCATAAGTCCAATTGCAACCAAACTTGGTATAGTTGTTTAGTGGCATTATGTGTACAAAACTATCGTTCGGATTTTTGATTCGTAAAAAATCATGGCCGCCATGGCTAAAAATAGAACAGGGGGGTCAAATTACAGTTTTTTGCAAATAACTCAAAAACGGTAACAGATATCAAAATTCTGGCAAAGGGTAAAAGTGATCAGCACCTCAAGATCTACCTGCCTAGAAATTTTCAAGAAGATCCAATAACCGATGTAGGAGTTATTGCCCTTTTTCTGGATTTTTTCAAAATTTTGCACTTATTTAGCCCTATATCTTGAAAACTATACAAGTTATTTTAAAAATTCAAAATGCAGATGATTGAGCACGTCAAGATCTACATTTCATGTAATTAGGTCAAAGCTGTAGAACCATTTCTTTTAGGAGTTATGGCCCTTAAAGTGTCAAATTTACCGTTTTTCATTACTTTTCCCCTGAATTTCAAAGATTAACTTGTCTGACACCATATATCCAACTTCAACCTAACTTGGCACAGTTGTTTAATAGCATATATGCTACAATTCTATCGTTCAAATTTTTGATTCGTCAAAAAATATGGCCGCCATGGCTAAAAATAGAACATAGGTGTAAATTGCAGTTTTTTGCTAATAACTCAAAAATGGTTACAGATATCAAAATTCTGATGGGAGACAAAAGTGATCAGCATCTCAAGATCTACCTGCTATGAAAGTTTCAAGAAGATCCAACAACTGATGTGGGAGTTATTGCCCTTTTTCTGGATTTTTTCAAAATTTTGCACTTATTTAGCCCTATATCTTGAAAACTATACAAGTTATTTTAAAAATTCAAAATGCAGATGATTGAGCACCTCAAAATCTACATTTCATGTAATTAGGTCAAAGCTGTAGAACCATTTCTTTTAGGAGTTATGGCCCTTAAAGTGTCAAATTTACCGTTTTTAGCTCACCTGGCCAAAGGCCATGTGAGCTATTGCCATCACTTGGCGTCCGTCGTCGTCGTCGTCCGTCGTCGTCGTCGTCGTTAACTTTTCTTCAAACTTCTTCTCCTCTGAAACGGCTGCACAGATTCAAACCAAATTTGGTCTGGTGGTACTTTAGGGTATCCCCCACAGAACTGATGTGGGGATTTTTGATTCATCGAAAAACATGGCCGCGATTGCTAAAAATAGACCAGGGGGGTCAGACTACTGTTTTTGGCTTGTAAATCAAAAAGTATAAGAGATAGATGAAATCTGATGCCACGCTACTGCTTCAGCATCAAAAGCTGTACAAAAGTCTCCATTGAGTCGAAGTTGTCAGATGACCCCTTATGGGAGTTACGGGCCCTTAAAGGTGAAAAATAGCATTTTTTCATGTTTTTGGCCTATAGAATGAAAACTATTGCAGATAGAGAGAAGCTGTTGCTTGCTTAAATGTTCAGCTCATTTAGCTCTACAAAAGTCTCCATAAGGTCAAAGTTGTCAGATGACCCCTTATAGGGGTTATGGCCCCTTAAAGGCAAAAAATAGAGTTTTTGGCCTGTAGAATGAAAACTATTGCAGATAGAGAAAAGCTGTTGCTTGCTTTAATGTTCAGCTCGTTTAGCTCTACCCAAGCCTCCATAGGGTCAAAGTTGTCAGATGACCCCTTATAGGGGTTATGACCCCTGAAAGGCAAAAAATAGTGTTTTTGGCCTATAGAATGAAAACTATTGCAGATAGAGAAAAGCTGTTGCTTGCTTAAATGTTCAGCTCATTTAGCTCTACAAAAGTCTCCATTGGGTCAAAGTTGTCAGATGACCCCTTATAGGGGTTATGGCTCCTTAAAGGCAAAAAATAGTGTTTTTGGCCTAAAGAAAAAAACATTTTGCAGATAGAGAAAAGATGTTGCTTGCTTAAATGTTCAGCTTAATTAGCTCTACAAAAGTCTTTTAAGGGTCTTAGTTGTCAGATGACCCCTTTAAGGGGTTATGGCCCTTTAAAGGTGAAAAATAGTGTTTTTTGCTTTGGAATGAAAACTATTGCAGATAGAGAAAAACTTTTTATTGCTTAAACATTCAGCTCATTTATCTATACAAAAGTCTTCAAAGGGTTGACATTAAGACCAGGTGAGCGATTCAGGCTCCTGGGAGCCTCTTGTTTACATATTGATTTGATTTATGTACATTATGTTCACTTATAAATGTGTTGAAATTTCTGATTTTCTTGCATAGAATTTCATAAAACTTAACGCAGGCACATGATGAAATCTAACACACAGACAAAGGAAGGGCTACTAATTCTTTGTTTCTCTGATACTTTAGAACGACACTTAATTGTGAGCTACATTCTCAATTAACTAGTAACTAAACCTGTTCTATTGTTGCATCAATATTTGTATTTTGTAGATAATTTTACCTGTCCCTGTTTATGGGTGGGTACCAGCCTGGGGTCAGTGCTGGTTATTGTGCTAAATCTACCTCCCCCGGGAGACCAGCGACTTAGTCAACCTGTCATAGTCTCACCTAGTGGTAAGTCATTAGAGTGAACAAGTTTAAACTAAAGTATGAGATTGGTTTGGTGGTTGTGTGTATTTTTGGCCAAATTTCATGTTGTAAAATATGTTGAAACAATTTTCTCAGCAATAGTTATTGCACCCTATTAGTTTTTTGGCATCTGAATGAGGTCACGTAACACATTTCAATGTCTCAAAGCTGGCTATTTTTGATTTTGACAGATTTTGTTTTTAATTTGAGAAAGGTGTATACTTTTTTTTCAACTATGCAAGTTTTTAAAATATTATCAACATACCTAAAATATTTATATACTTATCAAAATAATATAGAAATAAAAAAAAATACTTTTAGTTTGTATTACATTTAATTCATCAAAATTGTATTGCTTTTTGTCATTATTTCAGGTACAATATTCAGGTTGAAAGGAGCAATATTAACCATGTCTTTCTTAGATTGTAATGGGGTGCTAATTCCTTCTATACATAAACCTTGGAGGGAATCAGAACAAAAAGAGACACCTACAAAGGAACCCAAAACACCAAGTAAGATTTTATGATTTCAATACAGAATCAAAACGCCAAGTAAGTTTTCATGATTTCAATACAGAATCAAAACACTAAGTAAGATTTCATGGTCTCAATACAGAATCAAAACACCAAGTAAGATTTCATGATTTCAATTCATAATCAAAACACCAAGTAAGATTTCATGATTTCAATACAGAATCAAAACGCCAAGTAAGTTTTCATGATTTCAATACAGAATCAAAACACTAAGTAAGATTTCATTGTCTCAATACAGAATCAAAACACCAAGTAAGATTTCATGATTTCAATTCATAATCAAAACACCAAGTAAGATTTCATGATTTCAATACAGAATCAAAACGCCAAGTAAGTTTTCATGATTTCAATACAGAATCAAAACACCAAGTAAGATTTCATGGTTTCAATTCAGAATCAAAACACCAAGTAAGATTTCATGGTCTCAATACAGAATCAAAACACCAAGTAAGATTTCATGATTTCAATTCATAATCAAAACACCAAGTAAGATTTCATGATTTCAATACAGAATCAAAACACCAAGTAAGATTTCATGATTTCAATACAGAATCAAAACACCAAGTAAGATTTCATGATTTCAATACAGAATCAAAACACCATGTAAGATTTCATGATTTCAATAGAGAATCAAAACACCAAGTAAGATTTCATGATTTCAATAGAAAATCAAAACACCAAGTAAGATTTCATGGTTTCAATAGAGAATCAAAACACCAAGTAAGATTTCATGGTTTCAATAGAGAATCAAAACACCAAGTAAGATTTCATGGTTTCAATACAGAATTAAAACACCAAGTAAGATTTCATGGTTTCAATAGAGAATCAAAACACCAAGTAAGATTTCATTACCTCAATGATCTCAATAAAGATTTCATGGTTTCAATAGAGAGTAAGATTTCATGATTTCAATACAGAATCAAAACACCAAGTAAGAATTTATTATCTCAATAGAGAATCAAAACACCAAGTAAGATTTCATGATTTCAATAGACAATCAAAACACCAAGTAAGATTTCATGGTTTCAATAGAGAATCAAAACACCAAGTAAGATTTCATGGTTTCAATAGAGAATCAAAGCACCAAGTAAGATTTCATGATTTAAATTTAGAATCAAAACACCAAGTAAGATTTCATGATTTCAATAGAGAATCAAAACACCAAGTAAGATTTCATGATTTCAATAGAGAATCAAAACACCAAGTAAAATTTAGTGATTTCAATAGAGAATCAAAACATCAAGTAAGATTTCATGATTTCAATAGAGAATCAAAACACCAAGTAAGATTTCATGATTTCAATAGAGAATCAAAACACCAAGTAAGATTTCATGGTTTCAATAGAGAATCAAAACACCAAGTAAGATTTCATGGTTTCAATAGAGAATCAAAACACCAAGTAAGATTTCATGGTTTCAATACAGAATTAAAACACCAAGTAAGATTTCATGGTTTCAATAGAGAATCAAAACACCAAGTAAGATTTCATTACCTCAATGATCTCAATAAAGATTTCATGGTTTCAATAGAGAGTAAGATTTCATGATTTCAATACAGAATCAAAACACCAAGTAAGAATTTATTATCTCAATAGAGAATCAAAACACCAAGTAAGATTTCATGATTTCAATAGACAATCAAAACACCAAGTAAGATTTCATGGTTTCAATAGAGAATCAAAACACCAAGTAAGATTTCATGGTTTCAATAGAGAATCAAAACACCAAGTAAGATTTCATGATTTCAATAGAGAATCAAAGCACCAAGTAAGATTTCATGATTTCAATAGAGAATCAAAACACCAAGTAAGATTTCATGATTTCAATAGAGAATCAAAACACCAAGTAAGATTTCATGATTTCAATAGAGAATCAAAACACCAAGTAAGATTTCATTATCTCAATGATCTCAATACAGATTTCATGGTTTCAATTCAGAATTTATGTTAATAGCAATATCATTTTGATTATATGAATAGAAATCACAATTTCAAATGCAGAACATTCATAGTTGCTTATCAGATAGGCCAATAATTTATACTTATTGACTAGGTATTAGGGAAATCGGTAGATTATTTTCCCCGAGGTGCAGTGCAACGATTGCCTTCGGCATCTCCAAGGGAAAATAATCGATCTATTTCCTGAATACCCAGTCAGTAAGTGTTTTATTATACCGAAAGAAACAACAGACAAAAACATTTAGAATAGTTTAGCTTATTTAAAATTCATATTTATCAATAAAAAAGAATAAATTAATGCTAATCAAGTTGTACGGAAAGTACTTATAAAAGTTTAACACGGTAAACTCATGCAATTTATTATCTGTAGTATGATTTAACATAATATATTAATCCAAATGAAATAATGAAAACGATTGGCGGGGCTTAATGACGTCAGAGGGCAAATAGTTGTGGCGAGGGCAATAGTTCAGAAACTATTGACCGCTCAATAGTTCAAAGCTAGCAAACGAAAAACATAGTGAAACTATTGTATATGCATTTATTAAAGAAAACCCTACTAAGGTATAATAACAGCCACTATTAGTGATGAGGTAAGAATTAAGTTTATCTTATTGTACAAAGATATTAAACCCAACATTAGCATATGAACTAGAAAAAAGATAAATAGCTGACATGATTTAGGTGTTAAGCCCAAAATTCTTTATTCTATTTCAATGTCAAATAAAAGGGAGAAAGTCAACCTTTTGACCTTATAAAACATGATATGTTGTAGGGCAAATGTCTATGGCTCAGAAACCAAGGATCTCACCAACTTCTTCTACAGAAGTTACAGATAAACAGTATGCTGTTCTCTGCTCAGAAAAACAAGCTAGAGTAAGTTGTCACTGTGGAAAGGTTAAAAAGTCATTTGCTTTAGAAAGAAATTTAAAAGTTCAAAATTGTTGCAAAGAATACTTTGGATACTTTTATTATATTCATTCATAATGTCAAAATTTTATCAATCCTAATTCTTTTATGCCTTAGAAAATATCTGTAGTAAGGGCACAATATTAAAGTGTCTAGGCCTGTACAACATTGAAGTTTCTATAAAGTCACCTAAAGAAGAATTCCTACCATAGAATCAGCTCAAACTCTGAAGGAAAGTCCCTTTTCTAAAGCTCTTCGAAATTGTATGAAAAAAACATAGGGTCACCGTTCATTTTTTCAAGATATTCATGAAAATCAAAAAAAATCCTAATTATTCTGTATAAATTATCTCCCTTTGATTTAGTACGGGAAAAGCTAAAAATGATTATAAAGACCTTTTATTGTCTTACGATTGCTCGTAATTTGTTAAAATATATTATAATATATAGATTTTGTATGCCATATTCAGTTAATTTATCAATTCTATACAAAATACCAATATGTGCAAAAAGATGCTCAGTAGAAAAGCCTGGAGCCACCTTAATGATAATGGTGAAAATGCTTGCCTTTTAGACATATTGTTATAATACATACAGCAGCCATCAATTTTGGTATATATTTGACAGGTTGTTTCCTTACCCTCTCAGTCATGTCCATATAAAACAAGGATTACAGATTCATCATTTGTGGTCAGAGCTGATGTTGTTGCCATGAGAGGTTAGTATAAAACTTCTAATCTTATACTGGTTTTGATTTTATGGCTCATTCGAGATTCAAATTCGAACTTCGAGATTCGAAATTTGAGATTTGAGAAAAGAGATTCGAAATTCGAGATTTCAATATACTTATAATCATAAGATTGCTTGTTTTATAATCCAGTACCAATCAAAAATATCTTTCAAAACGTAATTATTGAAATTCAGGATTCAAAATTTGAGATACGAGATTGGATATTCGAAATTCGAGATGCAAAATTTGAAATATGAGTTTTGAAATTCGAGATACAAGTTTGGAAATTTGAGATACAAGATTCTAAATTCAAGATTCAAAACTGGAAATTCATTATACTGATAACCAACTAAATATGTCACCATTAAATTCCAGAAACCCCCAATTTCAAGAGTGTATTCCATAATTTTGGTAAATTTTGTTTGCTCTTGGTAATTTAGATAAGTTAACCTGTCATTATTTAATGTTATTTTCGGCAAAACACGTATGAGTCTTGGTCAGTAGTTGGAATCAATTCCCTTTCTTTTGGGTTAAAAAAATGAAGCTCCTAAACAATCCCAAAATTGCTATATCATGCCAAAGCATCCATATGACGTGTAGCGACTGCTTACTTTGATACTCGCTGTGTGACTAAGTCGTCCAGCTCATGACACACTACCACCAGAGTTAGCTACAAAAGTTATTTGCGAACTTCATGACACATGTTTTTTCTTTGGCAATTTTTTTTTTTGTGTGATAGTTTTAAACTGTGAAAATAACAACACAAAAAAAATCGTAAATAGTATATATGCAGTATATACCTTCATATAAATAATCACAAAAATTGAATTCTGCGGGGAAAAAATAATTTCCAGTTTGCTTGAAAGCTGCGAAATTTGACTCCCGCAAAAAAAAAAATCAATCAGTATATTGCGTTTCAAATTTGGAATCTCGAATCCAGAGTTTCAGATCGAGCCTTCTGGGCTTTCATACAAATGAATGCAACTAGACAAAATCTGAAGTGGGGAGATATCGATGTGTCACCCTCTGCATGATTAGTATGTTGAATAGTACTGTGGTTAAAAAGACAAAATAACTACAATGCCATCTACGGCATGATCCTTATTTTGCCCAGACAAATAGATAGGGAAATGTTTTTATACCCCACGCAACGAAGTTGCGAAGGGTATAATGTTTTTGACTGGTCCGTCCGTCCGTCCGTCCGTCCGTCAGTCTGTGATCAAAGTTTGTAATCGCAACTCCTCTTAAACTACTGAACAGAATTTAACGAAACTTGGTATGCAAGAAGAACACCATATGTAGTTGTGCATATTACCGGGAATTTTTTATTCGCAAATTTTTGTGGGAGTTATGGCCCTTTGGACTTGGAATTTGCAGAAAATCATGATTACAGTTTGTAATCGCAACTCCTCTTAAACTACTGAACAGAATTTAACGAAACTTGGTATGCAAGAAGAACACCATATGTAGTTGTGCATATTACCGGGAATTTTTGATTCGCAAATTTTTGTGGGAGTTATGGCCCTTTGGACTTAGAAATTTGCAGAAAATCATGAGTACAGTTTGTAATCGCAACTCCTCTTAAACTACTGAACAGAATTTAACGAAACTTGGTATGCAAGAAGAACACCATATGTAGTTGTGCATATTACCGGGAATTTTTGATTCGCAAATTTTTGTGGGAGTTATGGCCCTTTGGACTTAGAAATTTGCAGAAAATCATGATTACAGTTTGTAATCGCAACTCCTCTTAAAGTACTGAACAGAATTTAAGGAAACTTGGTATGCAAGAAGTACACCATATGTAGTTGTGCATATTACAAGGAATTTTTTATTCGCAAATTTTTGTGGGAGTTATGGCCCTTTGGACTTAGAAATTTGCAGAAAATCATGATTACAGTTTGTTATCGCAACTCCTCTTAAACTACTGAACAGAATTTAACGAAACTTGGTATGCAAGAAGTACACCATATGTAGTTGTGCATATCACCAGGAATTTTTGATCCGCAAATTTTTGTGGGAGTTATGGCCCTTTGGACTTAGAAATTTGACATAACTTTGTTATGATACATGTATTCAAGTACTTGCACATTCACTTAAATTTTACAATCATTCAATATTATTGATTCCTGTAGCTCGATACTAATTCCTCAAGGATTACATTGATAGTCCAATAGCCGAACGCGTGGGGTATGTGAGCGTGCTCACTAAGGTTCTTTCATTCCCACAATTATCAAAAATATTCAGAATGGACAAAATTTACAACTGGAACAAATTTAGAGATAAACAAAAATTGATGCACAGGCAAATTTAATAAATCTAAATTTCAGAGATTAAAATGATAGGTTTGTTGCGATTAACTTTTCTACATATCATGATTAATGTTCATTAAAATGTATTCCGTTTCATTCGTTTTCAGATAGTGTATGTTTGGCATGTTATGTAGCCAATGGAAGAATAATGACATTTAGTTTACCTAGCCTTAAGCCTCTTTTAGATATCGACTTCTTAGCATTAACAGATTTGCGAATAGCCAGGACTTTTAGTTTCAGTAGTAATGGACATGCAAGCTATCTGTGTTCTCCGACAGAAATCCAAAAAATTTCATTTTCTGCTGATCTTAGGTATGTATATGACTTTCTTGGAAAAAACATAATAAAATCCCCCCAAAAATTCATTTTCTGCTGATCTTAGGTATGTATATGACAAAAATTGACATTCTTGGAAAAAACATAATCAGGATAAAAAGGGAAATATGGAAAAGTCAAAATACTGAACAAAAAGAAAAGAATCAAAGGCTCTTTCTAAATGCCTATCATCAACCGTTACTGTTTATACATGTATCACTACCTGTCTTTGTTTTTGTTTTATGCTTTATAGCAATAATTTGAAATGAGTGAAAATATACAGAACTTCAGAGTCTGTACAAAAATTTTCATCAGGCTTTTTTTTTCGGAAACCAAAAAATGAGCCTGTTGAGCCTGTTACATTTTGATTTTGATATTAAAGCTTTTATTCTCCCTTTTAGTGATAATTTGAATGAAATGTTAGGAGATCTGTTTGTGGCTACCTGTGAAACTCCTGAGGCACCAAAACAAGGTTTCTTTAAGAACTTATTTGGTGGAGGAAACTCAACATTAGACAGGGAAGAGCTATGTAAGTTTGCCTTTGTACTGGACAGTTTTGTATATACAATTTGATAACACCATTTGAAAAATATTATTTTTAGAATGTCATGAAAAGAAGTATTATAAGTAAAAAAGAAAGTTCCTACTTTCATGAGAAGCATGCTTTGTTTGCATTTCTTGGTTAATAGCCTTATTTATTTAGATCTGTTGAAAACTATAAGCTTATGTTTCATTAAATCTTAAATTCTTATGCCTCTTTTACAAAATAACAAAATGAAAATGAGAAGATAAATCAAATGAATTGTTTTGGTATTTATAAACATCAACCAGGTAACTGGAAAACTAAACCATTACATTATGAAAGCTCATTATGGCAAAAATCCTGCCTTCTGAAATAGGATATACTTATCAAATAGATGCAAAGTAGTACATCTGAATGGTAAAGATGCACATAAATTGATTTAATTTTATTGTTTTGTTGTTAGAAATTTTATTTTAAAACTTGAAATTGGAGAACAAAACTGAAGTCACAATTGCATAGAACAAAAATGATTTTTCAATTGAAATTATTTCCCATTTTAGTTGGTGAGGCGAGTGGTAAAGGCCCTCGAGGACTGGCTACTAAGGTACCAGGACGAACAAACATGCAGTATTTACAGGACAGAACCACTGGTATGACTGGAGAAGTGGGAAGGGCTAAGCAGGTATGAGCTAAATGTCATTTGAAAAAAAAAACTTTGTGGTATTATACAGATATAGCCTACACATTAAATTGATGTGAGAGGTGCATATTTACATTCAGTTAATTCATGTACCAAAAAGCATGAAGTATACATTTAAAACGAAGATGCATAAAAAAACAGAACAAGATGAAATGTTATACTAGCATGCATCTTATTCAAATTTAGAAAAATTTTGTTGACTTAAAGGCCACAAATCAATGGAATTACTGCTATATTCCCCATCTCGCAACATTTTTGGACAAACAGAACCGAACCCTAGAGTCCACTTCATAGATGGGGCATAAAAACAGTACCATACAGAGTAAAGCAGAGTTGACCCACCTTAGTGCTATGAGCTAGTTCTCTTACCTAGTAATCTGTTATGTTGTTTATTTTAGTTGTTCTTGGAAAGAGGAGAAAAGTTAGGTGAATTAGGAGAGAGAACTGAACAAATGCTACAAAATGCAGAAAGTTTTCAAAGTGCAACACATGCAATAATGCTAAAGTATAAAGATAAAAAGTGGTACCAGTTTTAGAATTCTCAGCACTTGGAATGCCATGTCATCCTCTTCACAGCAAATGTTGGATCAGCTGATTGGTTGGTTCTCATAGCCAACAGAATGGACAGAAAAGGAATAATCCTCAATGGCATAGAGATGTGTTGTTGTTTGTAGTATCCATGACAACATTAGGTCACCTGACTCATCGTCATGGTAATGTGGATGTCATTGAAGGTCAAATTGGAAACCTTGATCGTGCAATAAAAACATATTTGAAGATATTTATTGACATTATGTTGAATTTGTTAAATCTTTTTTATTTTCATATAGTGATTTAATGTTCTGTTTTATTTGGAGCTCATCTGAATATTATTTTTAATGGGCAAATGCAATGAAATGTGAATATTCATGGTCATTAGTTTATCTGTTCATTATTTTGTTGTCAGTTTTATACTAGTGTATATAGGCTAAAACATTTGAAGCACAAGCTTTAGAAACAAGGTATTTTCCTTTCATTTAGAAAATTTGTAAAAGCTTGTAACAATTATTTAACAGAATAAAAAAATACACAAATTGAGATTTTTTTCTCAAATGAACTACATGTAGTATGTTATAATGATCCCCTTTTCTGG
This sequence comes from Arcuatula senhousia, assembly GCA_963971305.1. Taxonomy (NCBI): domain Eukaryota; kingdom Metazoa; phylum Mollusca; class Bivalvia; order Mytilida; family Mytilidae; genus Arcuatula; species Arcuatula senhousia. The sequence continues at coordinate 46,741,223 of OZ020309.1, read as the reverse complement.
TGCAATATATACATATAAAATAATTTATTAAAAGGGTGCTTGTTAAATGAGAGTGAAACAAAAAAGGTTGGATTGTTATAGGAGCAAGTGGTATGTTAAATTGAAAAGTTTGTTCAATAGATGCTAAGCATAAAAAATCTTTACATAACATAAAATTTTGAGTTTTTCATGTGAGTATACCCACACTTAAAACTGCGTTCAACAGATATTCCACAACAGGTATAGAGCTGAGCTTTTTGTACTTTTAAAAAATTACTCTGTTCAAATAACCCATAAAAAATGACCAGTAAACTGCATCACTACTATTTGCAGATATAAAAGGGGTATAAAGTCTTATTGACATTTTGTAATTAGTTAACATTTTTGCTGGAAAATTGAAAAAAAAAACCTTATTGATTTTTAGTTTGTAATAGTATATCACAATGAATGGCATTTAGAGAAAAGTAATATTATTTTTGTATTTCCATTAATGTTAGAATATTTATTTACTATTATTATTTTTTATTTTGTAAATTTTACTTGTAACACCATATTTGAAAAGAACAAACATTCCTTGTTGTGTATTAAACAAAAAATTGTACCTAGAGGACCAAGTTTGCCAAAAATAAATCAACAGTTTATACTTTACAATTCTCTACAGTTTCAATAATGTCTTGTTAAAAACTATTAGGATAGATATATATATTAACCCCCTTTTAGAAAAATAAGAATCAAGTACTTCTTCCTGTTTAGGCAAATATGATATGTAAAGGGTTAGTATAAATCTCATATAGATCCAAAAGAATTGTTAACTTCAGTATAAAAAAATTGTATATTCTGAATCCTTTTAGAGTGATAATATAGAGAAATACTTAATCAAATGTCAAAGTGTATTGATATCTTTTCTGTCTGTCAGTCTGTAGTAATAAATCTAGTCTTTAACACTTTCGTAACAACACTTAGTAGATGCAATATTTCCTATAAAGTCTAGTCTAGTAATTTTGGCTTGAACAGTTGATCACTGGAGCACAAACCATGTTAGACAGAAGTGTGATACATATATTTAGAAATCTGCACAAAAATAAACATGATATACACAAAAATTGGTTAATTAAGTATGAAAGGGCATTTGTTTAGTATGTATCATGTGATAATGTATTATAATTTTGTATAGATATTTTATTATTTCATGATTTATTTTGGTAGGTAGGTATATTTTTAATTACTATAGATATTTTCATTCTATATTTTCTTTCTTGGTAAGATAAGTGTTGAAAAGGAAATGGTTGAATGCAAGAGTAAAAAGCACATTGATGGAAATTGACAAATTAGTGAAAGTGTGTAACTTCTAACTTGGGGGCCAGAATTAACACATAATTAAAGGACCATTAGATTATTTTAAAATGGGTTTATTATTTTAGGCTTTAGACTTTTGTTTTCTTTTATACATTGGGGGTGGCTTGAACTATATTTTTTACTAGCTTGATTTTGTACCAGTAGAGCCCATCTGTATATAAAGATATCCTAACATTGTATAGTGTAAATGCTTGGTGTGTACAGCTATTGTAAATATTGATTCCAATCTTCTTGACCTCTAACCTTTTCATGTATTTTACTTTGCATCTTGGGAAAGGTTTCTATCAGAACAAATTATGTTTTATTTTATATTTATAAAGTCTATTTATTATTTATATTATGATTATTATTTGTTGTTTTCTCTGGATAATTCCCTGTTAACATTACAAGAAAAGAAACATTCCCTATATAATATTGTCTTGTTTAGAATGAGATTGTGTTGCCTTGATGTCATGTTACATGTATGTTGTGGAACATCGGCCTCTCTTTGCTGGTGGTTATGAACACTGGCCATTAAAGTTATTATTCTTTATTCCCCTTTTCTTTGCTTTTAGAATTGTAACTTGCATTATCATTCTACAAACATTCTTGATTCTTTAAAATATTTATATATTTTTAAAGAATTAACAGCAGATAATAAAAACAATTTTTGATTTTGATATATATCAAGATGAAAGCATCCATGAGGAAATACTAGATTTAAATTCTAAATTCAAGCCAATTCTATCTTGTATGTTAACAGGGAATATTCCACAAAGTAATAGAATTCCATGTTATTTATTCTGTTGTTGATGTTTTTTGTTAAGCATGAACTGATATATGGCACAAATATCATGTTTGTTGACAAATATATATCTTTACTACAAGGTTTATGGTGAAACTTTAATTGTGATATCAAAGAATTCCATGAAAATTTCTTTATTGTATCATAATATTCTAGTGCATAATTTAGACTTGTAGCATGAAACAATAATTAATTCAACACTAAATGTTTAGATATAAGAATATAAAATCATTTTATTAATTCTATTCAAGGCAGAATACACATGTATACAATTATTTTTTAGAAGATTGACTATTTGGAATGAAGTGATAAAGTGATGCATATTTTTCTGACAAGTTAATGTGTAACCTTGTAAGTGCATATCTGTATAGAAGCTCAGGTGAATATTTGGAAATAATCAAAATTTGCTTTTTAGATGTATTCATCTTGAATGTTTGAACTTACAGTAAAACTTGCAGTAACTTTAAGGTGTTTGAAGGATGATGTAGCCATGTTGTCTTCAGCACATATAAGCACCACCAAATTCTTACTCACTTTGACAATTTGCCTATAAGAGGCACAATTTTTTTAAGAGTGGATTGAAACCACTGCATGAAATTAATGTAAATCCATTTAATATTTTTTGGAAAAACTTAGGGCTTTTATTTTTGCAATCAGGACCCATCTTGGCTCTAGTTGGTTATTGTGCAGGTTTTACTGTAAATGCTATGAAATATCTATAAATGTTTTATGCTTTTAGAAAGGTTTTTGTTTGTTTTGACATTTTGAATTAAAACATATGAAAAGGGGGATTATTTTTGTTATGTTTTCTGCTCAGTGCAATTTGATTTGATCTCATTATTTTATTGTTGGGAGGTAACTGTTTTTACAGGGAGGTTATTAGCTGTACCGTTTGTTGTCATCTATCATTCAAATTGTTATCTAGTGAATATGTACATAAATCTGTAGAATTAAAAAGAGAAATGGTAATAAAAATTGAAAATCATCTCACTTGTTTATTTTCCCCTGCCCCAACTCAACAGAGGGACCTAGTATTGGTCTTCATTTGTCCGTCAATCCATTCATCCTACTTTTGTGGACACAACTCCTCTAAGACGGCTCAACATATTTTGATGAATTTTTTAGGATTGATTGTCTTTATATATAGTTGATCATATTGTGACTCCATTTTGATTCAACAAATTTTATAGAAGTTATTGAACTTTATCAACTTTGTTCATTTTGATCATAGAAACACTTTATGGACCCAATTTCTAAAACCATTCTATGGATTTTGATGAATTTTTGTGTATTGTTTATTTTGATATGTTTTTAATAATATCACAACACCATTTGGATCTGTCAAATATTTTAGAATTTATTGGACTTAATCAACTACGCTTAATGGATTTTGATTAAATTTTGTAGGATTGTTTGTCATGATATGTTGTTGATTATATGGCAAATCAAATTCGATTCAACAAATTTTAATAAATTTTCAACTTTGATGGTGCTGGGGGACATTGGCTATGTGTAGCAAATCTTTAATTTATACATATTCACATATGCAGAGCAAATTATTAAAACAATACAGTTATCATAAATTTACATGTATTTACATTTTCAAAGCAAATAATTTAAAAAAAGATACATTGGTGATAAATGAACATCTATTCACATATACAAAACAAGTACAATGAAAACAACATAATTACCTAATTTATAAAATGATTGTGAACTCAGTTTTTTTAAAAAGGTTTGATTAGCAGATTTTTACAAATATGTGATGGCAATCCCAATTTAAAGAAGTAGCAAAAAGCCCCCCCCCCTAAAAAATAAATAAATGAAAAGTTCAAACCTTTTTTGCTTCTATATGAATTCTTGTTATTTTTGTCTTTTGTTTGTTGTCAAAAATGATCTACAAGGTATTATTATTACTTTTACAAATGGCATATAGTTAGAAGAATTCAAAGGGCACACAGGAAAATAAAAATTACAACAAAGTGCCAGACAATAAATGTCAACATCTCCTTTATATATTAATAGGATGACTGATAGATGAAACATACATAAACAAATATTTATTAATAGGAGAAGTTTTTGAAGAAACAGAAAAAATGGAATGTCCATGTATTGTCTTCTAGAAGGCATGGTTTAAACTTAACTAATATGTCACAATAAAAGTATTTTCTTCTAATTTTCTTCTCATTGGTTAATGTCCTTTTTTGTTTCAGTGACATGGTCATCTGTTCCTTAGTGCATCATCATTGGAGCCAACGGAATTGGTACCATTTTAGCAGATTCGTGATTCACTTGGGCACTCTCATCTTCCCTACTCTACTGGTTGCTTTGGTTTTTGAGTAGTTGTCATGGATTTTTTCGCAGCAGAAGATACAGTATTAGCATTTGGAAGATCATTGTTGTTAGAAATGATTGTGATAACTGTGGGCAACAGTCATTTAGAATCAAAGCTTCGATTTGTAAACAAGTTAGAAGGCACATCTTTGGGCATACTCTGACAGCACATTGGTGAAACTGTTGTACCTCAACAACTTTCAATCTCTTAAAATGATTGCCTACCAATCCATGAATGTAAACTTGGTTTCAAGCTAGCCAACGTGTGTCCACTCAAGCGTTCATATTCTCTTGAATCACGCTTGGCAAGAGAGTTCTCTCCATGTATCACAGAAACAGTATATAAATAGCTTCGCGCATGTGTCGTCCAAACAAAATCCTGAAAAATATATAGATCAGCAGTGCTTTCTAGAACTTATCAATTGATTTAACAGTCTTATAACAGCCAAGTAAGATTAAAAAAAATGTGCTTGGCGCTCCTTGAAACCTTGTTAAACCCACCATATTTTTTAAATGCCTGTACCAAGTCAGGAACATTGCGGTCATCAATATTTTCTGATTTGTTTTCTTTCTTTTGTCTTCTCTCTTGGACATTGAGATTGATCCTCCAAGTTTTGTAATTTTGTTATTAACCTAATTTGTCTGCTGTTAATTGTCGATCTCAAGCCGGTGGTGTAGTGGTTAACGCGTCAGACTACTTCTTTAAAAATTGATATATTTATCTGTTTGGTCATTGTTGTAATATTTTTTGGCATTTTTTTTAATCAAATCTAATATTTCCGGTTTTCCAAGTTTTCTACTCCTAGCGTGTCTGATGAAGGTAAATCCAGAAAAGCGCTTCACACGCAGTGAAATTTTGCTTTTGTACATTTATTCAAATCATTTCAATATGTGGATCGTGTCTTTTTGGCACATATTCCATATTCTTTCGTTTTTAATATTATTTCAGAGTTTGGCTTCAGTGCCGTGTGGAGGTCGTAGAAAGCTTCCCCGTGCTTCAGTTGTATGCTCTTATATATTTTCGAGTACTGGAATATGTGTTGGAAAGACACAGTTTACATATTTCCAAAATTTGACAACGTTTGGCTGTTTCTTTAAAAATTGATATATTTATCTGTTTGGTCATTGTTGTAATATTTTTTGGCATTTTTTTTAATCAAATCTAATATTTCCGGTTTTCCAAGTTTTCTACTCCTAGCGTGTCTGATGAAGGTAAATCCAGAAAAGCGCTTCACACGCAGTGAAATTTTGCTTTTGTACATTTATTCAAATCATTTCAATATGTGGATCGTGTCTTTTTGGCACATATTCCATATTCTTTCGTTTTTAATATTATTTCAGAGTTTGGCTTCAGTGCCGTGTGGAGGTCGTAGAAAGCTTCCCCGTGCTTCAGTTGTATGCTCTTATATATTTTCGAGTACTGGAATATGTGTTGGAAAGACACAGTTTACATATTTCCAAAATTTGACAACGTTTGGCTGTTTCTTTAAAAATTGATATATTTATCTGTTTGGTCATTGTTGTAATATTTTTTGGCATTTTTTTTAATCAAATCTAATATTTCCGGTTTTCCAAGTTTTCTACTCCTAGCGTGTCTGATGAAGGTAAATCCAGAAAAGCGCTTCACACGCAGTGAAATTTTGCTTTTGTACATTTATTCAAATCATTTCAATATGTGGATCGTGTCTTTTTGGCACATATTCCACATTCTTTCGTTTTTAATATTATTTCAGAGTTTGGCTTCAGTGCCGTGTGGAGGTCGTAGAAAGCTTCCCCGTGCTTCAGTTGTATGCTCTTATATATTTTCGAGTACTGGAATATGTGTTGGAAAGACACAGTTTACATATTTCCAAAATTTGACAACGTTTGGCTGTTTCTTTAAAAATTGATATATTTATCTGTTTGGTCATTGTTGTAATATTTTTTGGCATTTTTTTTAATCAAATCTAATATTTCCGGTTTTCCAAGTTTTCTACTCCTAGCGTGTCTGATGAAGGTAAATCCAGAAAAGCGCTTCACACGCAGTGAAATTTTGCTTTGGTACATTTATTCAAATCATTTCAATATGTGGATCGTGTCTTTTTGGCACATATTCCATATTCTTTCGTTTTTAATACTAATACCATGGTTCGTGGTTAGATCTTCGTCCGTGGTGAACATTTCATGAACCAATTTACCGACTCTCTCTTGACACCATTTGCGAGGATGGTCTCAAGCAACGATGCTAGTCCTTCGGAAGGGACGAAAAAAAGGTTGTCCCGTATATTTGGAGAGTAATACCCCATGCACATTAAAGACCACTTTGTAGAGCTCGAGAAGAGTAGGCTCAATCAGTGGGGCCGTTACAAAAGCCACATTCGCAAACTTCTAGCTGGAGAGGGATTCAGATAAGCATTAAGCTTGTTTCCAAATCCAGGATAAAAAGATATGTTTAAATTAAACGTCTGACTCAATTCTGCAAGTGTCCCACTTAGTCGCTTAACCAGTCCATCTGCGCTAGCTTCTACTTAACATATCATTGAACAATTGGAATACTTGTCATCAGTAACATAGTTTGTTGCTGTTATATGTTAAATAATCACAACAAATCATCAGAAATGGCTTTTAGAGACTGTATCTTAGAAGGAGCAACATGGGGGTTCGACTTTGCCACCCGATGGCAATGGGTGCACTGATCTATAATCTTTGCAATATCTATTGTGATATCGAACCAATAAATATTAAGAAAAGGTTAGCGTAGCACTGGTGGAATTGCATTTTTGTGCTTTAAGAATTATACCGTCGACAGTAGCCTACATATATGTCTGCAGCAAAACTGTGGAATTTATAATGTTACCTAAAAGGTTCTGGCAATCATCTGGAAACCCTGTAAGAATTTTTCTTACGAGATTACCAAATCCTGGGTCTGATGCATTAGGCAAAGTAGTTTTTGCTTCAGAAAGGATATGGAGTAAATGAACATGAGACCACAACAAATATGTTAACTCCAACTGCAATTAATTTTTATGAGCTGTATGGCATTTCGGAAAATTATTTCTCATCAGCAGCACTAGAACCCAAACAAAGGAAATCCACAATTCAAAAGATGTTCAAAATGCATTCAGCCAAACGAAATCCAAATATATATATAGATAAGGACAAAACTATGATGGATGGAGTTTAACAATAGGTTTAAGACTTTACATACATTTATATAGTGGTTAAAGCAAAGTGTACACATGAGAAGTAATCTCATGTACAAGTAAACCATATCTAAAAAATGTGTTGTCTATTTCTTCGTGCTGTTCTCGTTGTTGTTTACTGGTTTTGTCTCATTTGCTCATGGTTGCAGAATTATCGTGTAGATCTGTAAGAAAATCAAAGTAGCAACAATAAAATCATGCGGTGGAATGGAAGTTTTCAGTGATATCCAAATACCGGCCAACTGTCTACCTAGTGAGTGCTGATCATCGATCTGGATCACATCCTGCAAATATAGTGGTTAAGTCCAACTTATGGTATTATCCGTTTATCTGTGAATAGGGTTGCTTGATATGTTGCTAATCCGCAGAGTAGTAGTAAACTACAAAAAAAAACCAAACATATCCATCCAAGTGCTGAGATTTCCAATGAAGCTTTGGCTGAACATCAAAATACAATACCAAAGTGGTATAAGACACGGTTGAATTGGTTATGCTGTATGTGCATATTTCAAGGAGTACCTTCTCATCAGCATCATTTGAATCGAAATATTGGAAGGTATTGAAGAAAGATACTCAACCTATATACTTGAACGTTCAAACAAAACGTAGCCAAATAACCACCAAGGACACACGAATTAACTTATAATATATTTTTTTTCATTGAAAGTTCCGTTTGTTTAATTCAAAATTATTCAAAACAATGGGTTTCTTTCCTTGTACTGCACATGGTCGATAGCCTCGGTGCTGGATTTGGCTTCCCTGTTTGAACTTTTTGGTTTTGAGTTAAAGTTCTTTTCGTTCAACACTTTTGTTGTTTTTTTTTATCTTCCAATGTTTTGATTAAAATGCTGCTGATGAGAGGTTACTCCTCGAAATATCGATATAAATCATAACCAAGTTAATAATTTTATACCCGTTTATTGCATTTCATTATTGCATTTTGAAACCATTGGTTAGATAACCGCTGCTGGTGGACCAGAGGTCCACGAGGGTTATCACATGCCTGGTCGTCAGACTTATTTCACACGAATTAACCAATAAATTTCTAATATTTTTCATTGAAATTTCCGATTGTTAAATTCTAAATTGTTTAAAACACCAGCTGGCTTCTTTCCTTGTACTGCACATGGTCGAAAACCAAAAGTATTGAAGGCATGTAGTATTCAAACCCAATACGTTCAAACAGGGAAGCCAAATACAGCACCGAGGATAATATCGACCATGTGCAGTACAAGGCAAGAAACCTGATGTTTTCAACAATTTTAAAATTGACACTGAATCTGAAAAGAAAATTGAAAAGCAAAACAAGTGTGCGGACCAACTGTCTTTGAATCTCAGTGAAATTGGTTGAATTAAGTTTTCTGGTTTTCTACAGACCAGGTTCAAAACGTATAACAATAAAAAAACATTACAATTTACTAAATATTATAAGGACAGTTTTTGTATGTCTTCCTTGTCTTGTCTTGTCTTATGGACATTTGGGATTGATTCTCCAAGTTTGGTAATTTTGTTATTACCTTAATTAGCTCACCTGGACTGTCACCTGGACTGAAGGTCCAGGTGAGCTTATACCATCACTTGGCGTCCGTCGTCGTCGTCGTCGTCTGTCGTCGTCGTCGTCGTCTGTTAACAATTTTTCAAACGTTAACTTGTCCGACACCATAAGTCCAATTGCAACCAAACTTGGTACAATTGTTAAGTTGCATTATGTGTACAGCGGAAATGCCAGCAACACAAAAGAGTTCACACCTATGGTCACGCGGGACAAGGGGAATAATCGAAAAGTTACATAATGGCTGTCAGTCGTCAACATATGTCATCGGAAAAACGATGCCGTATGCCTGTAACTCTTTATTATTATTAAACTATTGGCATTTGTTTATCAGAGGAAATAATAAACTTTTCAACAGACCCTCACATTTCTCTCCAAAGCTTATGACGGGGAAGTAAATTGCACAATTTCAGGAGTCATGGATTTATGACTGACGTACCCCCTACACGCTTTGAAACTGGCACAAACCTGTCCCGCGACGTCCTTGGTCTCGAAAGGGGAAAAATCATATAAAGTATATATGTATGAGTTGTCAGATCGACTTTCATGCCATCATTCGTTTATTTTCTGGTTCAAATCGTATCTTCAGCAGTAGTCCTAAATATTGACATTTTTCACATTGTCAAAATCAAATAAAAGTGCTACCACAATGTGTTTTACAACTTTTTGAAGGGAATAGAAGTCTCTTAACTCTTAGAATACTTTTATTGGACCAGAACTTCACCACCTGACAACTTTTTTTTCTCTCATATTTGATTTTTTGACACACCAGATCTGTGTGATCTCTCAAGACCTCCAGATATTCAGAATCTTTTATGCTAGAACATGAGTCTGACCCATTACCTTCTCACTAGTTATCCTAAAAATATCCATTATTTTTCTATATAAATAGTAAAAACACATGTTGAACATTTTTATATTTAATTCTTTGAAGATATAACACAAATAGACAAAAACTAAAATATGAAGCACCTGATGTGTAGACATTGTATTTCTTCAAATAATTTATAACAGGTCTAATATATGAATAATCTGATTCAATTAATAGTATAACTCTTTGACTAGAAGAAGGACATCTGACTAGAAAAATAAAACCCTACAAAGGTCAATAAAAATTCCAGTTAAACAAAAAAACATGAGCATTAAATTTAACAGGTCAACAGAACCATGGCTTGCTGTTATTAACATTTTAAATACAAAAAGAGATGGTGGCATTCACATTATTTATCCCCTTATTTGCTTATTGCATTAGAAATTTTCAGTAATTGGTCTTTATATCCACCAAACATGTGAAATGTACAGTTAAATGTAAATACAGAGAGGATAATGAGATATGGGATAAGTGCAATATGCTGCAGCACATAATTAGAAATCAGGACTAATCTATACAATCCTTTTCTGCTTGGACATTTAGATTGATCTGTAACCTTACCTTGAGGTTCTATTATTTAGCTATTTGAATCACATGGACTTCATTTGCAGGTGTACACCATCTTACATGTAAGATTGATTTTTTGTTATTTAAACTACTCTTTCTAAAATGCTTTATGTTCTAATCTAATATTAAGTTTTGATTTTGTCAGTTCCAATTTATAAAATAAAAAAATAACTCTTTTAATGAAAAGTAAATTCCCATATGTAGACATACATTAATCATGAACATGACAAAACAGAATGACTAGCATTCACATAAAGTGGGTACTAAAGGCGCAATGCCCGCTTTCCCCGCAAGACATAATGACCAGCATTAACATATAAACTTGACAGACAGAATGACTCGCATTCACATAAAGTGGGTACTAAAGGCGCAATGCCCGCTTTCCCCGCAAGACATAATGACCAGCATTAACATATAAACTCGACAGACAGAATGACTAGCATTCACATAAAGTGGGTACTAAAGGCGCAATGCCCGCTTTCCCCGCAAGACATAATGACCAGCATTAACATATAAACTTGACAAAACAGAATGACTAGCATTCACATAAATTTTATCAAAGACAGAATGACAAGCATTCAAACAAAGCATGAGGATTTACTTTTTTATATTAAACATGTTTTCAAGATGCTGTAAGTGATCAAGTGTAAACTTTAAGGCTTAAATTTTACAATTTAGGTTTTCGGCCGTTCCAATATAACTTATATTCAAATTCTGCTGATCACAGTCAAAGGTTACTTTTTGATTCAAATGCTGCTAATGAATGGTCACTTTTTGATTCAAATGCTGCTGATGAAAGGTTACTATTTGATTCAAATGCTACTGATGTAATGTCATATTTGATTCAAATCTTGCTGATGCGGTTAATATTTGATTCAAATGCTGCTTAAAAGAGGTTACTATTTGATTCAACTGCTGCTGATGAGAGGTTAATCCTTGAAATATGCTTATACAGCTGAACAAAGTAAACAAGTTTATTTACAAACACCTTTGCTCTTTGTATTTTAAGAAATATTTGTGAGACAACAAACCATATTTCAATCTGATAATATTAAATATAACATGGATGATATTGCAATTTCAAAGGAACAGTGAATGTACATCTTGGTGTAAAAAGAACAGATACATAAATATCAATAAAGCCTATAAACCCTGACTGCTGAGAAATTCTACCACATAGAGAACTACATCTTGTTTTGTTTTGTTCAATAATTGAGATTTGTTTTGGAGCAGAGCATCTACAGAGAGTCAAGAATAATTCATCATGCATGAACAAATTATTTTCAAGAAGTTCTGTTTATATTCTGTTTAATCTGACTACCACCATCCCTTTAAAGTATATTTTTGATATCAAAATATGTCATTAGTTCAAAATGTTAAGTCTTAAACATAGGTAATCAATCGATTATTACCAAGCTCACCACTTACATATTATTGTCATTAAGCGAGAATTGACTTGATCTTTTCAAAATTTTAAGTGCTCATCCATGCAGAAAAAGAAGGTCAAAGCCAGCATCTGAACCATGCATCTCTTTAGCTATAGGTATCATAAGATGCACCTACCATACCAATTTGGTTAATGTAGCTTCCCTGTTAGCATGAATGGACTTGAACCATTCTTTTGTAAGTGGTCATCAAGGCAGAAAAAATAGGTCACAACAAACATCCGCAGCATGCATTGTGCTAAGCATCACGAGGTGCAACTACCATACCAATATGGTTGAAGTTGCACTTGTCATAAGTGGGAAAGGACTTCTGAAAGTGGCAATCCATGTGGTAAATATAGGCCATGAAGCCAGCATCCGAAGCATGCATTGTGCTAAGCATCACTAAGTGCACCTTCTGTACCAATATGGCTGATGTGGCACTTGACAGTAAATCAGTATGGATCTTAACCATTCTTCTGAAAATTGATCCGGTCGCTGAAATATCCCATAAGTCCCCCTCACTTTTGTGAGGTGATCTAAAATTGAATTCAAGAAAATGTCTTGCTGCATACCAAATATTGAGAGGCTGTGATGAGAAGTTGCCAGGAAAACACATGGTTACCAGCCCCAAACATTCCCTTTTTTTTTCATTTCAGAAGCAGGCCAAAAAAGATAATAAAAGATCATATACATTGTCTTAATATTAACTTCATAGATGCATACTAATCAGAAATTGTCACTTTATATCAACGGTCTAAAGTTTTTTTATAATTTATTAACAAGCTGATGAACATTGGTATATCTCTACGTCATCTTAAATTCAGGGCATTTGTACTGGAAAGTTTACATTTCATCCAAGTCTTTCTTTTAGTTTGCTTGCTAGGTGTTCAAATGATGTCCTGAAAAATATTTATGACCATAATTTATATGACATTTGTCATTAGAAAAAAATACAAATACATGAAAAAAGATGAAACATTTTTGATGTTACAGTAATGAACAATGAATGGTTTTTACATAGCACTATAAAATTATTCTAGAATACATAATCTTACTTTCCCTGATGCTAGCTACCAAGAATGTTCGCTATGTGATACCAGAATAAGGTGAAAGACGAGAACAAAGAATATTATTCTAGCTTGTAAAAGTATTTAGCTTGGCAGATGTTATAACATTTCACCTTCACGTGTAATGATTTGAAATGTGTGGTACAAGAGCATGGCATATTTTTAGTTTATGGCAAGCAGGAACTGCTTACTCTTCCGGAGAACCTGAGTTCACTCTCGTTTCGACTTGAGTTCGCGTTGTTGATTTATATTGATTTATTTTTGTGTTTCCATGTTTTACATGTTGTCTGTTTTTATCCCATTCTTGTTGGTGTTTACTGGTTTTGTCTCTGTACTTTCGGACTTTTGACATTCGGATACCCCATTGGTACCTTTGCTTCTTAAATTTTTTTTACCAATTTCATAATTCTTACTTAATTCGTGACTATTTCATCATTCTGTTCTTCTCATATTAGTACCAGTAGTCCTTTCTTTTAATCTGGAAATAAAAATTATTAAATGAAATTATTTTCATTATCTATTTGTGTTTTATCTTTAAATATATGCCATGTATGCACACATGATAAACTTTAAAATATATAATTCAATGTTTAAAAGTAATTATAGTATATTTATGTACACATGTATTAGCATTACAACAAAATCTAATATCTTAAATTCCTTTAAGTAAAAATTTTCCAATGTTTATTTAGTTGTGGAAAACAGAGTAAAAGCATTTCTAGTCATCATACATATCTTTGAGAAAGATAAAGTGTAAACATGATAATCAAGAAATTCATATATAAAGCTACACAAAATATGTTGCAATATATAAAGCTTAAACTTTGTCTCGACATTTCGTCTGTCCTTTACTTTTTACTTGACAAGTATTGAATACATTTTTTTAATATGAAAATGCAATTACATTGAAAATTTTACTTTATTACTTCACATTAAATAACAAAATTTAAGCCAACAAATGGAAAAATATACTGAACTATAAGAAATTGTTTTATTAGTTGGACATTTTCACAAATGTTTGAGGAACATGTTTAGCGTAACATGTACATGTATGTTGGAAACAAACAAAAAACAAAAACAAACAAAAACAAAGTAATGATTCAATTAATAAACAAAAAAAAACTTCTGAATGCAAATGAGTAATTTTGGCAGGTTTTAGCATGTTTCAAGTTAAGATCAAATGGATAAAATAAATATTGTTACAGTTATATCTTTATTAAATTTATTATTTAATTGTTCAAAATTTAAGATTAGCTACTATACTCGTAAAATCTTGATGATACATGTACTTGTATGGACTGAAAAATTAGTACACCTGCCAAAAAACTCATATGAAAATTGTTAACCTAATTTATCTATTAGTAGTACTGAAAAAGGTCGTACAGATTCATTAGTAACGGCATGTATAATCACAATTATGACAAGAACAAGAAATAAGAAAAACTCTGAAATATGAACAGCATTAAACAAACAGGACCATGTATCTAATATTTTCCTAGACTTTATTGTCTAAAACCTTCAAATCTAAAAACATGACAACAGACGTCGACATAGAACAGCAAGTATGACAAAACTGCAAAAGATACAAATAGAATAAAACTCTGAAATATGAAAAGCATCAATATTACTATATACACATGATACATGTAGTTGGATAATTATTAAACATTTTTTCTCAAACCTCTGGCTTAGGACTGCAACAAACTACATGTAAGCAATTTGAAATCTAAAAGCATGACATTACAATCAATGATAAGAATAAAACTCTGAAATATGAAAAGCATCAATATTACTATATACACATGATACATGTAGTTGGATAATTATAAACATTTTTTCTCAAACTACAACAATCTAAAAAAAGAACACATGGCATTAATTCACAAATATGGCAATAACAAAAGAATAGACTTTAACTATTAACATGAATATCATTACATTTACATGTAAAAAATATAGAATGATATTCAAACATGGAATTGATTTCAATAATATCAAAATCAGATGCAGGTCTTGGCAGTATATGTATGAAACAATTTTCAAAAACACAATGCAAGGCAAGTAAACTGGAAAAAGCTCTAGTTCCTGAAAAAACAATACTCATGTTCTAAAGATAGCTCTTGAAAACATGAAAAAACATATAAGCTCTAGTTCCTGAAAAAACAATACTCATGTTCTAAAGATAGCTCTTGAAAACATGAAAAACATATATCAGGCACAGACCCAAGTTCAAAAGATATTATGTAAGGCAAGTAAAAAGCTCTGACTAGTTCTTGAAAAACATGAAACACAAAGAAAATTAAGACAGCTCTTGAAAACGTGAAAAACACATAATACCATAGGAAACCATGAAAAACACTATAGGAAAAGTGGTACATAGTTCTCAAAAACATGAAACACATTGCCATATAAAGCAAAATGCTCAAATTCTAGGTAACATGAAACACATAGGAAAATGTCAAATTTATAGAAAACATGAAGCAGATACATGCAAATAAAAGAAAGCTCAAGAAAACATGAAAATCACTTCTATATGGATGGCTTTAATACAGAGAGAAGAGAAATCTGAAATACAAATACACATACATTGACATACATGTAAATACATGTATGTAGGTAACCAATACAAATCTGAATTATGGCATAATAACTAATCAATTTATCTCAATCATCTGCTAGAAAATCTATGTCTAGATCATTGAAAACTACATAGTCATGAAAATCAGCAACATCATCTTCAACTTCGCTCAACATGTCATCTGCGATATCAATGTCACTCTCAGGATCTAAAAGATCTTCTTGAATAAGAGAACTGTCAAGAGAAACATTAGAAACATTATGTATATGGTTATCGAAAAGGTTAGAACAATTAACACATTTACAACCAGGAGAGCATCTGTTGTTGCCTTTGACACATTTGCAACGGTTGGTATTGCATCCTGTTTTACAGGAGCAACCCTTTGTAAACCAGTCCACAGTCGCCTCAACCTTTCTGAAATTGACATCTAAATCCCAAATGACTGCAAGAATTCCATTGGAAAGTTTCCACCCAAAATCTAAAAGAGAAGGAAGTTCAGGGAAACCAACAGTTGCCTTGGACCAGAACTTATATACCCAAGAACAACGGGTCCAATGGAACTTAAGTGCATCAGGATTTGGCAACATCTCCTGTTCAGACGAAACTCTATCCCACATTTTTTCTCTTATAGATGATATTAGAAGAACATGTCTTTCAAGAATATCATCAACCTGAAAACTGTCAAATAAAGCTTTAGGAGAGGAAAATGGAAGAAAGGCAGAACTGTACTTGGAAAAATAAACACAAGATATCAACCTGTAAAAGGAAAGCAATCCACTCTGGTCATCCACATTGGTCAGACATAAGGAATCAGTACCTGTTATGAAGGTAGCATATTTTCTAAAAATATCAAAAAAGGTTTTCTTACCATAACCTTTGAAATAGGAAGTGTAATCACAACCACTCAATATATATACAAGCTGAAAACATAAA
Source organism: Arcuatula senhousia (assembly GCA_963971305.1). Lineage (NCBI taxonomy): Eukaryota > Metazoa > Mollusca > Bivalvia > Mytilida > Mytilidae > Arcuatula > Arcuatula senhousia. The sequence goes on along the minus strand of OZ020309.1, from coordinate 46,724,593 downwards.
AGTATGTTATCAATGGACTGAAAACAAACATCTTGCTGTATTGATCTACAAAGATTATTCATAGAAATATACATTTTTTCATATGGAGAGTCTTTAAGCTGAACAAAAATGTTTTTGTTAATGTTCTCAATCAAGGGAAGACCTATAAAATAAACATCAGTATCAGGACTATAAACTATAACAGTTTTACAGTCTGTTGTATTCACATGAAGCCACACCCTAGTATCTGCTTCCTCGTGATTTCCAGATGAAACTGGGTATACCTCAGACTTGCCATTGCAAGCTTTAACAGCCATGTCTTTTAAATGATGGTCAAAACCTCCAGATGTAATAAAGGAAATGCCTGCACCTAATTTCTCTTCTGCTAAAACAAGAAAATACTGAGAAAGGAAGTTAACAAATAGTCTTTTCTGTCTACGAACTGAAATGAAAGATCTCCAATTAGAAGGCAACAAACTGTTTGGTTCAATTGATGTAATCTCAAGAACACCATCATTTACATTTGATGAGTCCCTTCTTGATCGTTCAATGTCTTTAGGACTGATTCCTTGCCTGTTTGGATCATCAAATATAATATGTATTTCAGAAGCATGGAGAAATCTCTGATTAGAAGAAACCCAATTTTCAAAAAGGAAAGAAGCAAAATCTGAAAAAGTTTTGTGAGGATTAAGAGGAACAGTATTAAGAATGAACATGCCATCAATTACAAATGCAACACTGTCATGAACAGATGGAAAAGAAGAAAGAAACGAGTCAGGATAAAGTTTCTTGAGCAGAGCTGTTGCCCAAGATTTCTGGCCCTTCTCTGGTACACCTTCTGCATCACAAATAGCCCTTGGCAGTTGAATAAACTGGTCTAAATCAGAAATAGGTTTGTTAGTAAATTTTGAGAAAGCGATTTTCTTTTTTAGGCAAGTAATGACTGTTTTCTGGTCTTTTATTTCTTTTTTCTGTTTAGCTACAGTAATTTTAGGGGCTGAAAATGTTTTAAGATTTCTTTTCCTCCTTGGGGGAATCTTAGAATTTCCTGAAACTTTTAAGAAACATTCTACATATGAGACCATGTCTTCCTGTCCATATTTCCTATAATTTAATAAGCTGTCAGTCTGTTCTGGTGTTGCATCTAGTTCAGTGAAAATGTGGTGTAGAACTTTCTTGTCACCTGTACAAAATAAAGAAGACATTTCCAACTGGGAAAGATATTCAATTATGTTCTTTTCCTGTAAAGTAACATATGGCACTGTTTTCTCTGTGTGATGGTGACATTCTTGTGGGAAACCAAGCTGAGACTTTAAGTTGAAAAGAGTTTCTGCTCTGTAAGGCAGGTAGTAAGTAAGAGAAGCTAAAGAGGAATCGCTAAAGGAATTTAAAACAACTTGGACACTCCTGTCGACACCAACGCGACCGAGAATTTTGAAGTCACTGTCCATTGTGTACCAGATTCAGTCAAGCTTTCTCAAGCAGAGTTGAGTCTTCTGTCCAAAGGTCTTAATTTTGTTCCAACAACTTCCTTAGCAGACTCTTTTCAAAACCATACGGACATCCAAAACTTCTTCAGACGCCTCCTCTTAAAAGCTTTTTTCCACGAGAAGGAAAATAACCAATTTGACGAGGAGGATAATGAAGCCGCCTCTTTGTTTCGCGATTATGGCAACAAAAAATCAAATTTCACTCCCAAAACATCCTGGTTTCCTGTTTTGGAGAAATATATCAAATCTTGTCTTAACCAAATTGATAATTTAAAAACCAAACCCCTCAAAAGACATAATCTGACTAGTAACGAACAAACTGCTCATGCTCTTAACATCCTAGAGTTCTTTGAACCTGAAAATCCGAATGACTTTAGATTGTTCTCCATGGATGTTACTGCTCTCTACACCAGTATTCCGAACAACGATGCCATGATCGCTTTAAAACATTTTTTGGACAGAAGACCCAATCCCTATGTGAAAACGGATGTCATCTTGAGATTAGCAGAACTTGTTCTCAATCTCAACACTTTTCAGTTTAATGGAGAGTTTTATTCTCAGTCTGGCGGTGTTGCCATGGGCACTAAGATGGGTCCTAGTTTCGCCTGTCTGTTTGTTGGGTATTTGGAAGAGAAAATGTTTTCTGAATACGTTGGTCCTGTTCCTGACCTATACAAACGATACATAGATGATGTTTTCGGTGTATCCTCTGATAGTGAAGATGATTTGAACTCGTTCATCAGCTTTGTCTCTTCCTATCACCCTGCCATTCAGTACACCTTTACAATCTCGCAAGAGAAACTCTCCTTCCTTGACTTGGAATGTAGCATCCTTAACGGCAAAATAGAAACGTCTGTATTCTATAAACCCACTGATGCACACTGCTACCTGAACTACCAATCTTGTCATCCCCAGAGCTGCAAAAATGCCATTCCTAGGTCTCAATTTCTGAGACTTAAACGTATTTGCAGCAAAGAGGATGATTTTAAAGTTCAAAGCAGCACTATGAAATCATTCTTTGTCAAAAGGGGATATCCAAACAACATCTTGGATAAAGCTATCGACTCAGTTTCCCGGGTGACACGATCCAAGGCTTTGGAGCCCAGGTCAAGACGCAAGAATGACCGTATACCTTTGGTACTTACATACCACCCTCATAACATCGTTATACGGAACATTCTGTTGCGCAATTTCAAGTCCATCGTCTTGAAGGACGAACACATGTCGACAGTGTTCGACTCGCCACCCCTGACTGCTTTTCGCAAAGGTAAGAGTTTGAGGCAACATCTTGTCTCCAGTTCATTTGACAAATCCAAGAGACGTCCTCGCTCTGACTTTTCAGGCACCAGGGGTTGTGGTCGATCAATCTGTGTCACATGTCCTTTTACCTGGGAGACTGAAGAGATAGTTGGCCCCTCCAACACCTTCAAGTTGAAGAACGGTTACACCTGCATCTCCGAAAATGTCATTTACGCTATCCGCTGTGCCAAGTGCCTTAAAATTTATGTAGGAGAAACTTGTCGTCGACTGGGTGACAGATTTGCTGAACACAGGAGAAGTGTTCTCAAATGCGACGACTGCCCAGTCGGCCAGCACTTTTCATTGCCAAACCATGGCGTCAAGGATATGCAGGTGACCGTTCTCCTTGAAACATGCACCGGCGAAAAACAAAGACAGTTCCTTGAGCAAAGAATAATCAACTTTTTAGGCACTTTTCAACCCTTTGGTATGAATGTAAAAAGACAGACCTTTTCTTAATATATATAAATTAGTCATCAAGTTCAGGATTAAAATACCACGTGATGTTCTTCGAGTCAATTTTATGTCATTCTGTCTTCGTCAGTCGATGTGTGAACATCTTTCTACTTTTAGCCCCTGAAGAAGGACTTTATGTCCGAAAATTTGGGCACTCTTGTTTTATTTGTTTTAAAGGTTTTATTTCTTTATATTTCTTATTTAGTTTTTACCTTTTAAATGTGGCTTCACCATCCATTTATTTATCGAATTTAAAACAGATTTGGTCTTTAAGTTAATTTCCATTTCATGGGCCTCATCAAAAGCAACAGAATAAAATTGTTCACCTGAAATAGAAACAGAGAAACATCCATTTTCAAAAAATCTCAAGACATCATCAGGAAAATTCTGCCTCATTGCCGTTTTCGCGACGAATGATGGGTACTTTTTGGTATTTTTAGAAAGAAAAATTATCCCAGAATCTATTTTAAAGGCTTATTTAAATAATTAGCCAATGGGACGCCTTTGTGCCAGTTATTTATAGGAAAGGGGGTTTCCGCGCCATATTTTCAGAGTCAACACATGCCCGTTTCAATTTTGATAAAAGTCTAACACAAAGTAAAAGAAAACATAAAAAACTAGTTCAGTCATGTGTAAAAGTTACTATTTTACCTTTCTGTGCTCTCCAATACTTTCATTTGATCAGCTTTTGTGAATAAAACACGAAAAAATAAGTGCTGGCAATGTTGTTTACATCGTGGTAGCCTTTTCAGGAGGCCGATTTTGGACTGAAATCCATAGGAATCTCCATACAACGTTTATTCAACGTTGCATGCATACTATGCAATACAGGGTAACAAATGGGGTTTCAATGGAAAGAGCAATCCTTGCCCGACATTTTGAAAGTATTTTGACTACTCTGGGACTTTTGAGTCGGGGGTTATGGTGCCACAACGTTAGGTACAGTTGACCAAAATTCTTAGACGAAATCCGGAAAATTTAGTGCATTTTTACCGGCAATGTCAATTTCAATCGCATTTCCGGGAGCTATTACTTACGATATAGGTATAAACTGTATATATTATCTTTGAAGTAGAAGTTCCAGAGGACCTAAAATCACATGATTCATTGAGGTCCATGTATTTGATCCTATTTTTATTCAATGGTGAAAAAAAAATTCACGAAAAAAAATGTGAAAAATGAGCAAAATGCGGTGCCGTGGGTGCCACAACCACTGGGAAGTGTGAATTCAGAGTAACAACTTGCTGTATCAAAAGTCCAGTGTCCATATTATACAAATATAAAGAAATAATGAAGTTTCGTGCAATAGTTTTCTTGTCAGGGGGAAGCACTTTTTGGTATTTCATGAATTTATGTGAAAAAATCAAATAAATTTTGCTGAAGATTCGACATTTTACGTAAGAAGAATTTCTGGACAACAGACAAACCCTAAGTGAAAAACTGTTTAATGTGTCGAAAGATACATATGTGCCAAGAACACAGACCAAAAATCAGATCTTTATAGCGATTCAATCGGCCGTACTAGCCTTTCAAAGTTTGGTGCCACCCGGTGCCGTCTAAAATTTTGCTGATTTTTTTAAACTACGACCGCACCTGCTTAAGCCCAACACCCCTAGCGTCTGTTTGAGTAACCCTACTGCCTAAATATTGCATGGGTGCATAGAAGCAATACACATGCATGATATTTTATACAGAAATCCATTTTTTTTTTTTTTTTTTTTTCAGAAGACCGATACTCACTTTTGCCATGATGGCTGCGGTTATCGTATATATGTAATTTTGCAATTTTTTGAATAATTTTGAACTTACAGATATGAAATTGGTATTGTCTGAACTAGAATAAATTACTGAACAAGATTATACAAAAACATTGAATCTAAGGTGGTCCGGGGTCAAAATATAGGATCACAAAGTTGGCCGACGCTGATTACAGAAAAACGTATTTTTTGCGTTTTCAGAGCCTGCCCCTGCAGAAACCATACGTAGTACGGCAGATTTTTTGGCTTTTTTCTGAAAAGGGCACCCCATAGACTAGAAACATGTAACAAATCAAAGTCTGGCTACTTTTATTAAAATTCGTGTGAAAGCCCTAATCGTGGTCAATGCCGATTTTAGCGCCACCTATGTGAAAAATTGAATTGTCGCCCCTGATTTTCTGACCATACATGTAATGGGTGGAGGCGCGAAGTAGATGCGCGGCGTTTCCACTGTGTACAAAAGTATCGTTCGGACTTTTGATTCGTAAAAATACATGGCCGCCATGGCTAAAAATAGAGCATAAGGGTAAATTGCAGTTTTTTGCTAATAACTCAAAAACAGTACCAGATATCAAAATTCTGGCATAGGGTAAAGGTAATCAGCACCTCAAGATCTACCTGCCCATGAATTTTCAAGAATATCCAAAAACCGATGTAGGAGTTATTGCCCTTTTTCTGGATTTTTTTTCAAAATTTTGCACTTATCTAGCCCTATATCTTCTTAACTATACAAAATATTTTAAAAATTCAAATTGCATATGATTAAGCACATCAAGATCTACATTTCATGTAATTAGGTCAAAGCTGTAGAACCATTTCTTTAAGAGTTATGGCCCTTAAAGTGTCAAAATTTACCATTTTTCATTAATTTCCCCCTGAATTTCAAAGATTAACTTGTCTGACACCATACATCCAACTTCACTCAAACTAAGCACGCATGTTAAATAGCATAAATGCTACAATTCTGTCGTTCGGATTTTTGATTCGTCAAAAAATATGGCCGCCATGGCTAAAAGTAGAACATAGGGATAAATTGCAGATTTTTGCTAATTACTCAAAAATAGTTACAGATATAAAAATTCTAATGGGAGACAAAAGTGATTAGCATCTCAAGATCTACCGGCTTTGAATTTTTCAAGAAGATCCAACAATGGACATAGGAGTTATTGCCCTTTTTCACGATTTTTTTTCAAAATTTTTCACTTATTTAGCCCTATTTCTTGAAAACCTAAATAAGATTTTTCAAAAAATAAAGTTGCATATGATTAAGCACATCAAGATCTACATTTCATATATTTAGGTCAAAGCTGTAGGAGCTATTATCCTTAAAACAACAAAATTTACCATTTTTCATCACTTTTCCCCTGAATTTCAAAGATTGACTTGTCTGACATGGTAATACCAACTGCATCTTAACATGACACACTTGTTTAATATCTTATATTCTACAACTTTATCTTTTAGATTTTTGATTCGTAAAAAAAACATGGCCGCCATGGCTAAAATAGAACATAGGGGTAAATTGCAATTTTTTGCTAATAACACAAAAATGGTATCAGATATCAAAATTGTGCAAGAATCAAAAGTGATCAGCATATTAAGATCTACTTGTCCTGAAATTTCGGAAAAAGATGTGACTGCTGATGTGGGAGTTATTATTCTTTTTCCTAATTTTTGCCAAATTTGCACTTATTTAGCCCAATATCTTGAAAACTAACCAAGATATTTCAGAAATTTAAATCGCATATGGTTAAGCACAATAATATATACAAATATATGTACCTGTGTAGTTCAGGTGAGCGATTCAGGCTCTTGGGAGGCTCTTGTTTATATAAGAACTTAGATTTATAGATATCAAAGTAATTTTTGATTTTAATATTTCATTCATAAAAAAGGTGATATTCAATATAAGCTGACAAAAAAAATCTACAAGGGCTCCAGTAGATAAGCTCCCTTTGCTCATATTAAAACAAAATCCAGTGACTTGGTCAAATTCTTTTTTTCAATAGGAGAACAAAAATCATTCATTCCTTTTTAAAAAGTGCAAATTCATAGTACATCCATTGTAAAATAATTAAACAACACAAACTCCCTAAGTCGCCAAAAGTATTATTATAAAGGCAATCCTTTTCCATTAGATAGGCATTCAAATCAAATATTGAACTTTTCTTGTCCCTTCTCCAGTTTTAAGTGTTATGAGATTTTTGACAGGTCCCTGATCAAAGCCACTAACGAAGTGTGACCCCGTTTGCTCTTTGACAGAAAGTCCTGTGTTTTTAAAGATGAAAGACACAACATTTAAATTAAAGTTCTCTTAAAGGTTCGCATGAAAATTGAAATTAAAATTTCAAAAGATGAGAAGATTAAATAATGGCGACTTCTTTAAAAAGAGAGATTTAATGTAAAGAGCACTTGAAAAATATTAAATGCTATGAAAATAAAACTTAATTTTGTAGAAATTTCGTTTTAAGCAGGCGTCAAAATTATTTCAAGCAAAGGAGTGCAAACAATTATGTTGACAAATTTAATTAAATAAATATTTAAATGTTTACTAAATCTTCTTATATCATCTTGACTTCTCCGTTTCCAAACATTTGTTCCAACACTTTATCATGATTGATCTTCACGATACTCTCAGATGTTATACCAGCAAAGAGCCGCCAAAGAATTCACTAGTCCAGTGTTTATAGGGATATCACACTTGTTCAAGTATTGTCCCGATAATTTGATTCTGGACTGTGTTCCCGTTTACAGAGTCTCTTGTTTTCAGACTTCAATGAACCTACGATAATACAATTTGTTACTTGTACTTATTGGGTTTTGAAAAGATGTAAATGACTGCATTTAGAGAGCCAAATTAAAGATTGCTGTTTGCAATTTTGTTGTCTTTTAGATATCTATACCGAACTAGTAAAGGCTTTGATCAGGTACTTATGAAATAAGACAAACATTTTTACCCTATCTCCTCCTTCAATTGAATTTCGCTATATGATGATTGGGATTCACAATTTCTTTTTTGAGTTGGGTATATTTTTCAATGCTTCCATTGGGCAAAATATGTTTCTTTTTTGGCAGGGACGCTTGATATCAGCAGAACCAACTGAACTAAATATATGAAGCCAAAAAGTATAAGAAGAAGCATTTCTTGCAACATTTAATTTGCTGTGAAGTAGCAAATTATTAACCATCGGGGCTTTCTCCTCGCATTTGGGATCGGTAGCAAGCCCTTGTCCATTCACAGGCCAAAACATTCGATTACACATTTCTTTAAAAACATAAAAAACTCATATACCTTGAATGCTAATAAATCATCCGTACCTGTTGCATTGTAATTTGACGTAACATAATAACGCTTAAGCATACCGCCTTCAAAAGTAGTCGCGCGCGAGCTAGTTACAAATTATCAGACGAACTCTTGACAGGTTGCTGCTAATTACCCAAAGATAAGCGAAGGAACAACTCTGATCACAGACTTGAAAGAACCAGATAAGATGTACCACAAAGAAAAGGTTAAATGGATTAGGATGATAAAACACCAACCTTCAGTTAAGATCACACAGTTAGTATTGTTCTGAACAAATCTGATATGCAATACTGTTGATTTAAACGGATTTTACATATTTTGATCTAAAATGAACGTACGTCTTTGGGTCGTAGGAGGGTTCCAGAAATATTATTAACACCACCTACCAAAGACCATGGATGTACTATCTAGACTAATTGGTAGGCAATTATGCATTGTATATAGGCAAAACATAATGAATATAAAAAAAACCATCCGCATTCACAAATTTGTTCTCAAGTACATCTTACTCATTTTTGTCCATTTATTATATCATGATGACCTATCCGGTCTAGTCAAGTCCAAGTCATAATGACGAAATACTAAACCGCGCAGATTCATAAATTACAAGAGGGTTGCCATCCCAGGGGGGGGGGGGGCTACTTGCTATTATTTAGATGATATGAGTGTGCCGCAGGAAAGGGTCATGTTTTTGCAACCAGTTTGTCTTAAACAGGGTATCTTTTAACACCTATTGTCTTGAACAGGGTAACTATTTCCATATTGTTTTTCTCTCGTCAAGCTTTCATGATTGAAGCAGCAGAATACAGGAAAAACAAAGCTGAATGTAACATTATATAGAATGGAAAGTACAACACACAAACATATAACAAAAATGTCTTAAACATGATCTAGTTTTTACCGTTTGCGTCTTAAACAGGGTGTATTTTTGGTTCTGGGACCAATTTCATCGAAGGACATAATAATAAACAACAAGACCTGTGCAGGGCAACATGACAGACTAATGTTAGTGTTTAAAGCGTACACAGCCAAACTAATATCTTTGCTAAAAGTTATACAAATGTATTTATTAGGTCTTAGTTGTTGGGTTTTTTTTAAAAGTTCATCATAGATAGTGTGAACTTATAGCGGATTGTTCCACAGATTCAGTAATGTATTATTTAAGATTAAAAAGGCGTGACCTTTGGTAATTACATCTCTATTTTTTTTTATATATATTTCCTATGTTTATTGATGGTGATCCTATTTCAAAGACTATTTATCGTGTACACCTACCATAGGTGTTTATTAATGATGAATGTTGTATAACAAAGCACGATCTTGTAGAACACCTGGTCTTATAATTGATGAAAAACAGCTTCCATAGCCTACTGCTTGATAAATCCATACACAGCATTTGTAATCACAGACCTTGAAATATCGTTTTTCTCATTTTTTAAACTAAAATGTTTTTAATCTTTTTAAGACTTAAGTAATACCCATTTTCAAAACGTGAAAAGAAGAGTAGATAGTCCAGAGTTCTCAAAATTACCAGACAAAAACATGGATTACAAGTCCTTCCTGTGCCATCCCATTGATGATATATATATATTTTATTTAGATCTACCCCTTTACAGCGGGGGCGCCTACTTCCAGGGTATAAAAGTGGCGCGTCTATCAATATTCTATACAAGTTGAAATATACACTATAAACATAAAATGCATTCTTTCAGCCTATAAAACAACAACAACAATATTGAAATTTTAAAATATGATATTGACAAAGATAAAATGTCTTTCAATTATAAGTCTATTCAGTTTTCCTGTAAAAGCTTGGACCTTAAAATAAAACATTCACTTACAAAATTTCTACCTAAACAATCATAAAATTGTCCTACATCATTGCTAAAAAGATATTAAAAATTGTAACTTTGTATTAGGCAACAGTTTCTGTGAAATAGACAGTTGAGTTTTCTCCAGTATGATATGGGAAGTCAATATTGGATTATAAAAGTTCTGGGTATTGATTACGAATATAGTCATAGATTGGACAATCAAATAAAACATGTGAGAGGTCCTCGCTTACGTTTTCAGTACATAGATCGCAAGTATTATGCTGTGACATATTTATCCTATGGAGATATTCATTGATATGCAGCTTTTTCGTTCGCGCAAGAAGTTTAAGGCGAGATTCGCGGAAATTCCATAGCCTACAGCTTGATGAATCCATACACAGCATTTGTAATCACAGACCTTGAAATATCGTTTTTCTCATTTTTTAAACTAAAATCTTTTTAATCTTTTTAAGACTTAAGTAAAACCCATTTTCAAAAGGTGAAAAGAAGAGTAGATAGTCCAGAGTTCTCAAGTTACCAGACAAAAACATGGATTACAAGTCCTTCCTGTGCCATCCCATAGAGGAGTTGTGTTTGTTCTGTTTGGCGAATAAAACACTGAAGTTCTATTAAAATTCAGGACTATTTTGATTCTTTTGCAATCGATTCAATTCTGAAAAGAAATTGAGAAACAAAAAAAATCCCCCCTTTTTTGGATAATTATCAAACTTTACCAATGCTATATAAATATATGGTTATCATCGAAGTTGACACATTGACACAGACTATGGTACTGCAACATCGGAATTAAATAATGATCTCAATACAATTCCAGCAACTATGGAATGTGACCGTGAGAGAAAACTATTACTAGTATATAACTTTTCAGGAATGAAAGTAGAAAAATAAATAATATTTGTTAATACTCAATAGATCAAATTAACAAATAAAGAGTAAAGTATATAATTTGTTTACAATCTATTTGTTTAATTCTGTTTAATTCACTTAAAAAAATTAGTACGAAATAAACTTTTGCTTTTTATTTTAAAAGTTCCGATACGGGTTATCACATTGAAATGAGATATTGACACTCAGGGTGGAGAAACTCTTCAACTACGAAAATATTTCATTCATAAATATTCTTTTGAGAATTGTTTACACATATAGGTGTAAATGTTTGGTTCAGTTTAAGATGAATGAAAACTGCATAATAAGCAATAATCTTTAGGAAAAGATCGCCTTGAATTTGAGGCAGTGTAAACGCTATTGTATTTTTGTGTTTTCACTTTTTAGTGCATGCATAAGCAAGAGAAAGTTGAGAAATAAATTTAACCTATTTTTTTTCAAATGGAAAAAGATTAAAGGTTCTTATAAATAGCTAGGTCAACAAATATTGGACAACAGAAATATTAAAGATGCCAACTCTTCAGTTAAAGTCAGAGGCCAAATTCTGGCATTATTGTCTGGCCTGATTGCTTCATAGGGAAACCTCTCCTGGATATTTCATTCAAAAAAGTAAGCTGGCAACCGGCTCCCTACTGTTCAGATAACAGCGGGGTACCAGCCTAACAAAAAAGGTGGACACAAATATCTTTGCTGAATACATGCTGAAATACACCAGTTAACACTTTTAGAGTCAGCTGAAGTAGCATCATCGGAAACTCAGAGGTTCTTCTCTTGCTTACTCATTCATCACCCCTGGGTCATTTCCTATGAATGTATACGTTTGCTCGCTCTAAATCTAATATTGAACTTTGTAAAATTTTCATAAAGAAAGCTTAAGAAAAATTTAATGCGACCAATGAGATGGCTCAATACAAGAATTTCAAAAACGAAGCATTTCAGTGTGTGATGAATGAGTAAGCGAGAGAACCCCTGGGTTTTCTAGGATACTGAAGTAGACCTTAGCTTCAACGGCAAAATCAGAATAAGAAGTCGTTCATGAAAAAATATTTATGCAGGTCAAAGTTATATATTTTTATTGCACTTGTTAAATCGAAGTAAGTGGGCCAATAATGTTTTTCCATAATCAGCATTTTAAATAAAAAGCTAAAAAATAACGGATACCTTCTTTCGTTATTTATATTTTTTAATTGTTTGTCCTACAAAGAGAACAGAACCTAATTTCAAGAGGTCCAATTCGCGTTATTGAGGATAAGAAATTACCTTGTTTGAAAATCAGAAAAGAAGACCACTTTAGCATGCTTAGATGTATTTAAGCTACTTCCTTCTGATTGTACCAGTTGTACGGATTGAGACCCTTATTATGCTTTTAACCCTTTGTCTGTTTTGTTTTAACACTCCCCGGGTCTGAATCCAGGACGAAAACAGTCGTTAGTCAGCCGATGTACTCATAGATTTTCCTTTGTACCTCTCGCACCACTTAAAACTAGTTTATAATTCTTTTAATTTGATTACTGGGCTGAAATAATTTACGTCAAGATAAAAAATTATAAGTTGTTACGATGACTTTTTCATGCAATAATTTGAAAGTTTGATAGATGTACAAATTGCATGAATTACAACGTTTAAAATGACTTCTTACTTATCGAAAAGGGGTTTGCACAGGTCTATTGTGAGAGCATTTAAAGTTGATAATTCGTACTAAATGGGCGCGTTCAGCTTATTAGTATTACACAGATTTTCTATTTGAATGTGATGACACTAGGTCAATTGATTTGTCTTTTACTTCCACACCCAAAGGTTTTAACTTTGAAGTTTTTGCACCGAACGTCAAGATATATAAAACACTTATTTATCCCCTTCAAATTTTATACTTATATTTGATTGAAAAATTAAAGACCCGAGTTTACTAAGAGCCCAAGGAATGGTCTTCATATTAGAATTTATAAACGTTTCATATTGTTTTCTTAATAGATGGGCGAAGTGTTCAAATGCCGTCTTAAAATGCAACAAAAAGAAAAAAAGCATATACCAACAAGCAAAACATAAACAGAAGACACAATTCCAAAGTCGTACTATTATTTCCCTTATTTGATTAAAATCTGTTTTAAATGAAGGTGGTCCGTGGTCTAAAACAGTTTTTATAGTCTGCATTTCAAATCAAGTGCCTTAAAATAGCATTTAAGATGCAAAATTTAATGCTTTATTTTATTTTCTGAATTAATATAAATATATATATAAAATAAATATTTTTTAACGAAATTCACATTAAAAAACTTAACGTTAAACGAGCAATTTAACGTTAATTTCACGTGAAAACAAATGTATTCAACATTTTTAATGGCCTATAACTTTCATACAATTCTATAGATATTTAGGAAAAAAATCTCATTTTTTAGAATTTTCATGGGAAAATTCATGTGAAAAAGTTAACGTGAAATTAACCTGAGTTTCACATGATATTAACGTGAATTTCACGTGAAATTCGTGTTAAATACATTTAACATGAAATTCAAGTTACATAGTCGTTTAACGTGCAATTCACGTGAACTTCACGATAATCCTCATTCCTCGTGAATAAAATTTCCCTGTCTATAGAAAGGTGAAGAAAAGAACTACTTGAAAACAAGAATTATGCCCCTACCTTTTTCTGTGTTTTTTTTCAAAAGATTTGAAATATAGCAGAAATCTGATGGGTTATTAGATCACGGTGTAAGTTTAAAGATTATGCATAATAAGCTATTGAAAAAAACCCCAAAACTTTACCTTACCATCTTGACAAGGAAAAAAAAAATCATTAGAAAGGTCCGTGCTTCCACTTTTATTTAAGTTCAATGTTGAAGAAAAATCTGATGGATTTTGTTTATACCCTTGAACCCCCTTAATTTCTAGTTATCCTGGTATACAAAATAACAATCCCAAATTAAGAAACCCAAAACACTAATGAAATTGGTTTGACAGTCTTAATATAAGTGCAGAATTTAAGCGTGTGAACTTATGCTAAAGCCAAAACTTTTTTATCTGCGTAAAGCTACCATCAAAATCTACTTCATTTTATTCTTTTAACATATATAACAACTTGTTTGCTCAGCATTAGTTTTCATTTTCCAAACTTACTATTAACCGCTGACCATAGTGGGCCAACGTGTATGGAGAGTGCCACGCTTCATGCACGTAAAAGACCCCTTTGTAGCACCACATAGGCTAAATTTTTCGCCCCTACCCACCTCTCCCCCTTTTTTGAAGTTCTTCAAAACTTACCGTTCCTTTGTTTCCCACTCCACCCCCATATTTCATTTATCATCATCATTTCATGTTCATTTTATCATCCTTTAAGAAAATACGTCTCATACGATCCCTAAAAAAAATCTTTCTTCGTTATCAGCCATTAGTAGAAAAGTTCAAAATTGAGTTAAAAGGTATGGTGATTAATTGTTTTAATTAGTGTTTGACTAGTCTGCTGTACTGAGATGATCACCTCAATATCCCTATTGTGTCTCACAACTATGTTGTGTTCTATGGTCATTACCGGATCCTAAGATCGCAATGGAAGAGGGAGGTTTGGCGCCATAAAACCTGGTTTAACCCACCATTTCGTTTGAAATGCCTGTACCAAGTCAGGACCATTGCGATCCGCCAATTCTCCGGTATGACTGATTCGTTTTTGTCATTTTCTCTGGACTATGAGAGTGATCATTCAAGTTCGGTAGTTTTGTTATCACTTTTATTTCATGTTCATCGCCTGTAGATAACCTAGATAGCGTTGCACGGGCGTAAAACATCAACTCACTCACTCACTCACTCACCAAACTTACTATAACGCACGGGCGTAAAACATCAACTCACTCACTCACCAAACTTACTATAACATGTATGCATGATCATGTATTGCTTCTATATTTCTCTTAAAATATGTCGTTTAAAACAGATTCAAGGAGCACATATCGACTATCTGCTTATCATTTCATTTCCCTATAAACCAACAGTTATTTGCACCTTGTGGTCTTTAGAAGTCTTTAAATCTTTGTTCACTAAGGCAGTTTATACGGTGTCAAACGGTCTTTGTCAAAGTTGTCGAGATTTTCATCAGAGACCCATATCTCCATGTAAAACCCTTTAATCTGGCGTAAATGAAAGACCACAAATGCCTCATTATCACTAAAGGTACCTCCCCTAAACAATACACACCTCTAATTAAACAGTGCAAACCTTCAAAGCATTTAACACTTCAAAAGCTTTATAAATGACCGTTTAAAAGTTTTCTCTTTGCGGTATATACCATTGAAATTGTTATAGAAAGAACATTGTTGAGCTATTTCATTAAACTATTACAACGATTATCAAGAATACACTTCAAAATTACACGAATTCGCAGATGTAATTTTTTATCATAATGATTGTAATTAATCAAAATAATTAAGTGGCAGTAATGGACTATTGTTTAAGACTGTCTATGCGAACAGCGCCCTTTTCTACAAAAATGCATTAACAAACGTTCTACATAAGTTTTGTATCTTAAAAACGATAACCTGTATGTTTTGTTAAATATAATGCCAAAGTGATCAAAGATGCAACGATGAGTTTTTAGTTATCTTCTTCAATTCTAAATATTCATCTTTGAAGGCCAATTTAAAGGGGAAAAACAACGCGAGCTAGCTGGTCGTCGTTGAATTATTTGAATATTCATTTTTCAAGCGGTATACCTCAACGTATAAAAGTTGACAACGTTTTCATCACCCGAGCTAGCTGGTCGTCGTTGAATTATTTGAATATTCATTTTTCAAGCGGTATACCTCAACGTTTAAAAGTTGACAACGTTTTCATCACCCGAGCTAGCTGGTCGTCGTTGAATTATTTGAATATTCATTTTTCAAGCGGTATACCTCAACGTTTAAAAGTTGACAACGTTTTCATCACCCGAGCTAGCTGGTCGTCGTTGAATTATTTGAATATTCATTTTTCAAGCGGTATACCTCAACGTATAAAAGTTGACAACGTTTTCATCACCCGAGCTAGCTGGTCGTCGTTGAATTATTTGAATATTCATTTTTCAAGCGGTATACCTCAAAGTATAAAAGTTGACAACGTTTTCATCACCATTTTTAGAATTGCTGCAGATGAACCACATTTATATTTGCTTGCGTCTCTGATGGAAATCTCGACAACTTTGACGAAGATCGTATAATACATTTTAAACTGTCTTAGTGAACAAAGACTACTTGTTTACTGTCACAACTTGTGCAGGACATTTGTTTCCCACAAATTGTTCAGAAGTCTTTTGAGTTTTGTCATGTGATTTCATTTTTAGTCTATACTAACCAATGTTTTTTTCAAACCGTCTCTCATTCTTAGTGTTCTATTTAATTGATCAATTTTGCTCTTATACCTATCGTGGTACAAACGAATCATTTATTAAGGATAATAAAAATCATGGAAAATGCAAAAGTAAATATTAACGCTTTCAGAAAATTTTTAAAAATATTTTGTTCTGTAATACTTAAAATTAGATCTAATCTTTAATGAATATTTTGCAATTTTTAAACTTGATTTATATTTAGGTCGTCAGAATCAAACAATCCCTTTCCATTCCTTTTTAGGTATACCCATAGATATAATATACATAGATAAAGCTCCGGACAGACATCTGAGGCAGATGATATTCGCCGACTTTTTATCACCCACTTGATTTCGGGGTGTCATACTTGGTGTTAATTGACATAATTGAGTGAATATCGACTGATTTTATGACCGAAAGATAATGGCGTCCAACTTTCAATGAAATGGTCTTCCCTTTTGTCATTTTTTTCACCACGATTAATATGGCTAGCATTGAAGAAATTGAGGTAACGGAAGATCAATTAAATTAATGAAATAACGAACGAAGACTGAGACAATAATTAAATCGATATGTTTTTCTCAGACGAGGATGAGGTCCGTTTCGTAAGTTTTTGTCAACACCGCTTAAACGTTCTGAATGTGTCACATTCACATCGTTGATGAATATCTGCCATTCAAGCGTCTTTTTTGGTAACGTATATCCGATGGCTTATTTTTCCTGTTGACGAAGAAACACGGTTTAATAAAGAACTCTCTTTCAGTCTTTTTAAATGAGAATCTATGATCAGAAGCAGTATGGGCATAAAAAGTACTTGGACTGGGGTCTTGCGTGGGATAACAGATTTTGTATCTGTCTCCTTGATTACATTAAACGAACTAACAACTTTCTTTTCGTTCTTCGTTTTTCGCCGTCTTGATATCTTTAGCTGACATGCATCACAAACGTATGGTGGATCATAAAATTGAGGCAAAAATATTGGATATTTTTTTTACAATATGTAAAAATTTGATCGAACTTGAAATTTTATTCTATTGTTTAGAAATTGTATTTTTTTTAAGTTAAGGTCATTCATTTTTTACGCAATCAAGAACAAATTCTTAATTACAGACAATTTTAGCTGCAAACTTTTTCTGTATTTTTTCTTTGTAATTTTCCACATGTTTAAAAAAAAAGCCAACTGTTGGTCACAAACGTAATGGTTTCATAACGGAAAAACGTTTAAACATTAGCGGACATTTTCGTCTTTTAAATCACCATGCAGATTTTTGATCAAATTGATTTGCTTCTATACGAAAAAAAAAAAAGAAAACAAAATTGTTGAAAATTTAAAAAATCGGTGGTCCTTAACTTTTGTCCAAGTGTATATAATTACTACGAACAAGAATTCAAATTTTCTCTATCGATAAAAAAGAAGATTTTCAAACGATTATATGAAAATTCGACGCACTTCGACGATGTTATGACTAGTATCACTAGATAGGCAAACTTTTCCTCTTTTAATTAGACTTGGTCTGATATATAGGAAATTACAGAAAAAGAAGTTATCGCAGTTTTAAAGAACCTACCTGTTAGTTCCATATTTAATTAATGACATTTTTGTAGTAGATAACATCATTACAGTGACCGTTTTCTTCAACCGATTTTCATCAAATAAACACTGACAGACAGGTCGTATCATGCTGTGTCTACTTTATTGCACCCGCTCACCTTATCGTTTAAGGATTACCGGTAATTAACTAATTATTATACCACCGATAAGGTCAGCCATCGATAATCTAAGATTAATTATCATATACCCTCAACATATCGGCGAATATCATCTGCATCAAAGACCTCGCTACGCAGTGCCGCGTGTTTGATATATCAAAGAGAACCGTGGGGTACACAGCATGGCAAAAACCTCGAGCTTTATCTATGTATATTATATCTATGGTATACCCAACCCTTTTACTCGAAAATGATACATCAAAATGCGGAAAGCAAGTAAAAGTTTTCCTTCTACACTTTATATTTTTGTAATTAAACCATCATTTAACTATTACCCAGTGAATTTTACAGGCTCCAATAAGCTCTTATAGACTGTTTCATTAGTACACAAAATAATTTGCCATATTTAATTTACACTTATTAATTCTCTTTGAATTTGATTTTGGTCCCAGATAACATCATAAGATCAAACAGACAGTCGTGTGATGTCCTGTGTTAGAGGCTATGTCAAAACCTTTGAAGTTGGGTTGAAATCCCCTGTTAATATTCCGTAGATGTGGACACAAACATAATCGTACTCAGCTTTTAAAGTAAGATTACATAGAAATCAGATGGAAAATATTGGACCTCAGTCTTCATTCGATTGCTTCTAGGCCCAGTATCATATACAAAGATGAGATGTTCATGATTTAGCACTTCTTATGTTTCAAAATATTTCAGATAATACCATGGATATGATTGTTCATGTTTTTGACCGTTGGTAGGCAAGTCCTCGTTTTCTGGTGACTAAAAGCTGACCACTTGAGACCGAACACACTTTTATCTTATGCCGTTTTTTTCTCCTACTCTGATATTCAGATTTCATTTTATAATTCATTCCTAAAAGTGGAATGCTTATTGCCTTTTTGCCATTCTAAATTTAAATTATCTGGATTTATAATGCGACATTTAAATCAATGGTAATAACAATATTACCGAACTGGAAGGTTAAATCTCAATTTTCCAACAAAAAAGACAAATCATGAATGCAATGTCATATCGGAATTGATGCTTACAATGGTTCTGAATTTGTATGGCCATTCCAAATGATATGGTTGATTAAACCAGGCTTTATGGCACCAAATCTGATAACTTTTATTGCTATCTCATTAAAATAGACCATCTTTTATATTGGAAGGCATACGACAGTACGGAAATACACCATATATGTGATAAGTCAAAAAGAGACTGTTTGAGAATAACCGCACAAAAAATTAACAAACAAAATAAAACCATACTTTTTTAAACAATGATAGATATTTAAGATGAAATTTTTAATGTTTTGCTAGGCTACAGCCCAAAATCCTTTAATGCCTTATATAAGAGTAAACTCAAACACTAGACAAAGGATGGGCACCTTGATTTATCAGTTTGACTGTAGTTCGTTAGTTGTGTTTTGCTTTGCTTTCCTCATTTACATTATAGTCCCTGAATTGGAAAATTATTTTTAGAATTGTTTTTGTCATTTACAAAGTCATTAGATAATAAAGGGGTCCCTTGAGCACTGCTTTATTTTGATCAATCAGATCCAGTTCAAAGAAAAAAGCCAACTGGTCTTTGTTTCATACATTTGACAGTAGGGATAAAAGAGTAAAAATCAAAATTGTGGCGTCAGTTCACTGAAAATTGATCTTTACATCAAAGAGTTATAAAATTATTATATTTTTCTAACACACAATGTTTAATAGTTCAAAGCTTATTAAGTCTGTTACTTTCTAAATGAAGTTTTTTCTTTGATAAAATCGATGGCTTAACATCTATATTTGACTAAAAATGCATAGTTTTCACGTTGCATAAACAATTTCGTAGGAAAAATATATTTATTTATATGTTTTAGCATTAAAAGGCAAAGATATAGCAGATGAGTAGTCAGATCTTAAGTTTATTAAGAAAGAAACAAAAAAGGACCAAAATGGGACATTTAATTGTACGAAGTCCGAAAATGCCGAGAAGAAACCAGAAAATACATTAAAAAACAACATCCTTACTCTGACGAAACAGGCAAATTACTAGATTAAACAAATTCTATCTTTTTCACATTTCATAAAATGATGAGAATTGCAATATCGATGTGTAAAAAGTTTGAAATACTAATATTTATAGGACCATTGAGTTATTATGTCTAGATGGACAAATACATTCTTAGTCTTATTTCTATTTAAGATATTTAGAGCTTCACAACAAACTTACAAAGGACAAATGTATTTGGGTTTTTATAACTTAAAGTATATGCTAAAATCCAACTTAACACTATGCGTTACTACACTGTTTTAGTAAGAGGTGTTCTTGCTATATTTCCTGTAAAAACATTGGTCACTTTTGATATCTGTTGAATGTTTAATCTTATATTGTGACCAGACTGATTGTCAGATCGTGCTGTAATTATCTATGTTCTGTGAGAGATTTTTTCTTTGATGTAGTGTATTCGTATTACTGTTGTTAAAGAACAAAGACGATATACTAATAAAACCTTGTTTGTGGCAGGTAAAACCAATGTTTGTAACATGATTCTATCTCTGTTTACTGCCTAGCTCGTTAATGAAAAATATAATTAATATTTGTAACACCTTTCTTTGAAGTTACAATATGACCTGTATAGTATTTATTGATATGTTATATATGATAAAAGGTCTTGTATGTATATTATATGAATTATTGCGTAGTTTATTAAGTACAAACCGTTTTATTTTGTGATTTGGTCAATAGATTTTTATTTTTCGAATATTTGTACCGATATTATCAAACATGATTAGAAATATTAATGGAAATTAGTGACCTTGTGTGCTGTTAAGAGCACTTGAGGAATTTGACTTATTAAAAAAAAAGTATGTACTTGTGTTTGTTTATCATCATTGTGTTGTGTTCTGGTTTAGTCAAAGAGTTGAGCAGTGCTTAAACAATTCTTATTTATAAATTTTGTTAAAAACATATATTTTTGTTCAAATGTATAAAAATGTTCAAATGTATTCAAATATTAGACACAAATTACCATCACTGTAAATAACAGAAAAATATTGTTACTATTACAAATTTCAGAAATTGAGCTGCTTTCTCAATTTTAGGAAAAAGCTAACAGTTTAAAATAGTATAAAATAGTATAAAATCCAAAAACATAGCTGTTACTTTTAATGCAGAAAATATGGCTATTACTTAAAATGTCAGAAAAAGGAGTCAAAACAAATGATGCTATACAGGAAACTCCTGTTGTTACTTCAAATGTAACCGCTGCTGGTGGACCAGAGGTCCCAGAGGGTAATCACAAGCCTGGTAGTCAGATTTACAATAAAAATTCTAATATTTTTGTCACTGAAATTTCCGATTTTTAAATTCAAAATTGATAAAACACCAGGTTTCTTTCCTTGTAATGCACATGGTCGATATTCTCGGTGCTGGATTTGACTTGCTTGTTCGAACGCTTTGGTTTTGAGTACTTTTCGTTTTCAACAGTTTAGAAATTTGACCTTTTGATTTAAATGCTACTGGTGAGAGGTTACTCCTTGAAATATCGATATGTAGCATATCCAAATTAACAGTTTATACCCGCGTTTTGGTATTTGTAATTCAGAATAAAACTAGCTGTGCCATAATCTGTAACAAGAGGCTCCCAGGAGTCTGAATCGCTCACCTTGTCTTGATGTCAACCCTATGAAGACTTTAGTATAGCTATGATCTGAACATTTAAGCAAGAAAAAGCTTTTCTCTAACTGCAATAGTTTTCATTCTATGCGCAAAAAATTCTATTTTTCACCTTTAAAGGACCATAACCCCTTGAAGGGGTCATCTGACAACTCCGACCCTAAGAAGACTTTTGTAGAGCTAAATAAGCTGAACGATTATGCAAGCAACAGCTTTTCTCTATCTGCAATAGTTTTCATTCTATAGACCAAAAACACTATTTTTTGCCTTTAAAGGGCCGTAACCCCTATAAGGGTAGAAAATAAAGAGATGTGGAATAAGTGTACGCGACACAGCCCAAAATTAAACGGCAATTTAGAAAAACCATAATGGACAGCCGCCAACAGCCTTCAACGAGGCCATTTGGCACTGCTGGCGGTTCTGCAATTGGCCCATGGTCTAAATAAGATGCATATAATTCAAATCCAGCCCTGAAATAGTCACAGATAGACCCCCTTCTTAAACAAGGAACAGAAAACATCAAAAAGACAAGTACAAACGAAAGCTTTGTCAAAGATTCCTGGCTTAGGACAGGCACATTTTTTGGGCCCAACCTTCCCCCTATCGGGTCATCTGACAACTTCGACCCTATGAAGACTTTTGTAGAGCTAAATGAGCTGAACATTTAAGCAAGCAACAGCTTTTCTCTATCTGCAAAAGTTTTCAATCTATAGGTCAAAAACACTATTTTTTAGCCTTTAATGGTATGTAACGCCTATAAGCGGTCATCTGACAACTTCGACCCTATGGAGATTTTTGTAGAGCTAAATGAGCTGAACATTTAAGCAAGCAACAGCTTTTCTTTATCTGCAATAGTTTTCATTCTATAGGCCAAAAACGATTTTTTGCCTTTAAGGGGCTATAACCCCTTGAAGGGGTCATGTGCCAACTTTGACCCTCGACGACTTTTGTAGAGCTAAATGAGCTGAACATTTAAGCAAGCAACAGCTTTTCTCTATCTGCATTAGTTTTCATTCTATAGGCCAAAAACACTATTTTTTTTCTTTTAGGGGCTGTAACACCTATAAGGGGTCATCTGACAACTTCGACCCTATGAAGACTTTTGTAGAACTAAATGAGCTGAACATTTAAGCAAGCAACAGCTTTTCTCTATCTGCAAGTTTTTATTCTATAAACCAAAAACCTAAAAAAACCCGCTATTTTTCATCTTTAAGGGGCTATAACCCCTATAAGGGATCATCTGACAACTTTGACCAAATAGAGACTTTTGAAGAACTTTTGATACTGAAGCAGTTGGGTGCATCAAATTTCATATATCTCTTATAATTTTTGATTTTGAAGTAAAAACAGTAGTCTGACCCCGCTGGTCTATTTTTAGTAATGGCGGCCATGTTATTTGACGGATCAAAAATCGAAACAAAAATTAGGTGCAAGGCACCCTAGATGTTTCATTAAATTCCGTTCAGTAGTTTCAGAGGAGAAGATTTTTGAAAAATTGTTAACGGACGACAGACGACAGACGTCGACGGACGCCAAGCGATGGCAATAGCTCACCTAAACCGAAGGTCCAGGTGAGCTAAAAAGGAAAAAAAAAAAAACTAGTCGATACTTTAAATGTTAGAAGCTCCAGACGTTACTTCGAACGTTAAAAAAAGTAGTCAATTCAAATTTAAGTAAATTTAGCCGTTTCTTTAATGTTTAAAAACTAGTCGTTGATTCAAATGTTAAAAAACTAGTCGTTTCTTCAAGTCTTACTTCAAATGTAAGAAAACTAGTCGTTACTTCAAATATAAGATAATTTGGTCGTATATTAAAATGTGAAATACTATTCATTGCTTCACATATAAGAATAAACTAGTCTTTACTTCAGATGTTATTTTGGTAAAAAATCAAATGTAAAACAAAACTGGTTATCATTCTAAATGTCAGACAAAAACCGGTTTTTAGTTAAAAATTAGACAAAACTACATACAGCTCATAAAAAATGATTGCAGTTGGAGTTAACATATGTGTTGTGGTCTCATGTCCATTTACTTCATATCCTTTCATAAATTATTTATTACAGGAATTTGTCTTTCATGCCGTGGGGAATAAGTTTAAGAATTCCCCGTGTTTAAGATGTATGCTCTTTATTTTTTAGATATGGTGTACTTGTACATGAGATTACTTATCATGTGTACACTTTGTTTTTAACCACTTTCTAAATTTATGTAAATTCTAAAACCGAAGGTTTAACCCCCTCCATCGTAGTTTTGCCCTTAGCTATATATATTTGGATTTCGTTTCGTTTTATGCATTTTGAACATCTTTTGAATTATAGATTTCCTTTGTTTTGGGATCTGGAATAATTTTCCGAAATGGCTATACAGCTCATAAAAAATGAATTGCAGTTGGGGGGTTAACATATATGTTGTGGTCTCATGTTCATTTACTCTATATCCTTTTATATATTAGTATTTTATCAAAGTTTTTAGAAAATAGTCTTTACTTCAAACGTAAAACCAATGTGCTTTACATCAAATGTTAGAAACACTCGTCGTTATTATTAGAAACACTCTAGTCGTTACTTCAAATGTTAGAAAAACTAGTCGCTAATCCAAACGTAATTAAAAAAAATAGTCGTTACTTTTTGAAGTAAAAAAACTAAAACACTAAAAAACTAGTCGTTCATTCAAATGTTACAAAAACTTATTTTTCTTCAAATGTTAGAAAAAGTAGTCGTCACTTCAAATGCTAGCAAACTAGTCGTTTCTTCAAAAATTAGAAATCTATATATAGTCGTTATTTCAAACGTAATTAAAAAATCTAGTCGTTACTTCAAATGTTAAAAAAACTAGTCCTTAAGTTAAACGTAAAAAACTAGTCGTTAACTTAAACGTAAAAAACTAGTCGTTACTTCAAATGATAGAGAAAGTAGTAACTTTAAATGTTAGAAAAACTCGTCGTAACTTTAAATGTTAGAAAAACTAGTCGTTAAGTAAAATGTAAGACAAACTGGTCGTTGCTTCAAATGTTAGAATAAAAAAAAACATCTTTTGTTCAAATATCAGAAAAAAAACCTAAACCAATTACCGGGTACTTCAAATAAATAAAGAAAAATATTGCTGTAATATCAGTAACGAAACACTATTTTGTTAATTATAATGTAGGAAATAATTTATGAAAGGATCATGAGACCATGGATAAATGAACAACTATATAAGAGATCGAGTTACTCAGAATGTCAACGAACATGCCTTTACTTTGACTAAAATTCAGCAACTGACAAAATGTCGGGGGACAAGAATATAATAAATTTATACATTCTTCACCTCAACAAACATAATATGTTTCTTTGGCGCCCAAACATATGTTTTGAATGGAAAGAACGAACTACGTGTATTTACTCTACTGAGATAACTTAGGTTACTTTATAAATTTATCAACACAATATAAAATTTATTCGAAAATTTTAGAAAATTATTATAGAAGTCAGTTGTGGTTCATTTTAAGGACACAAAGTACAGCTGTATTACACTTTTCGTTATATGTCCCTTATCTCACATAGTATCTTTACTTTTTATATAAAAAAATAATAATGATAAAATTTTCAAACGAAAACGTAGATTCTTCTTATAATTACAACCCGTCCGATTTAACTATGGACTTTCGATTGAAGCGTGCAAACACAACAATGAAAATTTACGTCGTCATGAACGAGCCAATCGGTAACAAAAACCGCAAAACGTCACAGTAAGAAAAACCAAAGTCATCCGACTATTCATCAATATCCAATCAGATTTGATGTTTGCACGACCTATTAATTCAATCAATGCATTTGTAACGATTTGTGGTTTTTGTTAACGTTTGGCTTTGTTCATGACGACGTAAATTTTCATTGTTGTGTTTGCACACTCACTTTACGCTACAATCGAAAGTCCATAGTTAAATCGGACGGGTTGTATATGGAAGAATTCTTAACAGGACAAAAGGAGATCTTGTAATTTTCCTTCCTTCTTTGTCTTCTTCATCTTGCTTATTTTCACCGAGAAGACCGTGTTGATTTGAACTTTTTTTTGTTTTAGAAAAAAATATTAGGAAAACTCCTTCGAAACCTAATTCTTGGATTAAAAAGAAATACTTTTTATAAGAATAACATTAGGAAAAGATATATAAATTTGTATAAATATTTGGTCAAAGATCTTTATCAGCACTTCTAAGAATTTATAAAATTATTCTAAAGTCAGTTACATTTTATTTTCTAAGCAAAATTTGATTTCTAAGTTTGTTATAAAACGGTTGAATTATGTTAAATTTTACAGTTTATGAACCAATTTACAGTTTTTATGAATTTTCGTGAGAAAAAAATTACAAACTAGTACTAACGTGCTATTTTGAGGTTATAAAACGGGAGCTTTATCATGTTTGTAAAAAAACAGAGTATATATATAATTAAGTGATGTTTTTATGAATTTCTTTGCTTTCCTTTGCCTTCTAATTATTGTTTAATATGTATTTCAATGTCTACTATTAATTTGTTTAGTATTGTTTCATTGCAATATTTTTAAAACTGTATTTACTACAATCTAATTTCACAATAAACTGGAAAAATGGGTAAAAGATGCGTTTGATGTTACAAATTTTAGATTTAGTAGTATCAATTTAAATACAAAACTATTTTAAATTAAAGATCTAAAAGATGCAAGAAATGAATTTCATAGCTCTGTCTAATAGAGGCAACTTTGTTGATATGTCGTTTAGTTAAACCTCGTTGCATGAAAATGTCACTACACTCTGTGATTATGCGAACCTTAAAAAGAAAACGTTTGATTTTAATGACATTTTAGACGTTTGAAGAGCCTCATTAGGAAACGTTTAATCACAGTTCTTTACCCTTCAACAATATCTTTTTTCGACCCTCTAATTAACAGGTGGAATATGATCAAAACTTCAATTGATGTGAGACAAACACGTGTATTAGTAAACAAACCCATGTACAGATGCTCCTTTACTGTAAACCTAGGTTTGCTTTGGTCATGATTTTCTGAAAATATAGTTTTATGATAATTATAGACCACCATGTTAGGTTATTTTGTTCTCTTCTTATGGTCATGTAACATTTTCTTTTCTTTCACTTTTGTTACACTGTATAAAATGTATAAAAAATAGCAAGTAAAGAATTCAAAAGATCACGTTGTTACATGTATTTTGTCATTTGACTATTTTTACAATGCATTCATGTTTTGACTATGGATGGAATTTATTTTTGTCCTAAGCAAGATTTAAGTTTTCCAAGAAAGGTGCTTTAATAGCATTTGACCTTAAAGTTTAGAAATGCTTTTAATATTAAGTGTTTCATTTTCATTTTTGACCTGGCTTCTGATTCACCTATAGACATACTTGTAATTTGTGCAAAGTTTATGTGTCACTTCGTATTTAAAAGAATTCCAACCTGCTTATCCTTATTTTGCTACAATTCACAACTTATAGTAAGATTAAGTTTGCTACTTAGTAAAAAGTTTACAGACTTCTTCACCTTTATCTATTTTTCACCTGAAGAATTTAATTTCCAAACAAAGAACACACACAGTTACGTGAGTATCACAAAAGCATTAAACATAAAACCAAAAAGATATTTTTTGTACTTCAGTAGTATCTTTACAGGATTTTCGAAACAAAATTTATGCTCTATAACAAACGTGATAACTTCAACTTCTTGTGTAGCAACATTCCGTCCGCTCAAGCTTATGGAGTTTACGTGTCACAACTGATTCGTTATTCCAGAGCTTGATTGACTTGCATCGGTTTCCTTGGAGTAGCGTCACGTCTGACACAAACATTTGCTAACTCAAGGTCATTCTGCTTCTTGATAGCTGTCTTCATTTAGACATTTAGAAAAAAATATGGAAGACATCATGCTCCTAGACAATTGCGGAATTTCTATTTCTCAAATGGAATTAGGTGATGGTTTTTCATAGGTTTTTTTTCTTTTGTCCTTCTTAATCGAATATGACATGCTGATTGACCGTTAGCAATACGACATGTGTGCTCTAGCAAATAGGAACTGGTTATTTTTCCGGATCACATGAGTTTCCTCTCGTTACCCTATTAGTTCGTACCGTATATTGCTTTTCACTTGTTTTTGTGTTTTTATTTTGTCTCTTTCTTCGTGCTGTTCTCGTTCGTAATTATTGGTTTTTTATTTGCCTTTTCAGACTTTTGAAATAAAAATACCCCAAAAAGGTATAAAAATGGGTAATTTGGTTATGCTGTATAAGCATTTTTCAAGGTGTAACCTCTCATCATCAGCATTTGAATCAAAACATTGGAAGGACAAAAACCAAAAGACATTCGAATGTCCCATTGGTAATTCTTTGCTTCTTAGGCTGATTTAAAATCTGACAACAACCTCCTTTTGGGAAAATATATTTGAAATTTAAGTAGTTTTGAGGTCAACCCTTTTTAAACACGTGACAAAGAACACCAATCTCCTCCAAAACAAAATTATCAAACAATAATAGTGCTATGTGGCGCTCTTTAGTCAATTTGATGAAGAAACATCTGACATTAGACCAAGTGTAGGATATTCGAAAGACATGTGACAAAATTTGGACAGAGAAAAGGCACTCACAAGAAATGGATCATTTAAGCCACTATTCTTACAATAAAAAAGCTATATTGCAAAGCAATTAGAACAACCGCAAGGCTTAACAACAAATATAGCATGGAACAACGTGAAAAGCATCATTCAACAAGAAAGAATGAACGAAGTAATGAAGTAGTCGGCTAGAAGACAATAAAGCAAGTTTAAAGCATCACAAGAAAACTGGCAAAAAAAAAAAAAAAAAAAAACATGAACGACGCAAAATAGTACAATTGGAGGATTCAAATGTCTAAAGTCCGAAAGGGAAAAGACAATATAGGTCAATACGAATGAGATATACAAAAAGAAGCAGACAACTCTCACTAAAACAACTAAACAGCAAACAACAAAAGATGTAACGAGAGTGAACTCATATTTTTCATATGGTTTAACAGTTCCTACCCGTTGCAACACAACCACCACGTTGCTAACGGTCAATTCAGTGTGTAAAATTCAGTAATGCAGGATAAATCAACAATGAAATACAATATTCTATGACAAACCAAAGTTTCTTCTTATTTGAGATTAAAATCCCATTTTTTGTCGACAAGAAACTAGACCGAGCGATATTCCGACTGTTTTACCTTTTATTTTAGCTAAAGAAACTCATCTTAACTTTACTACAAACAAACATGCACATTTAAGAATGAAGAAGCATCTGATCCAGTCCGTGTTCTTGTACAGTCTATTCGATGAGAAGATGATTTATCAATGCCATTTTACATGGCCTACTGAGAAAGATCTGAGATTAAGAAAATGTACAAGCGGAATTGAAAAATAACGTTTAAAACTAAATTCCAAAGAAAGGAGGTATAGGAGAGAGTAAATAAAGCTTGAGCAAATAACTATAATATCTGGCCGTAGTAAGGTTCAAAATCAAATTTTGCTGGATGCTATGAAATCAGCTATGGATACATATCAAAGAGATGAACAGGCTGGTTTTAGGCAAAACGATCATGCACCGAAACAATTACGAATAAGGCATAATCATCGATCAGTCCAAAGAACAAATCAGACAATTAACCAAGTACACATAATGTTATCCACAAAAATGCACCAACAGGACCTTTTATCATTCTAAAAGCAGCCTTTCAGCTTTTTCTCAATTCGCTGGCTCTTGAAAGGACACTATTAATTGGATAATATTGTGATCACCTACAGAATATATACGATG
Organism: Arcuatula senhousia; assembly: GCA_963971305.1. Lineage (NCBI taxonomy): Eukaryota > Metazoa > Mollusca > Bivalvia > Mytilida > Mytilidae > Arcuatula > Arcuatula senhousia. The sequence goes on along the minus strand of OZ020309.1, from coordinate 46,695,075 downwards.
GATTTTTCAATAACACTTTTAAATCTGTTGGTTTTTGCTGACGATTTTACCCTCTGGGTCATAATTGTCATACAAACAAATAGATTTCAAAACAAAGACAGATTAAAAAAAACCATAATAAAGATATGCCTTTACGTGTACATGAACTACGAAACCAATGATAATTTAGACTGCAAATCTGAAATCAATTGAGAAGAACTAGAAGATGACGAAATACAAATTACAAAAGGGGACTCAGAAGCGGTTAATTTGGTTATGCAAATTTTGAGGAGTAATCTCTCATTAGTAGAATTTTGAATAAAAACATTGAAGGTCGAAAACAAAAGTATTGAAAGAAAATCGCAAGTACACCCAAAAAATTGAACAGGAAAGCCAAATCCAGCACCAAAGATATCGACCATGCATGTGCAGGAATAGGAAAGAAACCTGGTGTTAAAACAAATTTGACGTTCTGAAATTTCAATAATAAAAAAATATGAAACTTGGTAGCAATGGGAGCAGTAATGGTGGGACAAACAGAGACATAAAGTTATAAAAGCTGTAACTGTCCTATTAACCATACGACATATCAAAGACAAACAGAGATATCACCCTGATTGCATAAAATATTGCCAACGATGTTTTGGTATAGTTAGGGTCACCCGGTGTTGATCTTCAAGCAAGTGACAACTCTAGTTTGAAAAAGAACTTTCAGTCGTTTTCAACGCAAATGTTATATATGGACCTTTTGATCAGACTGCACCTACCACAATAAGGATGACTGGTGTCCAAATAAGAACCTGGTTGTGAAACTTGGAGAGCAATTGTCTGAAGCATCAAGTCGCTGTAAGTATATGTAAACAAGTTCCTCAGAAACAACTCAGGCATAAGATGACCAGACAAAAAAGCAATAAAGAACTTGACAAGAACCAGACAGGAACCATAGAGCCAAAGAAACAGACACAAGAAAAAGAAAATGGAATCGGATTGACCATAACTAAAGTAAAAAAGAAACAAACAACACAAAGCAAACATTAAAATTGAAGTCTCTTGGGGAGCAGATCATTTCAAATCTGGCGAAGAGGTATCAATTTAGATTAAAACAAGTGTTGGTATGACCTGGAAAGAATCAGACACCGACAAAGTGGGAGCTGGCATAGTGTGAGTTGTAATCGCTCAATGACAAACTTTTGACGAAGTGGATGAAGCCATACAAAAATTCAAATGATAAGATATAGGAAAAAGTAAGGTTCCTTTTTTGTTTTTTTTAAGATCACGCATTTTGTCACTTATGAAGGCGTCGTTGAATTTTCGATACGGCATAAAGTTGCGTGTTGGTGTTTTGGTGATCCAAGATCAGTGGGAATTATAAATGAAGTTAACGTCGAAATAATATATTTTACAAGCTTGTCCATAAATGATATATCTAATCAATTTTGTCTTTTAACATTAAAAAACAAACACAGAATGAACAAACTTAATCGTTTCAACATTTTGCTTGGTACAATATTTCTTGCACCTGCAACACTAACTTAAAAAGTCACGCTATGTTCAGAGAAAAAACACAAGCATATTGTATTTCACAAACAAGGAAAAAAGTTAAATTAGCTTTGTAATTTGACTTGTGGCTGCTCTGTGACAAAAACCCTTGCTCTTATGTCATATCTCCTGACATGAATGCTAAGAATGTACCTCAGCTACCTGCTGACCAATGTAATGTAAAAACTGGTGGGGAATTTGAATACCTTATCACTTACTATAAAAGTAACAAGACTGCCTGTCCGGTGTCTTTATGAACAGTTGATTGACTGTCACAGTTATTAATTGTACAAACGTCGTACAAGTTAAACTGACGTGACTTCTTTTACTGAAGCGAGTAATAAGTTCAAGTTATCAATATGTCATTTTTGCCTTTTTCTTTTGAGGTAGACCTGTAAAACATTATTTTTATTAGGATTTATCATATTTTTATCTATAAGACAAAATGCAAAAAGAGATCTGTGTATTTTTACCTCTGTTTTCTACCTATACCGTTTATCTTGATAGAGTGAGATCTATAGCAGAATATTCCCCGTAACTGCCAAACGCGGTTCCTTTGATCTTAGAGAGATTTTTCTACTTCAAAGCCAAATTTTAATCGGGTAAACTAGCCTCATACAACGAATAGTAAGGTCTAAACAAAATATTTAGGTTTTATTTTACCTTAACGAGTTTATCGTCAATCGAACGACTTTCAAGATAGATGGAGGTACTAATTAGGAAGCATATTTAAACGTGTAATTAAGGATTTATTTGGTTGACAGGTAGATAGAAACTGTCGTAGTTTAACAGTATTAATCAAATCAATTTTATGCAAATGAAAAAGGCGTGGTATACAATAGTGTTAGCCAATGGGCATTTATTTTATAAAAATGAATGGTGTTTATGTGTAAAAAACGACATTTGATTATGGAGTATAATCTCTTAATTTTGAAGGTTGGAATACAAAACGTTTTTTCGCACTGATTTTTATATGATTGAAATAAATCAATGGAAAAAGCTGTGTCGATTTTAGAAGGATTATTTATGTTTAAAAGTTTATTTAGTACTCTAATAGTTCGATGAAATAGGTCATTTACATTCTAATTATTGATGTTAATTGATGTTTCTATAAGGGAACGAAATTATTATAGAAGTCATCAGTTTGGATTAAACTCTATTTGTAAAGATGTATATGAAACATACTTTGGAATATTTTGAACGAAAAAGACTAAGCTTTGGTTAATATCGGAGATATTGGAATATTTTGAACTATTAACTAAGCATTTTTAAATGCTGAAGAAATGAAATGCAATGATTTTTTTTCAAAAAATTGGAATATTTTGTCGAGTGCAATAAAATAAGCTTTAAATGATATAACAAGAAATCTGATTACAATGAGATGAAATAATTATTAGAAATGGAAAATACAAATGACATTATACTTTATCGAAATTCAAACAGTCCAATTTTAATGTTTATCAAACAATGAAGAGATATTTTCATTTTGTGGTGTGGATATTGAACATAGCCTATGTTTTCTGTGATCCAAAATCCTACAATAGAATACATGACATGCCGCTAGATGTGGAAAAACTAGAGAGTCTGGGGAACTCAGATTCGCTAATGCAAGCGCTAAAAGACATTGCTCAAAAGTCACATGACTGTGGTGTTAAAGAAATTCCAAAATTCAGGCGATATTTTTTGAAAAACAAGACAGTTACGTGCAATGATGGATCTCCGGCAGGGTATGTATACTGAACTAAACAAGCCAAGTAAAAGGAAAACTTTTGCCTAAGAATAGAAATTTCTAAACGAATTTTTTTTATTAAAATATTTTTCAAAAATATAAAACTCTGAGATCGTATTTAGTTAGGCTCTCTTTATAGCAACACAAATGCTCCGAAGCATATTGGGCAGCAATGCAACTTTTTGGAATGAATACGGTATCATATTTAGATTATTTGAAATTTTACAAAGAATTAAAAAAATAACTGGCAAAATCAGGCTTGAAACCAATGCTTCCTTGATTAGCTCTTTTTATAGCAACGGTTATGAACTATGAAAATATCCCTCTTATTGAAGCTATTTGCTTCGTATAAAGTCTATTTTTGATATTCTTTTAGCGGTAATTGATAGTCATTATTTTCACCAGAATTATCACAAATGTTATCGCCTGTTCTATTCTTATAGATAGTCAAACCTTTGTAGTTGTATATAAACATATTTCATAACTTTATAATCAAAAGCATTCTCGACAATTTGTCAACTCACTAGGGTATTGTACCAGCTTTATATATGTGCCAGGTGATAATTTTATAATGAAGGATTACAGCGCATTTATGTAGATTGGTGAACGTATTTTTAAACTTTGCCAAAGACCCCCTTCCGTGGAATGCTTTAGATCTTGATTGTGAGCCACGTGCTACCTGATACCGTAAGATCAAAATATAATATGACAACAAATAAGAAAACATTGCCACAGGTTCTTAATCAAAATGACAATGTAGGAGAAATATTTTTTGCCATACGTCAAATAATTCTACTCATAAGTATATCTTGCAACATACTTCGAAAGCAATAAAACGTCTAACGTGGAAGGTGCACACAAAAGACAGTAAAACAAAAACGAAAACAACCAAAACAAAACATTAAAATGTGAAACTGTACAGAGGAACTTGAATAAACATACACAGAAACGCTACAAGCAAGTCCCGTTGGGGTAGACCCAGTCTGACAAGCTTAAACTCTGAATTTAGGCAAAAATTTTTTTTTTTTCGTGGTTAATGCCTTTAAACTTATCAATACAATCCTCACATAAAATTTATTTTGGCAGATGTCTTCAAATATTTTTTCTCTGATATATTGTACATGTTTAGGCATCACTTTCGTTGACCAATCAAATTATATACTTTAAAGTTCTACAAACATTTGCAGCAGTTGTTCTGTTACTGTTTTATGTTAAACATTTTGTGTAATTGTTTTTTAAGTTATTAATAAAAACAATTCCAAAATTAATGAGAATGGAAGTCGTTTCTTCCGAAGTCAAGGCTGTAAATAAAGAACCATCTATCAATACTATCATACAGATGGGATATCCTAATCATGCATATCCTACATTGTAGAAGTTTGTCTATGTTTATTCAACACATTATTTAAAAATGCTATAATTAGCTATAACATGCCCGAAACAGCATTGCAGGTGTTTTGCTTAGCTTAGAATACAACAAACTATAATTGAAGGAATGCAAAGTCTACTGTGCTACTACAATGTATATTCGGTTTACTCTATTTTAGAAAAAAAAATCTTTTACAGTTGCAAATTCACGTATAAACCAAAGATAAAAATCGAAACCGATTTTAAACTGTCAAATTTGTTTTTCGGATCCATATTGAACAGTCGTAGTTAGTTATAGTTAAATCTTTCCAACTTCATTTTTATAACTCCCATAATATGCATTAAACTGACATACAGAAATATCTTTAGCTTGTTTGTGTTGCCAATTGGCATTAAAGAGAAGGTTCTGCTTGTAGTACATTGAAAAACTCACCTTTCAAATCAAATGTTCAAAGACAAAATTTCTCTTTTGTGGCTTCTGTTTTTATAAATCATGCGCTAGGGATCTAGTAATGACACTGTACGTGTAGGAATCAAACGATCTAACTATCTTTTGTGTCAATCAAATCTTCCCGGTTTCCTTTAAAACATCAAAATCTCAAATCAAAGCTTATTCTATGAAGTATATTTATACTTTCTTTAATGAAAAGATTGGTTTATAATTTGCTCTTTTAAGCCAGTTCTTTTATAAATGATATAAAGATCAGAAAATGGACGCATGATCAGTCGCCCTTTTAAAAACTGTTTTCCTAACATCATAGAGAGGTTTATCTTAGGAATGATTTTGTAATTTGTGTTGGTTATTTGAAGTTAACACCCCTAAGACTAGACCAAAGATACAACATATCTACCGTCCATAACAAATATCTGTCATAAAGGAAATATCATTCTTTGATAATATAAAGAATAATCAAACCCTTGGGCTATTTGGGTGGCTTGTTCATTCCTCAGTCTTATGTCTTTGGTTTTATTTGCTCTTATCTGTGGTTGACCATATTTTCCTTCTTGGCTTGTTCGTTATAAGGGTTTAGTAGTGTTTACGACCAAAAACGCCATAGCAAAAGAAGGCCTATTTTTTCCTGTTCAAGTGTTATCGAAATTAAGAATTTCCTCAAGTCTTTAATAAATTTTGAAAAGGTAATGCGAAAAAATACATTTGATGTGATTCCTAAAAACGAAATTAAAGCAGGACAGAATATTGTGATTTTTCTTAAGCAAGTCAGTACCAATATGCTGAAATGTACCATCTTTATTAAATATTGATAGTTAATCTTATGTCAGTCGACGGAAACTCGAATAAACATTTACAGCGCAATATATTGAACTAATCTTATAAGACAAATGTATGAGAGAACTTTAATCCAGATGTAAAAGTTAAATAAAATAGACATAAGTTATTTGTATAAATAATGCAAACACTCTCCATGCAACAAACGTGCACCAAATGAACTTTCAGGAGATTCAAACTTCCGGTTCGTCCAATGGTTGAATTCAAACCAATTACGAGGTGAATAGGTAAAGCTTAAACCCCAACATCATGTAAAACGTTGTTGATTTGAAAAAGTAATGAATTTAACAGTTAATTAAAATAACTATCTCAGTCGGAGTACCGTTACACCTGGTGCGAAAAGGTCGAACTAAATGAAAAACGCGTCATCAACATGTAATGTTTTCTAGAAATTTTGTAACTGGTATTATGTTGTTTGTGTGACGCCTGTACAAGACGTAGGTCACAAAATGTTTTGTTTACATAAATGATGTCATCTTGATGTGATACAATAACGTTGATTACAAGGAAATAACACGCCATGACTGGACATGTACATGGTTTACAGATGCATGTTTCTCATCAAACTGCAACACCACACATTTGTCAATTGGGGTTTTCCTTTGAAAGAATGCAAAATGAATAGGCACATTTTAGTCTTCAAATCCGGTAACGTACACGGATTATTACGTTACATTGTTTTCGTCGGCAATTTCGGGGAAAAAAATATAACAATATATATAAGATAGATTGAAATGCTATCGTAAAGAAAAATAAACAATCTCCCGTCAGTAATGCTTATATTTTTGGCCAGATTTCACGGAGTAAAAAATCCGGGTTTTGAAATGGTGAATGTCGGGCGGGCGGTTGGCGGCGGGCGGCGTGCGGGCGGGGAAGAAATTTTCGTAACAGTTTTTTCAGCAACTACTAATCACAGCCACTTGATATTTGGTATACAGCATCAGGGTTGAGTCCCATAACGTGGGATAAGATTTAAGGTATCTTATGTCGCTCACCTACTTCCTGTTTAACGAAATGCGGCCATTTTTTACTTTGACATGTTTTTTTTCCGTCCAATTGCTTTACATTTAAGCATAGCCATTTTCTTAAAAAGCACGGAAGTTTATCCAAATGTTTTCATGTTAAAAAGTTTAAGTCTTGTTCTTGCTATCTGCGATTAAAGGTGATAGACAATGATTTGTCTTGTTGATGCACGGTGTTCTATAGACAGCAACTCCATATAGTTGAGAATTGCGCTAAATTCAATTTCAGTGCAAAACTATTTTAAAACTTAGAAAATGAGTTTTTTCGTTCCACGATGCTTTCCAACATTTACATTTAAAGTATAACAAGATGTTTTATTGGTTGTGTTTATGTTTTTGTTCGTTGACATTGAACCAGAAAAATTAGGAACAAATATTTTACGTTTTACATTGAACTTATTGTAATAATACAATTTGTAATATACATTAAACAACATATTATTGTAAACACGAGAATAACTTATCCAAATATCAACAAACTTTTACAAATATAAGATAATTAATACTTGTTAAATCGTTAATCGTTAGTTATTTCTCTGAACCTTTGATGGGTATCCGTATTCCAATACACATCACCAGTAAAAGTTCTGACTGCTTTCATAGCATAGCCAATTACCTCTGATTCCAATAGCAAGGTAGAATGTACTAATTACCTTTTGATGTTTACCGACTTCAAAGAGAAATTCTATTATTGTACTGGAACTATTCTCTAACAAATTATTTTTTCTCTTTTGATGTTGCCGACCTTTCGATGTTTTGTAATTGTTTGCTTGTTCCTCCGTTTATATTTCCAGACTATAAACAATTACTTATATTTTACTTTAGAAATTGCGAAATTTGGTACGAATTGCTTGACATTTTAAAGTATATTTTAGAAGATCTAAAGTTTTCAATGTCAAGGAACTTATATCTTAGAAAATATTTGAGTGATGTTAAAACAATAAAAATTTAAACGGTAAAAATACTAAATTGACTTGGCATTTTATTATCAGTGTCATGAAAATTAATTGTTCTGCAATTGCTACATCTGTGGTTCGAGGTTAAGCACTCATATACTCAGTTACATTTCTACAGTATAAAGGTTTAAACGTCAATGTAACCTAACTTTGACGTTGGTATCAAAGAAACAACATTGGCTAAAATCTTTGTCCATGAGTTCGTCAATGGATAACTTTGATAAGGTCTGCATATATAAACTAAAATCGAATCTATCACTATCAAATGATACCTTGTCATTGCAGACCAAAGGGAATTAACACATTGAATCAACAAACTGTTGTCGACCAAATTCTTTCATCATCCTTTTCTTTAAAGTCAAGCCTGAAATGTATAAGATTTCCTTAATTTTCATGCATTAATCATAGCTGTCTGATTATACTCCGCAGACCTTATATAGATATAGACCCGACCTTTGAATTTTCAGCCTACCCGAAAGGATTCAGCTCAGGATTCAGCTCACTCTGTTCATGGAAGTAATACAGACCTTCTCTTCCTTCCATGTTCTGTTTAACAGTAGCATGATCGTTCATACATTGTCACAAAGACACCCTATGATAGGCATGGATTCAAAGCCAATAAATGATTTATATATCAAAGTTGATTTATTGACTGAAAATACAATATAAAGCCATAGATATCAACTCTAATACAGATATAAACACTTAAGTATGAATACAACACTTGAACCCTGGGTCAAATCGTACCTGCTTGACTGACAGCTTCAATACACATTCAGCATAAAAGAGTAATCATTTCTTCCGATACTGTGATCTTTGCCGTTTCCTTTGATCCACTTTCTATTAAGATAACATAAACGTTATTCATTTCATAAAAGTTAAAAGCTTTTATTCAATCAATTTCAGGTATTATATGAGAAAGTCATACGGCAGTAAAAAGTGGATCGTTTTTCTTGAAGGTAAGTATGTGCAATGTAAAAACAAGTAAATAAAATTGAAAGTCATGGTGAAACTTCAAAAATACATAAGTAGGTATCAATCCTTTTCCATGATCATAAAGTCCCAATAGTTTGGCATATTAAAAAAATATATATACTACTTTAATCCACAAATATTAGATAGAAAGACTGTCCATGAATCCATATCAGTTTAAAATAAGAAAATAAATAGGAAAAAAACCTAAGTTCAGTCAGCAACGCAAAATATAGTCGAAGTTCTCTTCGGGCCTAACGTGTATGGCCGCCAAAGCAAAGCAAAGAGATAACTCACATTTAATAGATATAAGAAATGAAGCAATATGCAAATGAAACACAGAAAGTCATTCCCAAAGATCCCGAAAGACTCAAAGATCGCAATGGAAAAAAAAGGGGGGATTGGCGCGCCTTAAAAGCTGGTTTAACCCACCATTTTTTTGGAAATGCCTGTACCAAGTCAGGACCATTGCGATTTTCATTTTTTCCGGTATGTCTTCCTTGTTTTATCTTGTCTCATGGACATTTGAAATTGATTCTCCAAGTTCGGTAATTTTGTTATTACCTTTATTATAAAGTCGCTGGCTGCAAATTGGTTGTTTTTGTGTTGTCTAATTTTGTAGCTATTGAATTTGTCAATGCCCCTTTGTTTCTTTGAACCATTGTTTATAATACTATCAGTCATAGTGATATTGTAGCCACTTTAAAATAGCGATGGTCATGTCCTGTGATATTGATGAAAATACCACTGTATCAAAACGTTCACTAATACAGCTGTAAAAAATCAGATACCAAAAGTCAATAGGATGTTATCCGATACCAAAAGTCACTAGGATGGCAATGCTAATTATATGCACTTGCGCTGGCTATTGAATCTTTAGATTGCTTTTTATTTGGTTCTGGTATTGGCTCTTTTAAACTTGGATGCTATATACCTCCATATTGGACAAACCGACCATATATATGTTCTGTTTTCATTTCTGAAATTTCATGAGTGCAATTAAATGATTAAACTAATCTCATCGAAGACCGATATAAAACAAAGACTATATCCTATTTAATAATTTATAGGTGGTTGGTACTGCTTTGATGACCTAAGCTGTCGGATGAGATGGGAGAATCTTAACATGAGATCTTACATGAGCAGTAAGAATTGGCCTCACCTGAGGAGAGGTAAGCGCTTAATGCTAACATGAAAGGTAAGGAAACCCCCAGGTCAAAAAATCACAGGTAAAGGATCACAGAAGATCAATCAGAGAATATCCTTTTAATAACTTTAATCATCAAAAGTTAAAAATCAAAGACTTTTATACGGGTAATATGTCGCTTTAGGGATCGATAGCGTTTGAAGGCCCAAATTGATGAAAGCTTTGAATTTAAAAGTATTATATCAAAACTTTCCTGTTAAAAGTTAAAAGGTTCGTTTAATTTAAGTACTGCTTTTTCCATTTTAAAGACACAAGAATCTTGATTTCAATGAATTGTCTGATGTATGAAGGGTCCTTTAACTTCACTTAAAAATTGACTGTCGACCTTCGTCCTTTGACTAGACCCTGTCTCAATAATATACAAATGGTGACTTGAAATTTTAGGGTTTCCACAACATTGTAATTTTTGCCTCAGTCTTCACGTTTACAAATAAAGATGAAATAAGTTTCAGTTATAATTTTTTCATCTATTCTATTCATCTATCTATTCTATTCTACTAATATTTCTTAAATTTACAAGAATCCCAAAATGACTGATACTTCTAACAAAGACTCAAGATCTTGGTTACCAGTCCGTGGACTGAAGTCAGTGTAATAGAACAAAACTGTGACAACAGGCTGCAAATTGAGGAATTTCGCAATTCAGCTAGTGATCACAATCAGTCATGAATAACAGTTGATGTTGATTTGCACTTGCCGCCTAGCTTGTTTTATGGGACTGAAAACTATATCTGAAATAGGCTTTTACTATAGTATTAATAAATGGGTGTTTTTATAATGGCCCTGTTATATGTTCAAGGTCTGCAATAATGGCCCCGAGGTGTTTGTAATGGCCCGAGGCAACGCCGAGGTCCATTACAGACTCCGAGGGCCATTATTGCAGATCGAGAACATATAACAGGGCCATTTTCAAATCACCCATTTCTTAATACTTTTATTAACCAACTAGAAAATAAACAAATTAAACTGAGTGGAAAAGTGAGGTGTAACTCGTAAAATCTGCTTTTGCCCAATATTTCTTTGCAATGCATGTCTAATAGTTCATGACCATTTTGTTGTAGGCTTTTACTTTGCCGATGCATTAATCACGTACATTTGTCTTAGATTGATAATAGAAAATTTTAAAATTTATCATTGTGATCTGATCTTTTCATTTTTTTGGGGGGGTTCTTACTTTTAAAACTGTTTTGCAAAATATCTTATTTATTTCAGAAATTATTGTGCAAAGTAAAAAATATTTAACTAATAAAACTACGGTTCATATGATGTGTCAAATAATAACAATTTTAGTAATTCAGTATTTTTAGGGACAACATTTTAAGGGGATGAATTGAAGTTCAAAATTACAACCCATTTCTTTCCCCAAACAAGAATCCCCCTTTAGCAGACAGCAAACTCAGAAACTGACATCTTTAAAATTTGTCAGGTTTTTGCTTATTTTCTGTATATCAATATTTTATTCAAACTATTGACATTCAGAAGGTTGTTTTAGAAACCTGACAGAAACAGACTGGATCTCAGACTCTGTATATATTGGTTAATCTTCAGGTAGGAACCATTTACTTTGTTTATTTCAGTTATTTGTGAACTAACAATGCAGCAAAGTTTTAAGGGATGTTAGCTTGTTTGATTTTTTTAAAAATAAAATGTATAAAATAAATCAAGGTAAAAAAAGATAGCCTTTTATTATATTATAAATTATAAAGGAAAGTAAAAGGGTATACGTACACATCTAAATGTGAAATGACTAATGAGTTACATGCAGTATCAGCCATCTACAACAAAATAAATTAATTCACAGAAAATCAAATGGTAGTTTAACCCTCTTTCCAACATGTATCATTGGACATCATTTGATACTTTTTTAATTCAATTTCATAAAACATCTGAAGTAAAATGATGACGGCCATCTTGTTTCAAATCCATAATGGCCCTGTTTTCTGTCATAATGGCCCTGTCATAATGCCCTGTTTTTTCATAATGGCCCTGTTTGGCATTTCATTAAGTAAGGGCAGATAGACTAATAATCTACTTAGTTGGTTAATAATTTGCATTTAGATTTTCTATGTATCTATCTGTCATATTGGGTTTATGTCTGCCTTGACGTAGGATGAGATACTATGGCAGTTGAGAATATTCTCAGACTCGGGAACTTTATTTGTTTTGTGGCACCAGGGCCTGGCTACATACCTTGTGTTGTTTTTGAGACTTTTTGGGAAAATGTCTCGTAGTCTTGGTACTCTTTCGGATTACGTGATCGTCATTATTATCATCTTGTGCTACAAGTCCTGGGTACTAAAATATTTATGTCGTTTAAATCTAAGTATTTTTAAGCCGAATGTTAAGGACCAACTATTTGTTGAATACTAGACCACCCCTGTTGTATACATCAGTCCTATGTAGATTAAGCAACACACTCGACAATCTGATAAACTCCATATAAAGATAAAATAAAAAGATAATTATACTTTCTCTATCAGACCAGCTGTACTAGAATTTTAATGAATGAAATTTTTCACATTCGTGAGTTTTAATATGAACCTTGTTACTTTTGTTTGTATTGTTAGAAATTATATACAACCAGTTGAACAATAAGAAATATTTCCAAAAAATCATATATATTAACAATAAATAATGAAAAGAGATTTAAAATCTAAAAATGTTTGTATTATTAAATACCAATTACAAAAAAAGACATTTCATGTAAAGAATTTACTAGAATTTGTAAGAAAAAAATCAAGTAAATGATTTTTAAAAACTAAATGTAGAGCAAAAAGCGAAATGGAACACCTTAAAAAAATTCAAGTTAAAAATATTATTTAAAGGGTGCATTAAGGTCGGTCATGAACACTCACATACAAAGGATCAGCCTCCATACATTAACCGTAGATATCAGTTTAGAATATAGCAAAGATCTAGGTTTATACATGTAAAATAATTGGTAGATCAGTACGTTATCATGTTCAATTAACACTCCTGATATATTTATCAACATCAAAGGCTACAACAGTGTGGTCCTGTACGTTTGTCGTAAATGGGATGAATTTAAGTGTAGTAAATTAATGACCAAATCACGTTTTAATCGAAGTTGATTTTAAAACCCATTTCTGCATGAATTTCTTCAGATAATGAGCTTCAATATGTATTGATTTGCCTGATTAAAATTGAGTTAAAATGCCCGTTATCTTTGCGACACGTGCACATAAAACGTCTGTTCCTCGTTTTGTGACGTCATATGCGGTGCACGTGTACAGAAGATAAAATGCTCTAGCGGTGTTTATGAATGAAGCTAAAGGAGTTGAAACATTGCAATATACTAATTCTCATTATCTGGGCATGCTATCATGAGTGTGTGAATGTGTTTTTTAAGTAAAGAATTATGACCATTAAAGGACATGGTACGGTAAGAGCCATATTTGGCCCCCTATTTTATGAAAAAATAAATCTTACGTAATTTATTAAAATGCACTTCATATATGGAGCAAGATGGATCAAATTTATAAGTATGCTTTCAATTTTCAATAATCTTTTCGATTTTCAATTTTATAGAGACCTGAAACAGAGTAAAATCAACAAAATCGAGAAAAATACTGATTTTTAGAGCTTACATTGTTATTTTCAAAGGCCTCCGCCTACGTGACCCAGAGATTTCTTAACTGATTTAGACTTTAATTGAAGTCAGTTTTAAAGTTAATTTACAAAATGTCTGGGTCAAGAAGGCGGAGGCATCCAAAAATTGAAAAAATGACCCAAAATTCGTCCATTTTCAGCCAATTTGACAGGAATCTTACATATTTGGTTTGTTTTGACATCCTATTTTTCACCAATGTCAGATGCTACGCTTAAAAAATTATTAGAACAAGTTTGTTCATTCACTTGAACTTCAAAATAGCATTAGAAATCTTTTCCATATCAACTTTGTAATTTTGAATCATAGAGGGGGCCAAATATGGGCCTTAGTGTACCTTGTCCTTTACAAATATAGAAATATATATCTTTGTGTCGGGATGCCAACACATAAGTCACCCAAATTGGCCATGGATAGTATTACATTTCAATCAGTAGGACTAAATATGCCTAGAGACCAAATTTCGTTGAAATCGGACAAAGTGGACTTTTTAACTAGGCGAGAGTGTAGAAAAACGGCTGCTATTTTGGGCGACTTAATTGAAAATGGTCACCAAAAATGCGGAAAGAAGAAAAATAGCCCTAAAAGATAAAGAATTATGAAAAAAGTGACTAAAATTTAAAAGAATATAGAGAAAAAGGGGAAACAATTTATAGAAACCAGAAGTGAGCTTACCCCTATCCATATTCTCTATCATGTTGGGTCTACTGTTACAAAAATACCCAATGTCACAGTTTTAATAAAACGTTTTCATACGATCTTTTTTATATGAAATTGTATTATTGTTGCATTATTTTTTTTACAGTAAATGGTCTCTTGTCCTGGGATCCTAAAGAAAATTCTTATTATTTCAATGCAAATATGGTGTAAGTATTTAATAAATATCTTAATACGAATAAAACACATACAAAATACCAAAACGGTATTAAAAGCGGTTAATTGGTTATGCTGTATATATGCATATTTCAAGGAGTCACCTTTCATCAGCAGCAGCATTTGAATCCAAACAACGAAATTAAAAACACTTTATAATTGTAAGAGGTATCTGATTATAATGAAGAAAGTATACTGGCTTTTAATATCACATCTCGTATCACATACACCTTTTCAATACCTATATATGGTAAAGCATCAGCAGCATTTTCATCAAAATAATTGAAAGGTAGAAAAAAAAGTATCGAAAGAACTACCCTTACAAAAAATACAAAGCCAAATTAAGCACCGATAATTTATGATCATTTGTCGACCATTTGCATTACAAGGAATGACTCCAAATAATCGGAAACTAATAAATGAGTAAAATGTTTTCCGGCAAGAAAGACTTTTTAGCTAAATAAACCCGGATATTTATATATATATATTTATTCCAAAAATGAAAATTATAAAAAAAGAGAAAAACAACCTAAAGTGTAAAAAACCATGATAATATTGCTGCTTGTTATCTATTTTTCAGGTTTGTTCCTTATTGTTCTAGTGATTCTTGGACTGGTACAGTTGTTAATAAAGGTAAATCAATAAATATTGATAAGCATTCAATTCAATTTGATTAAAAATATGGTACCAACCGAAACCCATGATATAAGAGTTATAAGAGGTATTAATCGGATCAATCATATCCCTTTATATCTCAAAGAACCGTACAATCATTAACATAAAATAATTAGATTAAAATATATCATTTTAAAGGAAACAAAAAGAAATTCATACATAAGACATATGATTTAATTTATTTCCAATTATGGTCCCTCAAAGGCATAAAAAAATGAATAATAAAGTTATTTTAGCATTTTAACTTTTCGTTTTTATTGGTTTTGTAAAATGTTTTCATTGTTAATACGAAAACATTTTTAAATACGGATCACTTTTAGAATGTGTGCACGAACTGCACATTTGCATATTTAATATGCCCATCTCCAATATAGATATTAATAGTTACAACTTCGTCCGCGGTCGTCATGTGGTGATTAAGCTCCGTTTCACCCTTTCACTGTGCCTGCTTTCATAAGATTTTCAGTGTCGTATGTTGACAGCACCCTATATTCCCCTTTTTTTTATATTTTTGTGCGCAATTTCTGCAAAATATGTCTCGACGGTAGTTTTTAATTTTAGTTGGATAGACTGACTATTCAAATCTAATAATTACATGTTCAGACCCATCTCTGTAAATCGCTACAGCTCTGTGGGACGCCGACGTGTTAAAATGGCATTTGAAATTCCGTAATTTTTTTGTTGAAATTACTTTAATATTTGCGCTAGGTTTTATCTTTTTGTTATTTTTGTGATAAATTACAAATACCAAAACGCGGGTACATAAACGGTTAATTTGGATATGCTATATATCGATATTTCAAGGAGTTTTAAACCTTTAAATCAAAACATAGGAAGGTCAAATTCCAAAACTGTTGAAATCGAAAAGTACTCAACACCAAAACGTTCGAACAAGGAAGCCAAATCCAGCACCGAGGATATCGACCATGTGCATTACAAGGAAAGAAACCTGGTGTTTTAAACAATTTTGAATTTTAAAATACTATGAATTCACACTATAAGTACACGTGATTAAGTTATTTTGACATAAAAAGGGGGTGGTAAAGGGGGGATCCCAACACGAAAACACGTGCTTCAAAAAACGCTGAAAACGAAGCACGAGTAATCAAAATCGCCAAACACGAAACACAAGAAAAATGAATTCACTTCAGATAATCGAAAACACGAAATCACGGGCCTCAAAAAGACAGAAAACGAAACACGGGTAATAAAAATCTCAAAACACGAAACACGGGACAAAAATACAGACAAAAAACGGAGCACGTACAACCTCCCCAACACGAAAACACGTAAAATAAAAACGTCGAAAACGTAGCACGAAAATAACCCTTTACCACCCTCAAAAAACATTTGATAAATGATTTGAAAATACTGTAACAAAAACATTATAAAATGAAGCCAAATATTGTGTTGGTTATGTATCTGTGTGTCACTGATCAATCTGATCAATGAATTGACGCGCCAACAATTATCTCCCCTCTTTTAACATAAAATGTCATTTAACTTTTATTTGAATATCAAAGTATTAAATATTTTATTTATGGCAAAAATTTAAATATTTTTATGCACCACAAAGAAATTTTGAAAATCATTTTAGATATAAAAAAATAATATTTGCATTTTAAAATTTAAGTATGCACTTTTAATTATTAGTTAAACAATTTAAACCAGTTTCTGTGACGAACTTATCAAGTTTGCACAACTGCATATAATAATATGCACATCTATAGATTTCTGGAACGTATCGCTCAAATTTAATGGCGATTATAACAAAACTTAAAGATGATATAAAACCGATCTGTAACTTTATCCACAAATAGTGTATACACTATCTTGGCAAAGATAGAAAAAAAGAACTAAATAATACATATTTTATGAAAAAATCTACAAGTACGTTACGTGTCATTATGCGAATACAATACAATTTAATTTCAACAGTCATTGTAAAGCCAACTTTTATTTTCAAAGGTCCGAAAAAAATATTAAACAAATTTATAGGTGAACAATTACATTGAAATATTTTCCCTATTTTTTGCAGGTGGCTTTTCATTTCTTGGATCATATATAATAGAAGAAGTGATAAAAGAAATTATACCTCGAGGTCTTAGAAAAGCACAAAGACTAATATTAGCTGGAAGCAGGTAAGCTCTTTCATATCAATAAACAAGTTATTTAGCTTTTGACTCTAGCCCAATTAATTTTCCCAGTTTTGTTTACTTTTTAACTTGAGCACAATAGGTAAAACAAAAATGTATACATATAATAATTTATCTTACTATTTGAACAAAAGCTACAGCGCATAAAAAATAACCAAAGGAACTTTAAAGCTTAACAGATCCTGAGTCTAGAGGCTAAATATTACCTTAGTTATTTACCAATTGAATGGGTAAGGGGGTAATTCTTCAAGACTGCGACTGGGTTTTATGACTCTGCACTATTTATAATTTTCCTTTTTCTTTTTTCCTATAGAAATTTGTCATTTGAATGCCCAACTGGTACTTCTCGTTCTCGCTACTTTTTATTTAATCCTATATAAATCTTATTGTTTTAGTGCTGGTGGTACGGGTGTACTTATGAATCTAGACAGAGTAGCTGACCTTGTGTCCGAGTTGGCACCAGGAGTGGAGGTCCGGGGTCTAGCTGACTCGGGTTGGTTCGTCGACATTCCACAGTTCCGTCCAAACAAATGCTCAGATTCCTTTTCTTGTTCTCCTGTAGATAGTATACAAAGAGGAATCAAGTAAGTTAGTGTAGAAATGTAAATGAAGAATAGTTTTGCTGTGTTATTTGCTGTATCAAGATGGGTTTGAAATTTGGTACAAAAGTAACCTTAGAATTATGAATTATGTATATAGAATGATAAATGATTTTGCAATTTAATATTGACTGTTCATATTTTAAGATGAGCATGATCTTGTATTTTGTATGAAGACCGTGCATACAATTTAAGAAATGATAGTAAAAAATACTACAGATCACATTCTTACAATGTAGACTATAAAGTGGTATAAAATTTTATTATTCTGAGAAGGGGTATGCAGTTTGCTTATTTCGAGAAAGGCCTTGTAAATTCATATGATAACAACCAATGATCGGATAAGAATAAAAATGTTCCAGAATAACACCCCTATCTAAGTTTCGTCCAAGATCCTTCAGGTTACTTATGTTTCAGTCTTCAACAAACAAGCGTGCATATGAGCCACAGGATGGCCCTTCCGTTCTTTAAATATCATTGACCTCCAATGTGTATAACCTGTGTTATGGACCTAAACCACAGTCGTTCATGCATATGTCACAGTGACCTTATTTCTAGTGGGTGGTGTAGTCCTATCCAAGACCCATCTAGTGGTGAAATATCATTGACTTCCAACAAATAGTATCCAAGTAAAGGACCTTCACCAAAAACTTAACCTAAGTCATTCGTGCATACCATATATGTCACAGTGACCTAATTTCTAGTGGGTGGTGCCATCCTATCCAAGACACATCTAGTGGTGAAATATCATTGACCCCCAACATCTTATATTCAAGTTATGGACTTTAACCAAGAACTTAACCAAAGTCGTTCATGCATAGGTCACAGTGACCTTATTTTTAGTGGGTGGTGTAGACCCAAGACCCAACTAGTGGTGAAATATCATTGACCCCCAACATCTAGTATCAAAGTGATGAAACTTAACTAAGAACTTAACCAAAGTCATTCATGCGTTAAATATAGGTCACAGTGTCTTACTTTCTAGTGGTTGGTGTCACCTTACCCAAGACACATCTAGGGGTGAAATATCATTGACCCCAACATCAAGTATCCAAGTTGAGGACCTTAACCAAAGTCGTTCATGCATAAAATATAGGTCACAGTGACCTTATTTCTAGTGGGATGTGTAGCCCTACCCAAGACCCATCTAGTGGTGACATATCATTGACCCCAACATCTAGTATCCGATTAATGGACCTTAACCAAGAACTTAACCAAAGTGTTACGGACGGACGTACGTACGTATGGACGGACGGACGGACAAGGGTAAAACTATTTGTCCGATCCACATACGTGGTCGGGCCATAAAAAGAAAAGGTGAATTACCAAACGACTGGGTTCAACTTAATTCTTTGCCTAAGATATAAAGCAACATGTTAGGCATCCAAACATCTGATTTAGCCAGAAATCTTTCTTCTCCTCAAATAGATATATCACAGTGTTGCTTGGTCATAGATAATGATTTTTACATCATTACTGCACTGTAGGGGTTCTTGTATAATACGAAAGATTTCAATAAAATTAAAGAAAGGAAGTAGTAAAAATCGATGCCCTTCTGAGAACCCTTTCCTTTCCGTCTCATTACAGCACAATAGGTAATGATCATCTATTGAAGGGTACATACAGAGAATATTATGTACACTTAATTTACTTTCTTTCAATCACAGCTAGACTTTAATGATTACATCTTAACGTCCAAATTACACTTGATAAATCAGATTTAAATTCGAAAATTACCATTGATTAAATCACATCACAGGAAAACTTTCTGAATCAGAATATGGCTTTTTCTATGTTTTTAAAAGTACAAATGAGTTTGTTGAGGTCTGATTGCTGATATAGGTACAAAACAATTGTAAGCATTTAGGTCAAGGTAAACTAATTATTTTGTGCTTATCTTTTGACAATTAATTTGTAACATTGTAAGCAGTATATCGATAAACAGAACAGAATTTCAATGTTAAGAAGCTAAATAGTTTCTTCGTTTGAAAAAAAATATTTTAAAGTTGTTTTTTTTTCTTCATAGGCATTAATAAAGTATTTGAAAGTATTTAATTTTCAAAAAAGCTATGAAATAAGATTAACTTAATCCTTTTTCTCCAGAATGAAATTTATTATTTTATTTTTTTGATAAGTTCTAATGATTATTTCGAATTTGATCAGTCCTGTTCAGTAATTTTGTCATTTTAAATTCCAAATTTACTGCTAGTTTTTATAACATGCCAATTAGCAATATCTAAGCTTCGCACAAAAGTTATTTCATAGCAACTTCGTTCTTGGAAAAATGTATATAAATATATAGTGTATGAATTTGTGCATTCACAATTTTTTTTATTTTCCCGGTGTTTAACTACCGATTTTGTCTACTTTTCGTTGGCATTTTAGTGTTGTTATTTTTAAAATTTGTGTTTTAAAACACTAAAATGTAAATTTGTTTACATTAAGGTTATGGAAGGGCAATGTTCCAGAAGCATGTAGAAACCAATATCCTGAGGATGAACATTGGAGATGTTACTTTGGATATCGCATGTATCCAACACTCAAAAGTATGTATACATGTTTTAATGATTAAACTTAGTATGTGTGGTTTTGTAGGCACTTATGTTTTGGGGGAGAAGATGCCATTTAACACCACAGGCATTAGGGTCCAGAAATTTTTATTATTAATAACATGTATATAAAACGTGGAAATAGTATATAGACGAGTATGAACATTTTTTATATACATGTTATTGAAAATAAAAAATCCTGGACCCAAACGCCTGTGGTTTTAAACTCCATCGTTTAATTCAAAATCGTAGAATACCAATGCCCGTTTTCATAACATCTCAAATTTTAGAATTTCCTCCTCATCAAATATTTCAACAGGCCTTGGTTACATATCTATCAAACATCTTTAACTTCACAGTTAAGAATTACTCAAATTGATATAGGTATTCTTAATTAAAGAAATTTTGAGTTGGGGAAAATCCTCAAATTTGAGACGTTTTATGAAACCGGGCACACAATTCTGATATTATTTGTTAGGCATTTTTCAAATTCGAGGAAATACTCTAGTAAAGGTGTTGAAATATAATACCCAGACCATGTGTCTCATTGCAACATTCATTGTCGATTCCTCGATAATTGTTCTAGCTTCACGTATTTTAATTCAAATGTTGCTGTTAAGAGAGTTTATTCGTTGAAATAGTAATATGCAGAATTTCCAAATTATATACATTTTTTTTATCCTTTCTTTTCAGCTCCCGTTTTTATAGTTCAATACTTATTTGATGAGGCACAAATAACTGTTAATAATTTGTTTGACTATTCTCAACTGACAATGAAATCTCAGAATCGTCATTCTGGAATGATGTCAAAGGATCAATGGCAATATCTTCATAATTTAGGAGAGGAAGTCAAAAAGTCCCTTAGCAATGTGTCGTAAGTACATTATAATGCATTTATAAACTAGTGGTTGATTAAATGATATACTTACCACGTCACCATTACCACGCGGTGACAAACCTTTGTTATATCTAACATTCGTCTGATAAACAAATCTTTATAATTGTTAATTTTGGGTCCTAGAAAAGATTCATTATGATATTGTTCGTTTATCAATTGTAATAAGCAATATATCTAAATAAACTATATGATAATTTCTTAGCTCTATTCTTTATTTAAAATGATATGAAAATGCAATAAGGAAGTTCACCAAGCAAAGTCGAGAGAATACACAAAATGATTTGTTACATGTTACTAAACAACAATACCATAAACACACAATTTTTCGTTTCAGGGCAGTGTTTGCACCAGCATGTTTATCACATGTAGTTCTCACTCAGAGGTAGGCTCTTTTTTTACTGAAATGACTAAAAAAAATAGCTTTTTAGATATTTTTATTTTCATATAAAGTTAAGACATAATTCACTTCGGAAGCCGTTTTAGTTAATCTAGGTTGAATGAAAGAAAAACAGAAAGAGTGAAATAAAGTAACAAATTAATTTCACTGACACATAAATGACTTTTTTATTAAAATGCTGATATACAAAGAAGGATAACTCTATCTTGCTTTAAAAAAACGAATAAAATTAATATTTTAGCTCTATTTGCTAAATATCCAAACGATTTGAGTCGAACATCAATAAATAACATAAAAGAAAATACAACTCAAAAGAAATCTGACCAAATATACGGCAACAGTAAAGGATTTTTTTATTTTATTTCAGAAATTGGCAGTCAGTTTCTGTTAAGGAAGTC
Organism: Arcuatula senhousia; assembly: GCA_963971305.1. Lineage (NCBI taxonomy): Eukaryota > Metazoa > Mollusca > Bivalvia > Mytilida > Mytilidae > Arcuatula > Arcuatula senhousia. The sequence continues at coordinate 46,672,842 of OZ020309.1, read as the reverse complement.
ACCTTAGCTCAATCAATTTATTGCTGGGAAAACAATTTCGAGAAAGACAAATGCCTTATGACAACCTCATCAACACCAAGGTAATATTAAATACAACTTAGCAAATTGTTAAAAACAAATTTCCTTACTTCTGGACTGTACTTCACTCTTGGGATATATTTTAGAAACAAAGTTTACACAAAGAACCTTTTATGGTTTGGTATATGCTTTTGGGTGGTAGTATTGTCATGGTTTGGAATCTTTGAATATCGTGAGCACTCCATAACATTTTTTAATCGGAAATAGATTTGGTTTTTTTTCTGTTTAGAATGCTTATCCTCAATATTGTTCAAGTTTACAATGTAGTTTCTATTTGTTATGACATGATGAGGTAAATAATCATTTTTGTATGTGGTAATTTTGTTCTTTTCCAAAATATTTATATTTTTGGTACATTCTGTAGCTTACCTCATCCCGAACCTCTGTTAAAAGATGGTCCTACAACAGACAAACCAAAGAAAATTCGGAAACGAAAGAAAAGGAAAAATAGAAAGAAGAAAAAGAACAAAAAGAGAAAAAATAGGAAAAATAGAAACAAAGATAAAAATAAAGATAGAAGAAGACGACGGAGACTTAGACGGAAAAATAAAAAGAGAAGTACGTCATTTATATTATAAGAATCTTAGGATCGTTGTTTTTGTTTGTTATTCTTGATCGATAGATGAATACATTAGGGAATACTAAGACGAAAAATTAAAAAGAGAAGTACGTGTTTTATATTTTGTGAATCTACCAACATTTTTTGGCATACATTTTTATATTCTAATTTTTCATATACATTCTAGCATTAAACTTTGCTTTACTATAAATAATGTTCAAATCATCTTGTGGTAAAAACAAAAATAAAAGCTACAAACAAACAAAATAACCGATTTCACTGTAATAAGATTAAAATTCTTATATTATTATTGAATGGTACCTACCATATATGCAACATTCATATACATCTGATTCGTGTTTAAAATTTCTTTTGAGTTTCACACGTTATCATATTGCTGGAAGTTGCACACATCACCCCTGATTGTTCTTAACACTTAAAATTATATTTTTTCCGTTTTTAGGAGAGAAGAAAAAGAGCCGTTCTCAGAGATCAGCAAAACATATCAGCCATTGCAATCATCACGTGATCGAGTCATGTCCTCTACCTCACTGGTGTAATAAATTTTGTCCAGCCTTCAGAAATCAGTACACGGGTGAAGAAATTGACTTCTTTAAATTATTTGCTGATTCGGACATAGACAGAAATAGCATTGCTGAAATCCTCGGGCGCAATCTCTCTCCCAAGGAAAACATCAACCCAGATGAAATCTCTAAACTATTAGAGAAAAAGTTCATGAAGTCTTGAACATGTTTCTTTGTTTAATTCAAGAGTGGTGGGGCATTTGGGTGAGCGATGGTTAAGCAAAATATCAGCACAGTGCAATTAATTGACAAAGCTTATGAAATTAAAAGGAAGTCTTAACCATTCTACATGTTATTGAAGATTGTGAAATAGTTTTAATGATGATACACTATGAACGGAAGTCGTCTATACTTTATGGCTATAACCATGGAAAATGGGATTGGAAATTTGCTTGAAATGATTTTTGAAGCAATAATGTCGTTTGTGTTGTGATTTACAATTGGAAATACTGACAAGCTGTATATTTTTGGTTTTTGTTAATTTTTGAAATGTTGTAAAATTTCTTGTGTGTTATTATTATGTTGAAAATAAATAAAATTAGAAAAAAAATGTTTGGCAAGCATTTGTATGTGTGTTTTTATCAAGGTTAGACCAATGTTTTACATTTATATATGTTTTAGCAGAGCAGTAAACTTATAACATTTTATACACAAAGTTAACAACAACAACAAAAACAAAGGATAATCAAATTTTCAATGTTGAAAAAACAGAAATCTTTTACTGGTAAATCGTCCTGATTTTGATCTGGAAATTCAAAGAAAATGTAGGGTTAAACCATGATTTACTTTCTTGTAAATACAATCTTTAAAATTTCGTTTTTACACACAAATATAAAGCTTAAAATTATAATACAGATAATTTCAACATTAGATTATAGTAACATTATACGGAATTACACCGAACTTGTTCTATACTATTAAAAAAAACAATCTTTTTTCTTATTTTATAATTTTTACCTGCTAAATGTAGATGTAGAAAAACAACAAACAATAGAATTGAAAATAAAAACTTGTTTGAGTGACATCAACTATTTTTTTACGAAAAACCAAAGCATGTAAATAAATTCTTCTGTGTTTTATTTCACAACTTAAAAGATTTATTGTAAGCATTCTTAATGTCATGTGGGGCCTTATTGGCGCTGGTTTAAATACCACACTATTGATCACTAGGGTGGTGTTCGAGTCCTGCTTGTAATTTACAAAAATGGGACTTCTTCAAGTACTGCCTGAGGCCCGGGCCTGAGATTGATAATCTCAGTTAGGTAGTTTTGTTAATTGTTACCTTTATTTTATTTGAGGATCCCAAATAAAACTCACAATAGGGAAACTGAATAAATCAACATTCATTAATACATGAAACTAGTAAGGTAATACCAAACCGTTTTTCATTTAGAATTTGACATGGCATGGAAAAGTGTAAATTCCATACAAACTAATGATATACAGTACTTTTCTATTTCTTTTGTACAAAACATTACATATCCAAGAACAGAAAAATAAATGAAAAAAGCAGACATGATTATAAGAATCTAACACCGGTGTGAGGGCAAGATAAGGAAATCTCCGACACCCCGAGGGTAAGATTTCAAGTCTGCCGAGTTGCAGATGTAAAGAAATCTTACCCAAGGGTGTCGGAGATTTCCTTATCTTGTCCTTATCATCGGTGTTTGATTATTTTTCTCACTTAACCCGTAAATTGTACAACGTGGATTTGTTTACAAAACATAGCGTGACGTAAACAATAGAGTTACGTCCCTTGGAAACTGCACGAGGCTATCTCACATGGGGTGGTGTGAGACAGAAAAATCTCACACCGCTAAAAATAGGAACTGTCCTGTCCAAAAAGTGAGAAAACAGATATCTAGACAAGTTTTGAGACATCAAAAACAAAATAATGGAAATGCGAAAACGGAGTGCCGATATTCTAAAATGGAAATGGTTCAAGATAATTGTCATTTTAAGGATGATAACAATTATTATGAATTTATCATTCAATAAATAATCCCTTAAAACAGAATGATGGTATTTACATTACGACAAAATGGAAATAAAGTAGTTATTTGAAACCTACTCTGCATCTTCAATTGTAAACTGAAATGAACACCACTGAATCCCTATAATGTCCTAACTACTGGCCACAACCGTGTTGGGTTTTGTGTTAATACCAGACCTGAAACTCGCAATGAAGAGGGAGGTTTTGTGCCATAAAACCTGGTTTAACCCATCATTTCTTTAGAAATGTCTGAATACCAAGTTAGGACGATTATGGTCTTTAGTTTCTCCGGTGTGTCTCCCTTGTTTCGTCTTTCTCACGCACATTTGAGATTAATACATATGTGACATATGAGTATGCAATATTACCTTAATTTATACTTCAGATTTGATAGCACCATGATTAACAAAACGTAGAGTTTACCAAATGAAGACTGCCTAAAATATTTCATTAGAATACAAACTGACAATTTTTCATCAGCCTGTAATCTTTATATGAAAAGATCCCAAAATATGTAAAACACGAAAAGATCTTCTTAAATGTTTTATTACAAACTGACAAAGAGGGAAATTCTGATGATTGACATACAATTAACACCCTCTGCGTTTATTTACACAGTGCTTGTAAACTTTTGAACATGCTTTCCTATTAAAGTCTGATTTTCGAATCCGAATCCAATATCGCTTCCCTCTGTTGTATTCAAACAGTTTTTGTCCATTTGATTTGCTCTAGAAATGTCATCTACGGCTATCACATCTTCCTCATTTTGTTTAGATACCATGTCAAATGCATGGAGGTTTTCGTAGTAGAGCCTTCGCGAAGAGACCTGGCGTAAAGGCATCAAATTTGATGATATATCCCTCAACGTGTAGCCTTTGTATTCCATGTCCCGTAAGATAAGACTACAAATAATTGGAGTTGTGATAGGATGAAGCCATGATAAGAAGGTCAGCACTCTGTACACATAAGGCGAGACTTTAAAATGATAATCAAAAACAGTTAAAATAAAAAGTGGGTACCAAAAAAGAATAAATGATACAACTATACTTATCAGAAGTTGCGTGGTCCTAAGTTGAGATATTGTGGTCTTTTGGCATAGGCCTTGATTTCTTCGGCCATTGTGAATACTGATATCAATCATACTTTCAAATTCCTCAGAGTAGGATTCATGAATGAATTTCCAGTTGTGAAATTTAACACGGTGGGACAATTTTCTTTTTATTTGAATAAAGAAAATTAATGATAAAGCAACTGCCATTGTCATCAATAGAATCCAAAGGACATGGAGAATATAGCTGTAGTTACAACCATACAGAAAAAGACATACCCCTATGTCAGTGTTGTATAATGTGTTTGATGGTATAATTGATATACCTAGATTTAGGAGGAAACTCATGAGCCATATAATTATAACTCCAAACAGAACACAAGAGCAATCGTCCGGTCTGTTATGGTGATATGTTATATCATAATCATGATTGACAACTAGTGCCATCATGTTGTAAGCAGACGTTGTTACTAAGAAGACATACGACGAGCCAATCCAACTACAGAACGGAACCGGAAGGGAAGCCATTAAACTGTAGCCGTACGGAAAACAGTAAAGAGATTTAGCGAAATCCAAAAAGCAATGATGACAAAGAATGACGGCAGTCGATTTTCGGAATCGTCGGTGACAAATAATAAGCAAAATACAAGAGAAGTTCCCAAGCGTGCAGATTATTCCACATATAATAACAATAAATCCTTCTGTGCTGTAAGAAGTCGCATTAGTCGTAGAATTTCCAGATTGATTGAAGTTAAGGCCAAGACTGTAGGAAACATTATTCAAAATGATTGTGGAATTCGTTTCTAATTGGATTCTAGTTGTGTTAGTCATATCTAAAAAAGAGAAGAAAGATCAAGTAAGCATACCTTAGAAAAGCTTATTAGATGACAAAACTCTTAGATGCTTTGAGTTCTCCCCGAGCAGCGATTCTTATCCTGATATCATAAACTGAAAGGGATTCCAACATCATAAAAGCTAAGACAGGCAGGGTTGTGAGTTGGATCATAGAAACCACCATCAAGGAACTCGAAACACGTAACGTTTGTTAACAATGACGAAAGGAATTCGGAAACAAATTTCTTATATATAAAAAAATATATAAAACAAAAAATCAAACAAACATATGGTCGTCTGGTCATTTTAATGTTAATCCCTGAAACCAAAGTTCTCAGAGACTTAGAAACTTAAAAAAGTATTTAATTTTCTATATTAAAGGTTATTAATGAATTGAAACTAAACGAGTCCATCTACATGACCAGACACCAACTTACAAAGTAAAATCAAAAAGTAGAACTTACTGTCTCAACCACTTCCTTCTATTCCATCCAATCTCATGCATGTCATTATTGCTGAATCTTTATATGGTAAATAAATGCGGCCAACAATGATATTGATATATGACTGCAGTTTTATTCATCATTAACTTTCAGAATATTGATGAAGCAGGATTATGGCTTCTCGAATTAAGATTGTTATACTGATGAAGTCGTAAGACAAGATGGTAATTCAAATATTTTCGCTTTTAATTGTTATCGCAAATGACCCGGAATCTGCTAGATTTTCATTTTATGCCTTATTAAGCCATTTTCCGATCTATTATGTAATGTTTGTTCAATTTTAGCCAATTCTTAGATATTGTTTCATTTCACTTTTGATTAATAAAACGGAAACATTAGACATTCAATCGATATGTAGCACTTAATTAAAAGGCCAATCTTTCATTTGGCTAAGAAATTTTCATTTTCCTGAAAAATTCATAAGCCTTATCATTGTATAGCGAAATCTTCAAATTACGAATAACAGGAGTAAGAATGAAAAAGATATAATAGCATCGTATGCTGCATTAATCAATCCAGCTAATCTTCAGTTTCTCCTTAATTTTTTTGTAAATACCTAGTACCAAAGCGTTAATCAACAGAACGGTTAATTTTATATGCATGTTGTAATGTGTAACGTAAAAGGAATAAATACTGAAAGATCAACCAAAAGTATATATGAAAAAAAAAATACTCGTGCCCAAAAAGTTTAAAATAGGGAGCCAAATGTGTCAACGAGCAAATCGACCATATGCATACAAGAAAAGAAATCAGATCTAAGTGTTTTGAACGATTCAAAAATAAATCAATAAAAATACCGAAAATATCTAATTGGTTCAATTCGTATCAGACATAACAAGCTAAATGCATATAATTAGTATGTGTAAGTACAAATAAATATGAATGCTTCGTCTTACAGTTTATTTCTTTAATAAGAAATATGTCCAGCACATTTCAATTCAGTAATATAACTCAAATGGTCGCATTAACCGACACTTTTTTCTGTAGAACCTGTTTGAGCTCATTACAATCAAAAGCTGATGCCTCACTCTTGGAAATTCTAAACATTCGTTTTAGAAACTTGCCAATTGTTGCTTTATCTCCCAATTTGTTACACCAAGTTTTGAGAAATAGTCTACAACACTCGCGAGGGTTATTTGCTGCATGTGTAATGCCATACACATCTGCATCAGTAAAGTCAAAATAAGTTCCAATTATTGTTAGCATATTTTGATTTAAAACTTTGCTGAAATACGTCACCAATGCGTCAGTGAATACTGTATTGCTGAATTTACCAGTATCCATTCCTAACCAGTCATCTAAAAAGTAACATTCTTATTGAATATAAATTATATGTATTACTTAAATAAACGAAATAGTGGGTAATGGGTAGTCAACTACTACTGACACCATTTTTGTCAAGAATGAACATTTTATATGGACAAATTTTCATACTCTGTTTACAACATTTATGAAAAATGGTTTAGTGAATCAAAAAATCCAAAATTCCAAACATTGAATTTTGCGTTAAATAAAAAGTTAGCCCTTTGAAATTGACCAAAATAGTTCTTCAGCTTCTGGAATTTTAGTGTCTCAGTTGATGCGTTACTCCAGAGCTTGCAAGAATTACATCGATTTCATGGCAGAGCGTCACGTTTGTTACAGAAATTGCTAACACAGGGTTAGGTTGCTAAGCAGTTGATGTGTTGATGTGTTCACTTAAGAAATTTTACGATAGACACCGTGCACTCGTAGACAAATATGGGATTTCTATCTCTCAGATGGAGCAGATTTTGGTTTGTCGTAGAGTTTTGTTTTGTCTTCCTTTACCGGATTTGACACACTGAATAGGAAAAGAGCAGCACGGGTGTGCTATAGCAGACAGGCACCGCTTACTCTTCCGGAGCACCTGAGTTCACTCTTGTTACGAGTGCGCGTTGTTGATTTCCGTTCGGTTGATTTTGTGTATTGTGTTTCTTCGTGGTTTTCTTGTTCGTGTTAACCGGTTTTGTCATTGCCCTTTTGGACTTTTGACACTCGAATGCCCCATTGGTGCCTCTTTGCTTCTTTCTAAATCACTTTATTTTAAAGGCGGTTTGTTTATTCAATCTAAAGAAAAACGTTCCCCCCAAACAATGATACAACACCATTATTTGTTTTAAAGGTTTAGTTAAACTCTCTTTTTATCATATCAAAAATCTTATAAATCTATACAATGCTATGTAAAGTACATCGTCGGAAACCCACGTACGGCTGGTCGCACTTCGCGATAAACGTAGTGAGCAGACTGCAATGGACTCTGGGTATCCGAGGATGTGTAAAGTAATGATGCTATAAAAAAATGTTAAAATCATTTTTAACACCGATTTTAACAAAACAAGAGGCTCCCAAGAGCCTCTGAATCGCTCACCTGAACTACACAGATACATATATTTGTAAATATTATTGTGCTTAACCATATGCGATTTAAATTTATGAAATATCTTGGTTAGTTTTCAAAATATTGGGCTCAACAAGTGCAAATTTGGCAAAAATTAGGAAAAAGAACAATAACTCCCACATCAGCAGTCAGATCTTATCCAAAATTTCAGGACAGGTAGATCTTAATATGCTGATCACTTTTGATTCTTGCACAATTTTGATATCTGAAACCAGTTTTGAGTTAATAGCAAAAAACTGAAATTTGCCCCTATGTTCTATTTTTAGCCATGGTGGCCATGTTTTTTACGAATCAAAAATCTGAACGATAGAGTTGTAGCATATAAGCTATCAAACAGTGTGCCATGTTAAGATGCAGTTGGTCTTACCGTTTCAGACAAGTTAGGGGAAAAGTAATGAACAATGGTAAATATTGACGCTTTAAGGGCCATAACTCCTAAAAGAAATGGTTCTACAGCTTTGACCTTATTACATGAATTGTAGATCTTGATGTGCTTAATCATATGCAATTTGAATTTTTGAAATATCTTGTATAGTTTTCAAGATATAGGGCTAAATAAGTGCAAAATTTTGAAAAATCCAGAAAAAGGGCAATAACTCTTACATCGGTTGTTGGATCTTCTTGAAAATATCAGGGCAGGTAGATCTTGAGGTGCTGATCACTTTTACTTTGCCATAATTTTGATATCTGTTACCGTTTTTGAGTTATTTGTAAAAACTGTAATTTGACCCCTATGTTCTATTTTTAGCCATGGCGGCCATATTTTTCAACGAATCAAAAATCCCCAAGCTAATTTTATACTACCAATGCTAATTAACAACTGTGCCAAATCTAAAAGCCATTGGACTTATGGTGTTAGAGGAGTTAACCTTTGAAAAATGTTAACGACGACGGACGACGACGGACGCCAAGTGATGGCAAAAGCTCACATGGACCTTCGGTCCAGGTGAGCTAAAAAAGGTATTGAAAACATCTTTCGAAAGTCAATACATACCAACGCTACGCGGAAGAGTCATACTGCAAAAAAAAGAAGAAATACTGTATAATTGTATAATGGCAAAATTGAGAGTTAAAAAAACGTAAAACATATTGCTAGAAAAGCATCTGAAATAAATGTAGTTGACGTTTTTTTTTCAATATAGTTTTTAAATAGAAATTCTAAAAAAAAAGATTTTTAAGAAGAAATACACAATACACTACTCTTGATTCAAAATGTTTTATATCAAAACTAGGTAAACGATTGCTTTGTTTAAGCTAGAAATTTGTATTTTCGAAAAGTGATAGCAATTAGCAAGTATAGAAACCAAAAATACTCGTTACGAAAAAATGGAAACGAAAAGTCAAATCAACATTAAAATAAATATTTTTATCTAGATAGTTCATTTCAGTGCTTATATAAAAATGTTCTTCAAAACATAAGCGATCCGTCAACGCATCTTAATTCTAAAATCTTTCATTTCAATTATTATAAGGAATGAAAATATTGAATGTCAGAAAGTCTTCTTCGGTGTTTTCGTAAGACAGTTATGTCACATTCATATTAATTGTAGATTGGTGACTAGGTCAAACAATATCTTTGGAAGTTTTTAACGACGAAAAGTGCACATTTATTGTGTTTAAAACCTAATGAATGTGTACACTAGTCAACAAATTTATGCTTTATGCGAGCATTTATACCGACGGCGATAAAAGCGACCGTTTGACATATATGACGTCACCGGCTTTTTGGTTGAAGAAAGTCTGATAATTTTCAATCTTAGAAATGAGTGAAACCATCGAAATAGGGTTGGAGCCTGAAAAAAAATCTTGCTGATTACCATACAAGGGGTCAAATAAGTCTTTCACACTTTAAAAATGGTTGATAATCATGGATTACTCATAAAACTAATTTGTAGTGATTTATTTAAAGAGAGCATAAAGTTTAAAATAGCATACCTTTTTAATAGTTTGTTTTCATTTTCTAGACTTTCAATATTAGACTGCAAAATCTGTACGTCTTCTTGAACATGTACACTTTCAATAGAGAACAGATTTACTCATCCTTCAATGGTAGGTTTAGGTGGAGTTTTACAGACACAAAGCTCTTTTTATTATTTCTAATGAAATTACAGTGTTTCCATTTTATACGTATACGTATGGTGGAGACATCTATGCTATATGAAGTGGCATTAAAACTACAGATAGAAGGAGGTCTATCTGTAACTATTTCAGGACTGGATTTAATTATATGCATTTTATTTAGACCATGTGCCAATTGCAGAACCACGAGCAGCGCCTACTGGCCTTGTTGAAGGCTGCTGGCGGTTGTCCATTGTTGTTTTTTTAATTGCCGCTTTATTGTGGGCTGTGTTGCGTACACTTATTCCACATCTCATTATTTTATATTTTAATGAATTTCTAATGTTATGATCTTTTTGCATTACTTTACTTTTTATTCCAAACTCTTTATAGACAATTTCACAAGTTTTCAATGAGAATACTATATTGGTGCATGCCTCGTACATTTGTACATTTCAGTTAAATAATTAAGATATTGGCCATTATAATGTAATATTACATACATGTTCCTTTTCAGTTCATCTGATTTTCTTCTAGATTCTTCATGATTTTCACCAATTGCTCTCCTGTTATTGTTTATCCTGAAAGTTTAAGATGATATAAACAATTAAACAAGTTTATTTCTAAAGATTTATTTTTTATTTTTAAAATTATTTTAAAACATTTTTTTGCAATGACAGTCCCAGGACTGGACAAGCCATCATCTTTCAGTAATTTTATCTCTTGAAGAAGGCGTTTTATAATGATGGTAGAAACCAGTACCCAGCAGGGAGAAAGCACAGACGACCATTACAATAAATATAGTGATAACAACTCACTTCTCTCTCAGATCCTTGTTTTGTTCTTCTAGGGCATTTATTCTCGAAACCAATTCTTCTAAACTAGCTCTAAACGTAATAAAATATTTTCATTATATTTCATTCAAGTATATCATAGATAAATACAGTCAGGGTGATGAGATACGGATTTTTATCACATCAGATAGATTTTGATCATTTTTTATAGTTTTATTTATTCATAAACACTTTTAACATGTTTTAAGTGCATTATTTGTACATTTTACTGGTATCTTAACCATTGGTGTCCAAATGTGTTAGGATAGGATCTTCTGATAATGATGGGGAGGGGAATTCTCAGACGTTTGGCTTAAAAAATATAAAAAAATGAAAGGATTAAAGTTAAAAATCTGTACTATTATAAAATTAAAATTAAGTTGCCATTCCAACGGGTACAAACTCTTCCCCTCTTATTGATGACCTTTCTCATACTATTACAACACTTAATTTTTAAACGATCTGATGGTCAAATTAAATCAATGTTAAAACACTTGTCTGATCAATAAGACAGAAGAAAACAAATCTTGTTAAAAAGTTTGCATAAATAATAGGAAATCAATTTTGATTTTCAAATCATTTCCATGTTCTCCTTAAAGACTCAAGCTCTGTCTAAAACGGATAACATTATAAATAAATACTTGATAGAATACTCACTGGAAATTTAGCGCATGAGGTCCATTTGTGTTTGGAGCATCTAATGATGGTGGGTAATTCACAGACGGTCGGCTGTAGATTAAAATGATAAGAGAATTAAAAGTATAAGTTCCTTTAATTCTATTCTATTTGAAACAAGGCAAAGAAAATAAAGACTTCTTTTCAAAACTAAGGATTATAGTCCAGAACATATCAGAACAATCACATATATACTCAAAAATAGTTTTAGGGAGTGCCAATATTACATCAGTTTATCACATATTGAGCGTTTATATGCGCAATTTTGTCCGGATGAAACAGCTGGAAGTATCCAAGTCATTTTTTCACCCAGGACCTGATATGCCATATCAAGACATCCCATGCTTGCGTGCAACTCCACCCTTTAACATGTATAAACAAACATGAAATTATGTTCAGAAATATGGCAAATATAAAGTATATATTTATTTTTAACATCATTTTTTTCTGTTTTTTGTGTGTGGTTAAGACAAGTGAAGGATTTCTGAGGTATGTGTAAAATGTTGTGATAAAGAGATTATGACAGAGTTGCAATATCAAGTCCTACATGTAGATCATTCCTCGAACCATATTATGGTCTCGGCTAACGCCCCGACGTAAAATGAAAATCTCAGAATGATATGGGACCTGACTTTGGACACTCTGTGTGATAATCTACATATCTCTTTTACATTTTTCAACTCATTTATAACAAATATTTTTCCTCATCATTTTGGGTGGGTTTCAAAAAGAATAAACAAGTTTTTACAACAGATTAAATACAATAATTGAGTGTAACGCTTTAAAAATACTTACTGGCAGCACATTTCTGGTGGTCCAAGTGTGTTAGAAGCATCCAATGACGTTGAGAAACTCAAAGGTGGTTGGCTTTGTAACGAAAATAAAAATGTTGAAGGTTTGAATAAGAGGTCCTACTAATAGTTATATCACTTTTCTGCATTTTGAAATCTTATCGTAATTATAATAGAAGATAATGAGATGTGGAATAAGTGTACGCGACAATTATAAGTTTCCATGAAGAATAACCAAAGTGTATGCATTACATTTGCTACGCCTGGCGGGCGTTTCAAGACACATCAGAGGCACTATTGCCAATCATATCTAAAAATGTTAACCACTATATGAATATGAAGAGCATAAAACAATACAAAAAATGCCGAGCTGAAGAAATCCTTAATTAGGACTACGATCTTCCTATGCCTGGAGTATTGTTAGAGTTTTAAAAATTTTCAATGATATCTAAATATGTTTTGTCTTTGAAATTTCCGATTGTTAAATTCAAAATTGTTTAAAACACCAGGTTTCTTTCATTTTAATGCACATGGTCGATATCCTCAGTGCTGGATTTTGGCTTTCCTGTTCGAACTTTTGGTTTTGAGAACTTTTCATTCAATATTTTTGGTTTTTGATCTTCCAATGTTTTGATTAAAATGCTGCTGATGAAAAGTTACTCCTTGAAATATCGATATACAGCATTGCCAAATTTACCGTTTTATACCCGTTTTTGGTATTGCATTTTGAAACTACTGGGTCGATAACCGCTGCTGGTGGACTAGAGGTCCCCGAGGGTAATCACAAGCCTGGTCGTCAGACTTGTCTGACACGGTTTTACCAATAAATTTCTAATATTTTTTGTCTTTGAAATTTCCGATTGTTAAATTCAAAATTGTTTAAAACACCAGGTTACTTTCATCGTAATGCACATGGTCGATATCCTCGGCGCTGAATTTGGCTTTCCTGTTCGACATTTTGGTTTTGAGATTTTTTCATTCAATATTTTTGGTTTTTGATTTTCCAATGTTTTGATTAAAATGCTGCTGATGAAAGGTTACTCCTTGAAATATGGATATACAGCATAACCAAATTTACCGTTTTATACCCGTTTTGGTATTGTATTTTAAAATTTAACGACTGTAAAAATAGTCGTAATTGGTCAAAAAGTGTGATAACTATAAAGTTATGATGAGCCATAAACTTATCATCTACAAATAGTTTTTCCAAACCACTTCCAATCTCCTTTATAATATGAGGTTACTTACTTTTCACTTAAATTCTTGGCCTGTGTATCGCTTTTCTCCTCTTGGGTGCTGAGATAAGCATCTTCCCTTAAAAAAGAAGTTTAAAATAATGGATTTAACAACAAGCTTGTAGTTCTAAGTATTTTGTGAAGCACGATCATTCATTTCATGTTCTACAGAAATATGTGTTATCAGTGTAAAATAGAGAAAGTTATCCTTCTAGCTAATAGTAATTTAAAGTCTATATAATCTGTGTAAGCTTTAAGAAATCTTACAATTTGGATAGTTTGCTTTATTTGAGTATACCGGAGAGGTGAAAAATTAAATTGATGTCCTTTCCTTCCATCGCACTTGTTCCTTCCCATCCTTCGCATTTGTTGTGTGTTACCCAATTTCATTCTTTTCACGGGAAATAGGTTTGAGATATCAAAAGGACCGTAATCCGTCTTTTTAAATTATGTTTGAATAATTAAATTATTTGAGTTCTATCAACAAATCTTTTATTTTTTTGTCGCTTGAAAAAAAAAATCATTTTTGAAAGAATTAGAAAATGTGTTAATGATTACAGGATGGTCCTCTCGTTCTTGAAATATCACTAACCCCGACATGAATTACCTGAGATATGGACCGTAACCTATGTTGTTTATGCATAAAATATAGGTTGCTTTGACCTAATTTCTAGTGGGTGGCGTTGTGCTACCAATGGCACATCTAGTGTGAAATATTATTGATCCCTAACATAAAGTATCTAAGATATGGACCATTACCAAGAAATTAACCAATGTCATTCGTGCGTAAAATATAGGTCCAAGTGACCTTATTTTTAGTGGATGGTGTTGTGTTACCCAAGACACAGTCTAGTATCCAAGTTATGAACCTTAAACAAGAACTTAACCAAAGTCTTTCATGTGTAAGATAATATGATTAAGGCCCTGCCTTTTTAGCGAGCATCGAAAATCTAAATATTTAAAAAAAAATATATTTATCCATGTGCTTTACCGGCTAAGTCTAAGATGGAACCTTCAAAAGGGACTTTGATAGCAGCTAAGTCCGACTCCAACCCACCCAAATCATATGCACTTGAGAAAACTGTTGTTAAAAATATCTTGGATCAATAACTACTTATCAAAAAATCAATGATTTGTGCAAATGATAAATCCCTGTAACATTCTGGGACGTACGGTGGCAGAATGCGGTCATGAGAAAAAAAATAATATCACGTTCCCTCGTGATACTTTTACGCGATAACTATCTTGAGGGAATGTGATATTGGGGACGAAATTATTCCTTCATGGATTCCGTGACGTCATTTCCTTGTCAGATCATTTCGCGCTTCTTCTGCAGACCAAAACAACATTCAGATTCTGTCAGGTTTTGTGAGATTTTCTGAGTATCAGTGTTTTATTTGAAGCTTTGGAAACAGAAGATACATTAAGAAACCTGGCGGAAAAAAACGGTAAGGTAAAAATATCATGCAGGATTGAGGAAAGTGAGTGAAACCCCACAGGATGGGACTCTTCTTTCATTTTCAGGTAATAACCTTACCATTTATTATTATGAGTAGGTTTTATTCAGTAAATTTATGTATTTCTTTATCTTATTTTATCTTACTTAGAATTGAACAAAGCTTGGTCAGTATCAAGCATTTGGTATGACTAGTCAATATGTCCAATATGGGAAGATGTTGCTAAAAGCTAGCTCGGTAATTTCCGGAAAATCGTTTTTTAGCGGAAAAGACCGAGTGGTGTTTAAATAAAAAATCTGTGTGTAAAAATAAACAAGTGGATGAATGAGGTTTTTATCACTGTTTTTGAATTTCATTTTTTATATTTTTGCATAACAGATTATGACGTATTTTTTATAAGCCCAGAGGGTTGATTGTTTTACTTGCTCCGTGCCTATTATTTTTTTCACTCCGTAAAACTCGCATCTGCGATGCTCGCTATGACAAACTTGATGACTTCAACTTTCCAATTGTCAACCTTCCCTTCTTGTGTAGCAACATTCCCTCGGACCCATATTTCACAATTGATTCGTTAACTCCAGAGCTTGTAGGGATTACATCGATTTCCTTGGCAGAGTGACACAAAAATTGTTAACACATGGTGCTCCACGGTTGCTGTCTTCATTCAATTTTTACGATAGACATCAAGCACTCATAGACAAATATGGGATTTCTATCTCTCAAATGATTGCAGATGTTGCCTTGTCATAGGTTTTTTTTGTCTTCCTTTACCGGATTTGACACACTGAATTGAAAATTGGCAGCGCGACGGGTGCGCTATAGTAAGCAGGAACCGCTTATTCTTCCGAAGCACTTAAGTTCACTCTCGTAACGGCTAGAGTTCGCGTTGTAACGTTGATTGATCCTCAGTAGTTTTTGTGCTTCCGTGATTTATATGTTGGCTGTTCTTTGTCCTGTCCTTGTTTGTGTTCACTGGTTTTGTCTCTGCCCTTTCGGAGGATTGACATTTGGATGCCCCATTGGTATCTCTGCTTCTTGTACTTAATATTTAAGAACTTACTCAACATCCATTTCTGTGACTGGTTCTTGTAATTCTACACATTGACTAGTGTAAAAAGAAAAGTACAAATATATTCATCAAACAGAACTGCCGGTGCCCGTCTGTGTGTGGGTACGTGCGTCTGTCATACTTTTTTTCGTAACAGTTTGCAACTATATACCTTACAAAACTTTATTCTCATCAACCAAAAGTTCATAGGTACAGAGATACAGACAGTCAATCTGGAGACTTGTATTTTTTATTCATTGGCATAGCATGTTGAGTTTAACTTTGTTATTTTGTAATCATAATTTTTTAAAGGGTTTCGAATTAGATATTATTCGTAGTCTTCGGATATTCGGTATGCTTAGATTTGTCCCACTCGACGGGTGTGGACATAGAATCTGGTCTTGTTCATTTTATTCTGCAACTGGATATGAAATACTGTTATATATGATATAATATAGTATATGATGTATTGTATAATTGTTTAAAAAAAATAAAGGGAATTAAAACGTCGCCATGGCATTTTAAGCATATAAAATAACAGGTTAAGCTCACCCTTTGTTAAAACTCAAGCAAGACATCGTTGTATTCTTAATGTCCTGAAAAAGAAACCTTTACAAGGGTATCTTTTAAATTATCCTCAGAACAGAACAGAACCGAACAGAATTTTTATTTGATCTGAAATCAAAATACAGGATTTGGATCCTCAGAAAATACCAATAAAAAATCTAAATTAAATTTCAGCGAAACATTTCATTTTCATTATACCTAAATCATGATGCCATGTGCAATGTTATTAAACTCTCATTTTGCAATAGCTTTGGGAACAAGCATATTATAGTTGTTTTAGTTAAAATATGCTTTAAAAAAGTCTCGTCTCGAAATATACAAATCAAAACGTTAAAAATGGAATTCAACACAATCTAGCAAGCAAAATATCTATAATAATAATAACAATTATAAGACATACCACCCTAGATCTGCCGTTCAGTGTTAACATCTTTCTTCTAATTAGATCTGTAAAAAAACACGTCTCAAGAAAATGCTTGAAGATGAATGAAAATTTTTGCCTATTCACAACGTAATTTTTAAAGTAGCACCGCTAAAATTTAGAAGCGTACACGTTTTGCAATGTTTTCACTTTTCGGATTATTGTTTTGATACACTTTATGAATAAACTTACCAAATGGACTCAAACCGTCGTTTTCTGTTGCCATACTTCAAGTTCTACATTTGACTACAAATCAGTCAATATGTTAGTATCTCATGCCAATAAAAATGTATATCCACCTTTATACTATTTGGTGCACGACGACCCTTTAACATTAAAAGAATAAACGTAATTTGGACTCTTGTAACAACAATAGATGTTATGTTTTAAATAGATATCGTTTCATAAAAACAAGATAGAGTATGTTACATGTACATTATTGAAATTTTTGGATATATTCTACGCTATCATTTAATTTGGGATTTGGGGATTTTGTGTAATTTGACCAGTGAATGGGACTGCCAACGATATAAAGGGGTACATTTTAAACAGTATCTCCCGAATTCCGACCAAAACCTCCACGTGGTGAGAGACGGTTCCTGTGAAACAAGATAGAACCGGGTCCACTACTTAAGGGGGTACAGAACACCTAAGGGAAATAACTCTTAAATATCACTTGAACGTTTAATTCTGGCAATTTTATACAAAGAAATCAAGCTTCTCAATGATCAAAATATTAAATGTTGAAACTCCATTATAATCAATGAAAAGTTTCCCAAGAAACCTATGGTTAAATTTTCTTTAGATTTTGCTAATTTATATATTTGACTAAAGTTCATATTTTTGCAAATTTTCAAGAAAATTAAACGACACAATTATATTTTAGCCAAAGTGTTGGGTACCCCCTTAAGCTATCTCTGGTGGTGCCATGAGCTGGACGACACGTGAAAATGTTTAAACCTGCAATATTCGTGTATAAAAGCATACCGTGTAAGATTATATCTTTAATTTGTCTTTGGATTACTCAAAATAAGTTAATTTGAGATTTTACAGCAGTCGATAGACGCTTCTTAGCTATGTGCTAGTAACAGCGAGTGTTTTCAAGAAAGTTAATAGATCAACGTCTCGTTTTTTTTCCTTCTAGTCATTGTGTCTCGGGTTCTCTCTTGTTGAATTGAACTTTTAACGATTTGAATTCTTACCATGTGTTTTGTTGCTTTGTTCAAGATTATCAATAGTGGGAAATTGGCAAAAAGAAAAAAAAACAGTTTAACCCAGCCACATTTCATATGTGCCTGTCCTAAGCCAGGAATCTTTGTCAAAGCTTATGGTTCTCCCTGTTATCTTTATCTTAAAAACATAACACACGTTCCAGTTTGCAGCTGTACCCTACCATATCCATTATCTATCTATCTTTATATTAATCGTTCTATTCTATGTCCAGACATTGGTCTTTCGTTGATAATTTTGGGACTTGCATTAAATCTTATGTATAAAAAAATCAAATGGTATCTCCCTAAGAATGATCTAATTTATGTTTTTTTTCTATTTTGGATTCCTACTGAGGCTAGATTCTCTTCAGCATCTGTGTGACGTAGTTTTTATAATACAGTTTGGTGAATTTGTATTCTATTGTAGTATCAAATGAAGCAAAATGAACATGAATAGTAAAAAGAATTGCATAGTTGATATAGCCTCATGATTATGGAGGATTTGTTTGTGTGTGTGCGTGCATTTCGTTTCTGTATGCTTATTTTATGTCCCATCTACGAATGTAGGGAAACATAAAGTGTTCGGGTCCGTTCGCCCGTTCGTACCAAATTTTGCGAGATGGGGCCATATGTCTTTTGAACTATTCTTCTTTTTATTATATTTATAACGACTATTTTCAACAACTCTGATGTTGCCCTTTGGTACACCTTTGCTTCTTGCTAAGACATTGTCCACCTTTCATGACAAATATGCTGTCGAAAATTCAGATAAAGCACCAAAAACATCATTTTTTGTTTGCAAGAAAAACATTATATTGACTGTTTAACAACGGAATTATAGGAGTTGGCTGTACCAGAAAAAAACCCACCACACATACAGCAACAACACTGACAAAGAAAGAGATGATTAAAAATAGGGCATGTAATGGGACATTCAATGATACCCCGCCACGTTATAATATCAAAAGTTCATGAAATTTGATTTCAAAGTGGCCTATCTCAAAAACAAACTGTTTTTCGGATCATGCTGGAAATTGAACTTGACCTGTATTTTATTGCACTCAATAGCTGTACAAAATATCATTTGAATCCCTAGACGCGTTTTCAAGTTAATGGTCGGAAACTCAAAATTTAATGTAATTTGATTTTTCAAAGTGGCCTATCTCAAAAACTATTTTTTGGATCATGCTGGAAATCAAACTTGACCTGTATTTTATTGTACTAAACAGCTGTGCAAAATATCATTCAAATCCTTTGACGTGTTTTCAAGTTATTGGTCGGAAACCTTCGGGGAATGGACGGACGAACGGACAGACACCGAAAAAAACTGAGGATATAACATAATACCCTGCCACTTCGTGTGGCGGGGTATACAAATGATAATTATGTCATTTCTTCTTTTAGCCTTTCTGTTCGCAGAAGGAATAGTGGCATTCCTTCTTTTTATTGGATTCCAAAATTACATAAAAATCTATACAAGCAACGTTTTAATGATGGGTCGTCTTAATGTACAATTAAACCTCTTTCTATTTTGTTGACACCGATATTGACGGCAAAAAAATTCAGTCCTCTTAAATTTTTCTCTCTCTAGAAATTGCGCCAATCACAGTTAATTACATGTAGCTTTATCAAAGAGAACGGAAAACACAGGTACAAATATAATAGGAATCCACGAGTCTAGTAAGAATAACAAATTTACAAAAGATCAATTACACAGGCAATTTGTCTTAACGTTAAATTAACGTTAAGCTCGATTAAAAACACTAATTTATTATAGGATAATTAATTGGGTCGAGTGAATAACCAAAATATGATCACGAGTCGGTGAACGCACACAGATTTATACGAGTGCGCGGAACTTGTTCCGCGCGCACCGAGTTACATCTCAGTGCGTTCCCGCACGAGTGATCATATTTTGGTTATTCATGAGACCTAATTGATTATCGTATTTATTACATAGATAAAATGCCGCTAGTAAATAGTTTTAAATAAATTTATTTGAATGGCGTATGAATTTAGACCACAGGAGTCATGCCGACAGCGCAATACAATTCACGACGTCATAATTGAGTTTGACCGGAAAGGACGCAAGAGTGAAAATATTTTTGTTATTTCACATTGTGAATTTACCAGATTTTATTTCACTGGGAAAAATCGGTATTTCATATGCATCTATGTAATAAACGTTATTATCACACTAATTAAACGTTAAATTACCTGTTGAATCATGCGACGTCTACTTTAACATGAAATTAACAATCGAAGCTCTATTAACACTAATGTAACGTTAATGTTTAACGTTAAATTAACATTAACAAAATTGCCTGTGTAACAGAAATGCTCAACTTTCTTATCGACAACATTTTGTACAGTTTGGTGGACGTTTCAGCAGACAATTCGCATCCTGATGGACACGAATTGCGCACCTTGTCTGCTGATTTTTCTTTTTTTCCCCATTCATTTGATGCGGACTTCTTACAATCACTTCTAGAAAAAATGGACTGCATAATCGGTTTATCATTTAATCTCACATTTCGTTAAATTGATGATGTCCTTTCACTAAACAATTCCCAATTTGTGACTTTTTTCATCTCATATGTCCGAAGGAACTGGTGATAAAGGACACTGCAGATACTAGTAGGTCCGCTTCATGATTGTATTTAGGTCTAGAAATGGACACAATAGGAAGGCTTTGTACAACGTGATGATATCAACATTGTGGGGAGTATTGTGACTTCCTTGATACGGTTGACAGGCAAATCGTTAACTCTTGATAACGGGTTACGCTGCTCTCTTATTTTTGTCGTCACTCAAGAAATATTACAGAAGACATCATGTGCTTGTAGACACAAATACAGGATTTCTATCTCTCAGATGAGCACAGATGTTTGTTTAATATAGAGTTTAAGTATTGTCATCCTTACCGGATTTGACCCACACTAAATCGATCGTTGGCAACGTGACCGGAACCGAAGCAGGAACTGCTTACTCTTTCGGAGCACCCTCGTTTCGACTTGAGGTTAAGTTGCTGATTGTGAGTTGGTTGTTATGTGTTTTTTTGTTTGTTTTGTGGTCTGTTTTGTTGTATTTTTGTGGTCTGTTTTGTTGTAATGGTTTTATGTTTACCGGTTTCGTCTTTGTCTTTCGGATTAACAATATTTGATTGCCCCTTTGGTAGACCTTTGCTTCTTTGATTGAGTTGCTTGAAAGCCTTTTTTCGATTCTGCTAACTTTCGTTTGGACGTCCCATGTAAGTAATCGATAATCAATATATGAAGATACTCAATTGATTAAATAATAATATATTTTATTATGTCATGATCACATATACATTATTTACCGAAATATGAAAACAAGAAGCATGAAAAAATAATGACAATGAAGGTTTTGGCAAACTTTTCGTTTCCTGGGTGAATAACATTATTAGAAATGTACTTTGACTAGGTATATAGAATGGATTTTAATGACTTGCACAAATATTAAATCGTTCTTTCCATTAATGATTTGAATGAACAAAACGTATGGCCATTTAATCAAAACATGAACATAAAGGTGCATATTGTTTGTTTCGACTCTGGCCAAATCAGTTAAGTCTGGTAGAGATGGATACAAGTAAATTCAGATGAACGTGACTTAAGAATATGCATTTATAGATGTTTTCCTTTGTGAATATATGAGAAGTTTACATAATTTGTCTCAAGCAAGAAGTAATAAGCCTAAATTATGTATAGTATTTATAAAAAAAAGTAAATAAGTCTATACGGAAATATAATTCCCCGATGATTAAACTGAATCAACAAGTAAAAAGTGAAGTCACAATTCAAAAAATTCGAGCGAAGATGGCTGATGGCTGATTTAAGTCTGGAATATTTCGGGCTAAGCTGAATAAAGTCTGGTGCGTGGTTTCGGACCAGATTTGAGCGAAGATGGCTGATGGCTGAATGAAGTTTGATTACTTGTTTCGGGTTTGATTCGAGAGAGCATGGCTGATGGCTGATTTGAGTCTGGTAAATGATTTCGGGCTAGATTCGAGCGAAAATTACTGATGGTTGTATTGTTTTTGGGTTAAGTTCGAGCGAAGGTGGCTAATGGCTGGAAGAAGTCTGGTTATTGGTTTCGGGCTAGATTCGAGCGAAGATGGCTGATGGCTGAGTGAAGTCTGGTTAATGGTTTCGGGCTAGATTCGAGCGAAGATGGCTGATGACTGAATGAAGTCTGGTTACTGGTTTCGAGCTAGATTCGAGCGAAGATGGCTGATGGCTGAATGAAGTCCGGTGAATGATTTCGAGCTATAGTTATGTTTCCTCTTTGTCTGTCCTCCACAAACTGAATTATTGTAATGATCGTTTCGATTTCTTCCTTCTTCTTCTTTGCCCGCTTACTCTGCGCATGCTTACAAGAGGAGATGTGTGCCTTGAGTCTTTCGCCATATTGGAATGTTTTCTGGCACCTTGGCATTCCTGGGCATTGCCATTTTATCGCCATCGTTGTTTCTTGTTTATTATACCCCCTAAAGAAACGTAAAATATAAAATGAATTTTGTCTTGAAAAAAATGCAATCTCATTTTTCTTACATACAATATTGAATACAATTCTGGTTTTTTTGTTTTTTTTTTAAATTTCTGGAAACAAATGCATTTTATTTTGGTGTGTGTGTATTAGTTCAGTCCTTGAAAAAGGGTTGAAGATGAAAATCCTTCTTCGATTACTCCGAAGTACAAATGTGCATGTTAAATCAAATCTGTTGTGGTGGGTTGAGTCAGGTTTCATTCCCCTCTTCTATTTTGATATGTACGGTTTCAAAACAATGAATGCAATTTTCTACCTCCTCGAAATGTGCATACGAATAACAAACCCACGTATAGTTGTTTCATTTATTGACACCTCGTTGGTACATGATTTGTATTCTTAACATGATAGTGGTTGAAATACAAACTTGAGTTTGTGTATCTTTTCAAGATTGTACATTTGGTATTCAATGATGACAATTTGTACAGTTCTTTCTTCATTGTTATTGGTCTATCATCATCAACTATCAATTCATACCCGTACTGGTTCCGGGTGTTGAACAAATAGGGCCCACGGAAGCGCTAAGCTTGTCGTTAAAAAATTGCTAAAGAGCATTCATTTCTTTGTTGATGAGTCGGGATGGGGGACCTATGAGCGACTAAGTCGTTTATCCCAGGGGGCTGAATTGTGGTACCCTGTCCAATTGCATGCTGGGGTCGTCAGGCAAGAATTAAACCTGGCTGCAAACCATAAAAGTGCACCTAGTGGAGCAACGCTGAAGAACGCTGCATGCTTTGTCAAAACTCTATTGTCTCTATCCCACGTCTCACTTCATCATCATTAAATGTTCATTTTATCATCCTTTCATGTTCATTTCCCTTGTATCTAGCCAAATTAGCGCTGTATGGTCATGTATGAAAAACATAAGTAACTCACTAACTTACATTTCAATGTTTTTTGGGGTAAAAAGAAAACATTCAAATTTTGTACAACACACGTAAGCAGTTGACAAAGAATAATTATAAAACTAATAGTTTTAAGGCAAATGACAAAACCATTTGGTCCTCTTAGATCACAGCCACTAGATTTGCTGTTTAACATGTACTTATTTAGCTTTTACAACCCATAAACATCTGATTCTTGAATTTCAATTTCTTGACAAAACTTTATAGTACAATGCAGAAAACAAAAACAAAACGAAGAGTTAAATATGCACTTACCCTTTTAATCCATGAAAAATCTAAACAAGTTGATACCGGGGCGACGTGTACACGGGTGAAAACCGATATTGTTTTTGATTAAAAGATTAATTAATGGCCTCTAATCTTCTGTGTATTTTAAAAGTAAAAAGTCGTTGGTACAATAATCCATATAACAATGTACCGTGCCAAAATAGGATTAGTCGATAAAAGAGAGAAAGGATATATTGAAAGAATCTTATTAAAAATTTATGCAATATTTACATAGAAATATCAATTTTACACTGAGTAAATTTTGTCTATCGTTATTGTGTCAGCAGGTTTATAGGAATACTGTCGAAAAATTTCGATCTGTACAAAAATCAAACTATGAAAAAAGAAAATATAACATGATACTTAAATGACGCTTAATTAATTCATAATATTAGAAATTAGACCATCAAAGACGCCAAAAAGATTCAGATGTCAAAATACTGTGAATTCATTTATTTTCGTGGGTACCAATTTTTGTGATTTGAAAATTTTGAAAACTGATAAGGGACCGACCATCTAACTTGAAGCGGG
The DNA here is from genome assembly GCA_963971305.1 of Arcuatula senhousia. NCBI lineage: Eukaryota > Metazoa > Mollusca > Bivalvia > Mytilida > Mytilidae > Arcuatula > Arcuatula senhousia. The sequence goes on along the minus strand of OZ020309.1, from coordinate 46,648,256 downwards.
TGACTTGTTTTTTTCCCCAAAAATTCTGGGCAAAACAAAAAACCAATGCCCCCTCTTGAAGTCAAATGGTCTGTCCCTAGGTTCGTGGATTCTTAAATTCGTGGTTCTGAAGTCTGTAGCATACAAATCCATGTTAAATTTTCTTTTTGTTGAGTATAAAATTTCGTTGGTCAAGACCCCCAATGAAAACCACGAAAATTGATACCCATGAACAACAATGAAACCACAGAAGTCATTTTCCAGAATTTCAGACCAAAAAATAAGTAAAAGAGGAAATACTTTGGATTAATTTTCTTTAAATTGTTAGGACTTTTTAGCTGCGTTATGAAATAAATAAATTCTATCTGTTGTCCTACATAACAGACAAGACGAAAAACTCGTGTTCTGATCGCTTTAGGTTGGAAGTACTGCTATTTCGTGTAGTATTTCAGTGGTCAGGAAGAATAGTCGATTGCAATTTGATATATTTGTTTTGTTTTCAAAACACATTTAAAATGTCACCTATATCTATTTGTTGGTCATAGATAATGATTAAAAACAAAAGTTTTAACACCTAGTTATTGCAAAAAAGGACAGATCAAGATTTCAGAGTAGTTTAGTACATAAATTTCCTTTTTTTCATGTTATAGATGACCACTCTATCGACAAATTGAAAAGGTGATTGATTTCTAAAAAACAACAACAACAAACTGGAGAACAGTAACTTGAAGCTCACAAATAATACAAAGATTGCCTCTAGGTTCGTGAAAACTTAGAATTGATGGATACGAAAAGGTTTGACAATTAAGGTCTCCCGAATGCTAGCTACCCAATGCTGAGCCAGTAAGCCTAAATGGAGACCCACTAGAAGAGTTGGAGTCATTCACATACCTTGGCAGTATGTTGGACAAACAACGAGGTACAGATGCTGATGTCAAGACCAGAATCGGCAAAGGAAGAGGGGCATTCATCCAACTCAGAAACATATGGAATTCACGAGTCATCAGCGGGAACACCAAGCTTCGACTTTTCAACTCGAACGTGAAATCATTCCTCCTGTATGGTGCAGAAACCTGGAGATTTACCAAGGCCACCAGCCATAAGATCCAGACATTTGTAAACCAATGTCTTCGCCGTATCCTTTCCATCCGCTGGCCTGAAACAATCAGTAACAAGGAATTATGGAGAAAGACCAACCAGTGTCTAGTTGGAGAGGAGATCCGGGGAAGAAGGTGGGGATGGCTTGGACATACCCTAAGGAAGCCGAGTGGAAACATTACGAGACAGGCGCTAACATGGACACCCCAAGGAAAGAGAAAACGAGGACGACCGAGAAACACCTGGAGAAGGGACCTGGCATCAGAAGTTAGGCTGACAGGAAAGACAGCGCTGGAGGACTATCGTCGATGGCCTATGCACCAGAAGGAGCGAAGGGCCATAGTAAAGTAAAAGTAAGTAATGCTAGCTACCATTATATAGACCAACGTGAAAAGTAGTATAAACAAGACACACCCAGGAGCCTTAATTGCTCACCAAGTCTTTAAGCTACAAGAGTCTCTTCTTTGAGACTTGACCCCTCATCTGACATCTTCGGTCCAATGGAGACTTGTAGAGCTTAATAAGTCGAAGATTAAAACAAGCAGCAGTCTTTCTCTGTCTGGCAAAACACGAAAAAAGCGCTATTTTTTTATCTTTAAGTGGCATTATCTCCTATAGAGTCATCTGACATCTTTGGCCAAATGGAGACTTTTGTGGAGCTCAAAGAGCTGAAGTTTTAGGCAAACAACAACCTTTCTCTATATATTTGCAATAGTTTTATTCTTCAGAGCAAAAAAAAAGAAAAAATGCTATTTTTTATATTTAAAGGGTCATAATCCCTATAAGGGATCATCTGACAACTTCGATTCCATGAAGACTTTTTCTAAGCTCAATGAACTGAGAGTTTAAGCAAGCAACGGCTTTTAACTGCGATAGTTTTCATTCTATAGGCCAAAAAACGCTATTTTTAACTGTAATGAGCAATAACCCCAATTAGGGGTCATTTGACATATTCGATCAAATGGAGACTTGTGTAGAGCTCATTGAGCTGATGGTTTTAGCAAACATCAGTTTTCTTTATGTGCATATAGTTTTCATTCTATAGAGCAAAAACATGAAAAAATGCTATTTTTGACCTTCAAAGGGCCATAACCCATAAAGAGGTCATCTGACAACTCTGACACTATAAGGACTTTTATAGAGCTTTTTATTCGTTTAGATTTTCCCTATCTATTATAGTTTCTCAGTTTTAGTCAATTTTAAGTGATTTTACCATCTGTTCTATTTTTAGTGACAACGTCCACGTTTTTTATCAAATCTCTATAAAATGGGGATCCATCTATTGGCAAAATGTAATTATCATTCATGCAAGTTTAAGTAAAATTGGTTCAGTGGTTTCAGAGGAGAAGATTTTGAAATTGTTTACGGGCGATGGATGACGACGGACGCATAGTGATGGCATAAGCTCACATAGCCTTTGACCAAGTTAGCTAAATACTAACAGGTGCTTAATATTTCCACTATTATCAATATCCCTGTTATAAAATCTTTTAACTTTAATGGCTTCCGAACAACTGCATAGAAATATTTTTTATTATATTTGTTAAAATGTGCGCAACAGATGATGTCTTACTAGCTTTTAAAAATGCAGTGCTTGTGCTCATAAATGTTAAATCTTAAATTTCTCTTACGTTTATCCATGACCTCTCTTCTTTTGTCATCTCTTGAATACTAGTACCAAAGTGTTTACTATATCTTCGTAAGTCATCCCTTTTGATTTTCCCATGAAATGGGCAAAAGTATCGAAACTCCTGTAGAGGGGTTGGTATGTGGCCTTTATATTTGGAACCAGGGAAAAATCACAACAAATATACGTGATCATTCCGCTAGTGCCAAGAATAGAAGCTTGTCTCTGGCTCATAGAGGCTTGTCTCTGGCTCTTTGGTCAGTGCATGTTTCTGGTCGATACATTCTAACCTGTCATAAAGTAAGAGAAAAAAGAATTCGTAAGAAATACAGTATTCATAACGGATTGGCTCACGTGTAATTCATTTTTATCTGAAACCATCTGAATGAATGTCTCTTTTGGTGGCGCATTTATTTCATACGAATAAACCGTTCGTTATCTTGCGACCAGTATTGCGTTCTTTTAAAGTATTTCTATAGATAATTCTTAGTTTATTATCACTTTTTACTCTTTGGCTTTGGCGAGTCTGGTGAATCTTTAATAGACGAAACTTTTTCTGTGAAGAAAAATCATTGCCCAATAGATGCAATGAGGTACCAATGGGGTAATCGAATGTCTAAGTCCGACGGGCAAAGACAAAACCAGTAAAACCAGAAAAACGAGAACAACACTATAAAGAAACATGCACAAAACATAAAAACACGAAAACAACTGAATAACAATCAACAACACGAACTCAAGTCGTAACGAGAGAGAACTCAGGTGCTCTGAAGAGAAAGCAGTTCCTGCTTGCTATGGCACACCCGTTGCGCTGCTGATGGTCAGCGTGTCAAATCGGAAAAAGGAAGACAAAACAACATCACCTCTGTTCTCATCTGAGATATAGACATCTCATATTTGTCAATTTGCGCATGATGTTTTCTATAACATTTCTTGGGTGAAGACGACACCAGATGAGTAACAAACATATGAAGCCTTGTATTGGCAATTTTTGTGTGAAACATCGTTATTTAGTATTTCCTTGAAATGACTCTAAATTAACGTTTTCAAATTATTAGTAGTAAGGTTCAAGGGTTCGGAGTAAGCAAAGCTAGGTATATAAAATGAAACAAAAATACGTGTCAAAGTTGATCAATCATAGGAAAGAGAGAAAAAATTACACTATATACAGGCAATATTGTATGTACACGTTTAGGGACTACCTTTTAACTGGAAGAGGGACCTTTTTTTATCTTGCCAGATTTTAAAAAAAATATATTTTTGCAAGGCGCCATCACGATTAAAATATTTTTTCCATCATTCACATGATTTTATATGACAGAAATCCTTCTTCAGAATATTTTTTTTACCTCTAGTGCCACAGTATTTTTTCATCACAAATCAGATTCAGAATAGTTCTTTATGAACAAAAAACAAGCTACCCCCCTTAGTGTAAACAAAAACTATTTGGAATACAAACCAACTAAGCATCCATGTCGAAATGGCGATTGTTATCTGGACCTGTTTTCGTTAATACAGTACACAGAAGAACATAAAATCAATTACATGTTTGGACCTGTTTCGCCGTTTTGGTATTGGTTCCCGAGAAAGACGAATGCAACATGCAAAGTTGTATAGTTCAATATTATCTCAAACAAGTCGTACATCTTCCATTGTGTAAGAAATCACCGTGCAATGTTTCAGAGCTGTTGATTCACTACCTTTGAGAATCAAACAGATCGCCCAAACTTTGCTATGTGAATGGAGTCTTTCAAGCGGTTGCTAGACCTTCTCACCTTTGGTGATGCAAGTAAAACATATTACAAGAAACTGCTAGCAAATTGTTCCCGATTCTTACATCGTTTAAATTAAGAAAAAAATCAAATAACACGATGAAAATGACAAATCTTGACTTACCTTTTACTACAGACTTGCAGTCCTTTGGCGCATATTAATGTGTGAGCAAAATTATGTGCCCCTTAGTAGTGCATTTAGCCTTGTTTTCGTCAAAACCATTTTCAATATTAAAACGAATAGCACCAATATTAAAGTAGACTCAATCTAATTACTTACATGTATTTCACAGTTTCCAAGTAAGTCGACTCGTGTTTTTCACAGTTCGAATTCATGTTTTGTTTTGTTTTCGGAAAAAGACTGTCAAAAATCTCCCACGGCTACACGACAATGCTGTGGTTCCGGCGACTTTGTCTTGGTACAATGGCACCTCCTGCAGGCAGGATTTACCTTTAATACAATGACATAATCAGACAACTCTGATTTGTTATAAATTATTAAAAATCTGATAATTTGATACGAGTCTACAACAGATGGTATCGGTTTCGTGTCTCTTTACTTTTGTTCTTACCATTTGTAATTGCTGCAGGGAGCAATAATAAGTCCCTGAAAGTGGTAATTTTGACTCGGCGAGATGAAACGCTAATTTTAAACAGGGTGTCAATTAAAGGCAAGGTTCAATCATTGAAATTTTTAATGATCATTACATATTACAATCGCATGGAAATTATTACGTTCATTTATAATTAATTAAATACCAGCAGGCTGGTAATTACTGTAGAATGTTGTTAAAAGAAAATCGATTCCATCAAGCCGTTCTGGGTATTCAGGTACTAATAAAAGGAAATAAACCACTTTAGTCTCAACCTGTATATACGATAAACTCAGAAACTGGTCACGTGATAAACTTATATGGTGGCTAAATATAACCATTGACTGATTTGAGGTTATGTAGTAATGTTGATAACATAAGTCATTTATGAAATGTTTATGAAAAAAAAAAAGAATCCAAGAATATGTCCAAAAGATTATGCCGCATCGCTATTAATTCCCCCCCCCCGCAATCACCAAAACCATGCATGAATTGATTCCACAAGTATAATTTTATGATGATTTTAGGATACTATACTTCCTTCATGGTAAAAACTTCAATCTTAAGGTAAACCTAAGTATACACCTTTTTCTGTAATCAATCAACCATAAAGTTGATGAGACAGGTACAATTTTATGATGATTTTTGTTTGTTCATATCCTGATGTGTATAAAGTTTCATGATGGTACCACACTTCCTTCCTTCAACCTATAAGTATAACACCCCCTTTTTATGTGATCAATCAACCATGAATTGATGAAAATATATGATGATTTTTGTTTGGTACTACCATAATGTATATGTGTACAAAGTTTCAAGACGATACCAAACTTCCTTCATGGTAAACACCTTAACCTGTAGGTCAACATGATTTGGGATGGAGGGTCGAACGGACGGACCCAAACACTATACCACCCTACTTTCGTTCGTAAATGGGTCATGAAAACAAAACAAAATGAGAAAAATCCTTTCTTTCTTCTTTATATGTGATTACACCTAAAGAGACCTCTTGGGGTGTGGGTTGGAGCTTTAAGTATAAAAAAAGATTTTTTTTTTTCTGGGCAAAGGACGCTTTATGTAATTTCTCTCTTATAAGATGAATTGCAAATTCCTGGTGGTTCAGGTTGGGGAATAGATCCGCAGCAGAGCTCGGCTTGTCGTATGAAGGGATTACGTGCCTTGAGTTTCTTACGTCGGGTAAGTGCTTAGCCCAAAGAGCAATCAAGTTATGTACCCCGAGGTGGCTGAATAGGATTTCCCTAATTTCGGGGGTTGTCAGATCATAATATGCAAAGCCTGACCGCTGACGTGTGTTCAGACTGCCGTGCTTTATTCAAATTGCGTGTGTGTGTGTGTGTGTGTTGGTGTTAAACGCCCTTTATCGACGCACCTGGTCCATGTAGCGCGGTCAGTATTAATGGTGGTGGAAACCGTAAGCATAAATTCAGGTTGGAAATGTAGGTCATGGTGACCTTATTCTATTGCTATATCCCAGCGCAACTCCGTTACATACTGAAAAGTTCTAGCTTTGAACGGGCGGATACACGTAAAACAGTATACACCTCTCTTCGTCTGAGAAATTTTCTGGGAAAATTTGTGACAAAATAAAGAAGGAATGTGTCCATGGGACACAGATGCCCCCGCTGGCCCAAAACAGAAACTAGAAGTAAGACAGGTCTGAAAGTCACTTAGAATGTCCAGTTTGTCATACTGAACCATCCTACCAAGTTTAAAATCTTTCTCATGTATGGATCCTGAGAAAAGCTTGACAAAAATTTTCAGTCATGTTCACATATTTTCACATTGGCCTTAGTCCCAAACAGGAAGTAGATGCCAGACAATTCTGAAAATCGCTTAGGACGTACAGTATGTCATTCTAAACTATCTTACCAAGTTTTAAATCATTCTGGTGTACAGTTCCTGAGAAAAGCTTGATAGAAATTTTCATATCATGTTCACCTAAGTCCCAAACAGGAAGAAGATGTCTGAAAATCGCTTGGGACGTACAGTTTGTCATACCGAACCATCCTACCAAGTTTCAAATCATTCTGGTATACAGTTCCTGAGAAAAGCTTGACGAAAATTTTCATATCATGTTCACATATTTTCACATCGACCTAAGTCCCAAACAGGAAGTAGATGTCCGACAGGTCTGAAAATTGCTTAGAACGTACAGTTTGTCATACTGAACCATCCTACCAAGTTTCAAATCATTATCATGAACAGTTTTTTAGAAAAGCTTGACCGAAATTCGTACGTACGGACAGACGGACATGAGTAAAACTCAATGCCCCCCCCCCAACTAGTTGTCGCTGGGGCATAAAAACAGACTAGCTTTTACTTTAGTAGATGGGGCATAAAATTGCTTCACTTTCAAAACAACACACCAAACTTTGCTACAAACCCTTCTGAAATAACCTTTATAGGTGCCTGCCCTGAGCCAGAAATCTTTGTAAAAGCTTCTGTTTTTCCCTTATTGCACAACTCCTCTTCTATCACATACTTTTACAAAGTTTCATGAAAGGGTGGAATGCTTTGAAGTAAATGTAAAAAGCCTGGACAACAAATGGACTAATTGTGTTATCAAAAATGAATGAATGGGTCATTATATGAACAAATTGTACTTTATCTTACGTCAGATGCAAAATTAGGTAATTGCCTTAATATCATGACAGCTTAAGGAAATGCCAATTTGTCCTGTAACTCATTAGGATAGACCTGCATACAAAACTAAGACTTGTTTTAGGCAGTTGAGGCAGACTTTTTACAAAGATGATTTTAAACAAAGTAATGTACAACTTCTATGCAAGACTGTAAATTAAGTATACACTTCTCAAGCTCCTAAGGGTTGCCAATTTCAACTCATTCCTGTTCAATTAAAAGGACTGGCAGTAATAAATATTGTATAACAAACCTTTCATATGTACCCTTTGGAACTTCACTGTGTGGGTGTTAATCATTTTTTTTAGTATGACAAAAAAGACAATTGTATTATAAAGTTTTTTAATTATTAAAAATAGTACATGTTTATAAAAAGCATATCAATAAAAGATTTGATTCTTAACAATATAAAAATTAACATTTGTGATATGTACACTTGGAATGGTTATGTTCCCTTTTCTATTTACATAATGTTTATCTACATCTTTCATTAAAACAATGTAATCTACAGGTTAATATAAAATCTGGAAGTAAGCATAAGGATTTTTCATCAATTAAATAAAATGACAGAAAAATGTTAACTAGAACATTTTTGTATATTAGTAATTTCAATACTTTAATGATAGAGAAAATGTTAATTCAGAACATTTTTCATGTTTTTGTACATTTGTAATTTTTTAATAAAAATTAGTTGCAACTTGAATTTAAAAAATCTAGAAAAAGTAAACAAGATGCCATTTATTTGTATCTATATTTAAGCAGGATGTGGTATTTTTTTCCTTTTTTTTTTTAAAATGGAAAGACATATACTTGTATTTAAAAAGTTATCTTTTTTGTTTATAAAAGGAATGTTGAAGACACATGTATATTTATTTGAAAAGTTCTGTTCCAGTTTTTCCATTACATGTATTTATATAACTTATGATGTGGTAATCTAAATCTGATGTAGCTTTTTGAATTCTCTCATTGAAAAGTACATCTATAATTCAATAATTTCTTTAATAAAAATGTTCTACTTAATATAGCTTAACAGAAGATGAAATCCTTTCAAAGTATTCCATTTTTTCCCTCATGGCTTTGGATTTCAAGAAATATTCATTTTTTGTGTAAAGATTTAAGAAAATAAATACAATTTTTTTTGGCTGAAATGACAGTGAATTAATTGCATAAATATGTTGAAATAATTAGTTTTTGCAAAGTTTTTTTTTTCGAACTAAAAAAGAATATGTTTAGTTTTTGTGCTATAAAATTAAAATTGCGCTACATTTTCATTTAGATGAGCTGATGATAAATTTACACAAATAAAATGGTTTACTGCTTTGACAAAAACAGTTTACATGAATGGCACAATTGGAAAATTAACCTCTTGATTTACATAATTACAATATATTACATATTTACATAATTACAAAAAAGTATTTTTTATGAAATTTCACAACCTTCATTGCACCAATATAGATATGATATAACTTCATAAGATAGAACATTAACATCATACAATATTGTATGTACAGATATGTTTAATAATTTATGTTGTAGTATATCACTTAAGCACTAAAAATAACAATTTATAATCAGAAATAAAAAATGTAAAGAAAAAATGCCTTAACATAGAACTGATGAAAAAGAGCATTGCTATTATGCAGATATGAATCTCAAAACATCAAAACTATGTAAAAACAACATTTGTCATAAATGTGTAAAAGGTATGTCATAAAAATATGACAATTGTAGAAAAAAAAGAAACTATTTTAATCTCATTTTGATTTCAAAGTGAAAAAATCTCAGATCCATAATAAACGAGTATAACAGGAGAGGAAAATCATATATACATAATTTATAACCATAAAAGGTAAACAAAAATTCCTCTTTGTTGAAAAAAATAAGATGTCAGATCTACTTACACCAAAACAGATAGAGAAATTTTGAAAAAAATAATCAAAAGAAAAATGATCTTGCATGGTATTGCAAAGATAGTTCACATACAAAGACATTTAGATTCCTTTATAATAAAAACCTGAGTAATATATCTTAATATCTTTAAAAAGAAAAAATATAGAAACATGATTATTTTATACATTTTCAAACTATTTCTTTCAGAATTAATATGCTTAAAACAAATCAAGTGTATCGGAACTGTTCATCAGTAATGGGTAATAACTTAAGATTGAAAATACAAATACAGATTAAGTTTAATTTGGATGACCAGCATCACAATGAACCAATCAGATCTTTAGACTTTGTTGATGAGCAGAAGTGACAGAGACAACAGACCAATCAGAATCCAGTTTGAAAACACAGCAGATGCCCCTGCTAATCTACACTTCAATGTATCAAATCTGAAATGCAAATAACATAAATTCATAATGCTGTAAAAAAATATTTGTGGGAAATTTTATTTCATTTTTTCATCGATAAGAGAAATTATGAAATTAAAATATTGAGCTTTAGCTAGCATGCATTTCAAAATAAAGATTCAACAAAAATTCAGTTTTTAGCTCTTAACCACTAACTTGGACTGTAGTTTGTCCAAATGGTATACATGAATACCATTCCCAAAATATGTAAAAATATCATTGCTTGTGGATTGGAATGCCAATTTTTGTGGTTTTTAAGGCTGAGTACATGATTGAAATGAAATTTGTTTCTCAATGACAAGGAAATTTTCTTTTGATTGATATGGTAGAATTGTTTCAACAACATTGGACAAACAAATGAATGAACAGAACATTAACTTTTGCTAAATCCAGGGAAAATGGAACCATTGAATAAAAAGTAAATTTTACAAAACAAGAAGAAATACAAACCTGTTTGGTAGGCCATCTTCCATCTTCTGGTACTCATTTTCTAATGTCTGTCCGTCATAGAACCAAGCATCGTCGTTAAAGATATATTCATAACCCTGCTTACATTCACATTTGTAGTGACCAATAGAATACCTCTTGTCTGGGATACGTGCAGGGGTTGGTACACACTAAAATAATAACAACATACATATAAACAAAATATGATAATATCAAAAGTCCAACTGTATCTAAAATTTAGAAGTTGTTTTATATTAAAAGAAACTGTTTATACTTTTTCCGACCTTCTGTTTTTGGTTCTGCTAATTTTTTATGTTTTATAACTATTCTGTTGTTTATTTTTCTGTTAAGAATGTTCAATGATACTCAACTGTTGATTTGTGCAAGTTTGTATCTTACATGAATGATCGAAGAAATTAAAAACATTAAACACGTAAAAAAACAAGGAAATGTGTCAAGATGACATTGATGCCCCGCTGGCAAATAAAATTAAACTGTTATTTTTACAAACTTTGGTAAGTCCATGGGCCCTAATTTAGGTCAAAATCAGTGGACCAGAACAAAACTCAATCTTGACCTGTAACTCATCAAGATAGACTCACATACCAAAAATCTTTTGAATATATGCAAGGATGTTGAAAAAAAAGTGCGGAAAACTGTTATTTTTACAAAATTTGCTAAGTCCAAGGGCCGTAATTGAGGTCAAAATCAGTGGACCGGAACAAAACTCAAATTGACCTGTAACTCATCATGGTAGACTCACATACCAAAAATCTTTTGAATATATACAAGGATGTCGAAAAAAAGTGCGGAAAATTGTTACTTTTACGAAATTTGATTAGTCCAAGGGCCATAATTTAGGTCAAAATCAGTGGACCGGAACGAAACTCAAACTTGACCTGTAACTCATCATGGTAGACTTACATACCAAAAATCTTTTAAATGTATGCAAGGATGTCGAAAAAAGCGTGGAAAACTTAAGTGAGACGGACGGACGGACGAACAGACCGAAAAACTATATGCCCCCCAACTTTGTTGGCGGGGCATAAAAATAAGACAGCATAAGGCAATTCTAAGCATTGAAGAGAGAACCCAGCATAGACAGAAAGATAAATATCATGAAAGAAATGAGTCTAAGACAGCAACAACTGAAGCCTTAGTGACATCTATTATTGGAACCAGGGAAGAATCACAACAAATATCAGGTGATTATTCCGCCAGTGCCAAGAACAGACAGCACGACATATGTAAAACAAAATCTGATACATCTGGTGCCTACAATGACAAAAGCCTATTTCTAATCTATCTCAGTTGCTTCACACAATGACAACCAAGAGAAATCCACAGTATAAGAAACATTTTTTCTGCAAAATAGAGGTAATTACAAAATTATCGAACTTGGAGAATCAATCTCAAATGTCCATAAGACAAGACAAAACAAGGAAGACATGCCAGATAAACAAAAGAATGAAAGGCAAATCTGAAAATCAGCTTTTTGTTGCTCTAAAAATATTTATATATGTATGTGTATAAGAAATTAAACTAATCAAGACTAAATGTAACAAGTATTAACTGTGATTGCAAGCAAGTCACAAAGTCCCCCAAACGACCCGTATTTGCCACTATTCTCTTCAGCATGTCAAAAAACCTCTAAATATCAATTTTCATGTAAATCGGAGCACTTTGAAAATTTTGACCCGATTATCTCCCTTGAAATCACATTTTTATTTATATCTCGAAAACCGTAAATATCGCTTCAAAATTTTTTTTCATATTATTAAAGAGAATGTTTTGCTCTATCAACCTACAAAATTTCAGAACCCTGCGCACCTAGGTTACCGAGATATTGCAATGTCCAATATTTAGTCCATTTTCCTGTTTCCATGGAAACGGCGGCCATTTTGAAAATTCCGATTGTCAACGAAGCTTCCTTTTTTTATAATCTATCATCCTGCCAAGTTTCATATTGATATGTGGAGTCGTTTTCTCTTGGATCTCCGGACAAGTTCACGACTAAGTGGAAGAAACGGAAGAAGAATAATAAGAACAAGTGCTGACTGTGTTGGGGATGCCCAACACAAAAATGTCTCCCAAACGAACCCAATTTTGACCTCGTATTATGATTCGCCATCTTTTAAAACCCCTAAATACAAAATTTTGGCGATATCAAAGCATTTTGACGATTTTCGCATTTTTGGGCCCGAAAAATCACATTTTCGCAAATAACTCGAAAACCGTAAATATCGCTTCGAATTTTTTTTTCGTATTATTAAAGAGCTCCTTTTGCTCTATTCACCTACAAAATTTCAGCCTCCTACGCACCTAGGTAACCGAGATATTGCAATGTCCTATATTATGAACTTTCGCCAATTACACGGAAACGGCAGCCATTTTGAAATTTTTTTAAAGTCCCTCAACAACTCTAGTAACCCATCTACCTTCCTACAATGTTTCGTTAACATCCTTCGAGGCGTTTTGAAGAAACGGTACGGACACGTTCATGGCGGGAGAAAGAAGAAAAAGAATAATAATAATAATAATAATAATAACAAGTGCTGACTGTGTTGGGGATGCCCAACACAAAAATGTCTCCCAAACGAACCCATTTTTGACATCATATTCTGATTCGCCACCTTTTAAAACCCTTAGATAAAAATTTTTGTCAATATCGACGCATGTTGACGATTTTCGCATTTTCGGGCCCGAAAAATCACATTTTCGCAAATAACTCGAAAACCGTAAATATCGCTTCGGAATTTTTTTCCGTATTATTGAAGAGCTTCTTTTGCTCTATTCACCTACAAAATTTCAGCCTCCTACGCACCTAGGTTACCGAGATATTGCAATGTCCTATATTATGAACTTTCGCCAATTACACGGAAACGGCAGCCATTTTGAAATTTTTTAAAAGTCCCTCAACAACTCTAGTAACCCATCTACCTTCCTACAATGTTTCGTTAAAATCTTTCGAGGCGTTTTGCAGAAAAGGTACGGACACGTTCATGGCGGGAGAAAGAAGAAAAAGAATAATAATAACAAGTGCTGACTGTGTTGGGGATGCCCAACACAAAAATGTCTCCCAAACGAACCCATTTTTGACCTCGTATTATGATTCGCCATCTTTTAAAACCCCAAGATACAAAATTTTGTCGAAATCTAAGCATTTTGACGAATTCCGCATTTTTGGGCCCGAAAAATCACATTTTCGCAAATAACTCGAAAACCGTAAATATCGCTTCAAAATTTTTTTTCGTATTATTGAAGAGCTCCTTTTGCTCTATTCACCTACAAAATTTCAGCCTCCTACGCACCTAGGTTACCGAGATATTGCAATGTCCTATATTATGAACTTTCGCCAATTACACGGAAACGGCGGCCATTTTGAAAATTTTGAAAAGTCCGTCAACAACTTCAGTAACCGATTTACCTTCCTACAATGTTTCGTGCAAATCCCCCTATGCGTTTGAGAGAAAACTACCGGACAAGTTCATGGCGGGGAGAAAGAAGAAAAAGAATAATAATAATAAGAAGAAACAGAGTAAAAACAATATGTCTCCAAACTTTCGTTTGGGAGACATAATAACTAGTGCTGACTGCGTTGGGGATGCCCAACACAAAAATATCTCCCAAACGTACGCATATTGTCGCTCTTGCAAAAATTTTGACATCGCATCCTAGCTCACCATCATTTGAAACCCCTAGATACCAAATTTTGTCGAAATCGTAGCATTTTGACAGTTTTCCCATTTTTGGGACCGAAAAATCGCATTTTCGTGAATAACTCGAAAACCGTAAATATCGCTTCAAATTTTTTTTTCGTATTATTAAAGAGCTCCTTTTGCTCTATTAACCTGCAAAATTTCAGAACCCTGCGCACCTAGGTAACCGAGATATCGCAATGTCCTATATTATGACCTTTCCCTGTTTCCATGGAAACGGTGGCCATTTTGAAAAATTCGAAAATTGCATGCACACCTTTGAGACCCACCCTATCACCATACAAAGTTTCATTAAGATCCATCAAGTAGTTTTGGAGAACCTGTTTGGACACGTTCATGTCCGGAAGAAAGAAGAAAAAAAAAGAAGAAGAATAATAATAATAAGAAACAGAATAAAAACAATATATCTCCCAAACATAGTGTTTGGGAGATATAATAATAACAAGTATTAACTGTGATTGCAAGCAAGTCACAAAGTCCCCCAAACGACCCGTATTTGCCACTATTCTCTTCAGAATGTCAAAAAACCCCTAAATATAAATTTTCATGTAAATCGGAGCACTTTGAAAATTTCGACCCGATTATCTCCCTTGAGAAATCACATTTTTATTTATATCTCGAAAACCGTAAATATCGCTTCAAAATTTTTTTTCATATTATGAAAGAGAATGTTTTACTCTATCAACCTACAAAATTTCAGAACCCTGCGCACCTAGGTTACCGAGATATTGCAATGTCCAATATTTAGTCCATTTTCCTGTTTCCATGGAAACGGCGGCCATTTTGAAAAGTCCGATTGTCAACGAAGCTTCCTTTCTTTACTATCTATTATCCTGCCAAGTTTCATATTGATATGTGGAGTCGTTTTCTCTGGGATCTCCGGACAAGTTCATGACTAAGTGGAAGAATCGGAAGAAGAAGAAGAAGAAGAAGAAGAAGAATAACAAGTATTAACTGTGATTGCAAGCAAGTCACAAAGTCCCCCAAACGACCCGTATTTGCCACTATTCTCTTCAGCATGTCAAAAAACCCCTAAATATAAATTTTCATGTAAATCGGAGCACTTTGAAAATTTCGACCCGATTATCTCCCTTGAGAAATCACATTTTTATTTATATCTCGAAAACCGTAAATATCGCTTCAAAATTTTTTTTCATATTAATAAAGAGAATGTTTTGCTCTATCAACCTACAAAATTTCAGAACCCTGCGCACCTAGGTTACCGAGATATTGCAATGTCCAATATTTAGTCCATTTTCCTGTTTCCATGGAAACGGCGGCCATTTTGAAAATTCCGATTGTCAACGAAGCTTCCTTTCTTTACAATCTATTATCCTGCCAAGTTTCATATTGATATGTGGAGTCGTTTACTCTGGGATCTCCGGACAAGTTCACGACTAAGTGGAAGAAACGGAAGAATAATAACAAGTATTAACTGTGATTGCAAGCAAGTCACAAAGTCCCCCAAACGACCCGTATTTGCCACTATTCTCTTCAGCATGTCAAAAAACCCCTAAATATCAATTTTCATGTAAATCGGAGCACTTTGAAAATTTCGACCCGATTATCTCCCTTGAGAAATCACATTTTTATTTATATCTCGAAAACCGTAAATATCGCTTCAAAATTTTTTTTCATATTATTAAAGAGAATGTTTTGCTCTATCAACCTACAAAATTTCAGAACCCTGCGCACCTAGGTTACCGAGATATTGCAATGTCCAATATTTAGTCCATTTTCCTGTTTCCATGGAAACGGCGGCCATTTTGAAAAGTCCGATTGTCAACGAAGCTTCCTTTCTTTACTATCTATTATCCTGCCAAGTTTCATCTTGATATGTGGTGTCGTTTTCTCTGGGATCTCCGGACAAGTTCACGACTAAGTGGAAGAAACGGAAGAATAATAATAACAAGTATTAACTGTGATTGCAAGCAAGTCACAAAGTCCCCCAAACGACCCGTATTTGCCACTATATTCTTCAGCATGTCGAAAAACCCCTATATATCAATTTTCATGTAAATCGGAGCACTTTGAAAATTTCGACCCGATTATCTCCCTTGAGAAATCACATTTTTATTTATATCTCGAAAACCGTAAATATCGCTTCAAATTTTTTTTTTATATTATTAAAGAGAATGTTTTGCTCTATCAACCTACAAAATTTCAGAACCCTGCGCACCTAGGTTACTGAAATATTGCAATGTCCAATATTTAGTCCATTTTCCTGTTTCCATGGAAACGGCTGCCATTTTGAAAATTCCGATTGTCAACGAAGCTTCCTTTCTTTACAATCTATTATCCTGCCAAGTTTCATATTGATATGTGGAGTCGTTTTCTCTGGGATCTCCGGACAAGTTCACGACTAAGTGGAAGAATAAGAAGAAGAAGAATAAAAATAATAAGAAACGGTGCAAAAACAATAAGTCCCCAAACGTTGTTTGGGGGACTTAATAAGAAACGGTGCAAAAACAATAAGTCCCCAAACGTTGTTTGGGGGACTTAATAACAAGTATTGACTGTGATTGCAAGCAAGTCACAAAGTCCCCCAAACGACCCGTATTTGCCACTATTCTCTTCAGCATGTCAAAAAACCCCTGAATATAGATTTTCATGTAAATCGGAGCACTTTGAAAATTTCGACCCGATTATCTCCCTTGAGAAATCACATTTTTATTTATATCTCGAAAACCGTAAATATCGCTTCAAAATTTTTTTTCATATTATTAAAGAGAATGTTTTGCTCTATCAACCTACAAAATTTCAGAACCCTGCGCACCTAGGTTACCGAAATATTGCAATGTCCAATATTTAGTCCATTTTCCTGTTTCCATGGAAACGGCAGCCATTTTGAAAAGTCCGATTGTCAACGAAGCTTCCTTTCTTTACTATCTATTATCCTGCCAAGTTTCATATTGATATGTGGAGTCGTTTTCTCTGGGATCTCCGGACAAGTTCACGACTAAGTGGAAGAATCGGAAGAAGAAGAAGAAGAAGAATAAAAATAATAAGAAACGGTGCAAAAACAATAAGTCCCCAAACGTTGTTTGGGGGACTTAATAAGAAACGGTGCAAAAACAATAAGTCCCCAAACGTTGTTTGGGGGACTTAATAATAATAAGAAACGGTGCAAAAACAATAAGTCCCCAAACGTTGTTTGGGGGACTTAATAATAATAATAAGAAACAGAGTAAAAACAATATGTCTCCAAACTTTCGTTTGGGAGACATAATAATAATAAGAAACAGAGTAAAAACAATATGTCTCCAAACTTTCGTTTGGGAGACATAATAAGAAACGGTGCAAAAACAATAAGTCCCCAAACGTTGTTTGGGGGACTTAATAAAAGTATCTATGGTGTTAATGGTTGAGAAAACAAGAGTACCTGAAGGAAAACGCCAACCTTGCTCAACGCAGGTAACTGACAAAGCTTATGCTTGTACACTTACATAAGTAGACTTGAAGTCACATTTAGCAGTATTCTTGAATGCATTGGACTGGTAGAACGGCCCAGGACACTGGTTGATCTGGAGGTAGTCTAACTTGACATCTACAGTTACCACGCCTCTGTAAACAATATGACAAAATGTGTACAGATAACAGCTTTGGGTAAAAGTTTTTTAATGTACTCCTTAAATTACTTCAAAAGATTTGACATACCTTGAAAATTTTGCTGACAATGTGACACTTGTGCTTACCTTTCTGGTACACCCGTGTTCACCTTACTCGTACACCTGTCACCCTTCTGGTACACACGTGTTCACCCTACTGGTACTGGTACACCTGTGTTCACCTTACTCGTACACCTGTCACCCTTCTGGTACACATGTGTTCACCCTACTGGTACTGGTACACCTGTGTTCACCTTACTCGTACACCTGTGTTCACCCTACTGGTACACCTGTGTTCACCCTACTGGTACTGGTACACCTTTGTTCACCCTACTAGTACACCTTTGTTCACTCTACTGGTACACCTGTGTTCACCCTATTGGTAAACTGTGTTCACATTGGAATTTATTTACATAAAGTTTTGTTTGGTTGTGTAAAGTTGGTTTTGTCTTGGCCTCTTTCACATTTCATTCTTGATATTCTGAGACATGTTTGTCATGTATAGAAAATTATTACACAAAATTTGTAAAACGTTTTTTTTCCAGTAATACAATACAAGCATTTAGAACAAAAATCTTACTTGAATTCCAATCTGGATTTGAGACTATCCATTCCAAAGAAGGGCACAACATAGGTCACCACCCAGTCCATAATTCTTTGGTCACATTTAAACTCTGGTCTCAGCCATTCACCATGCTCATACTTGGGTCCATAGTAATTTAATGGGTAATGTTCAAATCTGATCAGACTGGTTCCTTTAGGGTCTGATCTTATCATTGGCTTGAGTGTGAACTTCTTAAGCATTACAAAATTGGTCTGCCATCTTGCCTTCATGTTTCTAAACCAAGGTTCATCTGTGTAGAATTCTTTATAACCTGCCAGGTCTTCTGCTTTGAAGTCTAAACTTAGGCCACCAACCCCAGGTCTATTCTCTTTCCATGCATATGGACCAAAAAATTCTCTTGTAATGCCATTGGAAAATCTTGGGTCAGTATTGTTTATGGGAGGGGACATTCTAAAGCTGTATCTATCAAAGAAGACCCCACTACCAACAATCTTAAAATTGCTCATAACATTAGCAAGAACTTCACCAAAAACATGTGTCTCATTCAATCGCCTGTCACCATCCATGCTTCCAAACTGTTCATATTCATCTACATTCTGCAAGAAATCGCTGAGAAAATGAGCCAGACGAAGTGCCGTCCTTCCTTCGGCTTCAAACTGATGCTCAACATCGTATGCTGCATCTCCAGGCAGGAATCTCTCATAAGGATGTTTTGTGTGGCAGTTTGCACTAGTTGTTGTATCTTTCCTGTCCATGATTTTATGAAGTCTTGAATATCTGACAGTGTCAAAGAGATCTCTCTTATGTCTCATGTGGGGTAATTCTCCTTTAAACCTTGGTACAAATCTCTTGTTTCTCATCCTATTTTCAGCATTCACCACATCTCTTTTTGCAACAAACTTACTATTGGTACTCTGGGTGGCAGGTAAAGCTAGGTTAAGGAAAACTTGCTTATTTGAAAATGTCACTGATCGCTTCTTTCTATCTACAAAAACTGGATTCTTCTGTGGTGGTACTTGCAATTCTGTGAAAGTAAATAGAAAAAAATGTTACAAGTTACATTCAATAAAAGAATTCATTACTGAGAATAAATATTTTAGGAAATAATGAAACAAAGCATTAGAAAAATATAACAATGTTACATTTAACAACAACTTACTCAAAAAAGTATTTACATATATGTGTACAAATTTATACAAAATATGTTACTAGTATGCACAAATACTTTAAATCGAGCTGAATGTTTTAAAACTACATTTAAGCAGGTATTTATACATTAATAATGATTGAGATCTATTCCAAACTTCCAATTTTAAACCAAATACACAAATATATGTTTGAATGCAAGTAAAAAATCATTTACGTAAGTACCAAATATAGGCAAGCAGTCAAATCCACTCTCATATTCCTCTTGTGTTGCTTGTTCAATTTCTTCTCCAAGGAATGGTCCATCATGATACCATGGGTAGTAATAGCCTGGTCTACAAACACATTGATAACCACCTCGTCTGAATCCCCAGCCTTCAAATCCCAATGTCTCGCACTGAAAATAGGATAATATACAATAAAAGTCAAACACCATCTCCTTAATTAATCTACATGTATATATATCAAGTAGTGGCGGGTACATATGCAAGTTTAAAATAATTTTATCATGTCTCAAAAAAAAAAGTTACAAGTTTTTTCATGAACTGCCCCATTTAATAAACTGTCAAAAACAACATTTTAGTACATTTTGTAGTATGAAAACTTAAGTAAATCTATATACAAAAAATACTTAAATGATCTGCATGTTAAAAAAACATATTTTATCTAGAAAAGGTCACTCAAAAATTCTATTAGGAAACAAGATAACAATAATTAACCAAGACCGTTACATGTATGTGAGAATTTTATCAGTGGTGTATGTAAATAATTAATGGCATTCTTATTCAAACCTTTTACTTTAGTTCATATAAACAACAAGTGTTTTATTTAGCATTGAGATTATTGATCTGTAAATTCTAATGATTTAAAAAACATACAATTGTTGTCTTTTTACACCGAGCAGTCCCAGCAAACATGTTTGGCTCTTTATTGCCCTCACTGACTGGACAAGGGTTGATGTCTATTCTTTCGTATTCTATGTCTTGGGTGGCCACAGCTGTAAACCTGCAAAATAAAACAAACCTTAGTAACAAATGCTCACAACTGAACCCATATGCATTCCAATTTTTTCTAATATACATGACCATGATCATGTAAAATGCTGTAAAAGCTTGTTTGTGCAAACTTTCTTGTTTAGATTACGTACACCATGTACACTGGTGGGTATTATCTTAGTATTTTACTCCATATGTTGTACATAATTTCATAAATTTACACAATATTTTAATGCAACTTTAATATAAAATACTTTAAAATGGTCCTTTTTCTATATTTGTTTGTAATGATTGATTTACTACATGTACATGCATTTTTTTAAAATGATTGAAACAGAATGCACCTTTTAAAAATGGAGGTTTTAATGGTGACTTTCTGTGTCTGGAAACAGTGAAAGTGACGTCATAGTCTATCTTAATAGAGTATATATTTGTACCTAGGTCTTCGTAAGTGAGTCCAATTTGAATATCTTGGCATGTATTCAACAACAGGTGCACTTGCACTGACTATCCACTTATTTGACCGCCCACAGTCAAAGTAGGGTTCAGTCCATTCCACTGGAAGTCTGGTATTGTCAGATTGGCCTGGTTGTGGTGGGCCAAAGAAAGGAATACTACTAAACTCTTCTTTAACAAATCTCCCTGTCTCATTTGATCTTCTAATTTTAGGTGTATAAGTGAATTTTTCACTTGAATCCATTTCACCAGTAATATCTGGCATCCATTTTTCATACCAAGGTGCAGCTTTGAAGTTCTTACTGGTATAGTTACTTGATCTTCCTGCAGCATAATCGTGAATATCCACAGTGTTATTGGTTGGCTCTCGTAACCAATTAGTTGCTTCATCATAATCATCGACTCTCCATGCTCTTGGCCCGTACAGAGGGAGGGTAGTGTTGAAATCAACTATTTTAGTCCACCAATTTGGATAATAACAATCATTATCAAAGTACAAACCGGACCCGTTGACAAACCCAGCCCCTGCTGTGACATCTGCAGCACCAGACATGTATAAGTACATAAAACCCGGCTGGTTATAAAAATCTACTGTCATATTTTGAGCCTGATAAATAAAACTATAGAAATATGCTCGATTTAGCGCCATATTATGCAAATGTAACAATGTAGATCGATTTTGATGAATAACAGAACTGAGAAGTTTAGTGTAGATAGGGTACTGAGTCACGGACTCTTTTGGAAGTCTTAGCTCACTCTTAGGTTTTGCCCGACAATTTTCGGCAGTAACTTCACTCAATCTATCAATAATAACATCAAAATTGTCCCTCTCCATCCATCGATAAACACCATTTCCTGTACCCGATTTTCCCGAAGTCCATGCAATGAAAACACCAAAGAGAAGACAGGTGAGCACACCTTTCCAAGCCAACATGGTTAATACAACCTGTGCTAGTCAGTCAATTAGTTGTTCATAATTATTTCTTTTTTTTTCACGTTCTTGAATGCAGCTTTTCACTTCCTATATTTCAAAATGGCGACCTAATTACCTCATCGTTTGACAAAGGTGAGAGACGCTTTATTCAACTGCGCATGCCTCAGGTATAGGACAGGTGTGAATCGGGGTACAATTAGGATTTCTACAAAGCAATTAATGTACATTGCACTGGAAATCTGAAGACAACAATGCATTTAATAATAGAAGAGGAACTATAGAATTTTTAATTCCTTGGTTCAAACACATTTACGGGCAAAAAATACTTACATGTACATAGACCTGAATATGAATGTAATTATTTTGATATCTTATAAACTAACAATACCACTAATTTCTTTGGTATTCATACCCTAGACACAATTGAATTTTTTATTTCAAATAGTTTTTGAAGAATAGTAATTGTTTGTTCATTATTTATTTTAAGAAAATCTCTTCACGAAGGTTAACACAGTTTATCATGTTTATATTCCATAAAGAGGATGATTATACTTTTCTTTCATTTGAGTAATTTTTGAACATTGCCAAAGTAAACGTATTTCATCTTCGATTGCGGATTCATTGCACATTTTGCAAAGTCTGTCTTCTCAGGTTATATTACAATGTCTACACCTTTAATTTCTTTTTCAAAGTTATGTGCACCAGTCTATATTTACTAAGACAGATCTGTTTCTGAAATTTTCTAAATGATCAACATAAAACGCACGTCCTGGTGATCAGCAAAATGATTTGAAAAATAACGGTTTTCCAGAAGCATGAAAACAAGCATTTTTTTCGTGCATAAAAAATATCGTTGATACGTTGCCTCAATTGGGGAACTAAAGTTTTGGAAATCGAAATTGAAGGACATTAATATGAAAATCCTATCTTTTAAAAACATTTCTTCATGTTTTTAGTCCAAGAATTGGACTGCAGTATAAAGAAAAATAATTCGTTCACCAATGAGTTTCTAGATGACATGGATGAGATAATGTGGTTAATAAATTTGATTGAAGACATAATTATTTTAGAACCAATATGTAGCCTATTAAGCTCACAAAGGCAAGCACTGTTAGTAGTTTACAGGTGACACCTAAAATTTCTTTAATAAGCTAAATGTGAAATTTCTAATACATAAATGAACTTGGCTTAGGGAAATTAGTAGCAAATTCAATGCCTCAAACTTCACTTCCGTATAATAAAATCGGCAAGACCAAAGAATCAAAACCTTTTTCACAAGGCTTTGCAGGGATTATTCAATCCTTAAGTTTTTTACCTTAGAAAGTGCTTTTCTTGCTTTATATTGTAGACTGATACATTATAAGCCATATTGAAATTACAGTTAATCTGTGCATGACTTAAATTTTTACAAACATAGAAAATATATGAAAATTTCCAGCCTAATCCTAATCTGTTGCCTCTCGATCTTCTTTGGAACACCGTAAAATGACCGTTATGTATTGAACTTCCTTCAGATTTAGCGATAACACCCGGTAACATATTTTATTCAAATCTAGATCAATTATAAGAAAGTTGATATTAAGATATACTCAAAGAGTTATTATGTACCTATGTATTATATATTTACCTCATGTTACCTTAATTGTGTCTGAGTGTATCAATAAAATCTTGAAATCTTGAAGAGTTTATTTCCAATTGAAAGGACCTCGATTATGATTTCACAATGATTTACAATGATTTAAGTAATTTTCAAACATCAAGACAGATTTGTTACATCAAGTATTATAACAAAACGGAACATGACATAACATAGCATAAGACATAAAGAAAAACTGATGAACAAACACTTTTTGCATTTTGTGTCAGGAGTGTGTACGTGTGTTTGGGGTTTGGTTTCTTGGCCTTTGAGACGCAGCTGGGTCATGCGGCAGGAGGGGGTCAGTTTTAATCATGGTGGAGGGAACCAGCAAACCCGGACTCGAGAACTTTAGTTTTCCGAGCTAACTTATCAGCTGCTCCTTTTCCATTAAACTAAGTTAGTTATCTTATTTCCAGTCCATATCACCGAAAGAATCCATGCCTCTCAATGAGAATTAATATCAAATATTATAAATTCTATTTTTTTATTACTATGTTTCTAACTCAAATTATGGACTCTCTATTACTCATCATAATAAAATCCACGCATTGAGAATAAAAAGAATCATATCTTTATTTTTTTTTATCACAAATGGCATCTCCACTTATGAAAGAGTAACCCATGCGATAAAAGTTCACTGAATGACACCCAGTATCCCGACATCGGGTCAGACTGATTTGCTTACAGAGCGACTGTTATATGTGTATCCGGGGTGGCCGAATTCTTTATTCTTTATTCTGAAAAAAATGTTTTGCCATTTTTTTATTATTTGAACTTATTGCATTAATTGTTCTCAATTCTCTTATTTTTTAGAGTCCCTTTCCTCTTACATATTTTCGTAGGAAATTTTCTTTATCTGTTAGACTAAGTTTAATTTTTCTTGCTAATCATTCCTATACTTTTTAAACCTCACCAATAGTAACAGTAAGAAAACCCGATCGTAAACCTTAGTGGTGGGGCTTGTTTAGGGGGGTACCATTATCCCACATCCCCATAAATTTTCATCAAATATCCTGTATCCCAAAAAGTCTTTTTCCACTATCCCATATCACTGTAAATAAAAATGACAAAAACATCCCATATCCCAATAAGTGTTGCCTCAAATATCCCGTATCCCACTAAAAAATGTGTGAATATCCCATATCCTATATACCCTAAACAAGCCTCCTTGGTGTGGTACACAGTGTGCCAAATTCATCTCGCGTTACAGAACACTAATGCAGGAGTCCCGGTAGAAACGCCTGCAGTAGGCTAAAATCACCGTTTCCTCTATATTGACATTGTGTCTTCATCCAGCTTTTTGCTTCATCATCATCATTTGATGTTAGTTTCACCTCCCCTTTAATGCTTCTTGATGTACTAGAATGCATGCTGCTTAGGAGTAAAGCAACAACTTTCTAACTCTAATAGTGAGCAATATCTATACCAGACCCATGTTAAAGAAGGGTCTTGTGTCAAATGCAAACCAATAAACCTACAATTATAATTGAAAGTCTGTACTACAAAGTCAACACGTTGCAAAACCCATTTCTAATAAATATGTTATCACCAGTTTTTGTTTTGAAAATTTGAGTTGGGTCACACAATAATTCATTATTGTTGTTGTTGCTGATAATAAACTTCTGCTAAAAATAATAATACTGAGATAAATTCGAGATTGTTTCCCGGAGCACCTGAGTTCACTCTCGTTACGACAAGAGTTCGCGTTGTTGATTGATTTTCAGTAGTTTTTGTGTTTCCATGTTTTACATGTTGTTTATTTTCGTTTTCGTTGGTGTTTACTGATTTCGTCTTTGCTCTTTCGGACTTTTAACATTCGGATGCCTTATTGGTACCTCTGTTTCTTTCTAACGTTCAACAGCATAAACCTGCACATGTCATAGGCCCTCCTTTTTACCATTTCAAGTATAAATGATTGTAATTTTAATACCAGTACATGGACATTTTTAATTGATGAGCTGGATATTTATTCAAAATATCTAATCGTAGCCTTTGTGTAATAGATTTTGAAGCCAGTTTTCCATTTCCTTATGAAAATTTATTAAGAAAAGAGTGTTCAAGTCAGTGAAGAATTGAAGTTATGGTGGATGAGATATACGTAACTTCACACACATACGCGCACAAAAAAAAAACAACACACAAAAACAAAAACAAATACAAAAAAACAAACCAAACCATAGCAAAACACGATTCAAAGGAGTGAATGAGTTAGTGGGTTGGGTTTTTACGAGCTAGCAACACTATATAAAGGCGTGATGATAAAATGAACATGAAATGATGATGATGATATCTATAGGAAGGGATAGGAAACAAAGGAACAGTAAATTTTGAAGACGGCTGGAAAAGGGGAGAGATTGGTAGGGGCGGAAAACTTAGCCTTTATATATGTGGCGCACTACTTTGCAAATAAGGGTAACTGAGAACAGAAAATTGTATTACATGAAAATGACAAAATTGTAAATGACCCAAAAGAAGTGTCAAATCATTTTAATAACAATTTCTCTACAGTAGCAGATAAAATAGGAGCTGATGTAATATATGAACCCTTAACTCATCCAAGTATTAACAATATTCTAAAGAGTAGAGATCAAAGCATAGATTTTGATTTTAAGAATGTTCAAGATGATGTCGTTGACAAAATTATAAATAAAATTAATGTAAAGAAGGCCACGGGAGCCGATGGTATTCAAGCTAAAGTAGTTAAAAATTGTAAAACATATATCGTACCTCATATTACCAAACTTGTAAATTTGTCAATTGATAATAACTGTTTTCCAAATAAGCTTAAGCAAGCCTAAGTCACTCCCATATATAAAAAGAGCGATCCATTACAAAAAACAAACTACCGACCTGTATGTGTTTTGCCATTTTTTTCTAAAATCTTTGAAAAAGTGCTTGAAACTCAACTTTCAGATTATTATTTTGATAGAATATTTAACCATTTTTTATGTGCTTTCAGACATGGGCACGGATGTCAGACCACGCTACTCAGGGTATTAGAAGACTGGCGAGAGGCACTTGATAAAAATCAATACTAGTATAAAGCGGCAGCACTTATGGATCTGTCAAAGGCTTTTGACTGCATCCCCCATAACATTTTGTAAGATAAATTATCTGCAAATGGGGTATCTCCAGGGTCAGTTGCTCTTTTGAGATCTTATTTAACAAACCGCAAGCAATAAATAAAAGTCAATAATATTTTGAGTGGTTGGGCTGACATCCAAAAAGGTGTTCCACAAGGTTCCATACTTGGACCTTTGTTATTCAATGTTTTTTATAAATGACATTTTTCTGTTTGTTAAAAATGATAGCCTCTATGATTATGCTGATGACAATACTTTGTCTTTATTGCAGTCCTGATTATGATTTGCTTATTTCAACTTTGGAATCTGATTCTAAAATACTTATTGACTGGTTTAACAAGATGCAAGCAAATCCAGATAAATTTCAAGTTTTGGCTGTTGGCAAAAAAGAAATATGATAAAAATCTTTCCTTGCATATCCAAGATTCAGATCTTACTTGTGAAAATACAGTGACATTATTAGGAATTGAAATTGATTATCAGCTAAATTTTGATGCCCATATCAGTTCAATCTGCAGGAAAGCTTCACAGCAGCTAAATGTTTTAAAACGTTTCAGTTCTCTTTTGGACAGACTTAGTAAGCTTACTATCTTTCACACTTTTATTCTTAGTAACTTTAACTTTTTCCCTTTGGCGTGGCACTTCTACATACAGAAAAAAAAATCTAAAAAACTAGAAGAAGTGCAGGAAAGAGCATTTCGTTTTGTTTATGATGATTATCATAGTACTTATAATGCCCTTCTTCAAAAAGCTAAGGTGCCTTCCCTGTAGATTAGACGGATACGGACTATGGCTCTTGAAACCTTCAAAATTGTGAATAGAATTGCTCCTTTATGCCTACAAAATTTAGTTAATGTAAAAACTCTAAATATGTTTTTAGATACACAAACGTTTTAAAAGTGCCTCATGTTAAATCAACTACCTATTGGAAAAAATCTTTTAAATTTGCTGCTGCCACTTTTAATATGGAACAGCCTTCCAAATCAGTTTAGACCTGAAAAAAGTTTTTCGCACTTTAAAAGTCTCATTCAGTCCTGGAACGGTGTTGATTGTCGGTGTTCTTATGCAGATAGATTTTTAAATACCTTAAATCCCGATTGGAGTTCACTTGTGCCAATGAATTTAAATTTTAAATTTTAAGTTCATTATATCTTTCCTGACATATTTTTATTGTCTCGTAAAGTTTTGTGTAGTAATTCCAAATTTTTAATCGTCCTTTTTACGTTATGTGGGTTTTCTTCATTTTTTCACAAGGCACTATTATAATATATAAATTATGTTATAATAGTTATTATGTTATAATATATATATTATGTTATAATATATAAATCCAGTATTTCTTAATGGTAAACCTATTAGCTGTCTTTTGTATGCTGATGATATGATTTTATTATCCACATCAGCTAAAGGTCTTCAAAATAAACTAGACATTCTTCACAAATACTGTAAGGACTGGTGCTTATCACTTAACCCTATTAAAACAAAAATTCTGGTCTTCAACAAGGCAGGCAGACACATTAAACATTCTTTTAAATATAATGAATATGAATTAGAATGTGTACAACAGTATAGGTATTTGGGAATTTATTTTGCAGCCTCTTGCACCTTTTCCTTCGCTCAGAATGAACTTTATAAAAAGTCGCTAAAAGCATACTACAAATTAAGTAAAGAGTTTTTATTCTTAAACCCAAAACTTAAAACAAGCATGCATGTGTTTGACCATACTATCAAACCAATCCTTCTTTATGGTTGTGAAATATGGGGAACATTTAACTGTCACACACCTAAATACAGAAATTGTGATTCTTTACCTTTTGACAAAATATACAACAACTTAATAAGCGAAAAACTACATGTTAAATTCTGCAAACAAATACTTGGCGTCAATAAAAAAGCTACAAATTATGCAGTGCTATCAGAACTCGGTCGCTTCCCGTTGTACTATGACATTGTTAAGTCTATGCTAAATTATTGGCAAAGATTGGAGCACGACATAGAGGAATTTCCACTCTTACAAAACGCCTTCTCCCATTCCAAAAAATTACACTATGAAAAGAAATCATCTTGGTATGGAGCGTTAAATATGATAATAAAAAACACACCAAACTTCTGTCTTCAGGGGCAAAATAAGTTAAAAAAACAATGCATAAAAAGTCACGTTCGAGATGCTTTTATAGCAGAATGGAAAAATAAGCGAGAACAAAATAAAGAAGGAAAACTAAGAACATATGTCAAGTTTAAAGACACCTTTGGGTTTGAGAAATACTTAGATAAAGTTAAAAACTTTGAGCGAAGGAGGGGGATGACCAAGCTTAGAATATCATCCCATCATCTCCAAATCGAAAAGGGTAGATACCAGGGTGTCCCTCCAGACCAACGACTATGTCAGAAATGTGACTCTGGCGAGGTTGAAAATGAAATTCATTTTTTATTCAAATGCTCTCATTATGATCGTACGAATCTGAACAAAATTATCACAGAGAACTGTGTTAACTTCAGTGCACTTGATCTAGAAGCGAAGCTACTTTGGTTACTTTCATGTGAGAATGAAGAGATCTTAACCCAATTATGCACCTTTATTACAGATAATTTAAACTGACCTTGCCCATTTAATTGCTTAATAATAGTAAAACTTCTTTTTTCTCTACATCACTCGTTTCATTTTATTAATTTAATTTCTCTTTGTACTCCAAAGACCTTGATGTTCTGCACCAGACGCGAGGTGGGTTGCTCTCTGTTATAAAATATAACAGAGAACATATCCATACAAGCACCGTCCCTTGGCGTCTGTTGCAGATCTTCAATGTCTCCACGCAACGGTAAAGAAATATTATGCTTCCTTAACCGTTTCTTAATTCCTATAAGTAGTTTGGATTTTAAGGCCTTGTTGTTCTGCACAAGACGTGAGGTGGATTGCTCTATGTTATGAAATTTAACAGAGAACATATCCAAACAAGCACTGTCCCTTGACGTCTTTTGCAGATATTCAATGTCTCCGCTCAATTTTAACCTCATTATCTTGCGATTCTACATCAGTCACGAGGTGGTATACTCTTGTCCATGAAATATGGCTTGAGTTTATCCATAAGCACCGTCCCTTGGTGACTCTTGTAGAATTGTAACTATAGTATATACTTTTAATCCTATATCAAATAAACAGAGGGCACCCAAAATTAAAAAAAAAAAAAAAAAAAATATATATATATATAGTTATTTACAAATCTCTCGTTCTCTAGACCTTATATTATAAATGAACAACCTCGCCGGGGTCATATATTGGCAAATTAATGATATATTTTTTTTTATTTATTTTTTTGTTGTTGTCTATTTGTCTCATTACAGCTCTTCTTATGTCTATGTATGTTTGAAATCATGATTGTTTATAATTGTAATAGCCCCCTGTGGGACCATAATTGGCAAATAAATATCTTATATCTTATATCTTATAAATTATGTTTCTTGCATGATGTTTTTTAACTTTTGTTTGTTTTTATTGTTGATGTATCTGTTTGATATATTCGGTTAAAAGCTCCTAAGAGCTTGTGTTGTATTGTATACCAAATCAAAATAAAGTTTTACTTATTTACTTACTTGCGGTCCATAAACGAAAGAGACCATTAACATGCACAAAGCGTACGTGGCACTTTCATCACACGTTTGTGGGGCGACTATCCCCGAATCCCCGAAATTTCGGGGATAGTCGCAGATAAATATAATCAGTGACAAACCCTAAAAACTCAACTTGCGCTTATCCCCGAAATTTTATTATTTTGACTAGTAATTTCAAGTTTTGAGACTTCATCTTATCTCTTGCACCGCCGGCTTTGTTCTGGGTACTTTGTACTTAATACTTAACCGATATCAATCAAATTTTGCATAATGATAGTATCCTATGAGGTGTTGCCTGTAAGCTTCTAACTTGACATTTTTCAAAAGAAGGGGCCCCCAAAGCAGTGCCGCGCCGAACCCCTCCATACACCAAAAATCTGATCTCTGTTTAATAGGTAAAAAAATAAATCCTACCAAAAACCATATACATGTATAGCAGTATAGTAATACTCCTGATAACAAGACGAAGCATTTGATACAATATGGTTTACCCACCTCAGATCGAGTGACCCACTTTGATCAGCGGTCGGGCTTTCCGCGAACGTCAAGTCAGATGCCGAAAAATATCGTGCTAAATACCCCGAGGTATTTCAAGGGTTAGGCCATCCTATAGGTACTATAGTGTATACCTGACAATCGCCGCGGACGAGGGTCACCATGTTTAACCATCATCCCAAGATCCTATATAGTTAGTCGCCTGAACTATAATATAAAAATGATAAATTGTTTACATAGTAGCCCTTTTAAAGTAAATGTTTTTCCACTCGGAACCAGTCACTTTGTGTATAACTAGTCTATTGTTTATTCTGGACTTAAATTTCTAGTCATTATATATGTATGGTGATCTTTCTTTGTTCATTGGGCCTGTGCCATTATCATAATGTGCTTGTGTCAATAAAATTAAAATATTCTTATATATACTTAAAAAATATATTTAAAAAAAATCTTATTGGAAATCATTAGTATCATTATTTCTAAAAATAGTTTTATGAATTACCAACTTAAGCATCAATTAACTGTCTGGCTTACACATGTACAAAATCTAATTTTATCTACCAATCACGGTTCTACATTTTCAATCCTTCAAGGCTTGGACACCGTAAGTAGTAATTAAAATCATTATGATGCTTTACTAACATATTAATATATGATGCTAATTACATTTCAATAAAAAAGGGTGAAGGGATTAATACAAAACTTTATGCAATGTAGTAGAAAGATAAATATACACAAGTTACTATTCATTTTCCTTCCTCTTTACTAGTATTGTTACAATCATCTACTCATGAGAGAAAATCATCTACTCATGAGAGAAAACCAAGCCCGGCCGTCACATATCTGCACAAGAGTATATTCTCAGATAATTCACTCATGTACACATGCATTAAGCTGTAAATACATTCTATTGTCATGTAAGAGTCTTATAAAAAGTGCAGTCATGTGATACTTTTGTTTTGTCTCGCCTGCGACTTTAGTCGCTGAAGCCGAGACATAGGTATTACTTTCCGGCGACGGCGGCGGCGGCGGCCACGAGAACGGCGTAAACTTTTTTGTAAGACTTTTGTTGAAAATGAATTACAAGAAAAGTATAATAGCTTGGCATCTGAAATTTGGTATACAGACAATTGGGTCTACGCAACTGGCACCATGCCATTTGACCCTGACCCCAATTTCATGGTTCAGCAACTCTGTGGACTTGGATGGTTTTTTTTTTCGGGCCAAAAAAACCCTTTGTAAGACTTTTGTGGGAAATGAATTAAGTAAAAAGTATGATAGCTAGGCATCTGATATTTGGTATATGGACAGTTGAGGTTATAGTCTACGCAACTGGCACCATGCCGTTTGACCCTGACCCCAATTTTATGGTTCAGCAACACTGTGGACTTGGATGATTTTTGGGGCAAAAAAAACCTCTTTGTAAGACTTTTATGGAAAATAAATTTAGTGAAAAGTATAATAGCTAGACATCTGTATATGGTATACAGACACATGGAGTTATGGTCTATGCAACTGACACCATGTCCTGTGACCTTGACACAATTTTCATGGGACAGTGACTCTGTTGACTAAGATGATTTTTGGGACAGTTTTAACTTTTGTGGAAAATAAATTAAGTTAAAAGTAAAATAGCTAGGCATCTGATATTTGGTATGCAGACATTTGGGGTTTTGGTCTACACAAATGATACCATGTTGTGTGACCATTACTCATTTTCACGGTTCAATGACTTTGTGATATAGGCATCTAATATTTTGGGATTATGGTATACACAACTGAAAATGATTTAGTGAATGTTGGTCTTTTTTCATTTCTCTCAATACCTATGGGATCTAGAACACGCTTCAGACATTTTTGTGATAGTTAAATGGAATTCTGTCATCTGTCACATAACCTTGACCTTAACTTTTCAGAAGGCCCAGCTAGACCTTCAATGATTTCTGTGATGGTGCCGACAGGCGAGACATACTTAGATGTCAACTCTTGTGATTTAACTACATGCACAAACGAAACTTCAAATTCTTATAAAAAATTACTTTGACAAATTGTGCAACCTCACCCGGTTAACCCGTGATCGTGAAGTAATATCGGTTAGGCAAAATGTAAACAAACGAGAATTGACCAATGGGAAAAGAGAAATTTTGACTAAATTGTAGTCGTTAACGCGGTTAAAAATCAAAATTGTTATCGTGTAACTCGGTTTAAGTTATCGTCAACACAACATGGTTACATATACCTTCAACGGTAACTTCTAATTTTAAAACATACTTGAGATATACTAAAACAAAAGGTTTACAATAAACGTTTTGGAACAGAATTCCTGGAGTTGCGCAGTAACAATTTAAAATAATAAACGGAGTGTGCAGTTTCATACAATATACAAATTGTTGTGACAAAAAAAACAAAGAATTTAAAATCACAAAGTATTTTTATACGATTTTAACAGCATACTTTTGCACAGTATTTAAGTGACCGACCATTTCCAAAAAAAAAAAAAACAAACAAACACCCAAAAATATGATAAATCTTTTTTTTTATTAAAAATATGTTTTGACAGCACAGGTTTCGAAAAAAAACATTGAAAAGGATTTTTGCTATATAAAGAATCTTGAAGGCTTTCAATAGAAATAATTGGTCATGTATGCCTGTAAAATGTTTTATTTTGCACGGAGCCAAGGTTGTTTGTTTGATATTAGTTTTATGTCCAGTCAACATTATTTCAATTATAATCAGGACAAGAACTAATTGAAACAACGATTTGAATTGTGACTCAAGACACATCATCCATAGCACAGCCTCATGTATGCCATGCAAAAAGGGCCAATGTACGACCATAAACGAGAAGGAAAACAAACCAACTCACAAGACAGGCTAATATACCCCAAATGCACCATAGGCTAATGTACACAGAAAATAACGAAACCCTTCCCAAAAAATTGCATTATCTGGAACTTTTACATTACATATGGTGACTGATAATGAAGAACCCTTACATGAAATGAGGTCATATACTAGTTGGAACACTTAAGGGGGAACTTGCAGGTGAACACATGACTAGCCAAAAATTAATTTAAACTTGCCATTTAAGTTAATACTAAAAGGTGTTCAAGATTTTGAAATTCCATTTAAAAAATATCATAATGATATATTCTTAACTTTGTTTTGATATTAAAAGTATTAAAACTATTTTTTCTTTTTTATGTTAGTTTCATTTAATAAAATATTATTCAAACCTAACGGATTCTCATATTTCTGCATTTTGACAAAGGGAGATAATTTATGTCTAAATTTGCCAATTTTAACCACTTTTTGACATATTTTTGTATTTATTTGAAAAACGAACTCAGAAGCACCCCCTTTTCTTCATATCATTTTAAAGCAATATAACAGCCCAATATAATATCAAAAAATTACAAAATTCTATTGATCAGATTTTTCAAAAATCAGAATTTTCCTTTTATGTACTTTCTTTAACATTTCAATGTAAAAAGGCCAACCTTCAGTACCATTTATCTCCAAAACTAACTCAGAAGCATGCCTTTTTCGAATTGGATTTTCAAAGTGTATCTCTTGATGTGTCTATTTACAAATTTTAAAGAAAATCTATTGACAGGAAATTTTTGGTGTTTGGTGCAAGTACCCCCTTAACAGTGTGGGATATAGCCAACCCTTTACCAGGTTCACATAGGCAACCCTTACAATACTGAATCCTGGTTGAACCAACACACACTGAGCGAGAAAAAAAGGGGTTGGGGTGGGAAACAAAAGAACTGTTAATTTTGAAGTACACAGGAAAAAGGGCGAGGTGGATAGGTGCGGAAAATTTAGCCTTGGCGATCCTCAAAGGGGTCTTTTACGTGCATGAAGCGTGACTAATCAAAGGTGGGTTAAGGACCTGCGTGCCGTGCGCGCGCCCTCCCGTTTGACGGGAAAAATTGGTAAGGAACTGTATCAAATAAGAAGTCGCAAAGACTTTTTATAATTGCGCGCACTCCCCTTTCAAAATTTCTGAATCAGTCACAGGCCCTATCCACTGACCTTGACCCACTATGGTCTGCAGTAAGGTTTTCCGAATTATAGCATGATGACTCCTGTTTTCATTATGACAGGGATGCCCAATTCAACCACCTTAAGCACATACCCCAGTCGTGGGCTAAGCGAACAGATCCAATGTCAGGCGTTTATGAGCGCTGTTTAGTTGACATCTTCGAACAAGCTAAGTGGTTTTGTGGGCCTATTCGGAACCAAGTGCACATGGTTGATAACTATTATAGTCCGGTAATTTTGTTATTACCTATATTTATCCTTTTTGGTTTCTTTCCTTATGACATACTCTTAATTGTAAAGACAAAAAATTAATTTGTTACACTAACAAAGGTTTCAAACATCTGAACTAACGCTATTTGATAAGAGAAAGAAGCTTTGGGTACATATTACATTATAAAAATTCGCAGTTCACGATAACAGTAAAAAGCAACAAACCGTTTTGAACGATAACACTAACCGCGTTAACGACTTCATTTTAGTCAAAATTTCACTTTTCCCATTGGCTAATTCTCGTTTGTTTACATTTTGCCTAACCGAGTTCACGATAACCACCGACTTCACGATCACGGGTTAACCCGGGTGAACCTTATTATCACTGCTAGGAAAAGGCGCTTATATAGTAGACCACAGGAACTTGCTCCTCTCTAACAATTATTTATTTTGTTAGAATCAATATAAGTGTCATACGAAAACAAGAGGCTCCCAGGAGCCTGAATCGCTTACCTGGTCTTGATGTCAACCCAATGAAGGAAATTGTAGAGCTAAATAAGCTGAACATTTAAGTAAGCAACAGCTTTTCCTTATCTGCAATAGTTTTCATTCTATATACCAAAAACACTATTTTTTGCCTTTAAGGAACTGTAACCCCTATAAGGGGTCATCTGACAACTTCAACCCTATGAAGACTTTTGTAAAGCTAAATGAGCTGAACATTCAAGCAAGCAACAGCTTTTCCCTATCTGCATCAGGTTTTATTCTATAGGCCTTAAACACTATTTTTCGCTTTTAAGGTACTGTAACCCTTATAAGGGGTCATCTGACAACTTCGACCCTATGAAGACTTTTGTAGAGCTAAATGAGCTGAACATTTAAGCAAGCCGAAGCTTTTCTCTATCTGCAATAGTTTTCATTCTGTAGGCCAAAAACACATTTTTTTCCTTAAAGGGGCTGTAACCCCTATAAAGGGTCATCTGACAACTTCGACCCTATGGAGACTTTTGTAGAGCTAAATGAGCTGACCATTTGAGCAAGCAACAGCTTTTCTCTATCTGCAATAGTTTTCATTCTATAGGCCAAAAACACATTTTTTCGCCTTTAAGGGGCTGTTACCTCTATAAGGGGTCATCTGATAACTTCGACCCTATGTAGACTTATGTAGAGCTAAATGAGCTGAACATTTAAGCCTACAACAGCTTTTTTCTATCTGCAATAGTTTTCATTCTATAGGGAAAAAACACTAATTTTCGCCTTTAAGGTGCTGAAACCCCTATAAGGGGTCATCTGACAACTTCAAACCTATGAAGACTTTTGTAGAGCTAAATAAGATGAACATTGAAGCAAACAACAGCTTTTCCCTATCTGCAATAGTTTTCATTCTACAGACCAAAAAACACTATTGTTCGCCTTTAAGAGACTGTAAATCCTATAAGGGGTCATCTTACAACTTCAACCCTATGAAGACTTTTGTAGAGCAAAACGAGCTGAACATTAAGCAAGCAACAGCTTTTCTCTATCTGCAATAGTTTTCATTTTATAGGCCAAAAACATTATTTATCGCCTTTGATGGGCTGTAACCTCTATAAGGGGTCATCTGACAATTTCGACCCTATGGAGACTTTGTAGAGCTAAATGGGCTGAACATTTGAGCAAGCAACAGCTTTTCTCTATCTGCAATAGTTTTCATTCTGTAGGCCAAAACATATTTTTGTTTGCCATTAAGGAGCTGAAACCCCTATAAGGGGTCAACTGACAACTTCGACCTTATGGAGACTTTTGTAGAGCTTAAGGAGCTGAACATTCAAGCAAGCAACAGCTTTTCTCTATCTACAATAGTTTTCATTCTATAGGCCAAAAACACATTTTTTTGCCTTTAAAAGGCTGTAAACCCTATAAAGGGTCATCTGACAACTTCGACCCTATGGAGACTTTGTAGAGCTAAATGGGCTGAACATGTGAGCAAGCAACAGCTTTTCTCTATCTTCAATAGTTTTCATTCTGTAGGCCAAAACACATTTTTGTTTGCCTTTAAGGAGCTGAAACCCCTATAAGGGGTCAACTGACAACTTCGACCTTATGGAGACTTTTGTAGAGCTTAAGGAGCTGAACATTCAAGCAAGCAACAGCTTTTCTCTATCTGCAATAGTTTTCATTCTATAGGCCAAAACACATTTTTGTTTGCCTTTAAGGGACTGTAACCCCTATAAGGGGTCAACTGACAACTTCGACCTTATGGAGACTTTTGTAGAGCTTAAGGAGCTGAACATTCAAGCAAGCAACAGCTTTTCTCTATCTATAATAGTTTTCATTCTATAGGCCAAAGACACATTTTTTGCCTTTAAAAGGCTGTAAACCCTTTAAAGGGTCATCTGACAACTTCGACCCTATGGAGACTTTGTAGAGCTAAATGAGCTGAACATTTGAGCAAGCAACAGCTTTTCTCTATCTGCATTAGTTTTCAATCTATAGGCCAAAAACACATTTTTTTGCCTTTAAGGGACTGTTACTCCTATAAGGGGTCAACTGACAACTTCGACCTTATGAAGACTTTTGTAGAGCTTAAGAAGCTGAACATTCAAGCAAGCAACAGCTTTTCTCTATCTGCAATAGTTTTCATTCTATAGGCCAAAATACATTTTTGTTTGCCTTTAAGGGACTGTAACCCCTATAAGGGGTCAACTGACAACTTCGACCTTATGGAGACTTTTGTAGAGCTTAAGGAGCTGAACATTCAAGCAAGCAACAGCTTTTCTCTATCTACAATAGTTTTCATTCTATAGGCCAAAAACACATTTTTTGCCTTTAAAAGGCTGTAAACCCTATAAAGGGTCATCTGACAACTTCGACCCTATGGAGACTTTGTAGAGCTAAATGGGCTGAACATTTGAGCAAGCAACAGCTTTTCTCTATCTGCATTAGTTTTCGATCTATACGCCAAAAATATATTTTTTTTGCCTTTAAGGGACTGTTACCCCTATAAGGGGTCAACTGACAACTTCGACCTTATGGAGACTTTTGTAGAGCTTAAGAAGCTGAACATTCAAGCAAGCGACAGCTTTTCTCTATCTGCAATAGTTTTCATTCTATAGGCCAAAAACACTATTTATCGCTATTAAGGGGCTGTAACCCCTACAAGGGGTCATATGAAAACTTCTACCGCATGAAGACTTTTGTAGAGCTAAATGAGCTGAACATTTAAGCAAGCATTTTGATGCTGAAGTAGTAGGATGGCATCAGATCATCTATCTCTTATACTTTTTGATTTTCATGCCAAAAACAGTAGTCTGCCCCCCCCCCCCCCTCCCCGATCGATTTTTACTAACAGTGGCCATGTTTTTTGACGGATCAAAAATCGAAACACAAGATTACTGCAGGACACCTTAAGGATCAATCAAACCAAGTTTCATTGAATTCTGTTCAGTAGTTTCAGAGGAGAAGATTTTTGAAAAATTGTTAACGGACGACAGACGACGACGACGGACGCCAAGTGATGGTAATAGCTCACCTGGACCTTCGGTCCAGGTGAACTAAAAAAACCACTTATGCATATTTATATGTGACCTATTCATATTCACTGTATGTGCATATTATATTTTAATGCAGATATAACAACTGAGCTGTGAGGAGGCAGATGACGGTGCAGGGCTTGATATGGCTTTTTCCTGGAATCTACAATATTTACCTTCATTTTTTTATCAAAAAAGGGCTAATCGAAGAGTGAAATTTTACATAACATACTATTGGACCTAGTAAATAATAACATTCTTATCTTCTTTCCTTTTTCTTACAGTTTCTTATAAGATGGAAAATACATCTGTTGACATTGAAAATTTAGAAGACGAAATCAATTTCCGTCCCCTCCCTCGGGGAAAGCAGTTTCATTTATTTATATCTTATAGAGATTCGGAAGAGGACAGACAGTGGGTTCTGGATTTGATTGATACTTTGGAGAATGATTACAAATTTAAATGTTGCAACCATATTAACGATTTCCAACCAGGTCGCAAGATTGTTGACAACATCAAGCAAGCTGTGATGAGTTCGGTTAAAACTTTGATCATTTTGTCGAACTCCTATTATGATAGTTACTGGTGTAGCTATGAAGCGGAGTTTACTCACCAACTGAGCATGGAACTTCGAGAAAAACTTATTATCCCAATCGTGAAAGAGGATTGCGATGTCCCTGATCATTTAAAACCCTTCACGTATATTGACGCCCGAGGTCCTATGAACGCCTGGATCCAAAGACTAGTAGTGGCAATCGAAGAGCATGGTATGAATAAGTAGCTTTTTATATAACCTAAACGATTTCGCTTATTCAAAAATTTTATCTAGAAATCATAATCGTCCAGTTTTTAGCAAAATATGCATTTCATCATAATGAGGAACCGCATCGAGGATGCTGAAGCCCTTTTGTTTTGTCCGTGTGTCTGTCTCTCTGTCTGTCTGTGTGCCTGTCTGTCAATAATTTTAGTGAACGTTTGAATGAAAGAAGCAGAGGTACACAAGCACAAATGCTTCCCACAAAATCTATGCGAAACTGATATCGTGCGAAAATGACACGAATTTCGAATGAAATTTTACACGTAAATATTTTCGTATCGTTTTCGTGCGAGCATTTTTGCCTGTGTACCAAAGGGGCATCCAAATTTCAAATGTAGGAAAACAAATAGTGAACAATAACTAGAACAGACAACACAAAATACAAAAACAACTGAATAGCAATCAACAACACGAACTCAAATCGCATCGAGAGTGAACTCATTTGTACAAGCAGTTCCTGCTTGCTATAGCACATCCATCGTGCTGCTATAATGGTCAATTAAGTGTGTCAAACCCCGTAGAGAAGAAAAAAACCAAAGTCTTATTACAAGCCAACATAGGCACTGATCTATAAGGTAGAAAGCCCTTATTTGTTTATGAGTGCACGATGTCTTCCATTATTTTTTTTTCGGTGAACACAACAACCCGAGGAGTTAACCATGTGTTAACAATTATTTTGTTAACATGAAACAGACTACAGAATCCGTTGTGTGTGTCCTTTATCTTAGGTTCTTAGGGATACATGTATATGAAATAGAGAGAGTCACTAAATTGAGAATTGTTCATCAATATAACAGAAATTAAGTAAGGTTAAAGAGAGAGCTAGTATACGATCAACAGAGCAAGTCCTAAATCCGCCGAATATTTTTGGAAAATCTTTAGCTTAATTTTTGGACGGGCTCCTTCCTACGTTTTAAGAATTCTACTTCTATCATCTACATGTAGTTTGGTCCAAGAGTGACAAGTATAAGTCATTCAAATTATTCGAATCACACATACTCACACAGCTCCCCTCTATAATTTATTAGCCCTGTACAAAATAAATATTGCATCATACAGACACCGTATACTAAATACAGAAGGCACTATAATTCTGAAATATCAGTCCATCATTTAGTACTGTTAATTGTATGTAGCTTTTTATACGATAGTAAAATGTTATGGTGATGTCGTACATATATTTACGCGCTCTCAACAGCACTCGACGTAGCTTAATTAAACAATTACTGATTTGACTAGTGCTTAAAATAACGTTAATTTTCTTCGCTTGTAAGAAAAATGTACTATACATACACAATTTTTATCAGAATTGTTCCATGCAAAACTTCAATAATAATATTAAAATTTCCGAACCGGAATTATCAATCTCAAATATCAAAGAAGTACAGACAAAACAATGAGAAATCTAAGATCGCAATGGTTTTGATTGGGTACAAGCTTGAATCAGGTTTTACATTCCGTAGTTCCGATACCTTTGTTAATATACACAACATAGTTCTGAAAGTAGGGTATCACTAGTGGACATTTGCTCACAGATTTCTCGTTTTGTATTTTGGGGTATATTTTATCCGTATGTTTCCTTACAGTACTGCGATTCATTTTAAACCAAAATAAACATTTACACTACAGCTGAATCCTCTCAAACCGTGGTTGTTTTAATAAGTTAATATAGACTGTTCGGTAGTTTTGTTATTTCCTTTATTTACAATAAGAAATTATATACTTTTGTATATTTTTAGATGGGGTTTTCTAATCGATGTTGAAAAAATCTTGAATTAATTAATTTATGTTTTAGGGTCTTCTACAGTAGAATCAAAATACTCCAAAATTGATTTCAGTGCTCGTAAGTATATGATATTAGCATGATTTGGCAAAAACAAAATATTTTATTGGTTTAAAAAAAAGACCATTTTGTTTTATAAATAATTTTGTGTTGAGAAATTTTCGAAATGACAATTTTCGCGACATTTTGCCTAAAATTAACCTTTATCAATACAATGGTCTATGGTAGGGAGAAACATAGGTAAGATAGGGAAACCCTAAACAAATATACATTTTTGTTTGGCCTTAACATTTACTTTTGTACTTATAATAGGAAGAATTAAAACGAAATATGCGACAAAGTGACAAACATATGTATTTACACAATTTGTAGCAAGTTTGTAATTACCAAGCCTTCAAATAGTTTGCATTGATAGTTAAGAAATTTGGTCATATTTGTTTGCGCAAAAAAAAAAAGAAAAAAAAAACATTCCACAAAGTTACCTTTTTTGACAATTGTGTATGGAAGTCACATTTTTTAGTAACTGAGCATGTGCAGTTATGAGTAGATGATAAGTGTTTAAAATTATTTCTAGCCCTGTCAAAATATAATAACTTATAAGAGTACTTTTAAATACGCTGATATGCGTTTGCACTAGTAGCTTAGCGAAATGGAAAAGCAACTTGTTAAGTATGTTCGTGGACCAAATGCCATCAAGGGTAACCACTACTTTGCTAGTGGATTGGATGCCGTCTAGGGTAACTCTGCTAGTGGACCAGATGCCCTCCAGGGTAAATCTGCTGGTGGACTGAATGCCCTCAAGGGTAACTGCTAGTATGCTGATGGACTGGATGCCGTCCAGGGTAACTCTGCCGGTGTACCAGATGCCATTCAGGGTAACTATGCTGTGGACTGGATGTCATTCAGGGTAACTCTGCTGATGGACTGGATGCCGTCCAGAGTAACTCTGCTGGTGTACCAGATGCCATTCAGGGTAACTCTGCTGTGGACTGGATGCCATTCAGGGTAACTCTGCTGATGGACTGGATGCCCTACAGGGTGACTCTGCTGTGGATTGGATGTCATCCAGGGTAACTCTGATGGTGGACTGGATGCCCTCCAGGGTAACTCTACAGGTGGACTTGATGCTTTCAAGGGTTACTCTGCTAGTGGACCAGATGCCATCCAGGGTAACTCAGCTAGTGGATTGGATGCCTTCCAGGGTAACTGCTGGTGAACCAGATGCCCTCTAGGATAAATCTACAGTATACCAGATACCCTCCAGGGTAGCTCTGCTGGTGGACTAGATGCCGTCCAGGGTAACTCAGCTGGTGGATTTGACGCGTACTCCAGGGTAACTCTGCTGGCGAACTGGATGCCCTCTAGGGTAACACTACTGGTGGACCCGATACCCTACAGAGTGACTCTGCTGGTGGACTGGATGCCCTACAGAGTAACTCTGCTGGTGGACCAGATGCCATTCAGGGTAACTCAGCTGGTGGACCAGATGTCTTCCAAGGTAACTCTGCTGGTGGACTGGATGCCCTCTAGGGTAACTCTGCTTGTGGACCCGATACCATCCACGGTAACACTACTGGTAGACTGGATGCCCTACAGAGTAACTCTGCTGGTGGACCAGATACCACTAGGGTAACTCTGCTGGTGGACCAGATGCCTTTCAGGGTAACTCTGCTGGTGGACTGGATGCCCTTTAGGGTAATTCTGCTGGTGGACTGGATGCCCTCTAGGGTAACTCTGCTGGTGGACCAGATGCCATCCATGGTAACTCGACTGGTTGACTGGATGCCTTTAAGGGTAACTCTGCTAGTGGATTGGATGCTTTCCAGAGTAACCCTGCTGGTGAACCAGATGCCCTCTAGAATAAATCTGCCAGTATACCAGATGCCCTCCAGGGTAGCTCTGCTGATGGGCTAAATGCCCTCCAGGGTAACTCGGCTGGTGGATTTGACAACCTCCAGGGTAACTCTGCTGGTGAACGGGATGCCCTACAGGGTAACTCTGCTGGTGGACCCGATAACCTCCACGGTAACACTGCTGGTGGACTTGATGCCCTCCAGGGTAACTCTGCTGGTTGACTGAATGCCCTCCAGGTTAAATCTGCTGATTGACGAGATACCCTT
Source organism: Arcuatula senhousia (assembly GCA_963971305.1). Lineage (NCBI taxonomy): Eukaryota > Metazoa > Mollusca > Bivalvia > Mytilida > Mytilidae > Arcuatula > Arcuatula senhousia. Next base: position 46,604,981 of record OZ020309.1, on the reverse strand, counting down.
CACGGTAACTCTGCTGGTAGACTGGATGCTCTTCAGGGTACCGGTATCAGACCTGTATAAAATAAATTTTTACAATTACACACGGTCGCCTTGTTATGCACATGGTCGATTTATATCATGCTGGTTTTTAACATCCTTGTTCGAACTTTTAGGTAATGTTCGTCTTTTTCGACACATGACTTTCGGCCTTCCAATTATTCAAATACGGCGAGAGATTACTTCTTGGAAAATGCATATACAGCACAACTGAGATATATAATGACGAATACGGTAAGAAATTGGAGGATAACTTGACAGCATCCACATCGACCGACAGGGAACAACATAAAAAGGTGGAAAGAAGCTTCCTATGCTTAATAGGAAAAAAGGAAAACCGATTGATGTAAAAGTTAGAAATAAAGTACATTGTCTACAATACAATTATGGTCTCTGGTCGCGGCAATACGGAGAAAGGGGACTATAAAGTATTCTGAAGAGAGCAATCAGAGGGAGTACGCGGTGGATAAGATGATTAAAGATCAAACATACCAAAAAGAACAAAGTGAATACAAAATTAATGAATTGTCAATTTTACTTACAAACGAATCTAAATTCGTACCTGTTGTCCTTCATTACCTCAGTCTACTTCAGGCTTTGACATTTAAATATTCAAGAAAAGCTGGAAGAGCTTAAACCGAAACACAGACGATAAGATGTGGAAAAAGTGAACGTGACACAACCTACAAAAACAAATGGCAATTTAAAATAGCCACAATGGAAGACAGCTTAGCAGTCTTCAACGTGACCAGCGGTCCATCTCGCATTGATCCTAGATTAAAAATATAATACATTAGATGCATAAGATTTGAGAATTGAAATTTAGAGTCATATTTGCGTGGAGGAAACTATTAAAGTTCGGTCAAAACTCTTTACAAGCTTTAGGGCAATTTTTATCCACTTGCTGAAGCTCTGGGATATTTTCTTTCATCAGAAACTAACCGAAACCAAATGCTTTTTCGAGAATGTCTTCACCTAAGTTGACAAAATTATATAAAACAATGCAAATAAGTAAATAGGCTGCGTACAAAAAATCAATTGGGCATTGAAAATGTTAATAGTTCGAAAATGCGAAGGCAACATAAAAGGAAATAAGATGGCGGACTTAAATCATCGCAAATGACCTTAAATGATTATTTGTTTTGTATCGTTTTAGGTTACAGAAACTTGGACATAGTTCACGAAGAGAAAACCAAACTGTCGTGTTTTTGCCAAGTGCCTTTCAAGCGACGACGATATATTCCCGATGGCCTCAGTGACAAAGCTTTTAATGTAAGACAGTTTATCATCATACTGCATTGCAGTGCGGTATATTTTTTAAAGGTAGAATAAAAAGGACGAATATTGTCAGACCTGTCTGAAACGAATTATCAATATATTTTTTATTCATTGAAATTTCATATTGTTTAAAATCGAAATTGTTTATAACACCAGATATCTTTCACTGTACTAAAGCTTAAGAAATAAAACAATGCGCTTTTATTAGCTCACCTGGCCAAAGCCCATGTTAGCTATTGCCATCACTTGGCGTCCGTCGTCGTCGTCGTTAACTTTTCTTCAAACTTCTTCTCCTCTGAAACGGCTGAACAGATTCAAACCAAATTTGGTCTGATGGTACCTTAGGGTATCCCCCACAGAACTGATGTTGGGATTTTTGATTTGTCGAAAAACATGGCCGCCGTTGCTAAAAATAGACCAGGGGGGTCAGACTACTGTTTTTGACTTGTAAATCAAAAAGTATAAGAGATAGATGAAATCTGATGCCACCCTACTGCTTCAGCATTAAAAGCTCTACTAAAGTCTTCATTTGGTCCAAGGTGTCAGATGACCCCTTATAGGGGTTACAGCCCCTTAAAGGTGAAAAATAGCGTTTTTTCATGTTTTTGCCTTATAGTATGAAAACTATTGCAGATAGAGAAAAGCTGTTGCTTGCTTAAGTGTTCAGCTCATTTAGCTCTACAAAAGTCTCCATAGGGTCGAAGTTGTCAAATGACCCCTTATAGGGGCTACGACCCCTGAAATAATGTTTTTTTCATGTTTTTGGCCTATGGAATGAAAACTATTGCAGATAGAGGAAAGCTGTTGCTTGCTTAAATGTTCAGCTCATTTAGCTCTACAAAAGTCTCCATAGGATCAAAGTCGTCTGATGACCCTTAATAGGGGTTATGGCCCCTAAAATAACCTTTTTCATGTTTTTGGCCTTTAGAATGAAAACTATAGCAGATAGAGAAAAGCTGTTGCTTGCTTAAATGTTCAGCGCATAAAGCTCTACTAAAGTCTCCATAGGTTTTTCGTGTTTTTGGCCTATAGAATGAAAACTATAGTAGATAAAGAGCTTAAATGTTCAGCTCATCTAGCTCAACAAAATATAGGGTTGACATCAATACCAGGTGATTTAGGCTCCTGGGAGCCTCTTGTCATATTTAGTTGAATGTCACCTTAACTTTTTAAAAGTTATATGTGTCTGATTTACTTCTCATGTCAACAATACCTTAGTTATTTTAAAATGACCTTAAATGATATTATTGTATATATTTGAACAGTTGACATTGGAGCAGTTCCAAGAAAGTCTGAAGATTGTTTCTCCAACTCCACTGATAAAACATAGACATTGTTGTCTACCATTTATACCGTTGTTGTTTGTTGGGATGGTCGGTTTCGCAGTTTGCTTGGTTTTTACTATAATATCGTGCAATAATATTATCGGTCTATCTGGTAATATAACAAGACTTATTGAATACTATAAACAACAATATCCGTTTTGGGATAGAACTAATGTCAGTGATGAGGAAGTCAGGGAATACATTGATGGAATTAGAAATGATAACATACTGACTGTATCGTTAACTTGCAGCACCATGTTTGGATTATACTCTTGGATATTCGTATGCGTTTTTACCATTTGTAGGGTGAGACACTGTTTAAATTTTATTTATTTGTGGAAGAAAAACCGATTTGAAAATTAAATGCCACCTTCTATAAATGCCTGCAAAAACCAAAATTGAACCAAAGAAAAAGAAGAAAACACAAAAACAATAAATGAAATACAGAAAAAGACCAAACAAAAACAACACTAATTGAATATCAAACACAACTTACAAAAGCTTGTTACCTTTTCTAAATAACCAGAATATTTTCAAAAACAAAGTATCAATAGTATATGTTATTTAAAGTGGTTTTTTTGAATTGTTATGTTTCAAGTTGTGTAACATCTTAAATTCAAAAAAGTCAGTTTAAAGCATATTACCTGTCTTGATCTTGAACACATTTTAGAAAAAAAAAATAATTTCCAGGTTAAGCACAAGAAATGGCTAAAACTAAGGAATTATTATCTCACATTTATATATTTATATGTTTAAGAAACGTAAAACGTCAACCAGAGCTTTGAAGAAGTCTAACTTGTCTCTGATCGAACACAACTTATTGGTTGGTTTGAAGAAAGGAAACTATTTTATAGCGGATATCAGGGTGAGTAGTTCATTATTCCTCCGTTGATTTTTGGATGGCCTATGACTAAGTTTTGTTGTTTCTGTTCTTGTTGTTGATTTCTACAGTATTCTTAAAATTAATTGTTAACATCAGGTGACTTAAATAAAAATTGGCCTTCATGATGACCATACTTCTTTTTCGAAATACGTTTTTAAAGGTTGCTGGCAATATTAATTTTGATCACATCAAGAAGGTTTTTGTTATCATTGTCGAAATACAAATATTTGTAAAACACTGTTATGGCACTACGTTGCAAATTCATTTTGATTGAAATTTTTTATTTTACATAAGTTGTCAAAATCTCGGATTTTTCTACAAACATTTAGACAGATCTATTTTACTGGCATACTCTCAAACCTTGCCTGACCTCATTGGCGTGGCTTGACTTCTAGCTAAGCTTATTTGGACTGGCCTGATCTTGCTTAATTGGCTTGGCTCCTTTGTTCTTGACTGGCCTGGCTTTGCCTCTTAATAAAGGCACGAGCATCAAAAAATAATTATGCCCCCGCTTCGAAGAAAAGGTGGGAATATTGGTTTACCTCTGCCCGTCCGTCCTTCCGTCCGCAACATAACTTTCGTAACAGTTTTCTCAGGAACTACACATCACAGTGACTTGAAATTCGGTATATGATTTCAAAGTGAGGTCGTTTATCACGAGTACCAAAATTAGGTCTGTCAGATATCTACTTACTGTTACCCGATTTAGTCAATTTTCAACATTACTACTCAATTGTTGAAAATTTTTGTAACCTTTTTCTCAGCATCTACATGTTTATTTTAAGTGCAACCTGATATTTACAAATAATGTACATAGATATTAATTACATAAAATTATCAGCCAGCCTTCAAAGGCTTATGGAGCACTGTTTATCATTGTACTATAAATATTGTCCATTATGTTTTCCAATTAAATCGCAATAACGAGACTTAAATCAAAAGTAAACTTTCTAAAACTTTAAATCAAAAGAAAACTTTCTAAAACTTTAAATAAAAAAGAGAACTTTCTAAAACATATCACAGTGTCTTGAAATTTGGTATTTGAGTTCAGCATGCGGCCTTGTGCATAATTATAACCTCTCATACAACCTATGTGATCCAGATATGGGAATCCTCCACGAGGTGGCGGATGGTAACTGGGTACCTTGCGGCCCCAGACAGAATCACGAGGTCTCAGAGGAATCTAGGCCCCTAGATGCACGGTATGCTAGGCCCACCGGCGTGTGGATATGCCCTGATACCTGCAAACCTAGATCCCAGCTATAGCATCACTGCATTGTGATAGACTTTTTAGTCAAAGGCTATGGGAGAAAACCCAAACAGAAAACCGGAAAGATGACACCGTTAGCAGAGTGAATGCAATCATCTACGGGAAGGGCAACCCAGAGAGAAACCCCCGTCCACCAGTGTGGAGGTTTGGCTTACAACCCGATACTGTAAAAAAGCATACATGTTACAGAAACTGCAAGAAATTTCAATGAAACGGACCCAACAGTGGACACTTGTCATCTTCCTGTAGATGACAGTATGACCATTAACAGTGCGAATAAGAGTCTGCTGGGTCCTAAATCCACAGTTAAACTGGGTGCATGGAATGTGCGAACTATGTTTGAGCCATCAAAAACAATTCAAGTTACCAGAGAGATGAAATGCTACAACCTAGATCTTCTTGGTGTGATGAAACTCATTGGACAGGAGCTGGAAAAAGCAGAACCAACAATGGTACAGTTATCCTTCATTCAGGACGTAAAGATAAACACATCCACGGAGTTGCTCTTCTGATAGCAAAAAAAAAGCCAACACTCTGATTGAATGGGAATCAATCAGTGACCGACTTCTTCGTGCTCGATTCAATTCAAAATACAGCAAACTAACAGTAATACAATGCTATGCGCCAACAAATGACACTGATGAAGAAATAAAAGATGAATGGTACGAACAACTTCAAACAACAATTTCTAAAGTGCCACAGCATGATGTGCTTCTAGTCATAGGTGATTTTAATGCCAAAGTAGGTAGTGACAACACTACATTTGAGAAACTTCTTGGAAGACATGGGTGGAACCATCAATGACTTTGGCGAGAGACTCTTCGAAACGTGCCAAAACAGCAACCTCGTTGTAGAAAATTCCATTTTCCCTCACAAAACATTCATAAACTAACGTGGAAGTCACCAGATGGCAGAACAATCAATCAAATCGACTACATCATTATCAATGATGAATGGAGAAGTCCTTAAAAGATGTTAGAGTATATCGTGGAGCTGACATCAACTCTGATCACTATCTTGTAGTAGCAACAATAAAACTTAAACTAAAATAAAAATCTGAAAACCCAGCAAACAAGAAAAGTTGACATCCAAAAGTTAAAATCAGCAGACATAGCTAAACATTGAACAAATGTGAGCCGGTGGTGTAGTGGTTAACGCGTCGGACTACTAACACCAAGGTTCGTGGTTCGATCCTCGTCCGGGGTGAAAATTTCATGAACCAATTTTCCGACTCTCTCTTGACACCATTTGCGAGGATGGTCTCAAGGTACGATGCTAGTCCTTCGGAAGGGACGAAAAAAGGTTGTCCCGTGTATGTGGAGAGCAATACCCCATGCACGTTAAAGACCCCTTTGTAGAGTTCGATAAGAGTAGGCTCAATGGGGGCCGCTGCAAACGAAGGCCACACTCGTAAACTGCTAGCTGGAGAGAGATTTACATAAGCATCAAGCTTGTTTCCCAATCCAGGATAAATAAATATGTTTAAAGTAAACAATTGATTTGAAGTCCTTGCCAACGACATTGAAGATGGAGACACAAAATGGAATGTTATCAAAACAGCTTATGTAGAAACAGCAGAAAAAGTACTTGCTTTTAGACAGAAAAGGTCAAAGGAATGAATAACACCTGGAACCTTGTTAAAAGTTGACAAGAGAAAACAAATTAAAGACAAAATCCTAAGCACAAAATCTCAAAGAGTAAATGAGAAACTAGAAAAAGATTATAAAGAAATGGACAAGGAAGTGAAAAAGAGTGCCAAAAACGACAAGAAAATCTTCCTTGAGAAACAGACTGAAGAAGCTAAGACAGCTGCCTCCAAAGGAGAGATGGGAAAAGTCTATATGATCACCAAAAGTCTGTGCAGAACCAACAGTGCATCTATTTTTAACGTCAAGAGCAAGCAAGTTATTATACTAACAAGTGAAAAGGACCAGGCAGATAGATAGGTTCAACAATTCAAAAATGTGCTAAATATCCTACACCAGATGAAAGTGCAGAACTAGAGCCTCCAGACATAGTCATTGACATAAATTTAAATCTCCCATCAGAATTAGAAGTAAGGAAGGCAATCATATCACTCAAAAATGGAAAAGCTCCAGGAATGGATCAGATACACTCGGGAATGTTGAAGACAGATATAACAACATCAACAACTGTCCTTAAACATCTATTTAATCAAATATGGAGTGAGGATAACATCCCAAAAGACTGGATGAAAGGTTTAATCGTACAATTACCAAAGAAAGGAGATCTCCAAGTCTGTGACATTTGGCGAGGTATCACACTGCTGTCAACACCCAGTAAAGTCTTCTGTAAAGTGTTGCTAACTAGAATAGAATCTACCATTGACAACAAACTTAGAGAAGAACAAGTTGGCTTTAGGAGAGGAAGGGTATGCATAGATCAAATTTTCACGTTAAGAAACATCATTGAGCAATGCATTGAATGGAACAGCCCTCTGTATGTCAACTTCATTGATTTCAAAAAGGCTTTTGACAGTGTAAATAGAGAAACATTATGGCAAATACTACACCACTATGGATTGCCACCAAAATACATCAACATCAATAAGACATTTTATGAGAACTTTGAATGCAGCATCATATTAAACAGCAGCAAATCTGATTGGTTTCGGGTTTCGGTCTGTAGTAAGACAGGGAAGCATTATTTTTCCTATTCTTTTCCTTGTAACAATCGACTGGGTAATGAGGAAAACAACTGCAGACAGACCCAGAGGAATACAATGGGATTTGTTTTCACACCTAGAAGATCTGGATTTTGCAGACGACTTAGCCATTTTATCAACCAACATCCAGGAAAAAACAGACCGCCTTAATAAATTCTCAAAACATTAGCACTTCTTAAACTAAATCCATGAAAATCAATACCAACCCAACCAGAAATATTACAATAGAAGATACTACAATTAATTATGTTGAAGAGTTTACCTACCTAGGAAGCCTAATCAGCATTGACAACGCTGCCCAAAAAGACATCAAAGCTAGGCTAGGAAAGGCACGGACAGCCTTCTCCATCTTGCGTCCAATTTGGAAATCAAGCCTATACTCTCTTAAAACAAAGATCAAACTTTTCAATAGTAATGCCAATTCAGTACTACTTTATGGTGCCGAGTGCTGGAGGATCATCCACAGTGACATAAAGAAATTGGAAAATTTTTTACAATGGATGCCTCAGGAAGGTATGTAAAATATTTTGGCCGAACAAAATTTCGAACAAAGAACTATGGAAGAAAACTGGTTGCAAGAACATTAGTATTGAAATTAAGGAAAGAAGGCAAAGTTGGCTTGGTCATGTCTTCAGGATGCAACAAAAACGACTCCCAAAAACAGCTCTTAGATGGACTCCACCTGGAAAAAGGAAACCCGGAAGACCAAAAACAACATGGCGAAGGACAGTGGTGGCAGAATTGAAAGATGGAGTCTTGACATGGGGTGACGCACAGAAGTTAGCCAAAGATCGACCCAAGTGGAGAGAAAAGATTGCGGCCTTATGTCTCACCAGAGACGAAGAGGACTAAGTATGTGGTCCTGGATCGCGAATACTGAAATAAGGTATGTTGGATATCAATATCCTGTTTACCGACATCGTCAATTTTCAACATTGCTGGTCAATTGTTGGAAATTTTTGTAACAGTTTTCCCAGAAACTACATATCAAAGTGACTTGAAATTTGGTATATGAGTTCAGTACGAGATCCTTTTTTGCGAGTATCGAAATTAGGTCTGTATAATTTTTATACGACCGCAAAAAAATGGGGACGTATAATAGTATGATGCTGTCGTCGTCGTCTTCGTCTGCGTCGGTGTCTGTTAACATCAGTGTATACACTATAACACTTAAGTTCTTGTTATTTGAATGCAAATAAATTTGACAATGATATTCCTTATCATTAAAGGATGGATGGGATTGATTTTTGGGGTCCCCCCTTTTATCGTTCAGAGATAAGGGGTCAAAAAGGGGTCAATATTGCAACTAATTTGTTTATTCCCACAATAAAAGAAGCAAAGGTGTACCAAAGGGGTAATCAGTATCATAAAACCGTAAAGACAAGGACAAAACCGGCAGACAAAAAATCTTCACAACAAAACAAACCACATAACAACATAAAACACACACACACACATAACAACAAAACCGCATTCAGCAACGCGACGATAGTGAACTCAGGTGCTCTGGAAGAGTAAGCAGTTCCTGCTTGCTATAGCACACCCGTCACGTTGCCAAATGGTCAAATCCGGAAAGGATGACATTACAAAACTCTATGTCAAACTAACATCTCTGCTCATTTGAGAGAAAGAAATCCAGTATTTGTATACAAGCACACGATGTCGTCCGTAAAATTTCTTGAGTGATGACAACAACCTGGGAATAACGTACCCCTGTGTTAACAATTTGCTTGTCAGCCGTGTAGCTCTATCAAGGAAGTCGTTGTACTCCCCACATGCTCTGGAATAACGAATCAATTGTGATACGTAAACTCCATATGCTGGAGCGGACGGAATGTTGCTACATAGAAAGGGAAAGTTAACTATTGGAAAGTTGAAGTCATCACGATTGTCATAGAGCTTTGTACAAAGCCTTCCTTGTGTGTCAATTTCGAGAAATAGATCCAAATATGAAGCGGACCTCCTAGAATCTGTAGTGTCCTTTATCTCAAGTTCCTTCGTATATATGTGATGTAAATAGTCACCAAATCGAGGATTGTTTAGTGAAAGGACATCATCAATATAACGAAATGTGAGATTGAAGGATAAAGCAAGTTTGTGGTCCTTTTTATCTAGACGTGATTGTAAGAAGTCTGCTTCATATGAATGAAGAAACAAATCGGCAAGCAATGGTGCACAATTTGTGCCCATTGGGATACCTATTGTTTGCTGAAAAACACGTCAACCAAACTGTACAAATATGTTGTCGATTAGAAAGTTGAGCATTTCTATTATTTGATCTTCTGTAAATTTGTTTTTCTTGTTAGACTCTTGGATGACAAAGTAAGTCTTTTTATAACCGACTACCAAATACTTGTACCTGCGTTTTCCGTTCCTTTTGATAAAGCTACGTTTAATCAGCTGTGCCAAACGAGAATTTAATTGTGAATGCGGAATTGAAGTATATTATGTAAAGAAATCAAACGTTTTAATGCTTTTACATGATGAAAATGACTTAGAATGAAGATTTTCCATCAGTTCTTTAGAAATTTTGAGAATCCACATTTGATTGACGCCATTTCCAGAGTAACAACAATCGAAATACTTTTGAAGGCTTGATTTTATTCCCGTCGATCATTATTGATGTTAACAATGATAACTTTTGTTCAAGTTTACCAAATGCTGTGAAATTGTACAATAATGTTTCATACCATAAAAGGATGAATGGGATTGAATTTTGCCCCCCCCCTTTACTCAATTAGAAATTAGGGACCCAAAAGGGGCAAAAATGAAACTTTTTATTTCTGGTCCGATTTTGAGAAAAATTTTTGCATGTAAAGTTTTGTCAAGTAGTCAATACAAAATGAAGGATTAATTATTGCAGCCTACCTTTTTTATGTTACAAAATTCAGGCCAAAAAGGCCCAAAATCAAAACTTTTTAAATTATTGTCCGATTTCAAAATTGTTTTTTTTGCGAATTATCTCTTGTCAAGTAGTGAATTAACAAAATTGAGGAATAAATTTGTGACTCTCCCCTCCCCTTAATTGCTGTTAGGGACCAAAAGGGGCTATATTGAAAAGTAGCGGATACCTCAATTAAGGACCAAAATGGATAGCATTATTGTAATTGTAATTTATTTTGGTCTGCTTTTAAAAAAAATGAATTCTTTGTGAAATGTGGGTGGAAAGTCCACCAAAGGCTGCATGTGTCAAAAAACTTTGTCAGTCCACCATGGGCTGCATGTGTCCAAAGCTATTGACTATCAATATTAGGCCTCAAACATACAGGGTTTGACATGTTGTGGTCACATCATGCTGCGCTCGGCGAAGCTTTTTATTTTTCTTTTTTTTACCTATGTCAACAAATTTTTCTCGATAAATCTCGGTAAAGATACGTTTTTTTAATAAAACAAGTAAATGACATTTTTTAAAAGTGTATCTGATTGGCATTTTGCCAAAAAAAGTCTTTCAAGAAAGGCTTTCAACATGAATATTGATTCTGAGCATAATTTAGGATTTCTTTTCTTGAAGATATGTTCTAAAATTACTGAGCTTTTAAAAGAAATGTTGCGATTTGTTTATGGAAATATGGAATCACTGTCTTTTAAAATAAAGGTAATAACAAAATTTCCGAACTTTGAGGATCAATTTCATTGTCCAAGAGAAAAGACAAACCTTGGAAGACTCACCGGAATAGTTATAGATCGCAATGGTCCTGACTTTGTACAGGCATCTCAAATGAAATGGTGGGTTAAACCAGGTTTTATGGCGCGCCAAAACTCCCTCTTCCATTTCGATCTTAGGGACCGATAATAAAAAAAAACTTAAGACGGTTGTGAAGACATAATAGGGATAATAAGATGATCATCGCAGTACAACAATCAGTAAAACACTGATCAAAACAATCATTAACCAATACGAGTCACGTTCAACTTAATTTCAATTTTTTCCACCAGTGGCTGATAAAATATAGGAAACGCTCTTTTAAAACATAGAATAGATTGATATGTATCAGTAACATTCCTTCAAGCATAATATTTTGTCCTATTTTGTAGGTTGCATTTATTTACTTTGACATCAAACCTTGCATGGTAAGTTTATTAATTGATATTAGTCAAATATTATAAAAGGGCACGTTTTTTATACATACAAAAAAAATGGGATTGTAGAATCTATCTTTCCATTCATTTCTCTATCTATGTTTTTAATCGTCCAATCAGTTCCCTGTTCCCCGCCTTTGAGATAAAACAGGGAAATCAGAACATCATTCGGCTATATGCGCCACAACGCTGAAAATCATTTCTTTGCTTAGGTGGGTATGGTTGAATGGAGTTTCGATTGGAAGTGGGGTAGAATAGAATTTGACTGTCCGTCTGCCCGTTCGTCCGTCCGTCCGTCCGTCCGGATTTCTTTACTGTGTTTATTTTGGAAGTCTTGGTAGAATTTTATGAAATAAAGCTTATGAGATAAGGAAGTGGCCTATTCAGCGTGGTATAAAAAAAGCTTAAAAGTCAAATAACTGGAACATTTTGAAGTGAAATAGGTTTCTATATCACTACTTTTGAACGCCTGAACATAATTTTATGAAATTTGTAAATATTGACTTTGGGGTAAAAAATCAAATGTCTTGGTCAAAAGTGAAAAACTTAGAAATCATAGAATGAAATTAATTTCCGCTGCACAAAATTTGAAAGCCTTGATAGAATTTACTGACATTTTAAAAACAACTTACATGCATCAAGGCTAATGAGATGAGGAAGACGCCTATTGATATTTAGGTCAATCGATTAAAGGTCAAGGTCACAAGTTTTGTCCGACTGGGGACCTTGAGTCTCGCTCTTGTTATTTGCTTTGATAAACTCGTACTTTCAATTCACAAAACAGGATATAAAATCCAAAATTTCAGAGGACTTATTATTAGAGTTATAACCGTTTTAATCTTAATAGCACAGAGAAATTAAACTGTTAAATCTTTGCACAAGATACGAGTAATAATTTTGTCAAGAAATTCAAAGATTGCTCCGGAAGAGTAAGCAGTTCCTGCTATAGTTAACAGGAACTGCTTACTCTTCCGGAGCACCTGAGTTCACTCTTGTTTCGACTGGAGTTCGCGTTGTTGATTGATATTCAGTTATTTTGTGTTTCCATGTTTTGCATGTTGTCTGTTTTTGTCCTGTTCTTGTTGGTGTTTGCTGGTTTTGTCTCTGCCCTTTTGGACTTTCGATATTCGGATACCCCTTTGGTACCACTGCTTTTTGTGCAATAGAAATCAAAGTATTAATGTAAAAAAAAAAGAAAACAAAAAACCAAAAAAAAAAAAGCAATGGATGGGTATAGGACGTTTTCAAGCAAATACAGTAAGGTTAATTATATAGTTGAACATAAACAATTATCAATATACATGACCAAGACCGGTGCTCTCAAAGCAATTACTTTCTTTAGTGCCCTTCTCGAGTTCCCTTTTAGAGGCTTCCTTAACTAAAGTCATGTTCTCGAAGGTCTCTCATTTTGGAATGCATTTATTTTTCTCTTAACTCTATTGCACCTACGTAGTTAGATTCAACCATAAATATGATAAAAAAAATAATGAATTTACCTGAAATGATGTCATATTATGCAATTTTGACACCAGTAGACTTTGAAGGATTTAAATATTAAATAAATGAAGTATACGTTTGGTCGGAAATAATAATATATTTTCTTTGAGTATTATTTCTTTAATGAATTGTAATTTTTATTTTGAATTATATGGGACGATTATTTACATAGTCGTGGCTTCACCAGCCGACCAAAATCACTGAAAATGCTTCAACAACCTCACAACCTTCTAATTATTTCCCTAATAAGTTTATCTAAGAATCCTTCTTATGTTCATTCTTAAGAAAGCTTTGAGAATACCACCCAAGACGTATGCTGTAGGTTGTGCAGAAAAAATAGTTTTGTTCAATCATATTTAAACATTTCGAAATTGTATCCCACAAATTATAGCAGTGACGAGAATGTTGTCAAAAAGATTAATTTGATATGCAAACAATCATTTGACACCATATATTTTCGATGCAAAATCCTGCAAATGCATTCATTTGCAGGAAACGTATTTATATTTAACATATTTGTATTGGTTACCTAAACTACACAAAACTCAATCAATGAAAAGGATGTGTCATACTAACAAATGCTATTGCATTGGTTTTAGTACTGTGTATTTTATTTTCTTTAATTATGCCACAAACTGTTCCTAAATTTGCCAATAACAGTTTTTCCTTTTATATATTGATAATTGATTGGAAGAACCTATTAAATGTTTAAGTTTGGTCTTTTAATTCTCAAACAATCGTTTAGTGAAAGTCGTGCAAATAAAAAAAAAACAACATACACCATGCGGGAACAATTTTTTTTTTACCTTTTGATTACTTAATTATTTTTTTTTAATTATCAATTATTGATAGGAACACCTCATACAGACTCTGAAGACAAAAAAAGCCGTAAGAGATTTTTTATACAGGTCAAGCAAACCTAGTATTAAAAAGCAGACAGTTAATGTTGACCAGGCAAACCAACCATTGCTGGATAACGAAGAGAAGGAACTAAAAGATGTATATACTAACAGTCAAGAAGAAGCGGCAAATGATGCATATTCACTTGAAAAAGAATATGACTTTAAGGTACATGTATTGGCAAGACCTTTACAAGATTATTTATCTGTTGATATTTTTATTTGGAACAGTAAATGTGTGTAGTAATGACCACAAGCACTTGGAGCATGGATTTCATATATGACCCCCCTTTTTTTTTCTAATACCCCTATCAAAATAAAATTTCAATAAACATGATTTAATTAGTCTTTTCTTGTCATTTCTAAACATACTATGTCAAAATATTGCTGTTTTATACTATCCAAAATTTTTACCCACTGGTATACACAGGCACTTGTATACATAAAGCGAATTATGTATACCAGTGGGTAAAAAATTTGGATAGTATAAAACAGCAATATTTTGACATAGTATGTTTAGAAATGACAAGAAAAGACTAATTAAATCATGTTTATTGAAATTTTATTTTGTTAGGGGTATTAGAAAAAAAAAGGGGGGGGGGGGGGTCATATATGAAATCCATGCTCCAAGTGCCTGTGGTAATGACTTAGAGAACTACTTAATATATTGTCTGAAATTTCATTTAAATCACCCATTAAAACGCCTCCGTTGATGAAATGTAACGAGTAATTATATAAAGTGTGAAATAAAAGTAAGAAAAGAGCAAAACAATTTCTTGAACAATCTCAAATACATAACAGGAAAATACAAACCGGACAAAGACACATCGATGAAATCTAAGATAGAATGGTCATGACATAGTTCAGACATTTTAAAAGTAATTGTTGGTTAAACAAACCGAAGCTTTTTGCTTTGTTAACCACAAAAAACTTTAGTTCAGGTTGACTGATTGCTAAGAAATTTTATAATTATGTTCCTTACCATAACACGATTGATTAGATATGGTTTTTTTTGTCTCCCTTTTTTCATTGCGTAATGAGGGATCCAAAAGAAGTCTGATTTTGTTTTTTTTTTCAATTTAATTTTTGACATATATTGGATACAAAATGGAAAACGAATTTCTTTTTGACCCCACTTTTTTTGTTGAGCAGTAGGGGGTCAAATTGTGAAAAAAAATTACACCTTAATAATTTGTCTGATTTTTTAGCTCACTTGACCCAAAGGGTCAATTTATTGTACTTTTTTCTATATTTTGGTCTTAATTTTGCACTTATTAAGCTCAACAATAGATATTTCGGAATTTAAATTGCAATTTGCTAAGCATATCAGCATCTACAAAATATGAAGCAGGACTATTTATTTTAGGACTCATTCTCCTTAGATCGTTAAATTAAGCCATTTTCACACCCTTTTCCCATTTACTCATATGACGCCATAATTTCAATAGCAACCAAACTTTGTAAAGTTATTCATAAGATTAGTGGTATAAACAAACTGTTGTTCAGATTTTAGATTGTTAAAAAAAATGCCGCTGTTGCTAAAACTTGAACATAAGGTAACTTGTATTTTTTTACTAGTGACTAAAAAAATCGATTAATAATTCTAAAGAAAGCATATTATTAAACACAGTATGTGGAGAGCCAAAGTTGAAGTACCATTCATTTAAGGATTAATTCCCCTTAGAACGTCAAATTGACAATTTTCACGACCTTTCCTCTTTACAATTACATTGAAAACCGTAAATGGTAGAGGAAAACTTTGAACTCTAATTGATCGAAGTTATTAATTACCCCTGAATGGAGCAATTGTGAACTATTTTCGCCTTATACACTTTACTTAATGAAGTAATTCTAACTTATAACCCATTTAATGTAAAAAGTGGTTTTTGTCCTATAGCTTAAAATTCAGGCATTCAGACTTCTAGGAGCCTCTTGTTTGACATACCTTATATTTCTATATAAATTCGTCAGTAGCACTGTGATGTCTTATTTTAGCAACTTATGCTTTATTTTGATATGTTTTTCTTTCTTTCAGTATATGGCACAACAAATTCTTTGGGAGGTTTCTACTGAATATGTTAACGACTTTTTACAAGAAAAACTGGATAAAAGCGAAACAAACATTCATTCAACTCGAGCTGTTTGTCTTTGTGAATATGCCCAGAAACACTTTAATGCTTTTAAAACTGTAACTTGCCAACAAGAAATCTCTATTGGGCAACAAACACCAGCTATGAACGAACAATCCACTACAGAACAGTTCAGCAACGATAAATCTGTAATACTTGTGTAAAATAGTTTACTTACAGCATAATTTGAATATTTTAAGATTGTTATCGTGTTCATAAAATATGCACAGTTTCAAATCGATATGTGTGAATGGGTCTGTTGTGTATAAGCAGTATCAAATAGTCGTGACGTTAACAAAATCGAACTACAATAATGAAACTCAACAAGCCTCTTAAACAAAGGTTCAAAATTTAAATTTCAAATTACTTTTCTTAAATCTGGGTATTTTGTATGCTACATCCATCCCTCTTCTGCGACTTTGTTATTTTTCTACAAGTATAACTATGAGACACAGAATAATGACATTCACATACTGATTTGGACGAACATAGTAATACCGTCAAGTAAGCAAAATAATTCTAATAAGCAGATTTACATTTTTGGTATTTCATTAGACGAAAATAATAACATGTAAAGCAAAATTCAAAACCCAATCTCGGTTTTGTATTTGTATATCCTTATATGCAAAATGCATGCTTATTTGTACAATTGAAATAACAATGAATATATTAGCATATATTTTGTTCAAATAGAATATTTTCTTCATCTTCGTTACCATTTCTTACTTCAACTTACTAGTATTTGAAAGTAACTTTGAAAATATCGTTGTACATGATATTCAACTTTTAAATATCTATCAAGTCTTTAGTATCTATCTGCATCTAAAAATAAAAAAAGCAACAGTTTTTGGTTGTTTGAAGTTTTAAAGAGCGTAACCCATAAAAAGGGTTAAGTTGCCAACTTCATTATATCAATGACTTTTGCAGAGCTTCTTAGACTGAACATTTAAAGAAGAAGCAGCTTTTATCGATCAGCAGTAGTTCATTCTGAATATTTTTTTTTTACTTCTAAAGAAGCAAAGAGGCACGAATGGGGCATTTAAGTGTAAAAAGTGCCAAAGGGCAACGACGAAACCGGTAAACACGAACAAAAACAGCGCAAAGAGACACAAAATACAAAATCAACCGAACGGAAATCAACAACGCGAACTCAAGTCGCGACAAGAGTGAACTCAGGTACTTCGGAAGAGTAAGCAGTTCCTGCCTGCTATAGCACACCCGTCCTGTTGCTAATTTCTAATTCAGTGTGTCAAATCTGGTAAAGGAATACAAAACAAATTTTTACGACAAACCAACATCTGCACTCATTTGAGAGATAAAAATACCATATTTTTAACTGCGTCGCCGAAGGCGAAAGCAGGTCTAGTAGTCGGGTCACTCCGTCCGTCCGTCCGTCTGTCCGTCCGTCCCGCTATGGGGTGCCTTTCTTGTGTAATCTGAATCTCAAAAACCAAACACTAGATCTTTCTGAAATTTTACATAGTGATTACAAATATATTGAAGATGTGCACCTCCCCTTTTGGGATCATTTTATAATTTCGTTTAGAAATTAGGGGCCCAAAAGGGGCCAAAAAAGCGATTTTTTAATTTTTTTTCCACAATAACTTTTGTTGTGGTAGACCAAATGCTATGAAACTTTAGAGTAATGTTACTTACCAAAAAAGGAAGGGTTGGGCTGATTTTGGGTGTCCCCTCTTTTTTTTCGTTTAGAAATTAGAGGCCCAAAGGGGGCCAAAAAAGCGACTTTTTAAATTTTTTCCACAATAACTTTTGTTCTGGTTGACCAAATGCTATGAAACTTTACAGTAATGTTACTTACCATAAAAGGAAGGGTTGGGCTGATTTTGGGTGTCCCCTCTTTTTTCGTTTAGAAACTAAGGGCCCTAAGCAGGCTTTCCACAGATGGGTGTTAGTTTCCCAAATTTGGCTAGGGTTGAAAATATAGAAAATTTTACAAAACCTGTTGCTATGGTTACCTAATATTATATCATATATTTTTATTTGAAAAAATGTGGTATTTGGCACTTCCCCAAAATTTTGATACATAATTTAGTGTTGCTAGCTTTATATGTAAACAACATGGTGGATGCAAAGGGAAACTAGGATGGTGTATTTTTAGGTAATTTTCTATGCATTAAAATAAAAACTTTTTATGGCCACTAAGATAGCACAAAATCAAAACGGCGATGACCCAGGTTGAGGCTATTTTTCTGAAAATTAAACATCTGCTCTACAGGAAAGTGAAATAAAATGTCAACATATTTGGGAAGAACAGTGTTCAAATTTCATGCAAAAAAAGTGTGCTGACACTGTTTTTTAGGTTTTTTTAAGCAAATTATTGCTGTTTCCATGGCAACAGTGTAATGCAAAATCCCTTGTTTCATACATTATGACCCCTTTTCCTCAAAGTATGTTTATTTATGAACCACTTGATGTATACATGTAGCTATGCCAGAAAAACAGTTGAATCCCTGCAGATATTTAAGTAAAGGGGGTCCTGCCCCTTAGAAAAAAAGGGCTATCTGCGGAGCGCTGGCTTAAGCGTATTTCAATGACCAAAACAGCTTGATTCATGCATGTAAGAACCTGACAACTATTGTAGAAAATTTCAATTAGATCCTGTAGGTTCACTTAAGCCTAAAATCACATATGTCGGTTTCATAATTCTTTCGAAATCACTATAGCAACCAGTATATAACAATAGAACATTTTGGGTCGTATTGTTTTTTTCGACGTTTTTACCAGTCCGCCCTAATTTTTAAAATTTGTGTAACTTCATAACCATTTGGGTCACGCACATAGCAAAGATATCTTTGGAAAGCTCATTTCATACACTATAAGTTGAAAATACTAAAGCCCATCCATTTAGTACACTTTTAAGCACAGAAACTTTTATCTAGAGGTCATGGAACACAAAAAAGGCTTCAATTTTCTTGTTGTTACTTACTTTTTTTACTCAAAACAGATAATTTTTTCAATGAATATATAAGTTTTTTGGTGTGAAATTGGTCAAAGTCACCAAAAGAATGATTAAACAATCAATTTATTAAGAAATACCTGTTTTGATCCAAAATGCATATCAATTCTTGAAAGTTTTGACTAGAGAAAAGGGGAAAGGTAAAAAATGAGATTTTTTGTTAAGCGCGCTTGCATATTGGAACAACCATTACTTCGCTATTCGTAAACCAATTTCGAAACTTTTTTGTGTTTTGTAATGGCAAGATTCTGAACTTTGAAATTATTGCAAAATGAAAAGTAGTCGAAAAAATGTTTTCGGCTGAAGCAGGCTTTCCACAGATGGGTGTTAGTTTCCCAAATTTGGCTAGGGTTGAAAATATAGAAAATTTTACAAAACCTGTTGCTATGGTTACCTAATATTATATCATATATTTTTATTTGAAAAAATGTGGTATTTGGCACTTCCCCAAAATTTTGATACATAATTTAGTGTTGCTAGCTTTATATGTAAACAACATGGTGGATGCAAAGGGAAACTAGGATGGTGTATTTTTAGGTAATTTTCTATGCATTAAAATAAAAACTTTTTATGGCCACTAAGATAGCACAAAATCAAAACGGCGATGACCCAGGTTGAGGCTATTTTTCTGAAAATTAAACATCTGCTCTACAGGAAAGTGAAATAAAATGTCAACATATTTGGGAAGAACAGTGTTCAAATTTCATGCAAAAAAAGTGTGCTGACACTGTTTTTTAGGTTTTTTTAAGCAAATTATTGCTGTTTCCATGGCAACAGTGTAATGCAAAATCCCTTGTTTCATACATTATGACCCCTTTTCCTCAAAGTATGTTTATTTATGAACCACTTGATGTATACATGTAGCTATGCCAGAAAAACAGTTGAATCCCTGCAGATATTTAAGTAAAGGGGGTCCTGCCCCTTAGAAAAAAAGGGCTATCTGCGGAGCGCTGGCTTAAGCGTATTTCAATGACCAAAACAGCTTGATTCATGCATGTAAGAACCTGACAACTATTGTAGAAAATTTCAATTAGATCCTGTAGGTTCACTTAAGCCTAAAATCACATATGTCGGTTTCATAATTCTTTCGAAATCACTATAGCAACCAGTATATAACAATAGAACATTTTGGGTCGTATTGTTTTTTTCGACGTTTTTACCAGTCCGCCCTAATTTTTAAAATTTGTGTAACTTCATAACCATTTGGGTCACGCACATAGCAAAGATATCTTTGGAAAGCTCATTTCATACACTATAAGTTGAAAATACTAAAGCCCATCCATTTAGTACACTTTTAAGCACAGAAACTTTTATCTAGAGGTCATGGAACACAAAAAAGGCTTCAATTTTCTTGTTGTTACTTACTTTTTTTACTCAAAACAGATAATTTTTTCAATGAATATATAAGTTTTTTGGTGTGAAATTGGTCAAAGTCACCAAAAGAATGATTAAACAATCAATTTATTAAGAAATACCTGTTTTGATCCAAAATGCATATCAATTCTTGAAAGTTTTGACTAGAGAAAAGGGGAAAGGTAAAAAATGAGATTTTTTGTTAAGCGCGCTTGCATATTGGAACAACCATTACTTCGCTATTCGTAAACCAATTTCGAAACTTTTTTGTGTTTTGTAATGGCAAGATTCTGAACTTTGAAATTATTGCAAAATGAAAAGTAGTCGAAAAAATGTTTTCGGCTGAAGCAGGCTTTCCACAGATGGGTGTTAGTTTCCCAAATTTGGCTAGGGTTGAAAATATAGAAAATTTTACAAAACCTGTTGCTATGGTTACCTAATATTATATCATATATTTTTATTTGAAAAAATGTGGTATTTGGCACTTCCCCAAAATTTTGATACATAATTTAGTGTTGCTAGCTTTATATGTAAACAACATGGTGGATGCAAAGGGAAACTAGGATGGTGTATTTTTAGGTAATTTTCTATGCATTAAAATAAAAACTTTTTATGGCCACTAAGATAGCACAAAATCAAAACGGCGATGACCCAGGTTGAGGCTATTTTTCTGAAAATTAAACATCTGCTCTACAGGAAAGTGAAATAAAATGTCAACATATTTGGGAAGAACAGTGTTCAAATTTCATGCAAAAAAAGTGTGCTGACACTGTTTTTTAGGTTTTTTTAAGCAAATTATTGCTGTTTCCATGGCAACAGTGTAATGCAAAATCCCTTGTTTCATACATTATGACCCCTTTTCCTCAAAGTATGTTTATTTATGAACCACTTGATGTATACATGTAGCTATGCCAGAAAAACAGTTGAATCCCTGCAGATATTTAAGTAAAGGGGGTCCTGCCCCTTAGAAAAAAGGGCTATCTGCGGAGCGCTGGCTAAAGGGGCAAAAATGTGACAGTTTTTATTTATGGTTCGATTTAGAAATTTTTTTTTACAAGTTAATTTTGGTCATATATTGGATTCAAAATGAAGGATACAATTTTTTCTTGACCCACCTTTTCTGTTTAGCAATAAAGGGACCAAAAGGGGAAAAAATAGAAACTATTTATTGTCTATTTTTACAATATTGGGTGGCATGTGACAAATATGCTTTGTAAGTCCACCATAGGATGCAAGTGTCAAAATATTTTGACTGTCCATATTGGGCCTAGAACGTACAGAGTTCAATGTTTTGTCGTGCGACGCAGGGCCAGACATCGATTTGTCTTGTTCTACGAGTGCACGTTGTCTACCGTAAAATTTCTTGAGTGAAGACAGCAACCGTGGAGCAATATAACCCTGTGTCAACAATTTCTGTGTCAAAAAGGAAATCGATGTGATTCCCGCAAGCCCTGGAGTAACGATTCAACTGTGACACGAAGACTCCATAAGCAAGAGCGGACGGAATGTTGCTACACATAAAGGGGAAGTTGACGATTGGAAAAGTTGAAGTCATCACGTTTGTCATAGAGCTTTGCTGAAAGTCTTCCTTGAGAGTCAATTTCGAGATATAGATCTAGATATGAAGCAGACTTCCTAGAATCTATATATATCAGATGGAGAAAGTCACCAAATCGAGAATTGTTTAGTGAAACGACATCATCAATATAACGGAACGTGAGGTAAAGGATCATAACTCCTAAAATAGGTCATATGACAACTTCGGTATAATGAAGACTATCATTAAGCTTTTTGAGACTATATGAAAATGTGGTTTGTTTACCTTTAACAGGGGCACAAGTCCTAAAAGGGTTTAACTGACAACTTTGACCCAAATGGAGACATCTGCAGAACTTTTAAGATCTATTAGATGTTTCCTTTTTATTAGAGTTTATGTGTAATAAGTCATTTAATGTGATTTTTATGTCGCCTGAAACGTGTTGCAAAGCCATATATAGCATATATACGTCTTGTGTCTTCCCACGTAGTCCTGCGCCCTGTGGCAGCACAAAAAAAAATTGTCACAGTAATCTTGGCAACTACATGTCACAGCCTCTTGATATTTGGCATGTAGCTTTGTCCTATAGTAATCCATGGTGTAAAGAGATTTTATGCCAGAAAATCTCTACTTCCCGTTTATTGAGAGCATAAGTTTTCACACAGAGTGAGCATATTTACAAAATTTCAGTTGTCGTTTTCTGTGCAACTACATGCTACAGCCTCTTCATGTGTGGTATGTATTTTGTCTTATATTACAATATGGTATAAAACGATGTTTATACCCGAAAAATTCCTACTTCCTGTTTACTGAGAACTGAGGTTTTCAAATAAAGTGAAAATACATATTAAATTTCTGTTGCAGTTTTCTTGGCTACTACTTGGCACAGCTTCTAGATATTTCGCAGTAGCAGCTTTCTCCTATAGAACTATATGAATTAAAAGCGATTTTATGCCTGTTACTTCTCTACTGACTTTTTACCGAAAAAAAAATTTAAACGCAGGTGACATACGTCTTTCATGTTCTAGTTTAGTAACAGCAGCCATGTTTTGCGGGATCAGAAATCAAACACAGGTTTAGCGCAGAATGATCTAAGGATTAATAATTTTATGGTCATAAACGGAGCCAGCATATTTCTGTTGCCAATCAAACCAACACCAGATCTCTATCAGATAAGTTTGATGATCTACTCGTAACTCTACAACAACCGTTAGGTGTTCATTATGTTCGTACCTTTCTGTTTTCACTACGAGTCATGGAACTGAAAAACCTACGTGATCTTGGGTTGGAAAAAGTAGTTACTGATATATTTTCTCCTTACAGACTTTCTAGCACTGTATGTGTTATTGCCCTCTTCCATTTTTTCAAACCTGTAAGAAGTGAACCTCTTAGTACTGTGTACAGAAAATTTCACTGCATTCCATATATAAAAGAATAAAGGAATAGACGCTATTAACATCGGCAATTTTATGAATCGTAAAGAAGTAACATCTCAGATTCCTCCTTAATATAAGAACCAGTCAACACAAATTGTTTCCTACCGCTATACCAAGATCATTAACGGTAAAATTTTCAATCACAAAAAGGTATTGCAGGACATAAATATTGAATACTACCTAAAGTCCCCTCTGGTGTGCGATAGTCCCACTTTTCCCTTCCTCTATCGTCCATCTGGTCATGTTATCATGGGTGATCTTAAGATAATTGAGAACGATTTAATTATTACGAAATGTGGTTTCAAATGGACTGACATTCAGGAAGCCACAGCGTATCAATTAGAACCATAACTTTAAAATCATCATTGATGCCGCTGTGTAGGACTATGTCAGAGCCTAGATAAAACGGGAAAAAGATCAAGAACCAGTGCATGAATCGCTGTCGGACTGGGTAAAAACTATCCAATCTCTTGTACGCAGCCGAATTGTAAACTTTGGAAATATGTTAACCCTCGGCCTCGTTGTTCTGTATTTATAGATCGTGAAGCTCTAGATGGTCTCTCTCCCTTACATGACAAGTGTATTGTCACATCCGCAGACTAGGCTTAGTACCGATAATATAGTTTTTGTATGTAAAGCATACTATTTTAAATGTCTGATTAAAGAACATTGATGGTAATTCTTCTGCTAGTGCTACATACACTCGGACTTCATTTAAAAGAGATGAGATCACAGCCAACCATAAATTTTTCGTGTCCTCTTTAAATATTTATTTGAAGAAGGAACATTAAAAGTTACCATAATTTTACTGGATACTTATATTCACAAAAAATCATGCAAGGAAAGGTATTTAGCTGGCCTCATCATGTGCAACTGCTGAGCTGTCAGTTCAACTTACTATTATCTTGTCCATGAAGTATCCTGGATGCATGTTCAATTCAAGTAGTAATATTATATGTTTGTTATAGTTTGTATAGATTCTGCACAAATGATCAACATATGCAAGCCGTATATTGAATGCAGATCTTTGAGAATGGTAGCAGTTCATCATATTCTTAAGCATATGAGGTGTCACATGAAAGGACTGTACATACAAAGACAGTTGAAGACAAACTATTCATGGATACGCTAAATTCAATGGGATTTATGTTGATAATGTCTTGCAAAAATCTTTCTCGTTTTAGATCAGTAAAGTCAAATGACGTCAATAAGTGTTCAATAATGTTACATAATAATTTTCCACATTTGTCACAAAGGATGGTGTTCTGTTCAGTACGTGTAATACTGCAAATATCGACAACGTATTGCGCTTCAGTTCGTAATTTGGGGAAATGTTTCGCTACTGTCCATGTTTGTGTGGTCTTATGTTAGAATGGATAACTTTAAATAAACTAAAGTCTTTATCTGATTGTCTCTCTCTCCAAAGGAGTAAATAAATCTAGATCTCTCTAAATCTAATCTGTCGACTCAACATTGTTTTTGACAGATTTTGACCATTGCGCCTTTGATGCAAAAGTTCCAGACTAAGAACGCATGTAAAATGTCCATAAGTTTATATTTCTCTATCAAACCAATACCATCAGGAATGAAACAAAGTTGTACTTTTGTGTACTTTTATTGATATTCAAGAAGTCTTGTTGTAAGGGTTTTCCTAGATAATTTATCCGTGCCGAGTCTACGCAATCTACCAAAAAAATAACAGTTTGTTAATGTTGATGTATGCCTCTACGGTATGCCATCCTAAAAGACTACAGCACTTGTCTGATCTGGTACGGACGGGTAATCCTTGGAGTATTTTGCATACAAATCTGCGAGCACTCTCTAAAGCCAAAAGTTCCGTTTTACTTAGACAGCTCCAAATTTCACAGCCATATAAAGCTTTGGTGTAACACATAGATTTAACGAATTTTGAACATGACAATAGATTCAATATTGAAGGATGAATACCATATTTTATGTATGTTTGTTTATAATCCACAGTTATAAACTGAAATTAACTTTGTTTTTATATTTCAAATGTATTTTAATAGCCAAGTTTACAAATTTTCAACTCCAACAGTAGACATGGTAAATATTGTGACAACCCGTTTTGCAATAATAACGCATTTTGCAATACAACAAAATTTTGGCCTATTTTTTGTCCTTGGTTACGTCTAGTAAGTATGTACTGATAAAAAGATACTGACTAACTGGGGAGTTTAACGTCGTGACTATACCTAGATATAGGTCTGCAGCGACGTTTATATAAAAAAAGATAAACTAATGCTCGCCTCGTATACCCCTGCTTGGTCACTGCTGTAACCATGTACTTCGGTTAGATTTGATGTGAAATGTCATTTGATTATATATTTGTTTGTTTAGTCTTTATTTGGCTTAAATATGATACAAAATGCTTCAAAATGTATCAACTATTTATAAACATTACTTTATGGCATGGACATTGAGTTTAAAGTGTTATTGCAAATCGCGTTAAATATGACAACCCATTTTGCAATAAACTATGAAATGTAATAACGCATTTTGCAACAAAACAAAATTTTAGTTATATCATGTATATCTTGTCTTTAGTTGCGCCAAATTAGTATGTATGATAAAAAAAGATAAACTAATGCTCGTCACGTATACCCCTGCTACGTCCCTGCTGTAACTATGTACATCGGTCAGATTGGATGAGAAATTTTATTTGACAAAAATATTGATTTGGTTTGCCTTTATTTGGCTGAAATATGATACAAAAAGCTTCATAATGTATAAACCTTTTAGAAACATTACTTTGGGGCATGGAAATTGAGTTTAAAGTGTTACTGCAAATCGCGTTAAATATAACAACCCATTTTGCAATAAAGTATGAAATGTAATAACGCGTTTTGCAATAAAACAAAATTTTGGCCTATTTATTGTCCTTGGTTTCTTGGTTACGTCTAGTTAGTATGATCTGATAAAAATATAAACTTATGCTCGCCACTTATACCCTTGCTTGGTCCCTGCTGTAACCATGTACTTCGGTTGGATTTCATGTGAAATGTCATTTGATTAAATATCGATTCATTTGGTCTTTATTTGGCTTAAATATGATACAAAATGTTTCAAAATTATCAACTATTTAGAAGCATTACTTTATGGCATGGACATAGAGTTTAAAGTGTTATTGCAAATCGCGTTAAATATGACAACCCATTTTGCAATAAAACAAAATTCTAGTCTATATCACGTATATCTTGTCCTTAGTTGCGCCTAATTAGTATGAACTGATAAAAAAATAAACTAATGCTCATCACGTATACCCCTGCTACGTTCCTGTTGTAACCATGTACTTCGGTCAGATTGGATGTGAAATTTTATTGGATAAAACATTGATTTGGTTTGCCTTTAATTGGCTGAAATATGATACAAAATGCCTCAAAATGTATAAAAATTTTAGAAACATTACTTTGGGGCATGGAATTTGAGTTTAAAGTGTTACTGCAAATCGCGTAAAATAGGACAACCCGTTTTGCAATAAACTATGAAATGAAATAACGCATTTTGCAATAAAACAAAATTTTAGTCTATATCATGTATATCTTGTCTTTATTTGCGCCTTATTGGTATGTACTGATAATCAAAGCGCTAAAGCGTTTAAAGGCAAGCGAAATATATAAGAACTGTAATAGATTTATTCTCTGTTAAAGTATATTGCTCAAAATGTTTGCGAAATATTAATTTTGGTGAGCCATGCAGATGCCCTTAAATTTAAAGTTAATGAACATAATTGCACACACAAGACAGGTATCGTGTTAAAACGGTATCGATTGAAACACCCCTTCGATTAAAATGAACTCGTCCCAATGATGTGTATTGTATCCTGAATTTATGAATGGAGAAGATATTTTCCTTGCATTACCCAATCAAATAACAGAGTATTTCTACGAACAAATCAAGTAATAGATGAATACATAATGTATATTCTATCGCCTTTAACTAAAGAGTTCCTCATGTAAGATGCAAAGGAATAAATAAAACTCGTGCCGGTCATATAAAATGCCAATAAAAATGGAGATTTATAGAAGTGTGTATCATGTTAACAAATATTGAAAAGTAATATAGAAAATAAAGCATTTTATTCCAGACTGGATGCAGGAGGATCACTCCGTCTAGACGGAAAAAAAACGCGAAAATCATCACTACTCTATAGACTCCATAAGGCTTCGCTGGCGCTTGCCTAAAAAGGATAAACTAATGCTCGCCACGTATATCCCTGCTACGTCCCTGCTGTAACCATGTACTTCTGTCAGATTGGATGTTAGATTTTATTTAATAAAATATTGATTTGATTTGCCTTTATTTGTTTTAAATATGATACAAAAATCTTCATAATGTATAAACTTTTTAGTTTTTCCGGTCCTCGAAATCACCTTTATCTCATAATTATTACATAAGGCTCGAACCATTTTCATACGGTGGGGGGGGGGGGCTGGGATTTTGTTACCTGATATTATTTTTTTTTTCTGTCCAAATCAAAGTTACATTTTTTTTCTACCCAAAGCAAAATCCAAAAAAAATTTTCAGGCAAATTCAGAATTTTTTTTACATTTGTTTTTCTATTCGTAAGTTTACAGGTCTTTTATCTTTTGTGTGAATTAGGCCAGTTCTTGGACTAATTTATTCTCATTGTTACATTCACATATTTTAAAGACAAATGAGATATGTGGAATAAGTCAAACAGACAAACTCTTGGTCTAGGAGATGAAATGTACATTGGACTATTGTATTTTGATTTTGAATACATGCACATTCAAAACATACATATATTTATAAGAAAAATGGGATATAGAGAGACATGGCGAATATGTCAGCCAACCTCTATTGAAAACACAAACTAAAAAATGAAAATAATTTAAAACCAGAATCCCCCCAAAAAATAAACATTCAGTACAAAAATGTATATAGCAATATTAATTTAAATGGACAATAGACAAAGTCAAATAGCTGGATATCTAAAATCCA
This sequence comes from Arcuatula senhousia, assembly GCA_963971305.1. NCBI lineage: Eukaryota > Metazoa > Mollusca > Bivalvia > Mytilida > Mytilidae > Arcuatula > Arcuatula senhousia. Next base: position 46,576,609 of record OZ020309.1, on the reverse strand, counting down.
AAATTTGTTTCTTTTATAAATATACTTTTTTCCAATATGTGAAATCTTATTCTAAAACTTATCAAGACTAGAAGTGAAAACCATATTCATTTGTAATTGCCCTGGTAACCTTCTCACGTAGAGGACTTATCACATGGTTACCTTTTAGGTTCATCTTTTGGTATCAAAGTTTTTAAAAGTTAATTTCCAAGTTTTGGGTTGAAATAAGACAAAGAAAAGTACAAATTAAAGGCAATAAGGAATCATAGAAAAACAAGCCTTTTGATTTTGGTTAGGGATCCGGCGTTTAACAGACATGGAGATAGCTGAAGGCCTCAAAAGATCTTGGGTAAATGATGCAAAAACATCCATTCTTGTGATTTCCTGAAAGCTTATCATGAAATTTAGATTTCATAATTCATTATAAAAAATCATCATATAAACTACAAAAAAACACAAGAATGCAGTTGGAAAAATAAGAAATCTGTAAATATTGACCAATGTTGTCGTATAGACATTTTGGATTTACCAGTGGGATGGGAAATACATATAATTTTATTTGTTAAGCGGGACAACAGTGTCTAAGATGTCCACACTTCAAATGTTCATTCTTCATACCAGGGTGTCAGAAGGCGACTGAAGCTCATGGAACCTGACATACATCACAAAATGATACAGAGGCTATATTCTGAAAGCAACAGAAAAAACTTAGACCTGTAGACGATATATAGATCAGGAAACGTATTCAACCATATGATAAATTCCAAATATTGAAAGCCCCAGGTCAAAAGTTTCTGCATAATCAGTTATGGAAATGATTTGATCCCTCGGGTAAACAAACTGACGGACCAGTATAAAACATTACACCACTCTCAACTTCTTTTATGGGTATAATGCAACAATAGTGTATGTAAAATAGGTTATAATAATTACATTGCAAGGTATAAGAAATGCAATGTAACTTTTAATTATCCTGATTTTGAGTCATACAGCAGAGGTTCATACCATAACAGATCAAAACTATAGATGTACATGTATGCATGTACTAAACATATTAAAAGTGATACTATTTCGTAGCACATTATCATTTCAAAATTTGAAACTTTTGCAGGAAAAATCAGGCTTTTATCATTTGAGTTCAAAGGATGTATATTTTTTTTTGAAATTTATGAATATTGAATTTTTTTTCAGCTCCATTAGCATGATTAGGAGCATTTTTATTTTTTTCTGTAAAAATTGGAATTAATTTTTTTAAATTAATTAATGGAATAATGCAATGCCGACTACTATACGTGTTCACACCATAACTCTCATTTTGGTTTCTAAGTAATCATTGCATAAAGATGGACGAAAGTCCAAAATTTTTGGCATTTTTTAACATTTATTTCTATTGGACCATGTTTGAATCATTCCAAGCTAGCACCAGCAACAGTTACTCAAGCCTAGACTCAACCCTCTAAAGTGAACCAATGAGTCCAGGATCTCCAACTCACTGTTCATCATCTGTCTCCAAGAAGGACCGTGGGGTAAGAATAGCTAAAACAACAAACTCCATAGTATTGAATATTAACTTTCAAAGCATAAACAATAAAAAGGAGGAACTATGGAACATTGTTGATCAATCCAACCCAGATGTTTAATAGAAACGAAAGGTTTTGTGATTTTTGTATGAATTGTATTGAGGATGAGTTTCATTTTATTCTGAATTGTAGTAAATTTAATGATATTCGTAAGATGTATATTAAACCATATTATTGGAAAAAACCTTCTGCTTTAAATTAGTCCAACTTTTGTCTGTTTGTAACATCAAAGAACTTAATAACTTGGGTAAACTTTTGTATTGTGCTGAAAAAATTAGAAATGTTTTATAATGGTCATGCTCCGCTATTCAATATTGTATTTATAAATTATTGTGTATATATATGCCTATAAGCTGTATTGCTTTTGGTAATAAAGTATTACTATAAAAGTATTACTATAAACTACATGTTGAAGAGGTTAATGAACAATGCAAAAATTATCTCTTAAAATGGCGACGTTAGAGTGAAGCTTCGTGTACTACTTTTACATATTACTACATTCGTAGCTTCAATGTATATACATGTTTGATATTTACTGTAATACAAACTCATATTCGAATAAATTAATAATTATATGAAAATCAATTTCCAGAATATTTTCATCTTGTTCATTAATTAACGCTTTGCAATGTCTTATGCAGGTTCGGTAAAAGAGGAAGAAATAATGCTCGACCAATAGTGGCACGATTCATATACTATAAAGATCTAGAACAAGTTCTACAAAATGCTTATAAACTAAGAAACACACCTTTCGGGATAAATCAACAGTTCCCAATAGAAATCCAGAATGCCCGAAAAAAGTTGTATCCGAAGATGAAAGAAGCCAAAAGAGAACAACGTGACGTAGTACTTGTACGGGACAAGTTATTTATAGATGGAGAGCTCTACATACCACCCGAAGACAATCCTACTTCCGAGAATGTTTATTCCGCCAAATGGACACCAGAACGTATCCGAGATCGGATGAAAAATAACAGTCCCGAACATTTTCAAACTCCAGCCAATCCGAAGAAACGGCAGCGACAGGGCTCTTCACCACCCACGGACATACCGGAAATAACATAGGACAGGCGGGGAGACCTACCTCTTCATAGTGACGAAACCTTAGATATATTTGTAAATAAAACTATTACTGATCTGAATTATGTTGATACATGTACTAATCAAAATGTATGTAATATTGTTGTTATTGATTCTGTTGAAAAATCGCGAGGCAATAGCTCTGGTGGTGACGAAACTTCTGAAAATTTAAATCCAGGTAGCATTACCGCCCTTCATGAACACATTTACAAAGACCCCTATGAATTAGAGTCCGACTCTGAAACATTTGAACTTACGGATTCACTGTCAACAAGTAGTAATCAATCGTTTAATCTACTTAAGCATGCTTTTCTAAATATTTTGTCTATTAATTGCTGCGGCATAAAAAAAAGATTAAAGTACCCAGAATTTGAAAAACTGATAAACAGACACGATATAGTGTGTATGTTTGAAACAAAAACTGATGATATGGACACAATTAAAGTGCCTGGCTATAAATTCAAACTAAAAAACAGAAAAAAATGCGCTAAGGTTAAATCAGGCGGAATAATGTTAGGATACAAAGAAAAGTACGATAAACTCATAAGAACTATAGATACGGAAAGTAAATTTGTATTATGGTTTAAAGTTGATTCAAGCTTACTAGGCCTTGACAGTGATGCCCTTTTTGGTATCGTTTATATTCCCCCAGATTACACGTCATACTCATCACCAGATGCTTTTAGCCAAATAGAAAACGAGTTTCTTTCCTTGTCAAATCAATATTACTCGGAGATTTTAATAGTAGAACATCAACAGATAGCGACTTTTTTCATTTTGATGAATCAGATCATTCTAACATATATGAAATTTTTGATGACAGTGCAAATGCTCTTGATTTGGCTGGTATTCCAAGAAGACGACAAAACAAAGATAAAGCTAAAAATAGATATGGTTCACTTTTGTTAGATTTCTGTAAAGGGAACAATTTCTTTATATTAAATGGAAGAATTGAAGGTGACAAGGAAGGAGACTTTACTTGTAAAAATGCAAGTGTAGTTGATTATTGTATAAGCAATGCCAATTTTGTAAATAGCTTTCGTAGTTGTCATATTCTAGAATTTTCGAAACTTTTTTCTGATGTACACTGTCCTTTATCTGTATGTATTGACACTTTTATGCATAACACTGGTTTAAACGAAAGTAATAACCCACCAGAAACGTATTCTAATACCGATAAGGCAAGAAAATGGGATAATAGTAAAATTTGAGATTTCCAGAGAAATATTAACATCACAAGGAAAGATGCACTTTTGAATAAACTTGTTGAACAAAGTAATGCCAACAATGTGATAAATGAATTAGGGGAGATATTTATTGATAATGCTAAGACAACCTTTGGAACTTTTAATAAAAGTAAACCCAAAAAGAAACGTAATGTGAAGTTTAACTCTAAACCTTGGTTTAATTTTGAGTGCAAATTTGCCAGGAAAAACTATAGAAAATTCAAGCGAAAATTTAAAAATCATAAAACCGAAATTAATAAACTTAGATTATTGGAGGCTGAAAAAAGGTATAAGAACATTATGGATAAGTGCCAAGCTGAACACTCAGATAATCTTTCGAAAAAGTTAAAAGACATCAGACAAAATGATTCTAAACAATTTTGGAAAATTTTTAGGCAGGGTAAGAATAAAAGTCAGCCAAATATTCCAATTGATAGCCTGTTTGAGTTTTTTAAATCTTTGAACGAAACACCAATGGATAACGAAGATACTAACCTGCCTGCCCTCGATGAACAAACATTAAACCAAGTGAACAATGAAATCAATTTGTATATTGAAAAGGAAGAAATCTTGAAATGCATTTCAAAGCTTAAAAATGATAAAGCTAGTGGCGAAGATCAAATTATAAATGAATATATCAAAACAACATCGGAACAATTTATCGATATTTACGAGAAATTGTTCAATCTTGTTTTCGACACAGGGCATATACCCGACCACTGGGTAGTAGGAAACATTAAACCCATTTTTAAAAACAAAGGGAACAGTAATGACCCTAAAAACTTCAGACCTATCACAATTGTCAGCTGTCTCGGAAAACTTTTTACTGCCGTGTTAACCGAGAGACTAAATAAATATTCTGAAGAGTTCTTTATTCTAAATGAAAACCAATGTGGTTTTCGACAAGGTTACTGTACTACTGATAATTTGTTTACGCTGCATGCTTTTTTCGAAATTTTGAAGCATAAGAGGAAAAAACTATTTTGTGCCTTTATTGATTTCGAAAAGGCTTTTGACAAAGTTTGGAGAACAGGCTTATTTTACAAGCTAATGTTGAATAATATAAATGGGAAAATGTTAGCCGTCATTCAAAACATGTATAAAAACATAAAATATAATATCGTCTACAACAGTGAAAGTTCCGCATTTTTCTCTTGTGACAACGGAGTGAGGCAAGGTGAAAATATGTCACCTTTTCTATTTGCAGTTTTTTTAAACGACCTAGAATCTTTCTTAGGAAGCCAAAATAATAACGGACTAACATCCATAACTAATGAAATGGAATCAATCTTAGGGGTTTATGTCAAAATCTTTGCTATACTGTATGCGGACGATACAGTATTGATGTCTGAAACTGCAGCCGGGTTACAGCAACAACTAGAAAGCTTCTATAAATATTGCAAAGATTGGAAACTTAAAGTTAACATAGATAAAACTAAAATCATATGTTTTTCTAGTGGAAGGCTTCCAGGTAATTTACACTTTACTTTAGATGATAAAGAAATTGAAATTGTCAAAGAATTTAATTATCTTGGCACAATCTTAAATAAAACTGGAAACTATAACTTTGCTATTAAAGCACAGGCTGATAAAGGAACAAAGGCCATGTATGAAGTTAGGCAAATACCACAATTTATCGATTTCGTGTCAACTTGATCTCTTTGATAAAATGGTAAAACCGATTTTACTCTATGGGTGTGAACTCTGGGGATACAAAATTTTTTATCAGATCGAAAAAGTTCATTTAAAATTCTGTAAAATTCTATTAAATATTAAATCTTCTACTCCAAGCTGTTTCGTTTATGGAGAAATCGGACGATTTCCACTTTCTCTAGATGTAAAAACTAGAATGATTTCTTATTGGTCTAAACTAATTTTAGGTAAACAAACAAAACTGTGTTCATTATCATATAATCTTATGTACCAATTGTCAGTTAACCAACATACATCTTTTCAATGGCTTGAATTTGTAAAAAGTATTTTTAATGAGTGTGGACTTGCTTATATTTGGAACTTACAAAATGTCCGTAACTTTGATTTGTTAAAACTTCAAATTAAACAAAGTCTCTCTGATCAGTTCCGACAAAATTGGCATGAAGAAATGCAAAACTGTTCGAAAGCGACCAATTATAGATTATCTAAAGATTCGCTAGAAAAAGAAAAATATTTCGATATACTCAGCAAGAAAGACTCTATTCTAATGTGCCAATTTAGAACGGGAAATCATAAACTGCCCATAGAAACGGGTAGATGGCATAATATTGATAGAAATAATAGAATGTGCAACTTGTGTAATGAACAGTTAGGTGATGAATATCACTATATTTTGGAATGCACAGTTTTGGCCGATGACAGAAAGAGACTTGTCAAGAAAAAACTCACAAAAAATCCAAACGTCCTAAAATTTAAAGAACTCATGTCTTCAGATAATAAATCTACTTTACTGAATTTAACAAAAATGCTCCGTATTATAATCAAAAGAGCAAGTCCCCCTCAGTAATGTCTGGAATTTTGGGCTTTACTATGTGATAGATATTACAGTTGATATTACACATGTTAGTTTTTGTCTTTGTCTTTGTTTTATTTTGTGTTTGTTGAATATAATGTAAATAGTTTATCTCTGTACCAATGTATATGGTTATGAGAAATAAAGATATATAATGCAGGAATATATTTTTACGCCCATTATTATTTACAAAACATGTAATGCGAACCCGAAGACAATTATAACCCCTATACTAAGTAGTTAGGCGTAGATTTTGGGTTATGAAAAATGGTAGAAATCCCCCTTTTTTATGAATATTTTTTTATACTACCTTGTTTTCATCAAAAACCGATTCTACACATTTTGTTTAAATACTTTATTGATGAAATTACACCCGTAAGGGTCAAATCAAGATACATGTAGATATTGAATACAAAACAATACAACACATCATACAATAGCGTAACATAAAACATAATTAGATGTAGCAAATTAAAAAAAAACCAAACAAACAAACAAACACACACACATGTTATGAACCTGCCTGACAAGGATCTGAAGCCATGAGTTCTATAGACTGTTTAATAAAGCCTCCAATATGACAAACAAGTTCGGGGTTGGGGTTTAATATGATCAGCAGTTTAATTGATGTACCGAGACATTCAAATGTAGACAGTTTATAGAACTAAGTCTTTTAAAAAATCTGAGCGAATGGCTGAATTTATTTCACATTCAAAAAAGAAATGTTGCTCATCATTCAAACTTTTACACTTTTTGCAGAGTCTTTGCTCTCGAGGTATTTTCATATATCTGCCAACTTCTCTCTAAAGAATGATCACTAAGTCGAAATTTGGAAATCAATCTTCTATAATTAAATTTTTTATGTTTTAAGTAATTATCGGAATTAAAACTGTGTTTAATCTTTCCGTAAAGATAAAGTTTCGATGAAGTATCTAGTTTGGATATTTTATCTAGGGTAAGCTTTTCTTACGTAACTTCTACTGACTTCTTTGCATGACTTTTAAATGTAAGTGTAGTAGAATTAAGGTCTTCAACATTTAAATTTACATCTTTCGATACTCTGTCTACATAAGAATACCACGAATAAATACCTTCATTGTGCAGCGTATTATTTAATGCTAACAGTGATCAAGCGCCGTATCTATATACACTAGCCAAGCTAGCGAAGATGCATGTCTAAATTTCATCACCATTGTGTTTATTATACTTTATTATATATATACTTCTATTATCCATTGTGCCTAAACCAATTATTGTAATTGAGTTCGAGCAATAAATAAAATTAAAATTGAATTGAATTGTACGTCTGAGGGGTGTATCATGATTTCCTTCACTGAAAACTCAAAATAGTCACTGTCACAAGATTTAATAGTCATATTGGCTCAGTGTCCTCGCAATGACCATGCAACTAGTCAATATTTAGATTAAAGTTAATCAGCATGACTAATAATGTAGTCATTAATTGTGACTACTGTAATTGTCGTTTCAAAATATCTGACTACCTCCCAGTTAAAATTTGACCAATGAATTAGTAATTTTGACCAATTTTGACTTTCAGTGTTGTCTGACACAAAGTAAATAAATTTTGCTTTTTTTTCATCCTTCTTTTTCCATTTTCTTAATATTCTTGTAGCGCCTGATGTCTTTTGAATTTTTGGTTCTTTGTGCCTTTCTGTAGCTTCTTTTCTTTTGTCGTGAAATACTCTTTACTCTGCTTTTGAGTTGGTCCATATATACCAGATTGGATTTTGGCGGTCTGTATATACTTCCTGTGAAGAGACTTAGGTTTTTGAGGAGTGATACTTTTACAAAAATGCTCTCTATATTGTTGTCTATTATACTATATCAGATATAATGGGCACATATATAAATGTATTATTTCTTGATTGCTATTAGAACTCCACCATGACCGTCCCGTTGCGGTCGTTTCGGATGACGTCCTAGTTTAAGTCATCTGGAAAAAAATTTAGAACTCATGATAGTTGGTTTTAGCCATGTTTCTGTCCAAATGATAATTTACATTATAATATCTACCAGTTTCAATCTTCAAGTTAAGATTTTACTTTTCAATTGTTAATTTTTTGAAATTATCTGTTCAAAATGTAGTACTCCAAAGTAATTATGAACTTTGAACAACTTAAATTGACTATAAAACATAGCATTGTTTCTTTTGTTCTGTGATTAGATGTGTACTTCCTTGTTTATATATAAATTCCGGATATAAATATAGTAAATAAGCGATGATTCGTCACGTGTGATTTTCCCTATCTGAAAGCTCACATGTTTTATTTATGCAAAATTTTAATACTTGGATTTTTATCTAAAATAAAGGGGGGGTCGTGGTTTTATTCCTAACAAAAGTAGCGTTTTATAGCATAATGTTTACAATAGGAATGGCGAAATTATTTTATAAGCATGATGAGCAGATTAGTTCAACACACAACAAATTTCTTTTAATGAACCATTCGGGGGAGGGGGGGTTACTCTGGTGTTTTATGACGGGGTGTGCATTTTGTAGATTGAAATTGGTACCCGAATCTATGTCATAGGTTGAATATCTTAGTAATAATTTGGTTCCCCAGTTTGGTATTTTTGGTTATACTGTTCTATGCTCTTCATATTCATACAGTGTTTGGCATTTTCAATATTTTGGTAGAGCGCCTCTGATGAGTCTTGAATAGACGAAACGCGCGTCAGGCGTAGCAAAATTTATTGTCTGGAACTTTGTTGTCATTTGTATTCAGAATATCGTCAAAAACATACCCAAATCTATGTGATTAGCAAAAAAATACCCATATCTATGTAATGAAATAAAAGTCAATTAAGGTTTTTTTTTCATTTATTACACGTGTAGAGCCTTATAAAATAAATTACAAGTCTCTTTCTTACTTAAAATGACATATTAACTTAGTTAAGTATCCCAAAAACACAAAAGACCCAAGTCTATGGCACCTTTTCTGTTTTGACTCTCATGCCTATGTAGACATCAACAAAAAATGGGTACCAAATCTATGTGTACTGCTTAAAAAAGATACCCAAATCTATGTAAAACATTGTGAAAAATGGACCCATAAAAAATGCACATCCAGTATATTGGTATATAGGGAGAACCATTGAGATGTACGGCATGTACACAATTTGTTTATAAATGTTATCTAAATTTATATTACATCTAAATCCCTCCATTGTAGTTTTGCCCTTAGCTACATTAATTTGGATTTCGTTTGGTTTTATACTTTTAAACATCTTTTGGAATTGTGGTTTTCCTATGTTTGCATGCTTCTAGTGCTGCTGATGAGGAATAACTTTCCGAAATTGCCATATATAGCTCATAAAAATTAATTGCAGTTGGGAGTCGACAATAAACTGACATATGTGTTATAGTTTCATGTTTATTTACTCCGTATCCTTTCATCAATTATATCATAACAAAGGAACCTGTTACTAAAACAAATACTTATAACTAAAAAACACAAGTATAATATTTAAAAAAAAGGTCTACATATGAAACAGAAATAGACATAATAAGGAAATTCTTCACGGTCTTGATCGGGTTATCACTGGATATGGTGTCTTGTTTAATACTGTGCTAGTAAAAATTCTATGTCTTTTTTTCAGCGCCCAAAGCGGAAAAAAGCTGACCAGAAGAAAACAAAATAAATGCCCCTCTCTGAGAAATATGGTCAATCTCTAAACAGAGAATTTAATTCTTGTTTTCCCCTTTGGTGTGCATCAAGGTGAATTGATTTATCACTTTTGAAAGAAAATGTTTTCAAAATTGATTAAAAATCAAGTTATAGCATGTCGACCATTTCATGCTTATCTACATTCGGTTGACCATTGATTTGAGTCATTCCAAAGATAAATCGTCTATTGATTCTCTTGAGTGGCCAGGTAAAGTTAAAATTTTTATACGGTTAATCCTGTTTGACCTTTGCGAATGAAAGTTGAAAAGTCATTTCAGTATATAAATACATTATGAAAAAGAAAATGCTAAATATATAAAAATGTGAAAATAACAAAATATCTTTTAGAAAACTGATTTGATTTTAGAAAACAAATCTTATAAAATTGTAAAGTATCTCTCGATCTTTTCAATGTTATCATGATTATTATATAAGCATCAATAAAACGATGTAGAATCTAAATAAAACAACCAATCAGAATATGGTAAACTTTCAAGGCTTATTACACAGAGTACGACTGTAAGTATAAATAAACCTTAAAATTAATTTCACTCTTATCTGATAATATAAAAAAGCAATATCGTGCATAAACAGGTGCAAGTGACACGTAAAAGATTGGAAAAATACGTAAAGATTAATACTATATTAAAGGTATTGCATTTTTCGTTCCTACAGTCTGATTATTTGGTACAACTCTCTCTTTTTACAATATAGGTCACAGGGCTAAATATATTCGAGAATATTAAAGAAAGGGTTAGGTGGTGTGCTCTTGTTAAAATCTATCCCTAAATGCCAATATTGTTATTACTGATACAGGGCCTATGATTGGAAATAAAGAATTATCTTACTGGTTTATCCCTTTTACAAATTACTTTGGTATTTCAGATGAACTTAACTAAAGTCAATATTATTAATCTGAGAATATATAAATAAAGTTGCGGAATTTTTATACTCATTCAAATATCTATTTATATTCGTACGCTTTATTATACATGTATAATGTTTATTTTAATCTATCTATGTTTCTTGGATCACGCCTCTATTGTGCTCTTCCCACTATATATTGCATTAAAAAATATTGTTTAATGGTTCGAGTATATTTATTTCATTTATAAAATCAAAGAAAGAACTGAATTTTACGTCATTTATGTTATAACAAGTAATTTAAATTGAAATGCAGGCGCCAAGTTCCTGCAGAACGTATGACCTTGACATTAAAGCTGTTGAGAGAAGCAGAGGTACCAATGGGGCATCCGAATGTCAAAAGTCCGAAAGGGCAGAGACACCAACGAGAACAAGACAAAAAACAAACAGACAACATAAAATACAGAAATACAAAAACAACAGAATCAACAGGCATCGTCCTTGTGTGATGAATGTAAATTGTTCTGTTCTGGAGACAAAAGGGGGGATGTCGCGTCATTCTGATGTCTCCCCTTTCCCTCCGAAACGGAAGTAAAAGTTAATTTGTTTGCAACTACATTTCTTCTTATCTATTGCTCATCCCGATTATGGGTGTAACACTAACTTCTTCTAAGGACTACATCATGAATGTGAATAAGAACACACTAGGAGAACTGCGGGACTTACAGAGACGGGTCTTTCGAGGCCTGGCCCTGGTAAAGAAAAACAAAAAATAGTTTTAGATCTTTATTGTCCGCAATCCAAAAGTGAAGTCAAAAAAATATATACAAAGAGTACAGATAATGCATCATGCCTCGTTGTACGGGACCGACCATTTAACTTGAAGGGGGGGGCCTTGGTTTTTTCCTTAAAAAATATTCTGAAAATTAATACTTTATAAAATAATCAACTACAATTTTTTTATACGGAAGACATAAGTACTTACACCTGTTACACGCTTTCTTGGAAAACCGACAATGATCTTTCACTCATGATAGAATATTTTGGTCTTTTGGCTGGTTCCGCTGCGCTCCACTTGCAAAAAGACTGAAAAATTCTATCACTTGTGAAAGATCAGCCTGTCTTTTCCAAGAACCTATAGATCTTGAATTTTCATCAAATGCATCATAAGTAATGCTTGGAAACCTATATTAAAAAGATAAATGTAGAATTCTATTCTTCTTTGTTTTCGAAGAAGTACATTTCTGCAATGTAATTAGGACTTTTTTTATATATTTTAGTTGTCTCTGGCAGACTAAATCAATTTTCAGGCATGGGGCGAATTACATGGCAATGTAATGCATTGAGTTACCATTACTTTGAGAAAGCTTGCTTTGAATTACCATTACCATTACAAGGATTTTGAAAAGAAATACATTGAATTACCATTACTTCAGCTTAGTAATGCATTGAATTACCTTTACATTTTCAACCTTTTTTAACAACATCTGTCATGCCAAACGTTAACTAAATCTTTTTGTTTAGATGGATGTTTATAAAACCCGTTCTTTAGAACCTTTGTGAACTAATGTGTCTTGTTATGATCAAAACCAGGATTTATGGACAAATGTGTGCTAACCATATTTTTTTTCTTCTCCAGTTTGTCTGTTACATCAAGATTTACTATATGTCAGTTCTTTACCCGTTTTAACTTATCTAATATATACCAAACAACAAAAGAAACGCACCACTTCCATTCATTTTCTTTGAAATTAAAGTTCAATAGCAAATGACTCTTAAAATACTTGTCTGAATGATCTAAGACTTTGCTACAGCATGTTTAGGGTCCATAACTGCAATCGCTGCAAATTTTGAGAAATTCTGATTTTTCGTTTTAAAATTTAAAAATAAATGACTTAATTAACCCAAAAATGAAAAAAAAATCTTCAATTTTCAGAAGCAAACGTGTAACAAGAAAACGATTGATAAAGCTTTATTTTCACAAAAACTGGTCAAACTTTTCGGTAACATGCATTTTCAAATTGACCAATCTTAGACTTCTTCGTTTTTTCGACTTGGTTATAAAAATTTCATGCCCTGAACGCACTGATACCCATAGCAAAAATAAAGCCATGGCTTGTCATTGAATTTGGTTTGATTTATCATTTAGCATAAAAGAATTTTAAAAAATTTCAAAAGTTTTTAGGAACTCTGGTAGAAAAAAGTGGTGCGTTATTTGTGTGTTGCTCAGTATATAACTTTAAATGTAAATAAAAATAGAAGTTTTAAAAGAAAATATAAATTATAAAATGGGAAAATGCATAGATGATTATGAAGATTAATCATAGAAATTTATAGAATTAAAAATGTCTTAATAAATAGGTTGTTAATCAAACTTAAGTATTTTCATAGACCTGTACAACCAGAATGGATTCTATCTAATATACGGTACTTCTATGGTATTTGACTATTGAAATTAAGTACAATGATAACTTTCATAATTTTATCTCTTAGTCAAGAAGGGTTATATAAAACAATGAAACAATATACCATTGAATGAAGAGTATGCCATTATTGCATCTAAAAATAACAATTTCTAATATTTATACAATAAATGTGTTGGGTAATATGAGTTAATTTTATCAAATTTAGTTTCCAATTCAACCCCATTTGGTTTTTCCCTCTCCATAAAAAACAAGTTCAATTTATTTAAGACTAATTTTTACTCAAAGCCATTTAATTTGACACAATAGTTGATTGAGTTGTTTTTACAACAGAATAAACAGATTATTTGCTATTTTTGCATTTGTATTGATTGTACTGTATGGCTTCACCATCTTTAAAAAAATATATTTTATGAATTTAGAATTTTCTATAATTGTTGAAATATTTGCTAATCCTTCTTTGTTTTTCACAGTGGATAATAGTAATGCAGTGTAATTCATTTGTAATTCATGAATAACAAGCATTTTTGACAAAGAAATGCATTGAATTACCATTACAAGTAATGCAAAAATGGTGCATTACACATACCATTAAATTACTTTAGAATACATGTATCGGTCAACATCTCAATCTGAATTCAAAACAAAAGTTCTATCAAAGGCCATGTAACTCTCTGTCGGTGGTTCCAATTGCATCAATTAACGAATAAAGGTAATACCTAACTGGAATGATCAATCTCTTATATCCAAGACCATCCAAGAAGAAAAGACAAAACAAGGCAAAGAAATGCCATAGATCGGCATTCGCAAGGGTCCTAGCTTGGTACAGACATTTAAAAAAAGAAATGGTGGATTAATCCCCAGGTGCTTGTGTATAGTCAAATATTGAATTTGTTACCAGTGGTTGATATCAAACGAAAAGCTTTTAAAAAAGACCACATTAGAAATATTTTCTCATAACCTTGGTCTAAAAGCCGATCAAGAAGACAAGGGCGCCGGGCAAAAGAATCTGAAAAATTCGTACAAGCCCTGTCATATCGAATAAGTTGTCAATTATATACGCCCAATGTTCTGATGAGGAGGGTATGTTACTTTCCAGACATTCTTTGTCTTTATTTAACAGAAGTATAATGACCAAGTTGCCTATGACACTATTTTGAATACCATTCTTTCGAACTAGAACGGGACAAAAAACAGACAACATGTTAAATATACAGAAACACAAAAACTACTGAATATCAATAATCAACGCGAACTCTAGTCAAAATCTATCGGCTCTTTGTTTCCTACCCACACATCCTTATTTTTCATCCCACCTCCATATTTTTCAGTCCCGTGCGGGGCCCGTGTGGCGAATAGGCCCGCAGCAGAGCCTAGCTTGTCGTAAGAGGCGACTAAGGGTCTTGGGATTCTGACGTCGGGTCAGTGCTCAGCCCACAGAGCAACCAAGTGTGTACCCTAGGTGGCTGAATAGGGTGGCCTTCGTCCGCGGGGGTTGTCAGGTCTATAATACGGAAACCCTGACCGCTGACCATAGTGGGCCAACGTGTGTGGAGAATGCCACGCTTCATGCACGTAAAAGACCCATTTGTGGACCGCCAAGTAGTGCACCACATAGGCTAAATTTTCCGCCCCTATCCACCTCTCCCCTTTTCCTGTGGTTCTTCAAAATTTACCGGTCCTTTGTTCCCACCCCATCCCCATTTTTCATATATTATCATCATTTCATGTTCATATATAATATATATATATATACTTCTCATAAATCCCTATCTACTGGTCTACGACGCAGGTATGTGCATGAAACTTAAGCCAATATGATATCAATGAGAGCTCTGAGATTATTATCAAAAATAGATAAAACTATGTAATACTGCAGTTCTTAAGCACCGTCCCCTGGTGACCACTGCATTCATGGAACAACTATACTTCCATTTGTGCTTTGGTCACGGGGAGAACTGTACAGTATATACAAACATAATTAAAATAATATATTATCAATGCTGCTGCTCTGGGTGTAATTATTGCAGTCCTAAAGCACCGTCCCCTGGTGACCATAGCATATATATGACTGAATCTTATATATGTGCTCTGATTACAGGGAGGGCTGCTAAAATAAAAAGAAAATAATATTAATAACACTCATTGTTGTAGCTTGAGGTATTAATTATTAATCTCTATTTATATCCATGCTCCCATCTATATATTTTATATGGCTTCATTACCCATTACAAAAAATGTATATACTGTCACAATCATACCTTATTATTTTTGTTGTTGTTGCTTTACTGTTATTTATAATTAATCATTGTAATGATCCTGCCCCTTGAGGGACCTTAATTGGTAATAAAATATGTCTTATGTCTTATGTTCATTTTATCATCATTTTCATGTTCATCGCCTGTAAATAACCTATATAGCGTTGCACGGGCGTAAAACACCAACTCACTGACTCACCCATATTTTTCATCATCATTTCATGCTCACTTATCACCTTTTTCATGTTCATCGCCTTTAATTAAATCCATTTGTAAAGCGTTGCAAGGGGGTACAACACCAACTCGATCACACACTCACTCAATTGTTCTTAAAGGAGTTCCTAAAGAAATTAAGTCTTGTAAGAATTTAAAACAAGCCGACAAGGACAGGAGAGGAAATTGAAATGCCAATTTGATGTTGAAAAATGTCAGCTCAAAATGGGACAAATATGTTGACAATAAGGAAATCAAGCATACTTCAAACCAAACCTGATCCATTGTGTAACAAATCTTATCTTTATCAAATGTTTTTTGGGGAAAAATAAAATTATAGCATAAACTATGGAAAGCCGGAGTGGACCCCCGCACTTACAAATTATTTTCCATTGGTTTCAATGGGAAATTTCTAAGTTCGGCAATTCAATAAATTCCCGCAGTTACAAATTGTTTTGCCTGTTTTCCGCAATTACAAATTATTCTTCTCTTTTTCCGCACTTACAGATTATTTTTCTTGTTTTCCGCACTTACAAATTATTATTCTCTTTTTCCGACGTTACAGATTATTTTTCTTGTTTTCCGCACTTACAAATTATTATTCTCTTTTTCCGACGTTACAGATTATTTTTCTTGTTTTCCGCACTTACAGATTATTTATCTTGTTTTCCGCACTTACAAATTATTCTTCCCCCTTTTCCGCACTTACAAATTATTTTTCTTGTTTTCCGACGTTACAGATTATTTTCTTGTCTTCCGCGCTTACAAATTATTTTATCATCAAAAATGTAAAAAGGGAAGCAACTCCAGCTTACAAATAGGCACAAAAACCTTCACGTACAAAGTGTAAAGGCGGGGTTTTGTTGACAAATATTCTTGCCCCTAAGCTTAATGACTGGTTTTTGATACGATAAACCTGTCAATTGCTGTCCCATTGGTACATGTATGGCGTCAAATACAAAAAAGGATCAGGTCCCAGCTTACAAACAAGCGTAGAAATCCCGCATTTACATCTCAGTTTTTGAAGGTTTCACGAGATGTAAAGGCGGGGTTTTGACGACAGATGGTCGTGCCCCTAAGCTTGTTGACTAGTTTTCACGATGATAAACCTGTCAATTGCTGTCCCATTGGTACATGTATAGCGTCAAATACAAATAGGGATCCGATCCCAGCTTACAAACAAGCGTAGATATCCAGCATTTACATCTCGGTTTTTGAAGGTTTTCACGAGATGTAAAGGCGGGGTTTTGACGACAGATGGTCGTGCCCCTAAGCTTGTAGACTAGTTTTCAAGATGATAAACCTGTCAATTGCTGTCCCATTGGTACATGTATAGCGTCAAATACAAAAAGGGGTCCGATCCCAGCTTACAAACAAGCGTAGAAATCCCGCCTCTACATCTCGGTTTTTGAAGGTTTCACGAGATGTAAAGGCGCGGTTTTGACGACAGATGGTCGTGCTCCTAAGCTTGTTGACTGGTTTTTAAGATGATAAACCTGTCAATTGCTGTCCCATTGGTACATGTATAGCGTCAAATACAAAAAGGGATCCGATCCTAGCTTACAAACAAGCGTAGAAATCCCGCATTTACATCTCGGTTTTTGAAGGTTTTCACGAGATGTAAAAGCGGGGTTTTGACGACAGATGGTCGTGCCCGTAAGCTTGTCGACTGGTTTTCAAGATGATAAACCTGTCAATTGATGTCCCATTGGTACATGTATAGCGTCAAATACAAATAAGGATCCGATCCCAGCTTACAAACAAGCGTAGAAAACCCGCACTTACATCTTGGTTTTTGAAGGAAAGGCGGGGTTTTGACGACAGATAGTCAAATGCATGCCCCTAAGCTTGTTGACTGGTTTTAAAGATCATAAACCCATGTCTAGTAGTCGGGTCACTCCGTCCGTCTGCCTGTCTAGTATGTTCGTCCATCACGCTATAGGGGATGCCTGTCTTCGCCAGAAGGGGGAGACCTAATATTGTTTTTGTGTCAGTTCTTCATCTTCTTCCCATACAAAACTTGTCCGAGCCATAACTTTTTTATCCTTTGACATAGGGCTTTGATATTTGACATGTGGATGTATCACCATGAGACAACGTGTTGCGATCGAGAATGACTTTCATATGACCAAAATAATACAGTTTTTATACAAAGCTTGTCTGTGCCATAACTTTTTGATCCTTTGACATAGGACTTTGATATTTGACATCTGGATGTATCACAATGAGACAATGTGTCGCGTATTAAAACGACTTTCAAATGACCTTGACCTTTGACCTCAAGGTCAAAATAATGCTCATTTTGCATGCAAAGCTTGTGTGCGGACCACAACTTTTTTATCCTTTGACATAGGGCTTTGATATTTGGCATGTGGATGTATCACCATGAGACGACGTGTTGCGATTGACAATGACTTCATATGACCTTGACCTTTGACCTCAAGGTCAAAATAATGCATTGGACCCAAATTTTTCATACCAGTCTTGTCGGGGCCTTAACTTTTTTATCCTTTGACATAGGACTTTGATATTTGGTATGTGGATGTATTACCATGAGGCAACGTTTCGCAATCGAGAATGACTTTCATATGAACTTGACCTTTGACCTTAAAATAATGCAATTTTTTCATTCAAAGCTTGTCTGTTCCACAACTTTTTTATCCTTCGACATACGATTTTGATATTTGACATCTGGATGTATCACCATGAGACGACGTGTTGCGATCGAGTATGCCTTTCATTTGACATTGATCTTTGACCTCAAGGTCAAATTAATGACAATTTTACATGCAGAGTGTCTGGATCATAACCTTTTTATCCTTCGGCTTAAGGCTTTGATATTTGTCGTGTTGATGCAACATCGTTAAAATAAGTGTTATTGAGCTTTGATCCAAAGGTTAAACAAGTCGTTATGTTTACATACACAGTGTTTCTTTTTTTATCCTTTGGGATGGTGCTTTAATATTTGACAATGATGTATCGCTATTGTTCAAGAATGGCTTCATATGACCTTGACCTTAGTTATCAAAGTCAGATAAATGCCAATTATATATCCAACATAACCTGGCATTTCTTTGGTTCTCTTTGTGATTTAGGGTATTGGTTATCCTCTAAAGCCAATTTCTCAGGTACAAAAGTGACCCTCGTATAACGTTGACCTTTGATATTAATATGCTATGAAACTTTACAGTAGTGTTACTAACCATAAAAGGAAGAATGGTCCGATTTTGAATAGCTATTATTCTTTTCTTAAGAAATTCATTTTCGACAAAAGTACAAAGACGTTTGCAGCCTAAAAAAGAACTAAGTTCACAAAGTCACTGGAGAGTGAAACTGGGGTCAAGGTCACACGGCATGGTAACGGTTGTGTTGACCATAACCTGAACTATTTGTATACCAAATATGAGATGCCTAGCTACTTTACTTGTCAAGAAATTCATTTCATAAAATTTTATAAAGTTTTCGACCTGAAAAAGACCCAAGTTCACAAAGTCACAGAAGAGTAAAAATGGTGTCAAGGTCACACGGCATGATGACAGTTTCGTAAACCATAACCTAAACTGTCTGTATACCAAATATCTGATGCCTACCTATTGCACTTTGTCCTACAAAAAGTTTATGCCGTCACAGCCGGAAAGTAATACCTATGTTTCGCCTCGTCGCAGGCAGAATAAATTCTTCTTTACACCATTATCTCTGTTTAGCAATTATTTGGAGCCTAACTAAACTATCAAAATAAAGTTTTGTAAAACTTACACATATTATTTAACTTTCATGAATTCAAGAACTTCAAGAAGTATTTTTCTTTTAGGGTTTACAATCATGTACATATTTTTTGTATATGTCAAAGGTCAAGAGCACCAGAGTTCACTCATGTTATGACTTGAGTTTCTGTTGTTAAATGCTATTCAGTTGAGGTTTTTGTTATTGTTTGATCCCACTTGAAATGAGTATGTCCTAGCTAGTTGTACATGTTGCTTATAACATATATAATTACGCAGTGATGAAGCCCAACTTCTGGTTGACATGCTCTGATAATTTACAATTTCAAATGCAACTAGTACATGAAGCATACACATTCAATGGTAAAAATTATGAAACTTTTATGAGCTGTTTATAAAACCACCACAAATAAAGTTTGGAGCAAGTCTGTCTACTTGTCTCGAAAGTGCAACTTCTAAACCACTTGATGGATTTTAATAAAACTTCACATGTAAAGAGTCTAAAAAGAAGACAGAGTATTGGTTGGTTCGTTTGCTTTAATTTTGTCGTAATACTGTTTTTGTTTTGACAAAAACTTCGTAACTAAACCTTAAAGAGGGATGATAATTTGGTCAGTGTGTACATCTTTGATAAGAGTCAGTACCAAAAACCAAGTGACCTTGACCTACATTTTTCGCTTGAATGAATTGTGTTAAAGTTTTGGTTCAGGTCCATATCTCAGCAACTCCAAGTAGTAGAGAAATGATATTGGGTCAGTGTGTACAAAATAAGGTCACCATGACCTAATAACTCTGCATGAATGAATAGGGTTAAAATGAGCTAACTTTGAAAAGCAATGGCCTTTCAAATATTTATTTTAATTTAGTAATAGTCAAGCAATATTCCGATTTGACAATTTGGAATTATAATTTATTGTTGTACACCCAAGCTATAGACAAGTACATTCTTATTACATTTGTACATTTCAATTTCAAATATGTGACACACTTCAAATTTGAGATTCATTCATAATGTTCATTCTGAAAAAAAAATCTGTTACTAGGCCATGAAAATCTTTGGAACTTGAAAATGTATTTAAAGTTTCTCTGTCTGATCTCTTGTCCATTTCCTGCACTTTTAGGCTACTGATCTTATTGTTTTCAACATTCCTTTAATTGCACTAGTTACTTGTGTCATCAGATAATCTGTCCAATTGTTGAATCCTGTCTACATATTCATATTTCAACACAGTTGTGTCATTGTCATGTTCCACTTGCATTCAAAACTTCTTCAAGTATACATGTAAACTCGCATGTCTTGTTTAATGTGTATTTAGAGCTATCTGTAACATCATAAATATTGTCCATGAGTGATCTACAAAAACATAGAAAAACAAGAGTAGAGTGTTGAAAGGTGAGTTAATAAATTTGATTTAAATACTGCAATTTGATTTAAATAATGCCATGACTGCATTTAGATTGGATGAATATTTTTATATCCAAATTGAAAAACATGGATTTGCCCGCTTTTTACAGGTCATGGCATCATTTTAGTTTATTTATAAAACATTTTCATTTTTATATTCTTTTTACAAATTCATTTTAAAGGAATGACTGTATTATTTTTTCTTTTCTTTCATTGGGGTATGAAAGAAATTTGTTCTCAGCATTAAGTATAATCATACAATGTGAAAAATGACAAGAGGCTCCCAGGAGCCTGAATCGCTCACCTGGTCTTAATGTCAACCCTTTGAAGACTTTTGTATAGCTAAATGAGCTGAATGTTTAAGCAATAAAAAGCTTTTCTCTATCTGCAATAGTTTTCATTCCAAAGCAAAAAACACTATTTTTCACCTTTAAAGGGCCATAACCCCTTAAAGGAGTCATCTGACAACTTCGACCCTAAAAAGACTTTTGTAGAGCTAATTAAGCTGAACATTTAAGCAAGCAACATCTTTTCTCTATCTGCAAAAGTTTTCTTTCTTTAGGCCAAAAACACTATTTTTTGCCTTTAAGGGGCCGTAACCACTATAAGGGGTTATCTGGCAAATTTGACCCTATGGAAACTTTTGTAGAGCTAAATGAGCTGAACATTTAAGCAAGCAACAACTTTTCTCTATCTGCAATAGTTTTCATTCCATAGGCCAAAAAAACACTATTTTTTGCCTTTAAGGGGCTGTAACCCCTATAAGGGGTCATCTGACAACTTCGACCCTATGGAGACTTTTGTAGAGCTAAATGAGCTGAACATTTAAGCAAGCATCAGCTTTTCTCTATCTGCAATAGTTTTCATTCTACAGGCCAAAAACACTATTTTTCGCATTTAAGGGGCTGTAACCCCATTAAGGGGTTATCTGACAACTTCGACCCTATGAAGACTTTTGAAAAGCTAAATGAGCTGAACATTTAAGCAAGCAACAGCTTTTCTCTATCTGCAATAGTTTTCATTCTACAGGCCAAAAACACTATTTTTTGCCTTTAAGGGGCTGTAACCCTTATAAGGGGTCATCTGACAACTTTGACCCTATGAAGACTTTTGCAGAGCTAAATGAGCTGAACATTTAAGCAAGCAACAGCTTTTCTCTATCTGCAATAGTTTTCATTCTATACGCCAAAACATGAAAAAATGCTATTTTTCACCTTTAGGTCTCAGTCTTGTAAAAGATTTTCCATTGACAATAATGTTAAACAGGGTTGGAATAAAAAATTCTAAAAATTCTAAAAATGATTCAATCAAAGTTTCAAGCATATGCTGTACTTTAGGAAAGATGAAAAAATCATTTCATGCCAAAAAAACCATATGAGGCCATGAAGTTTTTCAAGATAACTAACCTCAAAGTGAAAGTCGCATGTTTTCCACTTTCATTTCACTGTTTATCCTTAGCCGCACCACCCATAGTAAACAGCATATCCCTACATTTTCCCTTTTCTCAAATGCTACCAAATTTTTTTTCAAGTAAAACAATTATAGATCTTTAAAAATCAATGTCAAAAATTGTACTTTTTCAAATATGGAATGCGGAGAAAAAAAGAGAAAAATAGGGACTATATTATTGGCGTCCATGTTTTGACGTGCACCCAGGAAGTAAAAATCTTTTACAAGACTGGTACCTTCAAGGGGCTGTAACCCCTATAGGGGTCATCTGACAACTTCGACCAAATGGAGACTTTTGTAGAACTTTTGATCCTGAAGCAGTATGGTGGCATCAGATTTCATCTATCTCTTATACTTTTTGAATTACTAGCCAAAAACAGTAGTCTGACCCCCCCTGGTCTATTTTTAGTAATGGCGGCCATGTTTTTTGACGAATCAAAAATCGAAACAAAAGTTAAGTGCAGGACACCCTAAGGATCAATCATACCAAGTTTCATTGAATTCTGTTCAGTAGTTTCAGAGGAGAAGATTTTTGAAAAATTATTAACAGACGACGACGGACGCCAAGTGATGGCAATAGCTCACCTGGACCTTCGGTCCAGGTGAGCTAAAAAAGAATTTTCAAAATCAAATAAATAGTAAACATTCTACAACAGTTTTGTCAATACACCCGTTTAGCCCTTTTTGGCCCCTTTTTCTAAAACAGTAGGGGCCACAAACCCCAAATACAAATCAACATTCCTTTAGTGGATATAATCATCATATTAAAACTTCATAACAATTGGCAGGCCCACTTCCACTTAATTTTTGGTATAAAACTATTTGCCTTGACAAACTTTTAAAAATGGAGTTTTTGGCCCCTTTGGCCCCTAATTTCTCAAAAATGGTAAGAGATATTGCAAATCTGATTTAAAAACGCAGGCAGGGATTTTCATAAGGATTCCAATGAAAAGGACCATGGCCATTATCCCCTGTATTTAGTTCAAAGAATTTGATGGTGCGTTAAACATTTAAAATGCTATTTATAGACATTTAAAGTCGTCATTCATAAATCCTATTTTAAATCACAAGGTAAGTCCCAATCGAAGTCACTTTTAATTACGGTATGCTGGTTGCATTCGTTTACTTCATTGAAAATGTAGTTGTTATAAAAATGTCCCAAAACCTCTTTCTTTCATAAATTATAATAAAGTATAAAAGGAAAGAATAAAAGTAAAACATAATTAACCGTATTACACAATGTTTCTATTTAACTAATATATTAGTATTACCAATCAATAGCTAAAATGTACTAAGTGTCATATTCGATTTGGCTGGGGAAAAAAGTGAAATAAATCGGCAAATCATAGAAAAAACATAATTGACTTTTAATTTAGCATTAAAGATAGCTAGGTTTATCTCTATAATTGAGATACAGAAGGACAAAATCAAACACCTCATTCAAGATTTGAACTTACACTGTCAATATATAATATTGCAAACACTATAGTATAAGATTTATATACCAACGACCGAACTTACTAAGCTATCGGAGACATACTTTAGTATGCAAAAAAATAAACATTTAAAGTTTTGAATTCTTTTAATTAGTGATTTTTTTGTTAAAAAGTGAATTTTTCGTTAGACATGTTAGGACATCGCCAACCAAAATCTTTCAAAATGCATATTATTCTAATTTAACCATTCTACTCAAAACCCGAAAAGTCATGTTGATTGTGCATGTCCTTCATGGGGGATTCCCATATCAAAGAGGCCAATTTTAAGCAAAAATGTGCAAAATGCATTTTCTTAGATTTTCAGGACAAAATATCACCGGTTTGAAGGTTTTGAATATTGTTGATTTTTATTTACCTCATCGCAATGGTCCTACTCTACACATTTTAATAACATTGAGAGTATTTTGTGAAACTTTTAAAATTAGCCCGTCTATGGTCAGAATTACAGGGAAAATGGCCATGGTCCTTTTTTTTTTTGAAAATCGGACCACAAATAAAAAAGTCAATTTTTTGGGTGTGGCCCCTTTTTGACCCCCAGTATGAATGTAACAGTGCTATATATATCAAAACCATTGACACATTTTGTTGACAGAATTTAATGATGAATTCAATCAAAAAAGAATTTTCAAAATCGAATGAATAATAAACATTCTACAACAGTTTTGTCAATACACCCATTTTAGCCCTTTTTGGCCCTTTTTTCTAAAACGGTAGGGGCCACAACCCCCAAATACAACATCAACCTTCCTTAGGTGGTACCAAACATCATGTCAAAATTTCATAACATTTGGTCAACATTTACTCAAGTTATTGCACGGAAACCAAAGTGTCCACAGACGACGACGGCAACGACGACAGCATCATACCATTATCCGTCCGTAATTTTTTGTGGTCGTATAAGAAGTTGATTTTTTGGGTGTGGCCCCTTTTTGACCCCCAGTAGCAATGTAACAAAACGATAAATATCAAAACCATTGACACAATTTAGTGATGAACTCAATATAAAGAAGGAATGTGTCCCTGGGACACTGTCACACAGATGCCCCCACTAGGCCCCAAACAGGAAGTAGATGTCCAACAGACCTAAAGTCCCTTAGGACATACAGTTTGTCATACTGAATCATCTCATACCAAGTTTCAAATCATATCCATATGGTTTATGAAAAAAGCTTGACAGAAATTTTCAAGTTGATTTTTCGTAGATTTTCATATTGGCCTTTTCCCAAACAGGAAGAAGATGTCCGACAGACCTGAAAGTTGCTTAGAACATACGTTTGTCATAATGAACCATTCTACCAAGTTTCAAATCATTCCCTTGTACAGTTACTGGGAAAAGATTGACAGAAATTTTCAAGTTGATTTTCATATCTGCCTGGTCCTAAACAGGAAGTAGATGTCTGATAGACCTGAAAGTCGCTAAGGACGTAAAGGTTGTCATACTGAACCATCCTACCAAGTTTCAAATCAATTCCATGGTTTCTGAGAAAAGCTTGACGGAAATTCGTATGGATGGATGTACGTACGTACAGCAGACATGAGTAAAACTTGATGCCCCCCTCCGACAGGTGGTCGCAGGGGCATAAGAAATTTGTATGTACGGACGTACGTACAGACGGACACTAGTAAAACTTAATGCCCCCCCCCAGACATGTCGTCACAGCAGCATAAAAAAAATTATTGTGAATGTTGATGAAATATTCAAAACATTAAACAGAATTTCAACAAAAATAATTAAGAGCAATAAAATATAATAGAAAGTAATGAGTTGTGGAATGAGTGTACACGACACAATCTACATTTATATAAATGACAATTAAAAAAATCCATAAATACACAACATTCTGATTTAAAATGCTTAATTTGATCATATGTGAAAAGCTGCAAAAAATTAAGTTTTCAAGGGCAATATCTCTAAAATAGGTCGTCGGATTGACCTGATATTTGGCACAGTGATAGATTTGAATTAACTGAACAACTTTTATTCTTACATTGATTATTTATCTCCTTTCGTGTTCACAATAATTGCACAAAAAGTGAAAATCTGCAAAATTCACATTTTCAAGGCAACAACTCTTTAACATGGTATGTCTGATTGACCTGAAATTTTGCACATTAACTGAGCAACTTTTGATCTCTTTCTTTTCATTTTCATAAGAATACATGTAGCCTAGAAAAACGAAAAATATGACATTTTAAGGGCAATAAAATAGGATATAGCTTTATTTACCAGAGTAAAAATAAAGTTAAACTGTGCTTAAGAAAGAAATGGCAATAAAATGAGCAGGGAATTAGGCGTGAAATAAAGGGTACATGTAGGTAGAAAAAAAGAAACATGGTTTTTTTTTCTTTCAAGGGGGGGGGGGGCTAGAATTCTTTTTTGTAGGAGGATCTTTATTTCAGATCAATGAACGTGTTCAAAGTTAGTTTTGGTTGACAACATTTTTGTTTCATTTACTTTTTGGGGGATCTTTATTTCAGATCGGTGAATGCCAGGTCACACATGTATAATGTTAGTTTCATGGGGGATCTTTATTTCAGATCAGTGAATGCCAGGTCACACAAGTATAATGTTAGTTTCTTAGGGGATCTTTATTTCAGATCGGTGAATGCCAGGTCACACATGTATTAAGTTAGTTTCTTGGGGGGATCTTTATTTCAGATCAGTGAATGCCAGGTCACACATGTATGTTAGTTTCATGGGGGATCTTTATTTCAGATCGGTGAATGCCAGGTCACACATGTATAAAGTTAGTTTCTTGGGGGATCTTTATTTCAGATCGGTGAATGCCAGGTCACACATGTATAAAGTTAGTTTCTTGGGGGGATCTTTATTTCAGATCGGTGAATGCCAGGTCACACATGTATAAAGTTAGTTTCTTGGGGGGATCTTTATTTCAGATCGGTGAATGCCAGGTCACACATGTATAAAGTTAGTTTCTTGGGGGGATCTTTATTTCAGATCGGTGAATGCCAGGTCACACATGTATAAAGTTAGTTTCTTGGGGGGATCTTTATTTCAGATCAGTGAATGCCAGGTCACACATGTATAAAGTTAGTTTCTTGGGGGGATCTTTATTTCAGATCAGTGATTGCCAGGTCACACAAGTATAATGTTAGTTTCTTGGGGGATCTTTATTTCAGATCGGTGAATGCCAGGTCACACATGTATTAAGTTAGTTTCTTGGGGGATCTTTATTTCAGATCGGTGAATGCCAGGTCACACATGTATAAAGTTAGTTTCTTGGGGGGATCTTTATTTCAGATCGGTGAATGCCAGGTCACACATGTATAAAGTTAGTTTCTTGGGGGGATCTTTATTTCAGATCGGTGAATGCCAGGTCACACATGTATAAAGTTAGTTTCTTGGGGGGATCTTTATTTCAGATCGGTGAATGCCAGGTCACACATGTCATGCATGTAAAAAGTTAGTTTCTTGGGGATCTTTATTTCAGATCGGTGAATGCCAGGTCACACATGTATAAAGTTAGTTTCTTAGGGGGATCTTTATTTCAGGTCGGTGAATGCCAGGTCACACATGTATAAAGTTAGTTTCTTGGGGGGATCTTTATTTCAGATCGGTGAATGCCAGGTCACACATGTAAAAAGTTAGTTTCTTGGGGGATCTTTATTTCAGATCGGTGAATGCCAGGTCACACATGTATAAAGTTAGTTTCTTGGGGGGATCTTTATTTCAGATCAGTGAATGCCAGGTCACACAAGTATAATGCTAGTTTCTTTGAGGATCTCTATTTTAGATCCGTGAATGCCAGGTCACACAAGTATAATGTTAGTTTCTTGGAGGATCTTTATTTCAGATCGGTGAATGCCAGGTCACACATGTATTATGTTAGTTTCTTGGGGGGGATCTTTATTTCAGATTCATGAATGTCACGTCACATATGTACATGTTTAATTTTCATGTTGACACAAGGGTGGGGGGCTTAGAATTCTGTTTTAATTTCGGGGGAGAATCTTAACTGCAGATCTGTTAATGCCAGGTCATATACTAAAGGCATATCATGCATATTGTCTACCAAAATCACATTTTTCCCCTAATCTTTTTTATCATTTAGACCAAAATGTAATAAAAGAAAACTTTGCGTATCAATTTGTTACCAAATTTGCCTTCAACTTGGTTTATTTCCCATCGATTGGGATCTAGGATGGTTTTTTTTTTCCTGAAGACTTAAATGTGGTGAAAAATCAAACAAATTCAATGTGAACTCTCTAAATCATCTTCATTTATAAAACACAAGCCATAAATGTTACTTTCTTTGTTTTTGTGACTTTGGCAATTTCGTCACCGTGAATATTTCTACGGGCTAAAACCTTGAGATAGAGTGTACTGGCCGTGATTTTGAACTAGCAAAGTTAATAAACAAAATTAAAAACAGTATGCATCCTTAAGGCGAGATTAAGCTCATGAATATGAATTATTGTAAAGCTTTACAATTATTATTTAGTGATTATTGTTTTTCCATTTTTAGATTTATTTGGAACCATAGCAGTTTTTTTATATACTCATATGTCTAAAATTAGACAAAACAAGTTGTCTGTTGGCATTTTTTAGTTATTGAAAAAAAAATTTCATAGACAATATCCTTTTAAATATAATACATGTATATATAGGTCCTGTATGTTATTATAAAAAAACTATTGACAGAACCTTAGTTAGCACGCTCACAAACATGTACCCATATGTTCACATTTTAAACATACATGTAGACTATCTTTTTTGAGTTGGGAATCAGAAGTCAGAGTTGTTGTCGTTTAAAGTCGGCTCGTTAAACAGGTAGAATAATTGCTGAGAAATCCATTGCAGAAATTTTCAACCCTGAAAATTTAATGAAAAAGTCTAAGTCGGCTTGTAAAACAGTAAAAAGATAATCAACAGACCTGTATAAATATAGTATCCTATCATATGGAACCCTTACATGTACCTTAGGTTACATACACCAAATATCAAAAAGTCAAAGTCAGCTGAGCTCATTTAACATGTTTAACAGGAAGAATATGGCCAACAGACCTGAAAATATATCCAAACATTTTATATGACCCCTACTTGAAGCTACAAACCAAATATCAAAGCATTTGATATATAGTTGCTGAGAAATCTGTTATGGAAATTTTCAACCCTGAAAATTTAGTGAAAAAAATTTAGGTCAGCTCATTTAACAGGAAGAATATGGACAACAGACCTTAAAACATATACATGTAGGACCCCTACTTGAAGCTACATACCATTGCATACCAAATATCAAAAGCATATGATATATAGTTGCTGAGAAATCTGTTACAGAAATTGTCAATTTTAGTGAAAAAAGTCTTAGTCAGCTCGTTAAAAAGGAAGTAGATTATCGACAGACATGAAAAGGAATAACACCATATGGGTACCCTACCTGAAGCTACATATCAAAATCCTACGATTGTTAGTTGCTGAGATACATGTATTTGATCACACCAGTCAAAATCAGAATATCCTTCACAATTTGTTGCATGGGGTATAACAAATATACTAAATGTGAATACATTGTAGGTCAAACTAGCTTGTGGGTTTCATGTACATGTATGTATACCCACAATAAGCCACATGTACAAATGTACAATGCAAGACAAAAAAGGGGGGTGATCATGATTCATGGTCATTTACATTGTATTAGTGAATAGTCAGGTTTGGGAGTATGCCCGAAAACGAAACGGGTATTATCCTTGTTTTGGGGTATTTGAAACTTTAAGCCCCTTTTATGCACTTCTACAGCCAAAAGTTCCTTTTCTTATGCAAGGGGATACACATAGAATTTACAAATACTACCTATTTCTAAAATTACTGTTTAAATTCCATTTGTATTTAAAAATTAAAAACAATCATTGTTCTGTCCTTGATTTGGGGCATACTCCCCAACCTGTTAGTTTGTTTACACTAATTTTAGGTGCATGTGATTTAAATGACAACAAACCGATAGTAAATTATTAATTTGAAATTAAAACAGCAAATGTTGCAACGAAAGATTTAAAAGGCATACATGTACATGTACAAAAACGAAAGTCATTCAACAAGTTCAAAGCCAAAGCCAATAGATATGGCTTAAAATCAGTGCTGTGATTTGATACTACCCTTTTGTAACAGGTTACAAAGCCTTAAAATGGTTACATGTAGCAGTATAGCAGTCAGTAATGTTACAAACCTAAAATGCAATTTCTTTTCTTACTTGGAACTTTTTCAAAATGGTTACATCCAGGTTACTCATTAGTAAACTGGTTACATATTGAGGAAAGCAGATACAATTCTTTAAAAAAAATCTTGTGGAGATCTTTTTGAAATATATATATTTTATATAAATAATGCTTGTAACCCTTTTTATTTCAGATGTAACTCAGATGTAACTGTTTTATATATATGTAACCTATTTGTCAGGTTGGAGCAAATGCCTGAAAACGGGTATAATACCCGATTTTAGGGATAGCAGACTTTCTAATGGATTTAAAGCTTATTTTATTAATAAAAGTCTTTCTTTTTTATCACGAAGCATATAAAAGTGCACTCTTTAACCAATCTTGAATTAATGAAAATAATTTAAATTCAAATTTAGACTTTGATTCCTTTTATCATTTCCTTTTGTGTAAATTGACCCATTGGACATTTAATTTGTTTTCAAAGAACTTGTCATGATTCCTGTTAACTTGGTCACATGCCAATTATATCATCAATGGAGAGTGAACTGTGCTCAAGTCACACCTGGTTGCACAGGTGTTAACCATTCAATTAAAGGTCAGGTTATACAATAGAAAAAGCTTTGTCACTGCAGAGGCATTAAACAAGACATCATTTTGATTTGAAAGATGCTAAAATATATAGCAATATTATCATTTCTAATGAATGATATATTTAGAGAATGCCTTTATTTTGTTGAAGTCAGAAAAATTGATTCAAAGTTTGCTATCCCCGATTTCAGGGATCACAGTATACCTGATTTCAAGGACTATCCCTGAAATCTGGTATTATACCCGTTTTCAGGCATTTGCTCCAACCTGTTTGTAACCATTCTGAGATAAGGCCTTCAAATCTTATATAGATAATGTTTGTAACTCAGATGTAACTGTTTTATATACATGTAACCTTTTTGTAACCATTCTGGGATAAGGCCTTCAAATTTTAAACAAATAATAGTTTGTAACTCAGATGTAACTGTTTTATATGGATGTAACCTATTTGTAACTATTCTGAGATAAGGCCTTCACATTTCATTGAATTTCTCGGTTGTTGAATTTCTTCTGTTTGTTGAGGTTTTCTTTGTAACCATGTAACCAGTTACAAATGAGTGGTATAAAATTACAGGACTCTTTTCGGGACACATATGAAAGCCAAAGGTGAAAAGTGCGATATATTGTAAATTTAATCAATGCAGATTCCGAGTCTGAGATGTACGTCTTTCCCCTACCTTTACATCATTTAAATCAATTAAAATATTATACTTTACTATAGATACAAATCCTTAATACACTGGTAGTCTCGATCTTTGCAGTTGTCGACACATGGCATGATCCAGTAATAACCGGAAATTAAATATATTTTTCCAGGCATGCGCAGTACGTTTAAAACTTAACTTCGGAAAAAAACAGCACTTACAACGATGTAAATGCCGGTTTTCTAAGCTTATTTGTAAGCTCGGATGGGTTCCCTATTTGTATTTGACGCTATACATGTACCGATGGGACAACAATTGACAGGTTTATCATCTTGAAAACCAGTAAATAAGCGTAGGGGCATGAATATTTGTCGTCAAAACCCCGCCTTTACATCTCGTGAAAACTTTCAAAAACCGAGATGTAAATGCGGGATTTTTACGCTTGTTTGTTAGCTGTGATCGGATCCCTTTGTGAATTTGAGGCTATACATATACCAATGGGACAGCAATTGACAGGTTTATCATCTTGAAAACCAGTCAACAAGCTTATGGGCACGACTATCTGTCGTCAAAACCCCGCCTTTACATCTCGTGAAAACCTTCAAAAACCGAGATGTAAATGCGGGTTTTCTACGCTTGTTTGTAAGCTGGGATCGGATCCCTATTTGTATTTGACGCTATACATGTACCATTGAGACAGCAATTGACAGGTTTATCATCTTGAAAACCAGTCAACAAGCTTAGGGGCATGACTATCTGTCGTCAAAACCCCGCCTTTACATCTCGTGAAAACCTTCAAAAACCGAGATGTAAATGCGGGTTTTCTATGCTTGATT
The DNA here is from genome assembly GCA_963971305.1 of Arcuatula senhousia. Taxonomy (NCBI): domain Eukaryota; kingdom Metazoa; phylum Mollusca; class Bivalvia; order Mytilida; family Mytilidae; genus Arcuatula; species Arcuatula senhousia. The sequence goes on along the minus strand of OZ020309.1, from coordinate 46,544,480 downwards.
GTAAGCTGGGATCGGATCCCCTTTTGTATTTGACGCTATACATGTACCAATGGGACAGCAATTGACAGGTTTATCATCTTGAAAACCAGTCAACAAGCTTAGGGGCATGAATATCTGTCGTCAAAACCCCGCCTTTACACTTTGTACGTGTAGGTTTTGTGTTTATTTGTAAGCTGGAGTTGCTTCCCTTCTTACATTTTTTTATGATAAAATAATTTGTAAGCGCGGAAGACAAGAAAATAATCTGTAACGTCGGAAAATAAGAAAAATAATTTGTAAGTGCGGAAAAAGGGGAAGAATAATTTGTAAGTGCGGAAAACAAGAAAAATAATCTGTAAGTGCGGAAAACAAGAAAAATAATCTGTAACGTCGGAAAAAGAGGATAATAATTTGTAAGTGCGGAAAACAAGAAAAATAATCTGTAACGTCGGAAAAAGAGAATAATAATTTGTAAGTGCGGAAAACAAGAAAAATAATCTGTAAGTGCGGAAAACTAGAAAAATAATCTGTAAGTGCGGAAAAAGAGAAGAATAATTTGTAATTGCGGAAAACAGGCAAAACAATTTGTAACTGCGGGAATTTATTGAATTGCCGAACTTAGAAATTTCCCATTGAAACCAATGGAAAATAATTTGTAAGTGCGGGGGTCCACTCCGGCTTTCCATAATAAACCAACACAGTTTCTAAAATTTAAAAAATCGTTTTAATTAAGTTTTTTAGATCACATTTTTATTTCTCTGGTGGCAAAATGGTGTACGAAGTTGAACATTTGAGACCATTTGAAGTTTCAAAGAATGAACCGATGACAGATATTTAAAATTTTCCAACATATCTTTGGGTTCTGTAAAATTCTCATGATTCCACTTCGATAATAAATATTATAGAGTCTCAGTCTGCTTGTTTTCCTTCTATGACAACAGAGTTTAACGGAAGGTGATTTTAAAATGATAACCTGGATAATAAACATAATAAACTCTACAAAGAATTTGACCAAATAGACGACAAATGTAGTGCACTACATGGCACATACAGTGATATAATTGATAACGTGTTATAATTAAATTATTTTTTTTAATAAAAACTCGTCGAAACATTTGTTTTAACAGCAGATTACAGTAGCTTACCTAGATTCATGTCAGGTTCCCTTTATTTTAGAGTTTGCTGAATAAAATGGAGAATGTTTCCATTGAGATTGAAAATTTGGAAGAAGAGAACAAATTTCGTCCCCTCCCTCAGGGAAAGCAGTTCCATTTATTTATATCTTATAGAGATTCGGAAGAGGATCGACAATGGGTAGTGGATTTGATTAATACTTTGGAGAATGATTACAAATTAAAATGTTGTAACCATGTTAACGATTTCCAACCAGGTCGCAAGATTGTAGACAACATCAAGGAAGCTGTGATGAGTTCGGTTAAAACTTTGATCATCTTGTCGAACTCCTATTATGATAGTCATTGGTGTAGCTATGAATCGGAGTTTACTCATCAGCTGAGTATGGAACGGCGAGAAAAGCTGATAATCCCAATCGTAAAAGAGGATTGCGATGTCCCCGATCATTTAAAACCCTTCACGTATATTGACGGCCGAGGTCCTATGAACGCCTGGATCCAGCGACTTGTAGTGGCAATCGAAGAACAAGGTATGAATACTGTAAACGTATTATTAATTTTCGCAGTTTTTAATTTTCGCTTGTTTAATCCAAATGTCTATTTTGCGAGTACTAACGTTCAGGATTTCAATTATCATACTTTGATATAAATATACTGATTGCATATTCTCGTGTACTCTATTTCGCAGAACTTTGTTGACCACGAATGTAGCAAAAGTTAGCACATCGCGAAAAATACTACAATTACAATATTTAAACAAGTGTGGCCACTAAAAGTCTTGCCTGCCGACACCATCACCAAAATCAACTACCTAAGCTTTCATTTCTTGATATAGATACAATAAGTGTCTTTATACCCAATATCAGATGCCTAGCTATTAAACTTTTAAAGCAATTCATCGAACCAAAAAGTTTTACAAAAAAGTTTTCGGTCTGAAAAAAAAAGACCTAAGTTCAGAGTCACTGGAGCATGAAAATGTGGTCAGGGTCACACGCCCTGGTGACAGTTGCGTTAACCATAACTTAAAATGTCTGTTTACACAATATCAGATGCCTAGCTATTATAGTTTTCAAGCAATCCATCATCCCCAAGTCTTCCAAAAAAGTTAACGGTTTGAAAAAAAAAGACCTAATTTCAGAGTCACTGGAGGATGAAAATGGGATCAGGGTCACACGGCATGGTAACAGTTGCGAAGACCATAACCGAAACTGTCTGTATACCCAATATCAGATACCTTGCTATTATACTTTTCAAGCAATTCATCGTCCACAAAAGTCTTGCAAAAAAGTTTAAGGCCTGAAAAAAAAACAAATTCACAGAGTCACTGGAGCCTGAAAATGGAGACAGGGTCGCACGGCATGGTGACAGTTGCGTAGACCATTACCTCAATATCGTCTGTATACCCAATACCAGATGCATAGCTATTATACTTTTCAAGCAATTCACTGTCCACGAAAAAGTCTTACAAAAAAGTTTACGCCAACGCCGCCGGAAAGTAATACCTATGTCTCGCCTTCAGCGACTATTCGACGCAGGGGAGACAAAAACTAGCTTCTTTAGTCTATCAGCCAAATCGAGAAAAATCCATTAGTTTTTGCGATTAATGTCTACTCTAGGGGACAGCTGTTTTTCAGTGGTTTGGCATAGTTTAAAATTTACCTTGTAATACCGGACAAGTTCGTTAATCGTAAGTCTCGATCACCCAGACGCTTATCAATAGATGATAAGAGTCTTTGACAGCCCCATTACCTATTTTGTTAAGTGTACATTCGGAGTACTTTCAGACTTTATCACAATGTTCGACGAAAATCACTTAACCGGTTCGGAGTTCAGTTAATCTAAGCAAATTCAATGGTGAGATTTTGGGGATCCTCTTTCTTCCTTGAGAAATTAGGGGCCAAAAAGGGCCAAAATGCTACTTTTTTGTTCCCACAATAACTTTTGTTCTGGTTTACCAAATGCTGTGAAATTTTACAATAATATTTTTTTCATGAAAGGATTAACGGGATTGATTTTGGGTCCCCTCTTATCCGTTTAGACATTAGGGGCCAAAAAGGGGTAAAAAATTCAAACCTTTTATTAGCTCACCTGGCCGATCCGAAGGCCAGGTGAGCTTATGTCATCACTATGCGCCCGTCGTCGTCTGCCGTCTGTTCACAATTTAAAAATCTTCTTCTCTGACACTAATAAACCTATTTGACTGATATTTGGTAGGCTACAAACGATCCTCATTTTAAATCGATAAGATAAAAAAACATGGCCGCCGTTGCTAAAAATAAAACCTAAAGGGGGGGGCGGTAAAACAGCAGTTTTTGGGGCAAATTTCGAAGGTAAAAAGTGATCAGCTCATCAAGATCTACCTACTTCGAAATTTTGAAGAAATTTCAACAAACTGTGTTGGAGTTATTGCCCCTTTTCTATTTTTTTATTCTTTCTGCTTTTTGTACGTATATAAGATATTGAAGTAATTTCAATTGCATATTGTTCAACTAATTAAGCTCTACAATTAAAATTGTCCAATATGTCGAAATTGTCAGATGACCCCTTATAGAAGTTACGGCCCTTTAAACGCCAAAAAATAATGGTTTTTGCCTTATAGATTGTGAATATAGAAGTATAAAAGATAGAGAAAAGGTTTTACTAACTTAAATGTTCAGCTAATTGAGTATGGCAAGTAATGTGTTGCAAAATTGTATATATAGTAACTTTTAAATTCATTATTTTCTATTAAAATGTAAGATTTTTCATTAATATGTAAGATTTTTTATTAATATGGAAGATTTTTTATTAATATGGAAGAATTTTTCATTAATATGTAAGATTTTCTTATTAATATGTAAGATTCTTTATTAATATGTAAGATTTTTTATCAATATGTAAGTTTTTTTTATTAATATGTAAGATTTCTTATTAATAGGGAAGATTTTTTATTAATATGTAAGATTTTTTTATTAATATGTAAGATTTTTTTATTAATATGGAAGATTTTTTCATTAATATGGAAGATTTTTTTATTGATATAGAAAACTTTTTTATTAATATGAAAGACCTTTTCATTAATATGGAAGATTATTGTTATTGATATGGAAGCCTTTTTGATTAATATGGAAGGCTTTTATATTGATATGGAAGATTTTTCATTCATATCTCATTCCATCGGAACGCCCTCTAGAGGAAAGCGATGATCGATATAACACCTATTTTCATTGGTTGTTATACCCCCGTCACACTGGGACGAATTAAGACCTTCAAGTTCATAGTACGTTCTTAGAACGCAGTGAAAACGGGATGAACATATTGTTTCCACGTTTTTATTACGATTGCTCTACGTCCTTAGAAGGACCATACAGAGTCTTCAAAGTCTACAACCGAGTTCCTTCTAGGTGTATCACGTTTTTACTACATCTCTACTACATTCATCACGTCTTCACTACGTTTTAACTACGTTCTTGCTACGATTATACTGCGACCATCTGTTTTGCAGTACGTCTTTAATAAGTTTGCTTTTTAGCTCTCAAACCAAAGACAGTACGATGACCGGATTAATTCGTCTATACTAGCCGCCTTAAACCTCTCAAATACTGACTGGATTGGGATTTACCAATTGCTAGCCGTTTATTTTTGTCATACTAACTTATACTAACTTGATGTACTGTAAAAATTGCATCAATTTATTTATGTTTTTGTTGTTTTTTGTAACTCCTAATCCCTTGAACCGCAATGAAAAAAAAGGAAATTTAGTGTAACAAAACCTGGTTCAACTCAGGTTAAGTACTTTTAGCAACCAGTACCACGATTCAGGACCATTGCGAGTTTCTTTGCATTGATTGCTCGTTTTTTCTTGGACGTTTAGTTTAAACTGGATTGGGAAACAAGTTTAATGCTCATGTGAATCGCTCTCCAGCTGGCAGTTTGCGAGTGTGGCCTTTGTAGCGACCCCCATTGAGCGTATTCTACAAAGGGATCATAAATATGCATGGGGTATTGCTCTCTATGCACATACACGGGACAACCCTTTTTAGTCCCTTTCGAAGGACTAGCATCGTTCTTTAAGACAATCCTCGCAAAGAGTCGAAAAATTGGTTCATGAAATTTTCACCCCAGACGAGGATCGAACCACGAATCTTGGTGTTAGTAGCCCGACGCGTTGACCAATACACCACCGACTCTCTTGGACGTTTGAGATTGGTCATTCCTGTTTGGTGATAACCTTTATTTGTTGAATTCTTATATTTGTCCCCCGCCAAAAGGCGAAGTGGAGAAATAGAAATTTATGTCGGTCGTCCGTCCGTATGTGCTTGCGTGAGCGGGAACGTGTGTGTATATATGTGGGTACGTCACCCTTTGTTTCGTAAAATATTTCTCAGCTAAAATTATTCATAGGCTTTCGATATTTGGTATGCAGCTTCTAGTCTCATATGTCTCATATGCATAGTAGGCTGCATTTTCAGGTCTGTTGCTGAAAGATTTTTTTTCGAAATTTGAAAATGTTTCGTAACATATTTCTGTACGAAGGCTCTAGACATTTGGTATTCAACTTTTGGTAGGGGTCTCGTAAGATAGGTTTCAGGTTTGTAGCTTATTTACTTCCTTTTTAACGAGCCGTCTTAGAATTTCTGTAGGGTCAAAAATTGAAAAAAATTGTTGATAGATTTCTCAGATAATATTTTACATTTTGCATGAAGTTTTAGTTAGGGGTCTTATCTAGTGGGATGCATGTTCAGGTCTGTCACTTATTCACTTCCTGTTGAACAAGCTGTTTTAGATTTTTTTGCATTTGGTGGAGACCCAGAAATTCTGGTCTTATATATATATAGTAAAATTTAGGGCGAAGAAAATCAAGGTCTTTTGTGAAGTAAAGAAATCTTTTTGCCTACTTGAACTTAGCACGATCCGGTACGTACTTTTTTGTTATTTCAACCAGAAAATTATTCTATTTTAAATAATAAGTTTTAAAATTAGAATCCTGCTAAAAAATAAATGTGTTAGTACATGTATATACATACAAACACTTTATGGTTTTTTGTTTTTTTTTGGGATTAAAACGATTTTTATGGAGAGGGAGGATTGTTTTACAACTTGTGTCTTGTGTGTCTCTTATAGGTCTTATAAATAGGCGAATCGCGCATAGAGTGCGCGTTCAATATAAGATTTTACGGAGCATCAGCATCCATAACACGAGATTTCATTTCAGATATGTTGCTTATCTATCTCTATGTGAAACTTGGTAGAATGGTTGAGTATGACAAACTTTACGCTCTAAGCTACTTTCAGACATATCGGACTTCTTTTTCCTGTTTGGGGTACGAACGAGCAGATATATGTCCGTGTGTCTACCAAATCCGCCAAGATTTTCTCAGAAACGGTACATGAGAATGATTTGAAACTTAAAAGGATGGTTCACTCTACTTGAACTTCCTACTTGGGGCAAGCGGGGTTATCCGTGTTCTATGGACACATTTCTTCTTTATTTAAATGCTACTTTAAAAATATAATATAGTGTCCAAACACTGAATTTATCACAATTTAATACTTTAACGATATTAAAGAAATAAATGAGATGTGGAATAAGTGTACGCGACACAGCTCACATGACAAGCGGTAATTTAGAAAAACAACAATGAAAAACCGCTAGCAGCCTTTAAAGAGACCAGAAAGCACTGCTCGCCGTTCTGCACTTGGCCCAAGGTCTAAATAAAATGAACACAATTCAAATTCGGTCCTAAAATAGTCAAAGATCGATCCCCTTCATACACAAGGAACACAAAACATCAAAACGACAAGGACAAACAAAAGCTTTGTCAAGGAGTTGCTAAGCTCAAGATTTGATTTGTTGCATGGTCAACGATCAGCCCAAATAAAAGAAACACTCATTTAATTTGTTGGTGTTTCATGTAGCTATGGGGTAACTTAACATCAAAAGCCATGATTGTCTCATTCGTCAGGAAAAACGCAAAATTCAGCAGAACAGCATAAAAAATAAACAGTCGGGACAAAAATAAAACGGAAACAAAAACAAAGAAAAAGCGACACGGCAAATCAGTCCGGACAACCTGAGCAATCCGACTTAAAATCATTTTTATGGTTCCGTGCTAAACAAATTTTAAATTATCAGTTTGCATGATATAAATTCATCGATGTACAAATTTAGTTCTTAAATCATGTAGAAATGCAGAATCTACATACATGTAGCTTTATATGGCACGAGTGGCGACATTTTGGCAATATTATTAACTAATTAATTATTATTGTAAAAGTCCAATATCAATTTCAAGATGTATCATGTCCTTAGAGAGTGCAAAATAAATGAATCGTGTTCCAGCGGATAAGACACAAAAGATTTCAGTCAGTAGCGGATCAAGAAATTCTGAAAAGTGGGAGCCCAACTGGCTGGCCTAAGAGGGGGCCCGCTGTGGCCACGTTTCAATGATTTCCTATATATCCAACCAAATTTTCCACCAAAGTGGGTCCCCAGGCCCTCAGCCACCCCCTCTGGATCCATCTATGGATTTATTTACATGCATGTCCAAATTTTATGAGCAAATGAATGTGAACTGTTAGAAAACCTAGTAAAAACGTACTACAAACGGCGTAAAAACTGCTTGGACATGCAATCAACGTGGTAAAAACTGCACGGACGTGTTAAGGACGTAGTAAAAACTTCCTTATGGTCGTTCTACAATCGTGAAGGAAACATACCGTAATATGAAATCGTAGTGAAAACGTACCACGAACGTAGTGCAAACTTTTAGGACGTAGTGAAAACGTAACGCAAACGGCACAAAATATCCTACCGTCCGGGCCACGTCCATTCAGTTTGTAACACGTTCCTTCTACGTTCATGGTACGATCATGAAGTTCTCAATACGTTCTTATTAGGTCTTTACTACGTTTTGACTTCGCCACGCCCTTATTACGTTTGTTTTGAACATGTTCAAAATTATTCCACGTCCTTCACGTTCTTGAAGTTCGTATTACGTCCAATAAGGTTCGTAATACGTCCATTCAAGTTGCACTACGACCATGCAAGTTTATAGCACGTCTTTACTACGTTCAACAAGTTCCTTCCGCGTTTTAAGACTTTTAAGGACTTAGCAAGAACGTACTCTGAACTTTATCCAGTGTGACAGGGGCATAAGAAAACACTAATGGCGCCTTCCATGTATGACCCCATGTATGCGGTCTGATGCCAGTGATGGTATTATATTGCCCCTAATAGTTGTGATTAGCGGTAAGAAATCACGGGTGTTCATTTGTTACGTCTCCCTCTTAAATAAGGCAAAATGGCACCTGTTTGTAAAATAGGTCCTTTGCTTCCCCTTTGTCGTAGTTCGAGGATCCGCAGAGAGACCCATGCGGCAATACTCCCTTTTCCCTTAAATAGTAAAGTCTATTGAATATATTAAAGGAAGGGGAAGTATTTTTTCTTGCATAAATAAGTGACCGCGTAGGCCAAGCCCATGGATAATTTTAGTGTGTTAAGACTTGAGGGAGGGTAGGAAGGGGTATGATCCCGAATTCCCGTGAAAATAAATTTGTGATTCCCGCATCCCGAATAATGAAAATGACTAAATCCCGTTCCTGTTAAGGGTTTTCTCGAATTCCCGTTGAAATAAATGGGCTTTTCCGCTGTCCCGCAAAAGTTCCTACCGACCCTCAGACTTCTACTAGATGCGAAACGAAGCTCTAACTACACATGTATTTTTTTCTTAGATCGCAAAAATCAGAAGATATAAAAAGACCAACAGCTATGATTTCGCAGCTAGACTTTTACCAGTTAAGAAGGGAAGAACAGGGGGTCTCTGACCCCGCTCTCCGGCTCCTCAACCCCGATCACCGTCCATTCTACCACCCCCCCACACACCCCCCCCCGATATGATTTTTTCTTTACCACCACTCCCTGTATTTCCTTCCATTTTTTTTCCCGCTCCCCGCTCCTCTACCCCCGTTCCTCGTCCCGTCAATCCCTTTTCTCCGCCCCCATCTACCCCCGCTCCCCGTCCCTTAACCCCCGTATTCAACTACTTGAAACTCAATAGACTTACTTATTTAAGGGAAAGGGGAGTATTGCCGCATGGGTCTCTCTGCAGATCCTCGAACTGCAACAAAGGGGAATCAAAGGACCCATTGTACAAACGCTAAGATCCGCAGGTACCCATTCGCCTTTTTAAAAAGAAATGAACACCCGTGATTTCTTACCGCTAATCACAACTATTAGGGGCAATATGATACCATCACTGGCATCAGACGGCATACATGCGGTCATACATGGAAGGCGTCATTAGTGTTTTCTTAACAACCAATGAGAAAAGGCCTTATATCGATCATCGCTTGCCTCTAGGGAGCGTTCCGATGGAATGAAATATGAATGAAAAATCTTCCATATCAATGAAAAGGTCTTCCATATCAATATAAAAACCTTCCATATTAATCAAAAAGGCTTCCATATCAATAACAAAAACCTTCCATATTAATGAAAAGGTCTTTCATATCAATGAAAAAGTCTTCCATATTAATAAAAAAAGTCTTCCATATTAATAAAAAAGTTTTCCATATCAATAAAAAAATCTTCCATATTAATATAAAAATCTTACATATTAATAGAAAATCTTCCATATTAATAAAAAAAATCTTCCATATTAATAAAAAAATCTTACATATTAATAAAAAATCTTACATATTAATAAAAAATCTTACATATTAATAAGAAAATCTTCCACATTAATGAAAAAATCTTCCATATTAATAAGAAATCTTCCATATTAATGAAAAAATCTTCCATATTAATCAAAAAATCTTCCATATTAATAAAAAAATCTTCCATATTAATAAAAAATCTTACATATTAATAGAAAATAATGAATTTAAAAGTTACTATATATAAAATTTTGCAACACATTACTTGCCATAATTGAGATCTACAAAATTGTTCATTAGGTTAAACTTTTCAAATGACTCCTTATAGGGGTTATGGCCCCTTTAAACACTAAAAATATTGGTTTGAGCCTTATAGAGTGTGAACTTTAGTAGATAGAAAAAAGATTTTGCTTGCTTAAAGGGAAAGTTCACAAAAAAATGAAAATTTGTCATATGATTTCTAATACATTATCTAATTATGCTATATCATTTAAACTTTTATATTCAATTTAATAAGCTGACAAAAATGGAATTTTATTTTTCATCTTTTGGTTTCTGTTATTTTAAATTACACAAAACATCTGAATACCACAAAGTCTCCTTTTGACAGTGACCCACCATTTACCTAATTATTGAATTGCCAATATATAATATTTTTATGTGCATCTATGCTATGGCATTTTAAACAAGTGATAGAAAATCCTTATTAAAATAAACAAAATTGAGTTATTCTTTAATTAGAAATAATGATTTTTTGGTATAAAAATCAATTTAAATAAGTCATTTCTGTCTCGCCTGCGACGAATAGTCGCGGAAGGCGAGACATAGGTATTACTTTCCGGCGGCGGCGGCGGCGGCGGCGGCGGCGTCGTAAACTTTTTTGTAAGACTTTTGTGGACAATGAATTGCTTGAAAAGTATAATAGCTAGGCATCTGATATTTGGTATACAGACAGTTCAGGTTATGGTCTACGCAACTGTCACCATGCTGTGTGACCCTGACCCCATTTTCATGCTCCAGTGACTCTGTGAACTTAGGTCTTTTTCAGGCCGAAAAAATTTTTGTAAGACTTTTGTGGACGATGAATTGCTGGAAAAGTATATTAGCTAGACATCTGATATTTAGTATACAGACAGTTCAGGTTATGGTCTACGCAACTGTCACCATGCCGTGTGACCCTGACCCCATTTTCATGCTCCAGTGACTCTGTGAACTTAGGTCTTTTTCAGGCCGAAAAATTTTTTGTAAGACTTTTGTGGACGATGAATTGCTGGAAAAGTATATTAGATAGGCATCTGATATTTAGTATACAGACAGTTCAGGTTATGGTCTACGCAACTGTCACCATGCCATGTGACCCTGACCCCATTTTTACGCTCCAGTGACTCTGTGAACTTAGGTTTTTTTCAGGCCGAAAAATTTTTTGTAAGACTTTTGTGGACGATGAATTGCTGGAAAAGTATATTAGCTAGGCATCTGATATTTAGTATACAGACAGTTCAGGTTATGGTCTACGCAACTGTCACCATGCCATGTGACCCTGGCCCCATTTTTACGCTCCAGTGACTCTGTGAACTTAGGTCTTTTGTCAGGCCGTAAACTTTTTTGTAAGACTTTTGTGGACGATGAATTGCTGGAAAATTATAATAGCTAGGCATCTGATATTGAGTATACAGACAGTTCAGGTTATGGTCTACACAACTGTCACCATGCCGTGTGACCATGACCCCATTTTTACGCTCCAGTGACTCTGTGAACTTAGGTCTTTTTTTCAGACCTTGTAATACATTGTACTTGTGTGGACAATGGATTGCTTGAATAGTATAATAGCTAGGCATCTGTTATTGGGTATACAGACACTTTTTGTGTTTATATCAAGAAATGAAAGCTTAGGTAGTTGATATTAGTGATGGTGCCGGCAGGCGAGACATACTTTTAGTGGCCACACTTGTTAATTATCTAAGTCATGTTGTGTTGTGATAATCTTGCATATAAATCAAATTATTGTTTAAAAATGCTAGCATGAAAATAAAAAGATCTTGTACATAAAACTTTGTTTCTGACTCTAATAAACTATTCTGAATGTTTGTATATTAGGTTTTGACACCTGTAGGTATTGATAATTAGAATTTCCTGTTTATTTCACCCCAAGTCAGCTGTGACTAATTACATTTATGTTTACCTAACCATTACACAGGTACCTGCTGAGAGACAATGACAATAAATTCACATTAATTAACACTTTTAGCAAACCCAGTGGGGAATTAGAAAAAGAATGACCTGTAATTTACATAATTATATCACAATTATTTTCAATGAAATATGATGGCTTACATTTAAATACACAACTTCTCTCTTAATAGTAAATAAAAATAATATTCTTTTGAATTATAGAATTTTAATTTTAATTAATTGATTATAAAGTTCAATTTAAAAAGAAAAAGATAATATGTAAATAAAACGTTAATAAAAAGATTTTTATATAGAAAGTAATTTGAAAATATTAAATGATCTTGTTGACTTTTGATTATATTAATTATTTTGTTGGTTATTGGACGTACCACATGATCACTTAAACGTTTGAACTTATATGATTTTTTGCTACTCAGTAGAAATTCTGATTAACTGAAGTAGTCCCCTAATGTGGAGTAGGGGACTATTTCAAATAAATAATCTCCAATATCTTTGTTATAAGTTAAGATATGAGAGAAAAAAATTGCACACTGTTATAAAACATTGTTCTGAACAATTTAAGACCATATGTCAAAAATCGTGAACTTACCCTTTAAATGTTCAGCTAATTGAGATCCACAAAATTGTTAGGTGGCCCGTTATAGGGGTTATGGCCCCATAACGCCAAAAATAGTGGTTTTTGCTCATAAATTGTGATACAATTGTTGATTCTAGCGCATGCGTAACGGTATACCGGACTAATTCTTGGCAATAATAGCTAGGCATCTGACATTTGGTATACAGACACTTCGGATTGCTAATTGAGCTCTTCAAAAGTCTCCATAGATTCGAAGTTGTCAAATGGCCCTTTTTAGGGGTTACGGCCCCTAAATTAGCATTTTATCATGTTTTTTTTATTTGCCTTTATAATGAAACTATTGCAGGTAGAGAAAAGCTGCTGCTTGCTTAAATGTTCAGCTAATTGAGATCTACAAAATATCCATTAGGCCTAAATTACAGATGACCCTTTTATATGACAAAAAAATATTAAAGATATTTAGATTGTGTTTCATAGAAGATTGTGCCACCCATTTGATAGCTTAAATGCTTAGCTTTATATAGCTTTCCAATGGTCTCATTGTCATGATGGAGTGTTGGCAAAGTGAAATTTTGTTACATAAGTCATTGAAACCAGGTGAGCGATTCAGGCTCCTCGGAGCCTCTTGTTTGTTCCCACAATAATTTTGGTTCTGGTTGGCCAATTGATATGAAATTCGACAATGATATGCCTTACCATAATACCATATATCACCTTGTTGTATGATTGTTTTATGTGTAATCTATCAATTATGTTCTTTTCCTCTATATGTACAACTCTTCTTGCTCCGAGTGGGCTCCTGATTGGAAATAAAAGATATGGTATGGTTTTGATTTTGGGGGGTCTCCCGTTTCTTCATTGAGAAGTAATTATGGGCCCGAAAAGGGACCAAAAATGCAACTTTTTAATTTCTGGTCCGATTTTGATTTTTTTTTTGCATGTTAATTCTTGTCAAGTAGTCCGTACAAAATGGAGGATTAATTATTGCAACCTCCCCCTTTTCCGTTATGAAATTATGGGCCAAAAGGGCCAAAATCAAAACTTTTTTATTTAATGTCCCATTTCATAATTATTGAATTGTCAAGTAGTGAATTTACAATGTTGAGTATTAATTTTGTGACACTCAAAGTCATGAAACTTACGGAGCACTCTTAACACCCATAATATTTAGAAAATTGCCGTCAGAAATGAGAAAAAATCTAAATCTAACTAGAGACCACGGGAATAGCTGGAACATCAATTCACTCAGGGAAGCCATTGAGAAGGAAATACATGTACAGGAAGCAGGTCAATTGAGATAGGATGATGATACAACGTCAACTGCAGCATTCGTTACACGTGCGACACATAGATACAATAGCCAACCTCATACTAAGAGACCGTACAATGGTCCATCTAAGAATACGACTAAGTCATGCACTTATTGTGATTTGTCACACCCTTCAACTGAATGTACCAAAGTCCAAGAGATCGATTCTAGATATGAGATAGTAAAGAAGAAAAAGTTATGCTTTAACTGTCTAGGTTCTCATAAAACATCTGAATGTCGTTCACGTCATACATGTAGTGACTTTTGTCTACAAAAATTGATTTCATAGTTTTCCTTGGGAAAAATTATTTTTGTTCAACTTGTGTAGACACAAAATTGAATTTTTGTGTAACAGAATTGACTTTTGTGACACAAAATTGAATTCGGTGTAAAATTTCACTTTTGTCAAACACAAATTGACTTTTGTTATTTAATTTACATATTGGGTAAAAAAAGTCAATTTTGTATGCAAATAAGTTTATATTTGCATGCCTATTTGACAAAATTCAATTTTGTCATGACAAAAATGAGGTTTTTTTTTACAAAAATGAATTTTGTCTACAGAAACAAATTTTGTCAATACAAAATTGAAGTTCTCAGTAGTATAATGGGCCACTATAGAACACTTTGCACCCAATGACCCCGAGTTCATTTCCCATAGACTCCTATGTTAAATCTTTTTGGGTTATCTTGGCGACACCTGTCACCTCCAAACCTCTAGCAGTAAAGTCGTGTGCAGTCATGCGGAACGATGATTTCTAATCTTTAACCCTAACCCTAATCTCTTTTTCTAGCCCTAACCCTAACTCTAACTCTCTTCTAACTCTACCGCTTTACCCTTACCCTAACCCTTAGCCCTAACCCTAACCCCTAATTCTTCTAACTCTACCGCTTTACCTTTACCCTAACCCTTAGCCCTAGCCCTAGCCCTAATCCTAACACTAACTCTCTTCTGTTCTATTTTTAACCCTAACCCCTACCCCTAACCTACCCCGAAGACTTGCACCTAACCCTTAACCCCTTTGTTTTTTTTTATATTTCGCCCTTTATGGGCTCTTGTCTCAGACCTTTCCCCTAGCACCTTTTCCTTTGTAAGTTTCGCCCCCTTTATGGGCTCTGTTTTCATGGTGTCTCTTTTCATCCTTGGATTGCTCTTTATGGGCTCTCCTGACTATCCATAACCCTTAGCCCTAACCTCAACCCTAACCACTTTGTTTTGTACGTTTCGCCCTTTATCGGCCTTGTATGTTGTCTCCTTTCTTCCTTGGACTCTTGTTTTGCCCTTTATGACTCAATCCCTGATGTCTTTTTTTCGTCCTTGGACTATTGTTTTGACCCTTATGGGCTCTCCTGACCCTACCCCTACCCCCTTTTTTTCTTTTTATTTTGCTCTTTTTGCTAATTTTGCTCATTTTGCTCTTTTTACTTATTCAATTGCTCTTTTTTCTCATTTTGTTGTTCATTCTGATCTCTTAACTCATTTTGTTGCTCTTTTTTCTCCGGTATGACTACTTTGTTTTTGTCTTTTTCTCTGGACGTTGAGATTGATTAATCCAGTTCGGTAGTTTTGTTATTACCTTTATTTGCTCATTTCCTTGCTCTTTTTGCTCATTTTGCTCTTTTCCTTGCTCATTTTGCTCATTTTGTTGCTCTTTTTGCTCATTTCCTTGCTCTTTTTGCTCATTTTGCTCTTTTCCTTGCTCATTTTGCTCATTTCCCTGCTCATTTTACTCATTGTCTTGCTCCTCCTCCTCCTCCTCCTATTGCTCCCCTCCTCCTCCTCCTCCTCCTCCTCCTCCTGCTGCTGCTCCTCCTATTGCTCCCCTCCTCCTCCTCCTCCTGCTCCTCCTTCTTTGTTTTTAATTTGTTTCGCCCCAATGGGCTCATTTTGATTTGTTTTTGTTCATTGTAAGTTCTTTGTTTTACACTATCAATAAAAACTCGGGAGTTAAGGTACAACTTTTATTTACATTCTATATTTGAGTTACATATATATTCATTAACAATACCCATAGGGTCTAGTGGTTAAATCGTTCATGATCACTCTTTTGTCAAACACGATTCTATAGTCCTTCTTTTGAGTGACGGTTAGGAGCTTCTGTTGACTTCTCTGGATTTTGTAGTTATCTTCCACGGTCCTAATATCGCTTCTATTGATGGTTACCATCTCTTTGACGGTGTCGTAATTAATTTTCAAAGCGTTCTTATAGTTCAATGTTATTCCACGGACTTTGCACATGGTTCTGTTTCCTCCTTTCTCAGGGATGGCCAACTTATAAGCGTAGTTCTTCGGTCCGCCGGTGACAAACTCTGTGATGGTGTTCCCTGGTATTTCATCGGTTAAGTCTCCAAGATAGTCTCCCAACTCTGGTTTCCATTGACCTGGTGCCGATGTAAATACGATGGAGTCGGTATCACAGTAGAGTGCTCTTTGACCCAAATTCTCCAGGTAGGTATACAGTTTTAGTCTGGCCTGGGCGGTAGTGTAGGCGGCTATGACAACGTTTGTTTTCTTTAAGGTTTCAATGAATTCTTCTTTATATTTCCATCTTAATTCTACCATTTCATCGTTGACGAATTGGATTCCGGTAACTTCAATCTTATCGCTGGTCAACTTGTCAAAATATTCCTTGGCTTCCGTGATGTAGGATGTTTGTTGCATGTTGTTTCTTTGTCCGAATTTTCCCCAAAAGCTGTTCAACATCAACTTAGCTAAAGATCGCATTCCAGGATTCTTCTGTATTTTGTTATAGTCTAGCTGTATTCCTTCCTTTTCCCGATAGTCTTTGATATAGGTTTGCTTGTCCTCCTCTGTTTGACACCATTCCGGCCATCCGCTAGCCTCTTGCTTCATTTTCAGAAAGGTGTTGATGTAGTCGGTGAAGAGTCCTCCAGATTTCTTTTCGGGGGCGTATTGTTCTACGTCTTCGAAATGCCATACTTCATACATGTTGATAATGGAGTACCCCTTTTCCAACGCCTTCTTCAATTCATCCGTTACCCATGTTCCAGTGATGGCTCTTTCCTCTATGTTATGATCACAAGGTTCTTGTTGGTAGGTTTCCGTACAGGTTCGACACAGTGGAAACATCAGCTTGTTGTTAATCTTGGCTGGTAAAACGGGGATGTAAAGGTTTTTAGGTGGAAGTACTTTACATTTGATCAATCCTTCGTATTCATGGATGCTTCCAAAGTTTTCGGTAATGATGATCGGATGTCCTTTCGGTACTTTTCCAGTCTTGTTGACAAATGGATAGAGTGATGTCACGTCATAGTAGTTGACGATTTCCTCCTTGGCTTCTTTATATAAAGTAAAGGCCTCTGTTCTTCCTCCGTAAAAGGCTTCTCGGGGTTCTAAGGCTGAGATCATCTCTAGGGAGTTGATAAACTTGCACATTGTTACATTGGTCTTTAGTTCTCTCTCAAAATCACATTCCCACTTTTCTACGTAAGTGTATCCCTCTTGCTGTATATAATTCTTCTTCTCTTGAGTTCTTTGATATAGATCGTACATGGACATGTTGTTGACCGCATTGGTGGTCTTTTCCGCGTAACATCTAGGACACCCATGCCAGTAACAGCCGTGAAATTCATACACGGTTCCATTGTAGTATCCATCTACTCTGTAAGGTCCAATATGCTTCTCTCCATTGATCTTGGCATGCTGGATCTGTATATTCTTAACGGAGGACAAATACTTTAACCATTTCAGGGCTTTTATAGAATGTTTGTGTTCTGGTCGATATCCTTGCGCTGGGATCAATCCAATGGTGTCTGGTCGTAGAAACTTGGATCGAAAGACAAGGTTGCATGCAGAGGCTATAGTAATATTCTCTTGGAACGGATCGATACGGGTGCCTTTTAAGGTGTCCATGAACAACTGTCGGAAGGTTAAACAGGCTTTTCGCAGGATGTCTACGTCCGTGATGCAATACTTCAGGAGTTCTTCTTGGAAGTCAAAGGGCTGGTGTCTATTGTTTTCGTACCATTTCATGAATGTTTCTCGATCTTCTGCTTTCATTTCGTCGGGGTTGTAATATCGGATGTCAGGCAAGGTCTCTAACCGGGCATTCTGGTTTTCCTTTCTGTTAAACAAGTGTGGGAAATATCCTTTATGGAGTTCTTCGAATCCAAACATTTTCGGGAGTTTAGCTAAGGCTGTGGGTAGAAAGTTAAGGGAATCGATCATCCTTATTCCACAGATTGGAATCATCACTGCCATGTTCTTGGTACCGTTAGGGATTATCTGGGGCTGAACTCCGTGATGGAAAAGGAATTGTAGGACTGGAATCGAGTCGTATCCTTTAAAGTTGTGGCAAATCACAGTGGCAAAGTTGTTGTCTCCGGAAAATAACCAGCTGCAAAAGTCGTTGTTTGTGTTAGGGCCTCTAAAGATGAGTTGGTTTGGTCCACAGTTCTCACAAGTGCTCTCTCCGGTTACTTCTTTCTCCATACAGCTGGTACAGACTTTATGGACCACGCATAGGTTGGGTCGATGTTCCATGGCTCCACAGGTGCTGGCTTTGCAATGTTCACAGATTCCATTGAAATCTGGTTTGTATCCATCTTTGCACTCTTTGAGGTCATCCTGGGTGCATTCAAAATCGAAAAAGATGTAAGTTTGCTCCTCGTTAGGGGGAACGTATACGGGCATCATGTAACACTGGTGGCCTGGTTCGCAGTATTCTTCACAGGACGGGCAGTACACTTCGCCACATTCGTGCTCTGTTTCTCTTATCATCGGGTTGATTGTTTGGCCACATTCTTTACACTTGTAATACGTGTTACACGTCGAGTTTCCATGTTCGGTCTCTTCTAAATGAAGTTGATAACACTCTGTTCCTCTAAAGTTCCTGTTACATTCGTTACAGTGTATCCAATCGTCTTCACAAGGCTCGTGGATCTTCTTACAAAGGATGCAAGGGTTGTTACAGGCATGTCTTTCCTTGGTATTATACCCCTTTTTACATGTCTGACAAAAGTAGTTTCTGGTCAGGAATCCTGTTATTGTAGTGATGACATCATAATGGTGGTCATGATGGTAAAGGTAAATCTTCTTGTCCGCTTCTGGCCCTTCGTAGATAATGCCATTGAAGTAGTCCTTAGAAACGACGGTAATCTGATATTCTGGAAGTATTGCCTGGAATTGTTTAAGTTCCTCGATACCGCATGGTCCTTTTGGTACGTTGGCTCTCTCATGGAGTTGCTCCGCTAATTCCTGTTGAATATGTCGTCCTTGTCGGATCGTTTCCCACTTGGTGTGTTTATCGATCTTTGCTTTTGCGGTTACGATCGCTCTACCACAACACAGATCGTCTCTATTCTGGATCCTGATAATGCTTCTCTTATCTTTCAATAGTCTGTCAAGATCAACGTAGTTGCATCGTTTTCGTCCGCTTCCCTCAGGGATGGCTACGTGAAGGACTTCTAGTTCTAAGCTCTCATCCAGGACAAACTCTTCATGGGACTGTAATACCCTCTCTATTTCCTTTAACAGTAGTTCCGTAGTCAGGTCTTTCAGTTGTAGAAAGGGTAAGGTAATAGGAAAATCCAGTGACTTGGTTTGTATCGTTAGTTTAACAAGGTCATGTTCTTCAATCTCCCTTCCGATGGTTTGCAAGATGGATTCGAATAGTTGATTTAGTGTTCTCATGATGGAAGGCAGGTCGGTTACTTTAAATTCCTTGAAGGTGACGGCATAATGGTTTTTAGTAGTTCCAAACTTGGGTATTCGTTTCTTCTCTTTCCTTTCAATTGTATAGTATTCTTTTGGATCATCCATGTGGAACGGTTGACCTGCTCCTCTTTGTCCGTGCCTTTGTTGATGAATCTCTAAGTGGCGTTGGGTGGCAAAGGCTTGGTTGCATTGGGTACATTCGTATCCCGACTGGTGACGAGCCATATGGGCTTGTAGATTCTCCCGCCTCGTAAAGGTCTTAGTGCATCTCGTACACGAGTAAATCTCTCTGTGGTTGGTCAATCGTCTATGACGATGGAGTTGACTCATCCTCTCAAAACTCGCTTCACATTGGTTGCAGGTAAATTGCTTAGGCATCTGAAACAAAAGAACACAGGTAAGTATTCATGTATGATTCATAGGTTTGCTTAAATATGTATTGCTCTTACTTGTGACACTTTATGTTTCTGTTTAATATTATAACGCTTAGCTTCTCTCTTAGTCTGATCTCTTTGGCATCTAATCGTTAAATGGTTTTTTAAATAACCTTATGTTTAATATTATACCGCTTACCTTCTCTCTTTGTTAAAACACGTCTGATCTCTTTGGCGTCTAATCGTTAAATGATCTGATTTCAAATAGTTTACCTGTATATTGTATTGTATCACGTGATCATGTCACGTGACTTTCTGGATCGAACCGGTTAGAACCGGTTTTTAACGCTTCAATAAAACTTTCCATTTGATGTTTTCCTTCAGTAAGGTTTTGTGGAAAAGTTTTCAAAATTTTAAATTTTTATTAAAAAGATTTTGATTTTGTTCAAATTTTGTGAAAATGTTTTCAAAGTTTTAAATTTTTATTAAAAAGATTTTGATTTTGTTCAAATTTTATGAAAAAGTTTTGAAAGTTTTAGGATTTTCATCGAAATATTTTGATTTTGTTTAGATTTGATGTACATATTTTCATATTCAAGTATAAAGTTTCATAAAAAAACAGCTAAAGTTTACATTTTAAGTGGTGGAATTGTGGTGGAAAATGTGGAATTGTGGGGGAAAATGTGGAAATGTGGAGGAATTGTGGAGAAATTGTGGTGGAAAATGTGGAATTGTGGAGAAATTGTGGTGGAAAATGTGGAAATGTGGAGGAATTGTGGGGGGAAATGTGGAATTGTGGAGAAATTGTGGTGGAAAATGTGGGAATGTGGAGGGATTGTGGGGGAAAATGTGGAAATGTGGAGGAATTGTGGGGGAAAATGTGGAAATGTGGAGGGATTGTGGGGGAAAATGTGGAATTGTGGGGGGGGGGGGAATGTGGGAATGTGGAGGGATTGTGGGGGAAAATGTGGAAATGTGGAGGAATTGTGGTGGAAAATGTGGAAATGTGGAGGAATTGTGGAGGAAAATGTGGAAATGTGGGGGGAAAATGGGGTGAACCCCCCCCATTTCGGGGGGAATGTGGAAATGGGGGTAATTGGGGGTGAAATGGGTTTTTTTAAGGGTAAAATGGGGGGGAATTACCCCCCCCCCCCAATTTTGGGGTGTGTGTGGAAATGGGGGTATTGGGGCTGTTTCCAGCTAAAACGACTGTCATTGCTGCGTAAAGGACCCACTCTATGGAGTAATCAGACAAAACGCGTGTACAAGTTCGGATACTTTATTAAGTAAATACAGTCTTCGTTATAGTTCCATCATTGTTTGGTCTTTTCTGGGTTTGACTTGGGCTTTCTTCCTCTAGGGTTCTTTACTTCCTTGGACTTTACAATTCGTGCGTTAAGGTTCTTTACTTCCTTGGATTTTGCAATTCGTTCGTTAAGGTTCTTTACTTCCTTGGACTTTTCACCTCTGGACTTCTTTGATTTTATGGACGTCTTTGCATTCTTGATTGGTTGTCTCTTCGTGACATCTTTAGGGGTTTCCTTGGTCTTCTTTAACTTTGACTCTTGTAGCTTCGCCAAGTGTCTTATCTCCTTGTATATAGCTTTTCCTAAACTTTCAAGTCTCTGTTCCACAGCCTTCGGACGTCTTGTCAGTTTTCTAGGTGGTCCGGCTTCAATTTTGGGTACCCTTTTCTCTTTGGAGTTTACATGTTTAACTGTCTTATGGCGTGTAACATCACCTGGCCATGCGAACCGTCTCTTGCACACGGAGCACTGATA